>CM070505.1:18636602-19238273 GCA_036346375.1 Guadua angustifolia | reverse complement strand
TATTGCCTGTAGGGGCTTCATCACGTCACCACAATGAGGCATAGGATTTGGAATTTACAATGCTGAAGAATTATTCTATAAGCTAGAACTGATCCTACAAAGCACCCATAAATGTCGGTCCTAGATATGAGAAGAGGAACTCATTGATTCTCTAAAGGAAAACTACAGCGGCGGGCGAGAAAGCTACCTCCATAGTCCTTGTACTCAGGATCAACATATGAATCCGGGAGCACAAAGAGAACACCAGGAAGCCCTATAATATAAGAAACAGTGCATTAGATACATTTCCTCTTTTTTTTTAACATGAGGGTAAGAACAAACCTTCCAGCTTGTTGGATGTCTCTTCATCGATCTCACAGCCGAAACCGAAGTATCGCTCGCACGAGACATTGTAAATCTTCTTCTTCGCCTCCTCCTCGCTGCAGCACAGACAGACCGACACAATTAGTTAACTTTCCAAACTAAACTACTCTGTTTCGCAACAAGCACGCGTGCGCGGATGTTGAAACGAAATGAGGGGACGAATCAGCGGGTAGAGGTGCACCTTCCGACGACCTTGGCGAGGGTCTGGATGTAGCAGTCGATCATCTGCTGCTTGGTGGCGCCCTCGCCGCCGGGCTTGTCCATCACAATGAGCCAGTGCTCGTAGTCGCAGCCCGGGAACAGCGGCGCCATCTCCGTAGGCGCGCGGTCCCCACCGCCGCCGGGCCGGGTCGGGGAGTACCCGTCGCCGCCCGGCCGCCGCGCCATCCCGCGGAGGAAGCCGAGGCGGGAGGCGGCGGCCGCGAGAACCGCCGGGCGCAGCAGCGGCTCGCGGGCTGCCGGCCCGCGGCGGAGGAGAGTGGAGGCGGAGAAGGAGGAGGCCCGGCGGAAGAGGAGCCTCCGGGCGGCGGCGGCGGCCATCGCGGTAAAACCCTAGCTGCTACAGTGGGAGGAGTATTGTGCTGGTAGAAGGACGCGAGAAGTGTGGGTGTGGGACGCAAATTTAAAGCTGCGTGGCAGCGAGGTTTAGATTAGAATAGATGGTATTATGTTGAGATGGGCCTTTATGGGCTTCAATGGGCTGGAATTGAGACCTAATTAAGCCCAGCTGACGAGAGATTCACCAGCACCGACAAAAGACAAACGGATTATCTCTACTGTTTCTAATTTTGAGTTGGTGGTAATGCGTCCGTTCTCCACCACCAACCCTCCTCTAAATTGTAAAAAACAAAACCAAACCGACCGGAAAAAAAACCGGTCTATTATTTTTTTTTGCTTCCGTTCCTCAGATAGTTCTTGATCTCGTTCCTCCCGACCAAAACCAAACCGGCCCCTTCCTCTCCGGATAGCTCCAGATTTCGTTTGTCCCGATCTCATACCCCCCGGCCGCCTGCCATCATCGTCTTCGATCCAGCTCCTGATCCCGGCCCCCTTCCTGATCCGTCGGCGTTGAGCCCGACCTCCTTCACGAGCGGTAGGTTTTGGGTGTTTAGCACCACCACGCGGCTGTCGTTCTTGATGTCCACGTCCAGGGGTGCTTCCAGGCAATTGAGCGCCATACCCTCACGGTCCTTAGGGAATGGCTCGGGAGGTTCTCGCTTGACCTTGAGCTTGACGATGCCGTGGCAGTCGGCCGAGACGAGCTTAGCAAGATCCTCTGGACCAGTCCTGCGCGCCCACGAACTCGGTGGAGAAGCCGGTGAAGATGCTGTTGGCGCCGGTGAGCTGGAAGTTGGTGAACTGGCCGGCCTTGTGGCCCTTGGAGGTGTCGCCGAGGAAGAGGACGACGAGCTCGCTGAGAGAGCAAAACGAAAAAACAAGATCTACCACCGACTGTACCCGATACAATCTCCGTAATTATCGTGGTTTGTTTCAACTTGCTTATCAGATAATCAGTTAGTTACTACTCGTGGTTTGTTTCAACTCCCTTATCAGATAATCAGTTTGTTACTACTGACTTACATATATTTTTGTTATTCTGTTGGAAGCCACATTCTAGAAGAAAGGTTGGAATCACTCTCTATATAAGTCTTTTCAGTGCGTGTGTGTGCCCCTTTCTTCGGTCGTCGTCTCCCTCTTCGATGGTTAATTATTGATATTAAGGCTTTCATTCTGTGTCAAATCATATCATCATTGATTCCAATTCCTTTTCTTTTCTTTTCTTTTCTTTGCAGATGGTCAAAGGGTCCTTGGGTTACTACAGAGTATCAATATGGTGAACTGCTGATTCTCGATTCATATTTTTCATCACGTCTGTTGAGCATGGAAATTGATTTGCTGAAGTCTGCACGTCAACAAGGTGCAAAGGCAGACCATCCCGCATGTCGGTGTCTACCTCCCTAAACCGGTTTTCCCTCATGGGCAACTATATGTTGCACTATCTAAAACCACCGCTAGAAACAATATCAAGATACTTGCTGTCGCAGTATAGAGACATAATTTAGTTAGTGCACTAGTAAGCCTAGTTGATTTAGGCTTTAATTGTCAAAACCGAGTTTATCGCTTCCGCATATATCTTTGATTAGGTTTTGACCTAGAGGTGTATTAGAGCGATTATTTTAGTGAGCGATCGAATTTTGTAAAACGCCTATTCACCCCCCCTCTAGGCGCATCCTCGATCCTACAAGTGGTATCAGAGCCACGGTCACTCTCATTTTAGGCTTAACCGCTTAGAGAGTAAAAGGGATGGCGACTAGAGGTTTAGTGCACTCACACAATCCCACTCATACTAAATGAATCAAATTATGCTTCATGGAAATTATTTATGATTGATCATTTTAAATCCATGAGCCCACAAATTTGGTGGATCGTAGATGTCGGCTTTTCTTCTCCACTAAATGATATTGCACCAACTAAAGGAGAGGAGAAATGCCTACATCTCGACGCTCAAGCTACTAACGTTTTATTTAGTGTCGTGAGTGTAGAAATATTTAATCTCATTTGCAACCTCACAAGCGTTCATGAAATGTGGATCAAGCTTCAAGAATTATTTAAATCATCCCCAACAATTGAGGATTGCATTGAGGATGAAATGTCGATTGATGATCTTTCAACTTCTACATCAAGTGATGAACCGACATCTCCATCAACCTCAACCTCCGCCTCAAGCGATTTAGCGAATATTCATTTCCATCAAGAATTCGTTGCTTCATGGCTAAAGGTAAAAATGAGGTAAATGAAAATGAAGATGAGCCCTCCTATTATGAATTAATGAATATGCTAGAGGAGCTCAATAAATTTCTTGGAAAGGAGAAAAAGAAATATAAGATTTTAAAGTTAGAACATGAATCACTTCAAAATGACTATGATGTTCTAAAAGAAAATCATGAGAAAATCCTTTTCAAGGAATTCACTAAAGCTAGTATGGATATTGCTACTCAATGTGATTTAGTAGATGAATTGCCTCACTCAATTCCTATAACAAACAATTCATCTAACAAACGATATCCACCTCTTGCGATGATTTAATTGATATGCCTTGTTGCTCTAATGAAATTGCTTCTAGTTCCTCTATGTTTTTAGATGCTAATCTTGTAGAGGAAAATAAAGAGCTCAAGGCCCAAGTCATTAGATTGGAAAATGACTTAAAGAGATGCGTAAAAGGAAAAGCCATCTCGACGAGATCTTGAGCAAGCCAAGGCGCCTCAAGATAAGCGAGGACTTCGCCACAAGTCCAAGAGGAGAATAGCAAGATGAGGCACAACATACGACACACGAAGACAATCAAGTGCTCTAATTGCAACAAGAAGGGCCACCTCGCCTCCGTGTGCCCTAACAATGTGGATAACAAGGCCACACCACCAACAATGAGGCAAACCGCAAGGAGCAAGTCAAATCGGTCAAGAGAGGGCCAAATAGCGTGACGTGCTTCAATTCTTGGGAAAAGGGCATTCGGTAAGGATTGTCCCAAAGGTACCACCCTAAGCCTATTCTTATTAATGAAAATTATTTGCTTAGGAAAGACAAGAATGGCAATGTGTTTGTCAAGCTTGTCAAGTCCCTATGCCCGCTCAAAATGATATTCATTTGCATAGAAAGAGTAATTCTAGAAATGTGTTTGCTCAAAATGCTAGATTTCCTAAGACTATGAAAAATCATGAAAATCATGTGCTTAGGAAAAATAACTATAGCAAAACATTTGCTAGAAATGCTAGATCCTCTAAGCGTTCTTACTATAATGATTATCACATGCTTAGAAGAGATCAAACTAGAAATAGCTTTGCAAAATATCAATGTCCTCCTATGCCCTTCCATAAAAATACAAGTACTTTGCCTAGGAGGAATAATTATCGCAAAACTATTCCTAGTCATGTTAGTTAATTCAATAATGTTAAAATTAAGACCATTTGGGTTCCTAAATCAATTGTGACTAACATTGTCGGGCCCAACAAGGAGTGGGTACCAAAAATCGCCTAAAAGATTTTTAGGTGATATGAGATGGATTGGACGCTTGCTCATTCAAGAGGAGAAGGATTATCGTTTTATACAAGTGGTGTCAAGCTTAAAAACAATCATGTCCATCATGAGCCAATGCCATCTCGGTAACAAGCATCTAAATTGATTACTATTATGTCTTATAGCCTTGTGTAGGTTATATTGAAATATAAATGAAAAATCAATTTAGATTACTTGTTGTGAGAACTTGCTCTCGCCTCTTATCTATTCTCTTATTGCAAATCTTGAGCAAGTTAGGAAGTGGCACATTAAGGGGGAGTGCTAAATCATAACCATGTATATCACATCTCTATGTGTGCCCAAATTAATTATGTGCAAATATTAAGTTTTTCAAAATTGAGCCGTTTAGCCAAAAGTGAAAAATCTTAGTAACTATTACTAATCTTGTGAAAAACTAGTTGAAAAATGTATATAAATACTTTCAAAAGGTTTTCCAAAGGTTTTTGGCTTTACAAAAACTATTTTGAAAAGGAAAATGAGTTTTAACTCCAAAAGCCAGTTACTAGTATCTTGTTTTGGATTTAAACTTATAATTTTCATAGAAATAAAAGTAAAAGGATTTTGAAAATAATTCCAAAACAAAAATCCTAGAGTTGGTCACACTTAACAATTCTTGTGTTCAAAAGATTTTCAAAAGACCAACTCATCAAAAGTTATTTGATTTTGAAACTCGCCGAAAAACTATACTTGACCCATAATGGTCATATTCTTGCACTTAGTGAGTTTCTCCATTTGGATCAATTCTTGTGTAGAATTTTGATTCAAAATGGTATTTTAGACTCATACACAAAATTCAAATCTTTATATCTTACCCGTGCTAAATTTGAACTCTTTGTCTTTGTTGAATTTGACTTTGCTTCTAAAAGGGACTATTTAGGTAAAAGTCAAAATTCATATTTAAAAGGCTCAAATTTGTGAAAAGCTTTGAAAAAGTATTCTATTAAGTATTTCAAAGGTTTTACAAGCTTTCAAAATGAAAAACTCTATGTTGAAATCGAATTTGGCTCAAAACGATTCAATTTAATCCAAAATAGCCTAATTGAGCAATATGCTAAAATCGTGGCATTCAAGTTGGATTTCATTATAAATCTTGGCTAGAAACATCCTTGATACACCAATCTAAGCCATGAAAGTTGAAATTGCGTGAAATCCAAATTGAGTTGCAATTTGAGGCTTTTCATGAAAATTCATTTCGTTTATGCCTCAAAGCTTAAATTGCCATATCTCTCAAAATAAAATTGCTTTTGAGAAAATTCTTTTGCAAAACCTTCTAAATAATCCAAAGTTGGTTTCTGAAAATTTCAAATTATTTAGACTTCATTTGAATCTTTTTCCGCAAAATTTGCAAAGAATCAAGTCTCACTGCCGATTCTTGGTAGTACCGCCTGACGACCTGTAGAGTACGGGTTTTGATTACTACCGGCTGAAGCAAGAGTAACCAAGACCGCATGTTGACTCTGTTTTTTTTGGAATTTTCTCGAGTTTCGCTTTGGGATATCTTTTGATTGGTACTTCCTTTTTCAAGAATTCTTTTTGTAAAAGATTCTTGTAATCCCAAAGTTCATTTGTGCAAAATTTGAAAAGCTCTGCAATTTATTGAATCGCTTTTTCAAGTGGTATCAGTTTGAGCATTAAATTGATTTAAAGAGTGATATTCACTTGATCTTTTGAAAAGACAAAACTTGTGTCATTCAAATGCATATAACACCATGATTCATTCGTTGAACATCTTGGGGAGTTCATTTATATCAAGTTTTGGGCACTTAATTGCTTCCAAGTGATTCATGTCTTTGATTTGCTCTGATACTCTATCTTTGCGAGTTTCACCTCTTGGACCGGATTCTTGATCATATCTTGGTTCCAAATGGTATTTCAAACTCATACATAAAAATTCTAACCAAACATCTTCTCATTTGATTCATTTGATACTTTTTGAAATAATGTTGAAAACTATATGCATGAATATCCTTCAAATGAACATCTTTGGTCAAAAGTCAAAATTTTTGTTTCAAAGGCAAATATTTGTAAAAATCTTTATAAAAGTCCTTAAATATGTATTTCAAATATTTTACAATGCTTTCGGAGTAAAAATTCCTATTTTAGAAACAAAATAGCAAATTTGACCTCAAATAGATCTTATAGGATCTTGTTTTTGAATTAAATGAAAAATTTTCATAAGTTAAAATCTATTGAGTATTTGAAAAAGTGGTCAATACAAAACTTGTAGAGTTGGTCATTTTAAGCATTTCATTAGTTCAAAATTTTTTCAAATGACCAACCGTTCAAAAGTTATAGCCATTTGAATATAGCCAAAATCATCCATTTGACCCAAAATTACCTATTCTTGCGTTTTGCGAGTTTTGCAATTTGAGTTGGATTTCTTTGTGTATCTTGGCTTGAAATAGTATTTCTAACTCATTCAAAGCTATAAAAGTTTAAATCTCCATGAAATCCAAGTTATATTGCATTCTGAGTTTTCGATACAAATTGAACTTGTCCTTATACCTACAAAGCGCAACCTGCCATATCTTTTGAACGAAATGTGCTTTTAAGGAAATTCTTTTTGATAAACCTTCTAAATAGCTTAAAGTTCATTTCTGGAAATTTTCAAAATGTTTTGACTTTATTTGAAAAAGTTTTGACTTTTCTTCTCTTTGAGTAAAATTCATGCCTACAAAGCAAAATTTGGCACATCTTTTGATTGGAGACTCCTTTTTGGAAAATTATTTTTGGAAAAGTTTCTTAGGAGTCCAAAGCATGTTTCTGCATAATTTGAAATAATTTCAACTTAATTTGCAAAAGTTATGGCTTTTTCTCACTTTGATCAAATGCTGAAAATTCAGACTTTTGCATGATTTTGAGCTGATTTGTGATTTTTGTATCTTCAAATCAGAGCATAATTTGAGAGAAACATATTTGTAAGAATTGATCCTCAATAGTTGGTATATAACACAAAATTTTATCAGATTTTTTAGACTTCATATGAGCAGTTTTGCAGCCCTCATTTAAAGCCTAAATGAAATGCTAAAATCTGAAAACCTGAAATTTCAGCTTTTGAAATCCTTGTGATTTTCATATCTTCAAAGTTGTTTTAAGTTGAAAAAACCTCCCAAAACAAAATATAAGCATGTTTAGATGTATTAGCTCTATGATTTACCTTAGAATCTTTTTGGAGCTTGTTTAATCGAGTTTTGTGTATTTGGAAGATACTCTCATTTTGGCTATGTCATAATATCAAGTTGATCTTAAATTGACATATAGTGTTCATTTTCAAGAAAATGAGACTGTTCTGAAACAAATATCAACGTTTTCTTTCCCATAAGTGGTATCTTGGACTTTATTGCTCATTTCTTATATGATATCCTAGACTATTTGATTTCCTTTTTAAGTGGTATCATTGAATTCAATTATTTCCTACAAGTGGTATTTCATTGCCTATTTGTAGCATTACACCGATACCCACATTCTTGATTAAGATTTTTCCTCCTAAACTAAAATTGTAAGTTCAATCGCTTAAGAATTCTCTTTGTGAGATTCTTTATGAATTGAAATACATTAAAGAGGAAAATCTCTAGTTGAGCATTGTTCTTCAACAAAAATTTGAAAATGCTCATTTCTCTTGAATCTTCAAGTAAAGCTCTTGAGATAGATTTAAAGTGATATCTATTTGCTCAAGTGGTGTTCATTTCTTTTGGGTTCCTCGTTTAACCCAGTTAGGTAATTTATTGGATTCTTCAAAAGAATCATGTTGAAAATTTGCAAAGCCTAATAAAATGAGGAGTGAGTTATTTGAATATGTTTCAAATAACCCGTGTGATACCCTTCCTTGCCTTTTTATGCTTATCTTTTCAAGTGGTATCCAAATCTTATTCCTTGCAAAGGTCATAACTCATAAGTGTTCATTCTATTTCTTGTATGACCTTCATTAAAAGAGATAGTTAAATACCCAAAAAGGGGAGATAATGATAAATCTCATTAATGCCAAAAGGGGGTAGATTGCTTAAAAATGGAGAAACCATCTAAGAGAAACATTTTTTTGGTGTTTAATGCCAAAAGGGGGAGAATTAAGAGCTTAATATCATTTGGTTTAAAAAGGGAGCTTAATATGATTAAGGGGGAGAATTGATTCTCATATGCATTCAAATAGTTTAAATTCTCTCAATATGTTAGTTTTAATCCAAGTGTGCTTATTAAGCTTGGATTTGTCATTAATCACCAAAAAGGGGGAGATTGTAAGTTCAACCTTCATTAGTTATGGTTTTGGTGTTAATGACAAATCTAATATCCCTTAATGTGATTTTATTATTAATG
Organism: Guadua angustifolia; assembly: GCA_036346375.1. Lineage (NCBI taxonomy): Eukaryota > Viridiplantae > Streptophyta > Magnoliopsida > Poales > Poaceae > Guadua > Guadua angustifolia. Next base: position 19,229,525 of record CM070505.1, on the reverse strand, counting down.
ACAAATTTTATATCGAGACTAACTTGTTTATTTAGAATATCTTTGATTAGTCTCATCGCATTAAAAGAATAGAAAACCCAAGGTATGTTTGCGTATCCATTCTAGTATTAGTTGCATACTTTGGAGTCAAGTTAAAATATGAATGTCCTCATTATATTAACCACAAAATGTGCATCATGTTTCCTAATCCATATATTACATGGATGCACACACTTAGGGGGAGTTTATAGTTTAACTTGAAAATCTCTTTGTATTGATCTAATTCTTATTGACACATATAAGGATCAAGACAAAGAAACTAAATACATGAGTATATGAAAACTTGAGTAGTTAATATATACTCATATCAATTTAAATTGAGTTCATTTGTCTTGTTAATCATTAAAGAACATTTCATCATGTGTTGATGGTGTTCCTTGATTAATTAAGGACAAATGAATAGCTCTTAAGTATAATAAAGCATGAGTTGCACTATTGTACTTAAGACATACTTAAATCATTCAAATTGATTTAGGTTGTGCTCATTTGATCTAAAGGCATCCATTATGTGTTAATGGAGTGCAAGAGATAATTGAGACAACCATGCATCTTGGACTAACAAGTTTTATGAGTTGTGATTGAGTTAGGTCCAAAGATGGATGAGATGATAAAGAAGAGGAGTCGAGTGATGATCCCAAGGAGTATCAAGTGAAGATCATAAAGACCCCAAAGGGATTGCTTGTTGTGGCGAAGGTATAACTAGATAGGCTAAGGACTTTTGTAGTCTTTGAGTCTAGTTTTATCGCCGCATTATTAAGAGGGTTGTCTCTAACTTGAGCTTCATCATGTGTTGATGATCTCAATCGCGTTCACTCAAGCTCAAATCTTTTGGATTTGGTTTTTGCATAAGAGTTAACCATTTGGCATGTGTTGCGAATGGGTTAAGTTTATGCTTTCGGTTGTTATTGGTTTATGCTCGATTTGCATATGTTGCAAAGAGGAAGAGCATATGCATTTGGTTTTCGCATAATGCTTTGATTTGCATGTGTTGCAAATAGGATAAGCAATATCGTTGGCTTTTTGCGTGAAGTTCACTTTTGCATGTGTTGTAAATGTTGAAGCCTCATGTTTTGTTTCTCTTTACAAAACAAATCTTTCAAAATCAAAGTGGTTGCTTGAAGCTAGGTTTTGCATGTGTTGCAAAACGAGGATGCTCAAGCTAGTTGGATTTGGAATTTACGTACGGTTCTTTGAAGCATGTGAATAGTATTTGCAAATGTGTTTTGTAAATTATTTTGATCATGAGTTGATCATCACATGGTTCAAGGTTGTTGACCCTTGCTAGCTTGTAGTTATGTTTTTGATCAAGTCTATGTGAAGTATTTCGAGAAAATCAGATTTTAGACTTGAATGACTGCATTAGAGTTTGGTTTTGGTGATATTTAAAAATATCTATGGGTGCTTAAATCATGAAAATGGGTGGAGATTATAGCCCTCGTGATAAGCTTCATATAGAATCAAAAATCACCCAAATCGGAGTTCGGAGTAAAAAGTTATGACCTTTTGGTGGTCAGACTGCAGATTACCGCAAAAGCGGTACTACCGCCCGTAGGGGTTTGTAGTACCGCCCGTCTTGTAGTTATTTGGCGAGAGGGTTCTAGGCCGGTACTACCACCCGTAGGGGCCGGTAGTACCGCAAACACTGTAGCAACGGCTAGTTTTAGCTCGTTTAATGCCCGTTTTGCCCTCCAACGGCTAGTTTTCTTTGTGAGGCTATAAAAGGAGGTCATGGGGGGGCATTTGCTGGTTGCTAGAGTATATTGGGTGAGGTGGTTCATGTATTAAAGCTCTCATTTGTGTATTGGCTCTTGTGTGAGTATTTGAGAGGTGATTTGCATGTATTGCATTTCCATAAGTTGTTCTTGAGCAAGAGTGAGACTAATTGCATGTGTTGCAATTAGAAGTGGGTTGAGAGTCTCTTGTGCATGTGTTGCACTTGAGGGAGGTCCTTGTGCATGTGTTGCACTTGGTGATCACCGGAGCGCATTCGTTGTGCTCGGTGAAGTTCAAGCGAAGGAGCGACTTGTTACTCTTGGAGGTTGCCGACTCTTAGGCAGCGAGGCGTCGTCTTGAGGAGCTCTCAAGGTGTGAGAAGCCCGGCAAGTTTGTGAAGGTTCGGGTTGAGCCTACGCATAGCGTGAAAAACCACGACTAGTGGAAACGAGGCGGGTGCTCGGCGGAGCCGGTCCAAGTGGTTGTGCTTGCCTCAACGTGGACTAGGGAGACAAGCAAGTCTCCGAACACCACGAGAAAAATATCGGTTGTCTCTTTTACCTTCAAGCATTTACTTTATTGTATATTTATCAATTGCTTGATTATAATTAGAATTGCTTAGTATTGATTGTTTGCTCAATTTAGCAATTCTAGTATAGAGACATAATTTAGTTAGTGCACTAGTAAGCCTAGTTGATTTAGGCTTTAATTGTCAAAACCGAGTTTATCGCTTCGCATATATCTTTGATTAGGTTTTGACCTAGGGGTGTATTAGAGCGAATTATTTTAGTGAGCGATCGAATTTTGTAAAACGCCTATTCACCCCCCCTCTAGGCGCATCCTCGATCCTACATGAGGGACCCAAAACGAGCTACACTCAACGGAGGAACGGATCTGCTGCGATGTTGGTCGAGGCGAAACGACAAAGAGCGAGACACAGGGGATTATACTGGTTCGAACCCCCGTGAAGGTAATAGTTATACTCTAGTCTTCCCCTGAGGCGAGGGACCTCACTATTCTTGAGTACAGAGATGGTTTACAGCTCGAGCTTGAGCGCTCTGGTTATGGCTATTGTCCTATTGCTTGTGTGTTGATGTCATATCCTTTGCCGATCTGCTTCAGGGGATTTTATACCCCTCCCGGCCGTTACCAGAAATGGCCGGGAGAGATTCTCGGAGTAGTGCACGGTGCGCATTGAGGACGTGCTGCAACCGTCATGAATCTGACGCCCACGTCCGCCTTAACTCCGAAATTTCCGGTCTTGGTAACTGTCGAGTAAGCACACACCTCCAAGCCAAGGTCGAGGTCGTGCGGGAGTTGAATCCTCACTCCCCAAGCTCGAGGTCGTGGGGGGTTCGCGCGGCTTAGGTCGTGGTCGAAGTCCCATATTGCTCAGCCCCGAGTTAGGGACCCTGTTGACTGCGCGTTGACCTGTCAGAGATTCCTCAGTCCCCGACACTTGCCCTCGTTGGAATTCTCTCTGCTATAAGTATGTAACATATATTATATTATACATATATTTATCATTATAGCATAAGAGCCCCGCAATTCTAGTCCGACAAAATCTACTGCACGCAATTCCAGTCCGTGTTTTGATAGAGCCCCGCTAGTCAACGATAGAGCCGAAAATGGTACGAAAATTAATTTTAAGTGCTAACTCTAGGCCCACCCAATCACGGTCTAGCCCAAGTTTCGCTTAATCGGCCTATTTTAGGGCCAATTTTGTTAAATTTATCCCACCAGGCCCATAAAGCACGGATCACAAGGCAAACCCACGGCCATACCCAAACCCAAAATATGTCACTCCATCCCGTCCTACGGGAGCCACACCGAGACCGCGGCAACAGGACAGCATCCATGGAGAGGCTTATCTCTTCGCCGCTCCTCCCGCGCGCGCCCATCTCCGCTTCCTCCGGGCCACGCGGCCTTGCCTCTGCGCCAGCCATCCTTGCAAGAGCGAACCCGCCTCTGCATGGCGGAGGCGGGTTCAGCCGCCGCCTCGTGTCGTCGCTCTTTCGAGGCACCACCCTCGAGCTCCGTGCCGTGGCCTCGGCTCTCGCTTCGGTGAGTCTGTCTTTGGCGGAGGATGGGCTCATTGTCTCCCCCATCGAGGAGTCTCCGGTGGGCGGCTTCCGCCGCTTCTTTCAAAAGGTTCGTGCGTTCTCGCTTCCGGCATCTAATTTTCGAAACATTAGATCAATGCCCGTGCGTTGCTACGAAAAATAAAATTGGTAACGAAATATAAAGGTCAAGTAATAAAAGAAAATTGTGCTACAAGATCAAACATCTATTTCTTCCGATTACAAAAGTTTTTATAGTTTCTTCTCCGGTATGAATTAAAACCAAATATATTGTACGTAGCAATATATATTACCAATCTAAAAAATCAATCAATCATTTTTATCCATTTTTGCAATTTATATTACCAGCTCGCGTTCCTCTTCCTCTCGCCATGCCCGCAGCGCACGCTCCTCAGCACCGTCGACCTCGTCTTTCTCGTCGCCTCACTCGTCCTCGTCATCCACCGCCTTCGCAGGGGCGACACGAGGGCTTCCCTCGAGCACGAAGCGCTGCTGCCTAAGCTACCGCTATTTCGGACCACTGGCCGCTACGCGGTCACTCTCGGGCGTCCGCCGTCCTCCTCGCGCTCGCGTTCTTCCTGTTGCCGAGCACGCCATGGCGCACTGTGGAGTCCGCCTTCCTCGCCGCCCACTTTGTCGCGCACGCCATGGTCGCTTGGTCAGTTGCCTCGGAGAAAGGGCCACCGCCGCCACCCAGTCTTTGCACCTCCGTGTCTTCTAGATCGCCACTGCCTTCGGCGCCGCGCTCTTCTCCGCTTCGGCGATGGTCTGCTGCGCCGATGGTTCACTACTCTTTCTAGATGACTCTCTCGCCTTTGCCGGCCTAATCATCTCCATGCCTCTGGCGTACCTAGCCATTACTGGCTTCACCGGCCATGATGCCGGAGCACATGAAGGTGAACCAAAAAACACCAACACTGAAGCGCCCGCCACGCCGTGCGCCGCCGCGTCGTTCCTCTCTCTCTCTCTCGCAACATTCAGCTGGATCAACTCGTTTATCTCCAAGGGGTATGCCAATGACTCTCTCACCGCCGACGACGTCCCACCGATGTCACCGGGCAACCGCGTCGAAGCGTCGTACGCTTTGTTCACGTCCAACTGCCCGGCGCGGGGGTCACGACACTCGGTGGGCATCGCGCTCTGGCTGTCCTTCTGGCCGCAGTTACTACTGACTGCGGCGCTCGGCCTTCTGTGTCTCGCGGCTATGTACGTCGGTTCGTCACTTATTGATTAGTTCGTCGAGTTTATTCGCTGCGGCCGCACGACATGGGAGATCTTAATTGAATTCTCTTGATTGATTATGTGAAAACTGTACATCATATATATATATATAATACAAAAGGAATGATTGGCCGGCTATTAATTACCAGCAATAATCATGGATTTTGCTATAATAATCAGCCATATTTAGAGAGATATGACTGGCTATAAATCAGAAAAGAATAATTAGCTATAATGACCGGCCATTATTAGAGATATAGTCGGGGGGAGGGGGCTAGAAAGAACGGATCGCTGCCATTAACTGTAAATTTATATTAGTAGAGATAATGCATTGCGCTAATTTGCGTTGGTCACACTGAAATTTCGTGGCGCAAAGAAAAGAGTCTGTGCCTTTTCTTTCTTTCTTTCTTTCTTGCCTGAGTTCTTGCATGCCAAGGTGACTAGAATATCTTCCTGGAATTGGCCGACGAGCAATGCAATGGAGAGCTGGACTTCTATATGGTTTGATGTGCGTTTGTGGTGCACCACCACAAGTTACCATGCTTAAGTGGAGACAAATGCAACTTTTTTGTTGTTGAAAACGTTGGAAAGTAGACGAAGATTGCGTAACAAGAGTTCTCATCCGGTACACTTCCGGTACACCAAGGGTCTGTTTGGTAGAGTAACTTCATCTAAGATCTAAAACTTGTAGACTGAAATAAAGTGAATTAAGTTTATATTTTTGTCTAAAAGTAAATAAGATGATCCATCTAAACATTCTTAATGTACTTACAGCTCCAACTCTAGTACTCTACAGATCTAGTGGAGTTAGGAATACCTAGCTCCGCCAGATTCACGGATCTGATAGAGCTGGAGCTCTACCAAACACACCCTAAATTCAATATATACCATTCGCTTTTCGTTGGATACCTGTATTTATTTATTCTACTACTAGATTAGCTTTTATTTATTTTAGAAATTTTACAATACATTATACTGATAGTATATAGTGGGTTAGTATCAAATTTAGCGATTGATTTATTAAAGGTATTTTTACTGCTCTATTATTAGAGTAAGTATAAACAAATTCTAGCTAATCTGGTCCATTGAATCGAAAAGAATGAACAATTTATATTGAATTTAATATACTATAAAAGAGCTCACTTATTTATACTTCTTTTGACAGCAAAGTATTAAAAATATCTTCAACAAGTCAATGGCATCTGATTTTACTACCGACCATATATTACCAATATAACGCATCATACGATTTCTCAAATAACAATGGCATAAACGAAAGTTAAATTCTGTTCGGCAAACTAGAGCGATGGCTGCAACAAATGAAGGAGATGATTTAAATTTACGTGCTGTGTATAAAAGTATTTAGGTCTCGTTTGGAATGCATGAATTTTTACTGAATCTTGCAGGGCTTGAATTGTTTATTGTTGCGAAGCCGCCTATTATATGTAGGACATCTTAGCATCTTGTATGTGCCATGTATGCACGCTGACATGTATGTATTCCACCTTTAGTATAGTCCATGGAATTGCCAAGGAGGGCCTAGCCACGTGTCTTCTACGCACATTCGCGAAAAAGCTCATTCGTTTCTTCAAATTATGGATAGGTCCCTATAGATTACGAATAGGTTCTTCGCGATTTTTTGTGAGGGGAAGATATTTTTTCCTTACTTGCGTTTGGATCCCTCATATGCTATTTTACGGAAAAAAACTCCCGTTAAATTCAAATCGCGAACAAATCCTTTTCTAATTTTTCAGAATGGCGGATAGGTCCAAAAACGTAACAAACATGTCCTTGCTCCTTACGTCTAGGTCCTTTCTCCGTTTTTCCCAGAAAAAATGTTTTCATCACCAGAAATATATGTGCAACTCTATCTCTAGACTTTTTTCTCAGCTCGATTTTCCATCTCGATCTCTGATATTTTTTAAAACATATATTATTACTCGGTGAACGTATAGAGTGTTAGACTCGACAAAAAAAGGTTGTCATCTCTAATAATTATTCGCCCTTTTTCCTCTAGGCTATTTCCCCACCACGGTTTTCTAGCTCGGTCTCCAATATTTTTCGAATAATTCGTCGAAAGAGATATTTCTACTAGGTCCTTTCTCCGTTTTTCCTGAAAAAAATGTTTTCATCACCAGAAATATGTGTGCAGCTCTATTTCTAGACTTTTTTTCCAGCTCGATTTTCCATCTCGATCTCTGATATTTTTTAAAACATGTATTATTACTCGGTGAACGCATAGAGTGTTAGGTTCGACAAAAAAGGTTGTCATCTCTAATAATTTTTCGCCCTTTTTCCTCTAGGCTACTTCCTCACCTCGGTTTTCCAGCTCTGTCTCCAATATTTTCCGAATAATTCATCGAAAGAGATATTTCTACAGCTCTATCTCTCTATTCCCTCCTAACTCGGTTTCTACTATTTTCCGGAACGAGAAATATGGGTACAGTTGTATCTTTATCGTTTTTTTTTTGCAATTCGATGTACAGTATTTTCTGAATCATGTATTATTGACGGTTGAACGTATAGAGTGTTAAATTCGGCAAAAGAAGATACTTTCTCCGTCTTTCCTGAGAAAATATATACTATGTATTAGAGTTGAGAGGTTGCAGAACCTTAGAGAGTGCCTGAGTGCCACCACAAAAAAAATCCTTCGAAGATTTAGAAGCTACGCTTTTATCTATTTTTCTGTTCCGGTCTATTTTTTTTTAAAAAAAAGGTAGAAAGATCCTACGAAGATTTAAAAAAAACGCCTTGTTCCATTTTCTCAAGAAAAAAAACGAAAGGCCCTTCAAAAAAAATAGAAAATACATCTCGGTCTGTTTTTTCTCAGAAAAAGGGGAAATCGTTTTTCGCTCACGTGTGCGTCATGCGAAAAACGTTTTCCAAAAATTATTTTTAACACATCGTTTTCCGTTTTCCTTTAGAAAGGGGACAAAAAACATTATTATCCGTTTTTTTCCGGGAATTCTCTGGGATTACGAGATAGCCTATTTTTTTCTAGAGGGTCCCTAGGCTTCTTTCGTTTGTTTTTTGGCGCACTTTTTTTTGCAGAGAGGCACTTAATTGTTTGCGCAAACCCTCCGAAACTTTCGAAGATAATTTTTAGCACATCATTTTGTACAGGGAGAAACTCCAATTTTTGCAGAGGCCCTTCGGAGCTTTCGGAATTTATTTTTTTCATGATGTTACAGAGAAGCACTTCAGTTTTTGCACAGACTCTTCGGAGCTCCTAGAATTTATTTTTTAGCGCGTCATTTTTTCAAACATTTACTCAAAACTTTTTGAAATTTATATTTATTCATTTTTCCCCTATTAGTCCTCAAAACTCATGTGATCTTTTTTACTTGTCTTGCAGTGGTCGGCACGGCGTGACGCAGCATGCGCCGCGCCGACATGTCTAGTACATCCTACGCTCTCATACACAGGTCACTTGTGCTGCGTTTGGCACCCTGCTATCAGCACTCATTCTGACGCTAATCCAGCCAGCGTTGGCACCGCCTGCCTTAGCATGGTTTCACCACCCTGCTGCTAAAGCGACTAAGCGAGCACACGCATCTTCAAGTCCGAGCTGCTCAGCAGCGCGTGGACGGGCTTCCTCGCCGGCTGCTTGCACACCCTCTCCAGCCCGGACCACCTCGCTGCCCTGGCTCCGCTCTCCATCGGGAGATCGAGGGTGGAGAGCGCGGCCGTCGGCGCGCTCTGGGGCTGCGGCCATGACGCCGGGCAGGTCGTCTTCGGCCTGCTCTTTCTCAGCCTCAAGGACCGCCTCCACATCGAGGTCATCCGCACGTGGGGCACCAGGGTCGTCGGCCTCACGCTGCTCGTCATCGCCGCGCTCGGGATCAGGGAGGCCAGCGAGGTGCCGACGCCGTGCGTCGCGCTGGAGAACGGCGAGTGCGACGTCGGCGTTATCGACCGCCCATCTCCCCTGGAGGCGCTGCCGAGCGGCGGCGGCAAGAAGAAGATCAGCTTCGCCACGTTCGCCACAGGGATCGTCCACGGCCTGCAGCCGGACGCGCTGATGATGGTTCTCCCGGCGCTCGCCCTCCCTTCGCGCGTGGCCGGCGCCGCGTTTCTTGGCATGTTCCTCGTCGGAACCGTGGTCGCGATGGGGAGCTACACGTTCTCACTGTTAGACTTAATCTTGTTGTTTACATGTTTGTGTGAGTTATTGTCAGTCGTGTTATGTGCATATATCAACATGTGTATGTGTGAGTTAGTTTGATTAGAGAAAACCATGCTGCATGTTAGTGATTACATGCAGGCAGTCCGGAGGTGCACGTTGGCTTGACGTTGTGGCCGAGTCAAGTGAAGCGCGGATGCATGGCGTGAAGAGAGGATCAACTAGCTAACGACATGCATATGTTGATTAGTGGTGATCTGCATGCAGGTAGATGTGGCTTGCATGTTGGGGAGTGAGTTAGTGGTCAGGCCATGTGAGTGCTCGGCCGAGTCGTGCGGCCGAACGTGGAGCATTAGTGTGTTTATTTAAGTCCTGTAATCAGTTTGTATATGTGTGCGGTGGAGTGAATACAAGTGAAAAGGTGCTGGTGTGTGCGGTGCCACAAATCTTTTGTGTTCTAGTGTCTTTGCTTGCATCTCCAGATTGTGCGAGTGTTTTTTTGTGAGCTTGTTCGTGAGGGAGTGTTAAGCGTGATAGAGCTGGGCCAACACTCATCGGCTCGTGCACGGAGGCGCTGAAGGAGAGGGTCCCTAGGATCACGGAGAAGTTGACATGGGCGGCCTCGCTCGTGGCGATATCGATGGGGCTTGGCATTCTCATCAGCCAGTCTCTCGGATTTAGCTTGTATTGATTGATTTGCCTTCACTAAAGCTTGCAACGCCGTATAATAATACTCCCTCTGTTTCGACCTCCCGGAGCTTCTTCAGTGCCATAGTAGGAATCTGCATTGACAATTTTGCTATGTATGTTGCATTCTGTTCAGCTTCAGCGCGTCTTCGTCTTGAGATCGAGCCGCAATTTAAGTTTAGCCTACAAGTAAAAGGTTGTTCTGTTGGAAATTGCTTAGCTGCTGTGAGGTGAGTGACGACTACCTGTGTAATTGTTGTTATTCCAAATCTATTATTAATTGTACTTAAACGTTTGGTTAAAAGCGATTCAGTGTCCTTAGGAGGATCTTCCATGTCTGTTTATGCCATGCTTCAGCTGTTAACTGACACTTTGTATTGCACTACAGCTTTCCCTGCACCAGCCTTGGCACTTGATTTGTGCTCTTCAACATTGGCAGTAGCTTAATTTTCTTGGACAATTACCCTTTGCATGCAGGGCCGGGATGTTCTCTCCTGACTGCACATCATAGTCCAACATATCGGTTACGTTCGCAGCAAGCTCGAGCTAATGAGATCTCGCTGTAGTACAAATGAAGAACCGAAAAGGCAACCAGCGGGTGAATACTGAATAGGCCCAGTTAATCTAGCACGGAACAAAGGAGCAGAATTTTCAAAACTTCTTTTTGTAAAAGAGCAAACTAAGGGGGTGTTTGGGACAGCTCCAGCTCCACTAAAATCTGTAGAGTTAGTGAAGCAGGGTATTTCTAGCTCCAGAAATTTATAGAGTTGGAGTTGTAGGTATATTAAAAGTGTTTAGATAGATCATCTTGTTTACATTTTAGATTAAAAATATAAACTTAATTCACTTTATTTTAGTCTATAAGGTTCAGATCTAAGCTGGAGCTGGGATCTAAAGCTCTCCCAAACAGGGTCTAAAAGACTAAGCTAACCTCACACTCGATAAAAAGAACAGAACTCCTAAATAAACAGTAAAATCAATATGATCTTAAAAACAAAAATCGTTCTAACTTTTAATCGACCGATCTAAATTCCATGAACTTTACGTGCAACTTTCTATAGATGTTTAAAACTTATTCTAACCTTCAATCGTAAGGATTGGTATCAAAATTCTGACCTTTTTCAGTTTGAAGGAATGTTGAGCTCTCGTGGGAATTTAATGATAAAAAAGATCTTACATGATCTCCTATATGTCATAGCAATCAAGAACCCTAAAGCAACACCTCTCAAACAAGTCAAGAAAAGATCTATAGGTTTCTTGAGAAGAATATGAGATTTTATTAAAAATTTGCCTAAATGATTAAGATATGATCTATAGAAGATTTATCCATTAATCATTCATCTTTGACAGCACAAAATTAAAAAAGAAATAAATTAAAGAGAGATCAAATACTCAAAAAGAAAGGAGATGAAAAACTTGAGCAAAGGTAAATTCTAGTGGACCTTACTGGATTGGAACGTGTTCTTGATAAATTCCTCAACCTTTTATGTATCCTAGACCTAGAAGAAATAGAGCAAGTAAAAAGAGGTAGAACACAACTCAAGTTGCATAAATGAACCAAGTAAAAAATGCAAGAACAAAAATAAATTTTAAACATAGATGAACTTGGATCTTATGTTGCTTAGAGAGGGATAGTTACAAAGGCACACTTCCAGATGGACAAAAGTCAACAGAGCATAAAAAAACAAAGAACCCTCTCTAAGAATTGGTTCCGACCAGGGTATCAACCAAGGTGTTGGAGACATCCCTCCAGCTCCATTTACAACACAGCCAAGTCTATCTCCACTCTTACATAACTTCCTTCTCCCATAAAGAACATCATAAAGGGTTGGGATTCATTCACTTATTCATGGGCTAACTCGAAACCCAATAACATTATGGGTTTTGATCATACCCTTTAACACTAACTTAGGCTCTACTCCACAAAGCAAATACTTGATCCAATGATCCTCCTTCGCTTGAGTAGAGCTCAAGTTAGCATCTCATCCATCCACTCGAAGTATCGCCCATGCTTCGTCATCTTTCATGTGACCTCGATAACTTGCCTCCAAATCTCTCATACGTCCGAACTCCATCGAACCGTCATCGCTTTCAAACGGGCCCAAATTACTTCGCACGTCACATGTCCTTGAGCACTTCATCGTGACTACTTCGGCTTTCTTGACCATTCTAGACCTCAACTCCACTCTAAGTCTAGTCCCGGTCCAACTTGCCATTGCCCGCATGTCCATCGCTAATACTTCACGCTCAGTTTTCTTGTCTTCTCGGTTTGCAACCACTTCCTAACTTCAATCTTTTTTCGGTGTCCCTTGATTGTTCTGAACCTCAGCTCTTCTAGCATAGTCCCGATCTTGCATTCGTCTCACTGTTACCTAGCTCCGGAGTCCTGTAACCAATATAGACAAGTAAACCACCACACAATATTGTTTCAGATGACTTGCATAAGAAAATAGACAAGTAACATTGATCAATCAAACATAAAAAAGATCCCACTTGGGATCAATTAGACCATGACCACTACGGTCACTCTTTAAGTCATGACCTCCCTAAGCTGTGACCCCTCAAAACCAAAAACCATTCTTAGCTATGACCACTCTGGTCCATAACCACTCTCGGCTGTGATCTCCCAAAGCAAAAGGTCACTCTTAGCAGAGACCACTCAAAACCACTCTTAGCTAGGACCACTATTACAAAGGAGCTCATGATCGACCACCCCTCAGTGGTCAAGACCACTTCTCAAGAGGCCATTAGAGGTCTAGACCTTCTAGAATGGTCTAGACTACTCTTACAGTAGTTACGACCTCTCTCACAAAAGGTCTAGACCACTTTTACAGTGATCCTTAAAGGTCTAGACCACATTTTTTATAGTCATGACCACTTTCACAGTGGTTCTTAGAGGTCTAAACCACTTCAGTAAAGGTCACAACCATTCATCTAATGATCCTTAGAGGTATAGACCACTCACACAGTGATCTAGACCACTCCAACAAAGATCACGACTACTCACCTAATGGTCATTAGAGGTCTAGACCATTTCCATATTAGTATAGACCATTCTTATAGTGGTCATAGCCACTTCTCAAGTAGTTCTTAAAGGTCTAGATCACTTCTATAGTGATCATGACCACTCTATAGAACAACCTCTCTAGAGGTTATAAAGCTCACGACCACTGTAGTGATCACAAAAGTCACGACCATCCTAATGATCACAAAGATCACGGCCACTTTAGTAATGATCACTCTAGAGCTTGATCTCTCTAAGAGTATGACCTCCCTAAGAGCATCATGACCACTTAGTGGTGAAGCCACAATCACTCAAGACAAGGTCATGACTACTCAGGATAAGATCACGACCGCTCTAGGAAATGATCACTCTAGAGGTCACAAAACCCACGATCACTCTAAAGGTCACAAAGGCTATGAACACTCTAACCAAATTACTCAAGACTAAGCAAGCTCACGTAAAATTCAAACTTAAGCACCGTAGACACAAACATAATCAATTACTCATCATAAATATGGATAAACCATTATATGATCTCTTCAAACAGACATGTGCATTTCTCTCGCCTGTTCATACAACAAAAAAGAAACAAAAATCCTCTGGTAGGAGCATCAAAACCTGCAGGAGCTAGCACATTTGGTGGTGAGAGGTAAGCATCATACTGCATGTGTCAGTAAACAAATGGCAGGCAAGCAATGCAAGAAGTTTGATGCAGTACCAAGGGTGTATGATAGCACGAGCAGATGTGAAGGTTTGATGGCAGAAATCTTCGGCGTTAATTTGTAGTGGTACACAGAAACGAATTAGAAATGCAGTAATATACTCTTAATTTCCAATGCAACTCAAAAGAAGAAAAATCAAGAACTTGAACAATATTATTGTACTTCCTTCGATAACAAATAGTTATCATTTTAGAATATCAACACGGTCCTTAAACTCAACTTTGACCAATAATTTCTATTGTAATATATTTAAAAATTTCAATAAAATTATAATATTATGAATGTACGTTTCGAGACGAATCTACACATATAATTTTTATGTATTCAATCTAAATATTTAAAAAGATATAAACAGCTAAAATTTTAAAAGTTTGGTTGCACATATTCCAAACGCTCCATTCGGAAAGCAAAAATTTCAGAAACATTTCTCGCAGGAATCACGAAACATTTCCTCAATCGGAAACAAGGCCTAAATTTGAATGAGATGACATCGAAAGCGAGCCTTTTGGGACCAGGAAATCTACGTCGGCCCGGCCGAGCTCACGCTCCTGTTATACTTTAGTGGTCTGAATTGAGCCCAATAGAGCCCAAGGGCCCGTTTCGTCACCTCCTTCCTTGGTGGTGAAGTCGAGAAAATTGTCATTCTGCCACTCTGGACATGTGGCTTCACCCAAATGCCATTATTGAGGTGGCAATCGCCAAAATGCCACTTTTGAACGCTGGCAACTCGTTTCCATGTCATTTTAGAGTTTTTGGTGCATTTACCGGATAATAGCACGGGGAAGTGACTTCTTTGCCCTCGGCACTGTGCACTCGGGCTAGACTCGGGCTCGACCCGACCGGACCCCATTTCACCCATGCCCTGCCACTCCCCACTTCTCGTCCACTCCAGATCCGGCGACGGCGACGGCGACCACGAGGAGCACTATCTCCGGCGAGTCTCCGGTCAGCTGCGGCGTCGAGCGGAGGCGCAACGGGTCGGCGATGTCACAAGCTTCTGGTGCAAAAGGGGCCTCCTACGGCTCGTCAGGTTTGCCTCTGGTAGACTGCCCTAGGTGCGGTGATTCTATTTTAGAGCTCGTCTCTCGATCAAACAACAATCCTGGAAGGGTTTTCTTCAAGTACCGTAGAAATGAGCAACATGTAAGTGCTTATAGTCTTTTATTTTGTAATTGGTTTACTGGTTTTTCTTTTTTAACTGGGATGTTTCGGTGTTTGTAGATGCGTGGTAGGTGTGGATTCTACATGTGGAGAGAGCAATATGAGAACTTCATTGCTAATTCTGTTGGAACTGATGCATGCAATGAATCTGTTCATGAAGGGGTAGATGCAGCTTGTAGAATGAGAATGGAGATGCTGACATTGATTGAAGAATTTCAAAGTTGATGAATATTTGTCAGATTTTGGTTGTAAGCAATGTCTTGATTGCGAGGTTAGCTCTTCTTGTTGTAGCAGTGTTGATTGTGAAAAATGTGTAATGGTGAGCAATGGAGTGATTTACGTAATGTATTGCAATTCAAGAAGTGCTTTTTGTAATGTATTGCAATTCAAGCAAATGACTTGTGTAATGTTGATGTGATAATGCAATACAATTGTTTAAGTGCCAATACAATGTTTGATTTGTGTAATGTATATCACTTACAAGACAATGTTTGATTTGTGTAGTGTTGGCAAGGCATTAGAAGCATCACAGCATTACAGATACCAAACATTCCAGATAACTTGGTTGAACCAAACACCCCATTTTTCCATCCATATGCATGAAGCAATGTTTGGATGCTACAAGCATCACAGCATAAGGTTTTGATTACAAAAAGAGCTCAGAGCATTGTCTGGCTGCATAAGGTTTTGATCACAACATAAGTCAGTTCACAAACAATTCACCGACAAATAGTAAACATTAACCAATCTAACTCTCTTTAGCATCACAGACAATCAGAACTGCACTTTAACCACCAGCAATCGCCAAACTCACAAAGTCTAACAAAAAAACTCCCAGTAGCTCACAAGTCGAAAAGCCCATGTCAGGTCGTCTTCTTCTTAGGGGTCAACTTTTTTGTAGTTGTCTTCTTAAAATAGGAAGATGCCTTTCTCTTCTTAGCTGATTGCTGACATGCTTGTGAGGTACTAGCTGTTTGACTACCTGCTTCTGAGGTACTAGCTGTTGCAGTGGCTGTTTGGTTATGTCGTCCTAGAAGTGTGCTTAGACGACTGAAAAAAGGAAGCATGGTATCAAAAAATAAGCATGGCATGAAATGACTAGAGAATTTGAAGCAATTACCTCCTGGTTACCACTCCAGGGCTGTCATGAACAGGAGCTTTGGCTGGTTGATCACTTGTGCTGCCATACCTTTTGCTCCTAGGCTTTCTTTTTCTGCATCACAAGATGTTGTCAGTTGCAAAGAAAAAAAAGTAATAATGATATATATAACAAGAATTGTAGCTTGCCTTTTTTTGTGCCGTTTAGTGGACACTTATAGCTTGCTTGTCGATGGCCAACCTCCGCATCTCATACACTTGATAGGGCCTCTCACCATTGTTTTCTTTGACTTGTCTCCTGCTTGGCACCGGATCTCCGCCTCCTCTAGAAAGCTTTTTATCCTCGTTTTCTCGCCTTCGGTGACCTCTTTGCAAGTGGTGCACCCACGAAATGGAAGATCCACAGTGGCGGTGTGACTTGTCGGCATTGGTTCTATGAGGTGGCATAAGCGACCTTATATCATCAAGAGTGAAGTACTCATGGACATAATCTGAATGTTGAATGTCCTGTGAGTAGTGATCTTGGTGAGCATGATCACAGGCTTGCACTGTGTCTGCCACTCGGACATGTACACTCATGTAAGTTTTCCCTAACCACATGCTGTCACAGAGCTGTTATCCCACACCTCTGCCACTACTTGGTGCGCTTGGACCACTCTCGGTGTCCCAACCCCTAGTTCGGCCTTGATCTGTACTAACACTGCTTTGGTAGTATCCTGCCTTCTAACTTCTCCCCAATCCTTCTCCTTTTGGCCTAGAGAATCATGATCATCTCCCTCAGCTTGTCAGCCAGGTCAACCACAGGGAGATCCTTGATGTCCCTAATCCAATTATTAAAGCATTCTGCTAAATTGTTATTGATGTAATCACATTTGACATCTGGATTGAACATGCACCTCATCCATTTCAGAGGATGCCACCTGTTCAAATACTCCATGACTTCAGGGCATTTTATGATAACAGACCCCATATGGTTGTCAAACACCTCAACCCTATATGCCCTTGCTGCAGGGTACATTTCACCAAAACTATTTCCATGGAACTTTTTCGTGAAGTTTTGCATGAGGTGTCTAAAGCACTCCCTCTTCTCTGCATTAGGAAATACTCGGCTAACTGCATTTTCTAACCCTTTACAAGCATCTGTACATATCGCTATGAGAGGAGGTCTCCTAGTGCTTTGTCTTGTGAGTCATAAACCGACCCAATTATCTTACGTCTCGAGTCAAAAACCCATAAGCTCTTGAATACATCCAGTTATGTCCATCCAAAGTCATGCTTGTTGCCAAGTGCCCATTCCACCTCCCATTTAGGCGGTGCTATCAATGCTAAGATAAGGTCTACATCCCCGAGAAACCCTCAGTGCATGGCCTTAGTGTACAGAAAAACCTATGAAAATACACTCTCTCATCTACACATGTAGTGTCTATTTCTACAACACTTCCTGGTGACCTATTTAAGATCTCTACTTTCCATCTATAAAGCAATTGGAAGCTATCTTCCCAGCTACCATACATCTCCCTAAGAGCTTTTTGTAGCCCTTTCCAAGCAGTGTCATAAGTGATTGTTACATTATAATCATCTTCGAGCTTTTTTTGCAGCTCCTTGGCACCAATGTTAGGACGCCTCCTCAGAATAGGGAGAGCCTTGTCTGCAACCCATGATTTGGTGGCTGTTGTACCCCTTACCCTACTGCTAGATGTGCATGTGTGCTCCCTAGAGCATCTTGAAACACGCAACATGATATCAATAGGATAAAAGAAATCAACACATACACAATATTGGTCAAATAGTTAGTACAAATGCAAAGTCAGCACAAACACAACATTGGTCAAATAGTTAGTACCATGATGGTTTTAAGATCACTCCTCCTATGCCCAACAATCCTCCAAGGGCAGCCTTCAGCCTTGCAGTACCCCCGAAATCTTGTCTGATCACTTTTTTCAACCCCCAAATCAAACTCTTCATTGATAGCATATTGTCTTATAGCAAGCCTGAACTCTTTCATGGAGGGATATAGCACACCTAGCTCCATTGAGGGGTGATCCTTGTCATAAGCAATAAAGACTTCATCTGGGTTGAGATCATCAACATTAATCCTTGCATCCTCAGTATCATCCACAAAACCACTTGTCCTGTCATCATTCCTAGCATTATGCATTCTCATTGTCCTCATCCCGTAATCCCGAGCGTATAAACTTGATCCTTACTCAAGCGCTCAATTCTTCCTTCCTCATCTTGTGTCTCTTGGATCCTTATATTATCCCAATCTACAGTGGCCGGAATCTCTGGACTAGCCGAAATCTCTGGAGTGGCCGGAATCTCTGGAGACCAAACTACTTTGCTATCTGCTCCCCATTTACAAGGAGATGCGCCCTTGGACTTGGCACTCATCCCGCCGACCGCAACTCCCCTACCACTCCCAAAAACTCCAAAACTTTCTAACCTAGGGTTTCATGCACCGTCACAAGCATCAAAACTGCACCGTGTAAAAGCATCAATACAAGGCTAGATGGCTCACCTTTGCAATCGACTGGAGATTCGCCGGAGAGAGTGCTCCTCGCGGTCGCCGTCGCCGTCGCCTAATGTGGAGTGGAGGAGAAGGAGATGGGGATTCGACTCGGGCGGAGACTGGTGGGTGAAATGGGGTCCGGTCGAGTCGAGCCCGAGTCTAGCCCGAGCGCACAGTGCCGAGGGCAAAGAGGTCACTTCCCCGTGCTATTATCCGGTAAATGCACCAAAAACTCCAAAATGACATGAATACGAGTTGCCAGCGTTCGAAAGTGGTATTTTAGCGATTGCCACCTTAATAATAACATTTGGGTGAAGCCACATATCAATGTCCAGAGTGGCATAATGATAATTTTCTCGGTGAAGTCCCAGCTCCCAGTCCCACCGTCCCACGTCGTCTCGTCCCGTACCAACTCCAATTCTCCTCCCACCTCGCCGTCAAGATCTCACGCGTTCTCTCCTCCCTCTCGAGCTCGGCTCGCCTGCCATGTCGACGCGGAACCGGACGCCGCTGTACCGCAAGTACCGCGACGCGCTGCGCCACGTCCGCGCGCCGTCGGGGGCGCCGTCGTCGTCCGGAGGAGGTGGAGGCGGTAGCGGTCCGGTGATCGAGATGGGCTCGCTGCTGCGCTCCGACCGCCCCTACGCGCCTCTCAGCACCGACGACCCCTCCGCCGCGTCCAGGTCCCCCTCTCTCTCTCGCATCTCGTCTAGTCTGCGTCACCTTAGATTAGTTAGGTAGCTAACCGCAATGCGAAATTGCGAGATGGGAATTACTCGACTAGATCGAGTGCTATGATACAGAATAATGATGTCAGAAACGGGGGGTAAATCCAACTGACCGGTAGTTCAAAGGAATTTGTTGGATTGCAGATCACTAGACCCACCCATTAGCGAGTCTGATCTGATCTACCCTTGTATTAGCTAATTGCGACGTTAGGAGCCGTTCAGGAGCGAGATGTGTACTGGGAAATGGGAATTGGTATATTACTATATTAGATCGAGCACTAGGGTAGAAAACGAGCATGTTAATCAGTGGCTTAACACAGAGGTGAAATAGCGGACCATAATTCATAAAGCTTAACTACTTGTGTGTAAAAGTCACTGGTTGGACACCAGGGATGAGATGGATGATGGGCACTGACATGTTGTGTCTGCGGTGCAGTAGAGACACAGTGACTGTTGGGCTGCCCCCAGCCTGGGTGGATGTTTCTGAAGAGATATCTGCGAACATGCAGCGGGCGAGGACAAAATGGCAGAGCTGGCTAAGGCGCACGCCAAGGCCTTAATGCCGTCCTTTGGTGATGGTAGAGACGACCAGCGAGCAATTGAGGTTCTCACGCATGAGATAACAGACTTGCTAAAGAGGTCAGAGAAGAGGCTGCAGAAGCTGTCCATCAAAGATTCCTCAGAGGATTCGAATGTCCGAAAGAATGTCCAGGTGATGACAGGCCCCTATTTATTTATTTAGTAACAGTTACAAGAGTTATTTTTGTTTTGTTGACAAAATTCCCTTTGACTGTTATCTGCAGCGTTCACTTGCTACTGACCTGAAGAACCTTTCTATGGAGTTCCGGAAAAAACAGTCATCTTATTTAAAGCAGCTACGCCAACAGAAAGAGGTTCGCCTTTTATTCTGTTCAGAAGTTCACTAATGAAGATGATTGGTTAATGGATTGCATTTGCAGGGGCAAGATTGTGTTGATTTGGAAATGAATATTAATGGGTCTAAGTCGACATTTGAACTTGAAGATGATGAATTTGAGGATGTGGTACGCTTTGTATTTATCTTTGTCCTTACATCCGTCAGACTTGATTTTTTTATATCAACTTGCGTCAGTTCTGGTGAATTTTGCACCATTTTCTGTGTGCTGCTCACTCATTATCTGTAACTGCAACACTATGTTAGGAAAATCAAGGTTTTTTTCCGACATGCTTCACTTCAGAATTCAGATCCATGTGCAAAAGAAAATTGAGAAGATAAAAGGAAAAAAAGAATAATGACAGATTATGTGCAATGAAGATTGCATGTGGTTTGGGTTATTAGTCATACATGTTTGGAATTGGCAATGTGCATCTGGTCTGGTGTGCTTGGCTTGGTTGAATCAAGTTGCAAATATGGGTAGGATTCTAGCTCAAGAAGAAGCACATTCTGGTTGCGTAGTTGGTGTCCGTTTTCTGTTTTATCCTTAGGCATAATGTTTTAACTTATGGTTGTACTTGCATTGAGGATGTGGGCTGATGGATGTTTATAGCAAGTGGTGGAGGTGGAAACGTGAACTTCTTTATCATCCCTTCCTTCAACCATATAACAGCGCCGGAGGCAGTCACCGAGCCTGGGGTGGTGCCTGGAG
Organism: Guadua angustifolia; assembly: GCA_036346375.1. Lineage (NCBI taxonomy): Eukaryota > Viridiplantae > Streptophyta > Magnoliopsida > Poales > Poaceae > Guadua > Guadua angustifolia. Next base: position 19,208,814 of record CM070505.1, on the reverse strand, counting down.
AGGCGGCAGCCGAGGCGGCGGCCTAAACCCGCCTCCGCCTCGGTAGAGGCGGGTTCGCTTCTGTGAAGATGGCTGGCGCGGAGGCAAGGCAGCGTGGCGGAGGAAGCGGAGATGGGCACGCGCGGGAGGCGGCGAAAGATAAGCCTCTCCATGGATCTTTGTCCTTGTCATGTCTCGGTGTAGCTCCGTGGGGCGGAGACGGGCGACAGATTTTGGGTTTGGGTATGGCCGCGGGTTTGCCTCGTGATCCGTGCTTTATGGGTCTGGTGGGATAAATTTAATAAAATTGGGCCTAAAATGGGCCAATTAAGCGAAGCTTGGGCTAGATCGTGATCGGGTGGGCCTAGAGTTAGACACTTAAAATTAATTTTCGTACTATTTTCGGCTCTATCGTTGACTAGCGGGCTCTACCAAAACGCGGACTGGAATTGCGTGTAGTAGATTTTGTCGGTCCGTTTTATCCATGAACAGTTTAGATTGTGTGCAGCAGCTCTTATGCTATAATGATAAATGTATGCATAATATAATATATATAACTTATCTATGGCGGGAGAATTAAAGGCCATTCGGTAGAACCACGTCACTGGATTTTCTTGGTAGTCCATCCTTGCGTGCATCGGATCGTGCATCGATCTGGCAAATCACGCCTTAAATCCAGTGACGGGTCTTACTAATGGCCTCTAATTCTTTTGGCTTTCATAGATAAGTTATATATATTATATTATATTATGCATACATTTATCATTATAGCACAAGAGCTGCTGCACACAATCTAAACTGTTCATGGATAAAACGGACCGACAAAATCTACTGCACGCAATTCCAGTCCACGCTCTAGTAGAGCCCGCTAGTTAACCATAGAGCCGAAAATAGTACGAAAATTAATTTTAAGTGTCTAACTCTAGGCCCACCCGATCACGATCCAGTCCAAGCTTCGCTTAATTGGCCCATTTTAGCCTAATTTTGTTAACTTTACCCCCACCAGACCCATAAAGCACGGATCCAAACCCATCTGTCGCTCCTCCCGTCCTACGGGAGCCACACCGAGACCAAATCTGTCGCTCCTCCCGTCAGCCACACCGAGACCGCGGCAGCAGGACAGCATCCATGGAGAGGCTTATCTCTTCGCCGCTCCTCCCGCGCGCGCCCATCTCCGCTTCCTCCGGGCCACGCGGCCTTGCCTCCGCGCCCAGGCCATCCTTCGCGCAGGCGAACCCGCCCTACCGAGGCGGAGGCGGGTTCAGGCCGCCGCCTCTCGCGTCGTCGCTCCTCTCCAGGCACCACCCGCAGGCTCCGGTACCCGCGGCCTCCGGCTCTCGCTCGGTGAGTCCTGTGCTGGCGGAGGATGGGCCTGCTGTCTCCCCCACCGAGGAGCCTCCGGTGGACGGCTTCCACCGCCGCTTCTTTCAAAAGGTTCGTGCGTGCTCTGCTTCCTGGCATCTAATTTTCAAAACATAATGCATCGCTAAAATTTGCGTTGGTCACACTGAAATTTCGTGGTGCAAAGAAAAGAGTCTGCCTTTTTCTTTCTTTCTTTCCTTTTTTGCCTGAGTTCTTGTTGTGGTGCAAAGAAAAGATTCCGCCTTTTTTTTTTTTGCCTGAGTTCTTACATGCCAAGGTAACTAGAATTTCTTCCTGGAATTGGCCGAAGAGCAATGGAATGGAGAGCTGGACTTCTATATGGTTTGCTGTGCGTTTGTGGTGCACCACCACAAGTTACCATGCTTAAGTGTAGACAAATGAAACTTTTTTGTTGTTGAAAACGTTGGAAAGTAGACGAAGATTGCGTAACAAGAGTTCTCTTCCGGTACAATAAAGGTCTGTTCGGTAAAACCTCAGATTCTACCTTTACTTAAATATAAAACTTATAGACTAAAATAAAGTGAATTAAGTTTATATTTTTGTCTAAAAGTAAACAAGATGATTCATCTAAACACTATTAATATACTCACAGCTCCAACTCTACAGATCTAATAGAGTTAGAAATACCCAGCTACACCAGATCCATGATGAAGCTCTACCAAACACACATATCATTCTCTTTTCGTTGGATACTTGTATTTATTTATTCTACTACTAGATTAGCTTTTATTTATTTTAGAAATTTTACGGTACATTATACTGATAGTATATAGTGGGTGGTAGAAATCAAATTTAGCCATTAATTTATTAAAAATATTTTTACTACTCTACTATCAGAGTAAGTCTAAACAAATTCTAGCTAATCTGGTCTATTGAATCGAAAAGAATAAACAATTTATATTGAATTTAGTATACTATAAAAGAGCTCACTTATTTATACTTCTTTTGACATTAGAGTAGTAAAAATATCTTCAATAAGTCAATGGCTATATCTGATTTTTACTACCGACCATATATTACCAATATAATGCATCATACGATTTCTCGAATAACAATGGCATGAAGGAAAGTTAAATTCTGTTCGGCAAACTGTAGCGATGGGCTGCAACAAATGAAGGAGATGATTTAAATTTACGTGCTGTGTATAAATGTATTTAGGTCTCGTTTGGAATGCATGAACTTTTACTGTATCTTGCAGGACTTGAATTGTTTATTGTTGCGAAGCCGCCTATTTATTATATGTAGGACATCTTAGCATCTTGTATGTGCCATGTATGTACGCTGACATATATACATCCTACGCTCTCATACACAGGTCACTTGTGCTGCGTTTGGCACCCTGCTATCAGCACTCATTCTGACGCTAATCCAGCCAGCGTTGGCACCGCCTGCCTTAGCATGGTTTCACCACCCTGCTGCTAAAGCGAGCACACGCATCTTCAAGTCCGAGCTGCTCAGCAGCGCGTGGACCGGCTTCCTCGCCGGCTGCTTGCACACCCTCTCCGGCCCGGACCACCTCGCTGCCCTGGCTCCGCTCTCCATCGGGAGATCGAGGGTGGAGCGCGCCGCCGGCGCGCTGGGGCTGCGCCACGACGCCGGGCAGGTCGTCTTCGCCTGCTCTTTCTCAGCCTCAAGGACCGCCTCCACATCGAGGTCATCCGCACGTGGGGCACCAGGGTCGTCGGCCTCACGCTGCTTGTCATCGGCGCTTCGGGATCGGGGAGGCCAGCGAGGTGCCGACGCCGGCGTCGCGGCCGAGAACGGCGAAAAGCGACGTCGGCGTTATCGACCGCCCGTCTCCCCTGGAGGCGCTGCCGAGCGGTGGCGGCAAGAAGAAGATCAGCCGCCACGTTCGCCACGGGATCGCCCACGGCCTGCAGCCGGACGCTGATGATGGTTCTCCGGCGCTCGCCCTCGCCAGCGTGGCGGCGCGCGTTTCTTGGCATGTTCCTCGTCGGAACCGTGGTCGCGATGGGGAGCTACACCGTCCTCATCGGCTCGTGCACGGAGGCGCTGAAGGAGAGGGTCCCTAGGATCACGGAGAAGTTGACATGGGCGGCCTCGCTCGTGGCGATATCGATGGGGCTTGGCATTCTCATCAGCCAGTCTCTCGGGTTTAGCTTGTATTGATTGATTTGCCTTCACTAAAGCTTGCAACGCCGTATAATAATACTCCCTCTGTTTCGACCTCCCGGAGCTTCTTCAGTGCCATAGTAGGAATCTGCATTGACAATTTTGCTATGTATGTTGCATTCTGTTCAGCTTCAGCGCGTCTTCGTCTTGAGATCGAGCCGCTATTTAAGTTTAGCCTTCAAGTAAAAGGTTGTTCTGTTGGAAATTGCTTAGCTGCTGTGAGGTGAGTGATGACTACCTGTGTAATTGTTGTTATTCCAAATCTATTAATTGTACTTAAACGTTTGGTTAAAAGCGATTCAGTGTCCTTAGGAGGATCTTCCATGTCTGTTTATGCCATGCTTCAGCTGTTAACTGACACTTTGTACTGCACTACAGCTTTCCCTGCACCAGCCTTGGCACTTGATTTGTGCTCTTCAACATTGGTAGTTGCTTAATTTTCTTGGACAAATACCCTTTGCATGCAGGGCCGGGATGTTCTCTCCTGACTGCACATCGTAGTCCAAAATATCGGTTGCGTTCGCAGCAAACTCGAGCTAATGAGATCTCGCTGTAGTACAAACGAAGAACCGAAAAGGCAACTAGCGGGTGGATAGGTTTTCTCCTAAAAAGAGGTTCAAACCTCTTTTATAAAAGAGTCAACTAAAAGGCCTAATCAGTCTAGCATAGGACAAAAGAGCAGAACTCTCAAAACTTCTTTTTGTAAAAGAGCGAATAAAAGACTAAGCTAATCTCACACCGGATAAAAGAGCAGAACTCCCAAATAAGCAGTAAAATTAGCATGATCTCAAAAACAAAAATCATTCTAACTTTTAATCGGCTGATCTAAATCTCGTGAAACTTTGCGTGCAACTTCCTATAGATGTTAAAAACTTGAGAAGAATATGAGATCTCATTAAAAATTTGCCTAAATGATTTAGATATAATCTGCAGAAGATTTATTCATTAATCATTTATCTTTGATAGCACAAGATTAAAAAGGAAATAAATTAAAGAGAGATCAAACACTCAAAAAGAAATGAGACAAAAAACTTGAGCAAAGGTAAATTCTAGTGGATGGATTGGACCATGTTCTTGATAAATTCCTAAACCTCTTTTGTGTCCTAGACCTAGAAGAAACAGAGCAAGTAGAAAGAGGTAGAACATAGCTCAAGTTGCATAAAAAGAACCAAGCAAAAAATACAAGAACAAAAATAAATTTTAAGCATAGATAAACTTGGATCTTACATTGCTTAGAGAGGGATGGTTACAAAGCCACACTTCCAGATGGACAAAAGTCAACAGAGCATAAAAAAACCAAAGAACCCTCTCTGAGACTTGGTTCTCACCTTGGTTCCGACTAGAGTATCAACCAAGGTATTGGAGACATCCCTCCAGCTCCATTTACAACACAACTAAGTCTATCTCCACCCTTACATGACTTCCTTCTCCCGTAAGAAACATCATAAAGGGTTAGGATTCACTCACTCATTCATGGGCTAACCCGAAACCTTAGCCTCTACTCCATATGCGAACATTTGATCTAATGATCCTCCTTCACTTGAGTAGAGTTCAAGTTACCATCTCATCCATCTACTTGAAGTAGCATCCATACTTCGTCACCTTTCATGTGACCTCAATAACTTGCCGCCAAACCTCTCAGACGTTCGAACTCTCTCAAACCATCCTCGCTTTCAAACGGGTCCAAATCACTTGGCACATCACATGTCCTTAAGCGCTTCACCGTGACGACTTCGGCTTTCTTGACCGTTCTAGACCTCAACTCCACCCTAAGTCTAGTCCCGGTCCACCTTGCCATTGCCCTCATATCCATCACTAATACTTCACGCTCAGTTTTCTTATCTTTTCGGTTTGCAACCACTTCCTGATTTCAATCATCTTCCGGTGCCCCTTGACCGTTCTGAACCTCAGCTCTTCTAGCATAGTCTTGATCTCACATTCGTCTCACCATTACCTAGCCGGCCCGGAGTCTTGCAACCAATATAGACAAAGCAAACCACCACACAATATCGTTCTAGATGACTTGCACAAGAAAACAGACAAGCAACAGCGATTAATCAAACATCAAAAGATCCCACTTAGGATCAATTCGACCATGACCACCACGGATCACTCTTTAAGCCGTGACCTCTCTAAGCCGTGACCCCTCAATGCCAAAAACCATTCTTAGCTATGACCACTCTGGTCCATAACCACTATTGGCTGTGATCTCCCAAAACAAAAGGTCACTCTTAGCAGAGACCACTCTTGGCTAAGACCACTATTACAAAGGAGCTCATGACCATTCTTTCAGTGATCAGGACCACTTCTCAAGAGGTCTAGATCACTCCGAGAATGGTCTAGACTACTCTTACAGTAATCACGACCTCTCTCAAAAAAGTCTAGACCACTTTTACAGTGATCCTTAAAGGTCTAAACCATACTTTTAGTGGTCATGACCACTCTCACAGTGGTTCTTATAGGTCTAAACCACTTCAACAAAAGTCACGACCATTCATCTAATGATCCTTAGAGGTATAGACCACTCACACAGTGATCTAAACCACTCCAACAGATGTCACAACCACTCACCTAGTGGTCCTTAGAGGTCTAGGCCACTCCCACAGCGGTCCAGACCACTCCAACAGAGATAGAGGTCTAAACCAATTCCACAATAGTATAGGCCACTTTTACAGTGGTCATACCACTTCTCAAGTAGTCCTTAGAGGTCTAGATCATTCCTATAATGATTATGACTACTATATAGAACGGCTTCTCTAGAGGTCAAGAGTCCACGACCACTGCAGTGGTCACAAAAGCCATGATCACCCTAGAGGTCACAAAGGTCACGATCACTTTAGTAATGATCACTCTAGAACTTGATCTCTCTAGGAGCATGACCTCTTTAGGAGCATCATAACTACTTAGTGGTGAAGCCACGACCACTCAAGACAAGGTCATGACCACTCAGGACAAGGCCATGATCACTCTAGAAAATGACCATCCTAGAGGTTACAAAACCCACGATCACTCTAAAGGTCACAAAGGTTATGACCACTCTAAACAAATTACTCAAGACTAAGCAAGCTCATATAAAATTCAAACCTGAGTACCATATACTCAAACACAGTCAATTACTCATCACAAATATGAATAAACCAATACATAATCTCTTCAAACAGACATGTGCATTTCTCTCGCCTGTTCATACAACAAAAAAATAAACAAAAATCCTCTGGTAGGAGCATCAAAACCTGCAGGAGCTAGCACATTTGGTGGTGAGAGGTAAGCATCATACTGCATGTGTCAGTAAACAAATGGCAGGCAAGCAATGCAAGAAGTTTGATGCAGTACCAAGGGTGTATGATAGCACGAGCAGATGTGAAGGTTTCAGTAGCCCGAAATCTTCGGTGTTAATTTGTAGTGGTACACAGAAACGAATTAGAAATGCAGTAATATACTCTTTATTTCCAATGCAACTCAAAAGAAGAAAAATCAAGAACTTGAACAATATTATTGTACTCCCTTTGGTAACAAATATTTATCGTTTTAGAACATCAACATGGTCCTTAAACTCAACTTTGACTAGTAATTTGTATTATAAAATTCAATAAAATTGTAATATTATGAAAGTACGTTTCGAGACGAATCTACACATATAATTTTCATATATTCAATCTAAATATTTAAAAAGATATAGATAACTAAAATTTTAAAAGTTTGGTTGCACATATTCCAAACGCTCCATTCGGAAAGCAAAAATTTCAGAAACATTTCTCACAGAAACATTTCCACATTCGCAAACACAGCCTAAAATTTGAATGAGATGGCATCGGAAGCGAGCCTGTTGGGACGAGGAAATCTACGTCGGCCGGGCCGAGCTCACGCTCTTGTTATACTTTTGTACGCTGAATTGGGCCCAATAAATAGAGCCCAAGGCCCGTTTCGTCGCCTCCATCCTTGGTGGTGAAGTCCCAGCTCCCACCGTCCCACGTCGTCTCGTCTCGTACCAACTCCATCCAATTCTCCTCCCACCTCGCCGTCGAGATCTCACGCGCTCTCTCCTCCCTCTCGAGCTCGGCTCGCCTGCCATGGCGACGCGGAACCGGACGCCGCTCTACCGCAAGTACCGCGACGCGCTGCGCCACGTCCGCGCGCCGTCGGGGGCGCCGTCGTCGTCCGGAGGAGGCGGAGGCGGTCCGGTGATCGAGATGGCCTCGCTGCTGCGCTCCGACCGACCCTACGCGCCCCTCAGCACCGACGACCCCTCCGCCGCGTCCAGGTTTCCCCCTCCGCCCCCCCCCTCGCATCTCGTCTAATCTGCGGCACCTTAGATTAGTTAGGTAGCTAACCGCAATGCGAAATTGCGAGGTGAGAATTACTGGACTAGATCGAGTGCTATGATACAGAATAATGATGTCAGAAACGGGGGGTAAATCCAACTGACCAGTAGTTCAAAGGAATTTGTTGGATTGCAGATCACTAGACCCACCCATTAGCGAGTCTGATTTGATCTACCGCTGTATATTAGCTAATTGCGACGTTAGGAGCCGTTCAGGAACGAGATGTGTACTGGGAAATGGGAATTGATATATTACTATATTAGATCGAGCACTAGGGTTAAAAACGAGCATTTTGATCAGTGGCTTAACACAGAGGTGAAATACCGGACCATAATTCATAAAGCTTAACTACTTGTGTGTAAAAGTCACTGGTTGGACACCAGGGATGAGATGGATGATGGGCACTGACATGTTGTGTCTGCGGTGCAGTAGAGACACAGTGACTGTTGGGCTGCCCCCAGCCTGGGTGGATGTTTCTGAAGAGATATCTGCGAACATGCAGCGGGCGAGGACAAAAATGGCAGAGCTGGCTAAGGCGCATGCCAAGGCCTTAATGCCGTCCTTCGGTGATGGTAGAGACGACCAGCGAGCAATTGAGGTTCTCACGCATGAGATAACAGACTTGCTGAAGAGGTCAGAGAAGAGGCTGCAGAAGCTGTCCATCAAAGATTCCTCAGAGGATTCGAATGTCCGAAAGAATGTCCAGGTGATGACAGGCCCCTATTTATTTATTTAGTAACAGTTACAAGAGTGATTTTTGTTTTGTTGACAAAATTCCCTTTGACTGTTTTCTGCAGCGTTCACTTGCTACTGACCTGCAGAACCTTTCTATGGAGTTCCGGAAAAAACAGTCATATTATTTAAAGCAGCTACGCCAACAGAAAGAGGTTCGCCTTTTATTCTGTCCAGAAGTTCACTAATGAAGATGATTGGTTAATGGATTGCATTTGCAGGGGCAAGATGGTGTTGATTTGGAAATGAATATTAATGGGTCTAAGTCGACATTTGAACTTGAAGATGATGAATTTGAGGATGTGGTACGCTTTGTCTTTATCTTTGTCCTTACATCCGTCAGACTTGATTTTTTTATATCAACTTGTATCAGTTCTGGTGAATTTTGCACCATTTTCTGTGTGCTGCTCACTCATTATCTGTAACTGCAACGCTATGTTAGGAAAATCAAGGTTTTTTTCTGACATGCTTCACTTCAGATCCATGTGCAAAAGAAAATTGAGAAGATAAAAGGAAAAAAGAATAATGACAGATTATGTGCAATGAAGATTGCATGTTGTTTGGGTTATTAGTCATACATGTTTGGAATTGGCAATGTGTATCTGGTCTGGTGTGCTTGGCTCGATTGAATCAAGTTGCAAATATGGGTAGGATTCTAGCTCAAGAAGAAGCATATTCTGGTTGCGTAGTTGGTGTCTGTTTTCTGTTTTATACTTAGGCATAATGTTTTAACTTATGGTTGTACTTGCATTGACGATGTGAGCTGATGGATGTTTATAGCAAGTGGTGGAGGTGGAAACGAGAACTTCTTTATCATCCCTTCCTTCAACCATATAACAGCGCCGAGGAACTCTAGATCCATGTCTATATAAGTCGTGCTTTTGCTTTAAAAACTTTTATGCTTTGAATAATCGTAATGCAAAAGTAGTGTGCAAATGGGGGATGGAGTTTGGAGGCAAAGCTATATGTTGTGGCAGCCTATGAATCACTGTTCCTTCGCATAATCGCTGTACCGGTATCGGATATTTATTGGATATGACGATCCTCTGTTATCCTTCCCAATACCGTATTAGGAAGGATTGGTAAAATTCAGCATTTAAAATTAACAAAATTAGTCCTAATCCTTCTCCGATATTCCACGATACTCCCCGATACTTCCAGGCTAAAAACACAAAGTCAAACTCAATCCAAACCATCTCTCCTAACCCTAATATATATCTCTCTTACTCATTCCACCCAGTCATCTCTCCTAACCCTAATATATATCTCTCTTACTCATTCCACCCAGTCATCTCTCCTACCGTTGACTCCCTTAAAATCTCTAGACCCGGTAGCCATTGCCTTCCACGTAGCCGACCGATGACTGTCGACTGCTACTAGCTGCCACATCCCCTCCAGCCTCCATTGAGCCTGTGGGCCACCACTGCCGCCTCCCCTCTCTTTTCCCTCTGCAGTCTCGTCGTTGTCACCTCTCTACCCAGCCCAGCAACAGCCACCGCCTTCTCCCTCTACAATCCCGCTGTCGTCACCTTCTCCCTCAACAAGCCACCATCGCCTCCCCGGCACCCGGCCTGCTAATCGCCGCTGCCGTCTTCCCCCTCTACAATATCACCACCGCCTTCTACCTTTGCAAGCTACCATCACCTTCTCACTCTTACATTTTTTTTCATTTTTTAAACACATATATACTCCCCGTATCGCCGGATTCTTGTTTTTGGGAAATTGCGTAGCGCCGTACAAGTATTGCGTATCGGTGATACATAGGTGGCAGCATTGGGCAATGGCCATGAATTTTTTCATTTACTTGGGGACTGCTGAACTGATTAAGAGAGTCAGGGTTTGTTCAGTTCCATGTTAAACCAAACAAAGCCAAATGAGTAATTTCGACTATGGTTCTTTGATCCCCCTCTCCGCTCTAAAAATAAGGTATTTCAAGTGGAAGCATTTGTTGCAGCGGGTTTTGTGCACTGCTTGCATCTATCTACGTCCAAAAAGTTTGCCACCCTATCAAGCAGCAGGTGGAAAAATATTCTGCTCACCACCTGCTTTACCTTAATATGAATGTAATATGTAATAAGATATGCTTTGTTATGTGGGTAAAATCAAAGGAGTTTCAAGCAACAAATCAACATGCCCTTGCATCCAAGTTTCCAGAATAGAGTCCTGCATTTGCATAAGGGCTTAGACAGTTCATTCATGTAGCCAAATTGTTGTTTTAAATTTTTAAGCCACTTTAGTGGGTAACAGGGTTAAAAGTAAACAGTGTTACTTAAATACCAAATACCATCTTACTCAAGGTTTAGCCCATCTAAGGGGATTGAGGATTTTTTTTCTAGGTGCTTCAAAACAATTGCTTACAAAATCTGTCCTTAATTGTGTGTGTATATACCTCCTTTTGTGATTCCTTTGGAATATTTAATCATCTACGTATTGTAGGTTGGGTTAAATTGGAAATGGATATATGGGAAATTCTAATAGATGATGAGAACTCCATCAAACTCTATAAATCAGGTTATTGATTATGTAATTCATTCTAGGGTTTTATTTTCAGGGTTTCACTGAGGCTCAGATGTCAAAACTTAAGAAAAGCGAAGCATTTACTAGAGAAAGGGAGAGGGAAATCGAACAAGTAAGTTCTTTATTTTTTTTATTCTCTTATTTAAAGAAAAAAGTTACTCACGGCCTGAACTTTACTTTTACTATCTGCTTGTTGTTTGAAGGTTGTCGAATCAGTCAATGAGCTTGCACAGATCATGAAGGATCTTTCAGTTCTTGTGATTGATCAGGTATAAGAATCCTAATTAGTTGAGTTATTGATGATTGGTGATGATAAATAGCTCAGACTTCAGATTCTCTATTTCTTCATTTGAACAGGGAACAATCATTGATCGGATAGACTACAATATACAGAACGTTGTAGCCTCAGTTGAAGAGGGTTACAAACAATTGCAAAAGGTTTCATCCCCCACCCCATTTCCTCCCTCTAGTAATGTGATTTTTTTCCTGGGGATTTCTGTAGAATGATCCTGTATTGAAGGTATACCAAACTTTATGCCACACTCCACATGTTAGTTTAACATTTAAGGTGCTAGATGATAGTATGGCACTTATTGGGTAGCACGTTAGGTGTATAGAAACTGATGCTTATGTTATAAGCCACAAATTTTTTTTTGGTCAATGTGGGAAGCATGCGGTCAATCTTTTTGACCTTTGGCCAATATTATCTTATTGGTCATTTGAAAATGATGTGAGTAGATTAGTTATTAAAAAGCTTCATAATAATTTACATTTGTGACTTCGACAAATATATTGTGATAAAAACTAGCGTTCAGATTTCCATCTCATAGGCCGAAAAAGACAAAAAATATTGCATAACAAGTAAAAAGGTAAAAAAAAAGTTTTTGTTACCGGAGGTAGTAAATTTTCGAACGAAATCTGCAGTTTACCTCAAGTACTGTTGCGTGCCTTTATGACCCCCCCTCCTCCCCCTCTCACACACACTGCATTTATATGTTTCTGTCTGCTAGACATTATTTAAAGATTTTCCACAGAAGTCTTCGGTGTTTCACTTGCAGCACCTTATTATATATATCAAAGCGCTTCAGCAAAGGAAGAAAAATAGGAGCAGCGTCAGTCCCTGAAGTTTGCAGACTAATATCTTCATCTGATCTCTGTTGTGCAGGCTGAGAGGACTCAAAAGAAAGGGGGCATGGTGATGTGTGCCACTGTCCTCGTCATTCTTATCTTCATCATGATAGTCCTCCTGATTTTGAAGAATATCCTTTTGTGACATAGCTCTCTGTATTTTACGGTTGATGGACGGCTTCCAAGTGAACACCGCGCTCATCTACTCTTATGTGAGTGACTATGCAGTGCCTGCGTATTGGAAAAGCTGCAGTTCTTTTGCATCGTGCAATACGGTTTACTGATCTTAAAAGGTGGTTGTTCTGCCCATATTCATAATGGCTGTGTCAGCAAGTCTCCTCTTCAATCTTCCACAATTTTTGCAGCACTGCAAGTGTAGAGATGTCATATTGATACGAGCCTGATTTTTTTAATGAAGAGTTGTGTTGACACAATTCACCTACCTGTTTGTCTTGGAGCAACCAGGTTTGGTTTTGTATGCTCTGTATAAAGTTGTACTACCATCCAATTCTTGAAAATCAAAAAGTAGCTTCACTCTCTATGCAATCACCATTTCCTGCAGTGTTTCTGGCTGCTATTCTGTGCTAGTTTTTTTTTTAAAGTGGCATTTCAGTGTACCAAAGAATCCTAACATTTTTTCTTCGTTTTGCTCTCATGCTGTGTCATTTTTTCCCATCTTATTACTTGCTGAGACGTACCTGGCTAACTATGTTTTCCTTGCAATACGATGTGAAGTGCACCTTGTCGACGTGCGAAGGGTTGCAAGTTTGCCGTCCATTTTCCTGTGTAGTGTTCCCATTGGAAATGCAGTGTGAGTTTTCTTTTTCAGGTGTCGGCATGCTTACGTCATCAGTTTAGCACTCAACTTCCTCTGATGGTTTTGGCGATTGTCGCTGGCTCGCTGCGATTATCCAGCTCTGCTGCTAAGTTGGAAGGATTTGCTTGGCTTTGGAGCTGGGAGCCACGGATCAAGGTTTTGGATCCCTGTCGGCCATCATTTACTGTCCCAACCTCTTCTTCCATGAATCAGGTCCGCGGGCCGTGATGTTTTCTTTCTTTCTCCCATTGCCTCACTCATTTTGACCGGTCGGTCCCAAATCATGCAGCATGTACTGTTAGTGGTGATGTAGGATTTCTGTGCCCCACATGTAATTCAATTCTGCCTTGTGGGTGTCCTTTTGTCCCCATTTATAGTGCCCTGGTTGCTCTTCAGCAGCTGTTGCTGTAAATTGGACAGGACAGAAGCTATGGTTCTCCTAGTTGGCACCTATCTAGGTTTTCTTTCTTTTTTTATCTTTCTATCGCTTCGCTTCCCTGGTCCTGATAGGGGCATGCCCCCTGGCAGAGGAAGAGGAGGACGAGGTAGACTTTGAAAGAGCAAGTAGAGTAGTAGCATCAAATATTCTAATGTGATAGGATAGTTGTAATAGCGGTACTGACCGTGCTAGATTCTGCATCTTGAACGTTGTGCTTCTCCTGTCCCTTACTCTCTCCAGCTCACATGTTCCATCTTTTCGCCAGCTGGGGAGTGCATGCAATGGTGAATTGGTGATAGATTAGTGATTTAGTAGCAATATTTGAGGTTTGCTCATGAACAAAGATTTATTAGGATCTGTATTTCTCCTGCCCTCACTCTCTCCAGCTCTCATGTTCATCTTTTCCCCGGGTGGGGAACTGGTGATAAGACTGGTGATTTGGTAGTGATATTTGAGGTTTGCTTCACGAGCAAAGATCTATTAGGATCTGTATGAAAGAAATATTTGTACCTTCTAGTCTTGCACTGCAAGATGGAAGCAAATGCCAGAGGGTAGAGGGCAGGTCAAAGCAAGGGTTTGGGTTTGATGTTTTGAGTGTGTTCAAAGCGCACAGATTGGTTTCTACTGTAAAAGTATTAGAGTTCTGTTTGCACCAAAATTTGGCAGGTTTAATCGGCAGTCCGAGATCAGCAGAGTATGAATAGCGTATGGTCTGAAGATATTTGGAAACGGGTAGGATTATTTAGGAAACCAAAGTCGATACGGATTCTTTTGTCAGTGTGTTGTATTAGGATTCAGATCGGCCGAAGGGTATATAAGATGGAACCAGGCGGCTAGGGAATACACACAATCCAGCCAAATTCGCATCTACTTTTATTTTTCCGGTCGACTAGCTCTTAGTTCTGTAACTTAGCCTTGTAGTTCGATATTGATCAATAAAGTTGCGCATCGCCGATTATTGATCTTCATCGATTACGCCCCAAGTTCAATTTGCTCTGATTCTGTTGCGCATCGCCTTTTCAGAGTTGATCTGCATTTATCCCTCGGTTAGCCTTGATTGGCTAATCACTGATCTTGACTTGATCGTCTTTTGGCTGGTCAGAGTTAAGCCGATCATTACCTGAGATCGGCTTTGAGCGAAATTTTACACTTCCTTACCGATTGCAAGGTCAAATCAGTTGGTACGCTTTGAACCAGATGTTCGTCTAGTGTGCTGAATTCAGAAACCCTACTTCAAGTTTTTGGCGTCAACAAGTTCCTGTAGAAATATCCTCTGTGCTTCTCTCTGTATTGCACACAAATTATTGGTCCCGATGCTTCTGCTGCTGAATGGAATGGATCGATTATCTCTAAAGGTGATATTTGATGGCTTTGTGTGATGGATGTTAGACTTTGAAAGAGCAAGTAGAGTAGTAGCATCAAATATTCTAATGTGATAGGATAGTTGTAATAGCGGTACTGACCGTGCTAGATTCTGCATCTTGAACGTTGTGCTTCTCCTGTCCCTTACTCTCTCCAGCTCACATGTTCCATCTTTTCGCCAGCTGGGGAGTGCATGCAATGGTGAATTGGTGATAGATTAGTGATTTAGTAGCAATATTTGAGGTTTGCTCATGAACAAAGATTTATTAGGATCTGTATGAAATCTTTGTAACCTCTAGACTTGTACTACAAAGCTCGAGGCAAATGCCAGTAGGACGGTACAGGCCAGGTCAAAGCAAGGGTTTGGGTTTGATGTTTTCAGTGCGTTCAAAGAGCAGACCGGTTTGTGTCGCCCAAATATTAATTAGTTCATGTAGAAGTACCCTCTGCCCTGCTGTATTGTATAGGGCTGGAAACGAGCCGAGCCAGGCTCGGTGCGGCTCGGTGACATGGCGAGCCGAGCCAGGCTCGGCTCGCCCCTGAGGCGAGCCAGGAAAACCGGCTCGGCTCGGCTCGAGGCAGGCTCGCAAGCCGGCTCGTTGGCTCGCCGAGCCAGCACATTCAAAGTGTGGATTCACTTATAAATATTCATCTAATGTACTATTGAACCTTTTCTATGACAAAATGTGCAAATTGTAGTACTGCTATTAAGTATTAACCTTATTCCAAGTCTATAAATGGTATGTTCTCAGTTCTCTATTCTTATTGCCTTCTAAATAATCATCGCAAACATGATACACGAGTATAAGTATATGAAGGAAAAGCAAGTTCCACTTATGGCACTAAAGTTAGATTCTAGGAACAACCTGGAGAAGAGAAAATTCTAGCAAGTAACTTATATCAGATTCTAACAAGAAGATCATTGAGAAAGTTAGATTCTAACAAGAAGATCATTGAGAATGTTCGTTACTTATATCAGATTCAGATACATACAAGTACAGCCATGGAAATAAATGACCTTTCAGAAGCAAGATAATTTCCCAGGTCTGCAACATTCTCTCGGAGCTGAGCAACATGTGAGGTAGCATCATCAGAAGCCGCAAGCATGGTTGCCTTTTCTTGCCATTTGAAAAGTGAGAGTTCCTTCATCATGCTCATGCATGTTTCAGCCTCATTTTTGGCACCATACAGGAAAACAACTCCATTAGCAGTGTTAAAGTGTTAATCGACCAAATGAATAAATTCATAATACTTAACTTGGATTAGCACCTCTAAACCTGTCTCTTTCCTTCTCGTAATTTCAAAGATCCACACCGATGTGGTTCGTTTTTCATTGAGCACTTCGGTCTAAAAGTATCGAACATGAAAAATGATTAAATCATGGCACAATGGACAAAAGTGCTCATAAAGACCATAGGCATTAAAAGACTTAAATAGTACTTAGCATCAACAGTTCAACACAAGTACAAACATAAAACTATGCTAATATCTCAGCATCTTATCCTTAGAAATAAATGTCATCGTCAATCGTCGAGCTCCAAGAGCCATTGTGGATAATGAACTTATCAAATTAGTATTACATCAATGAGAGCTTAAATTAAAATACCTTGAGAAATGACATAGTGAATCTTGGACTGAGATAATTCATCATTTCATCTGCGACCGACTGAAATGTAAACTTAGGGGATTCATATACATAAGATCAATATTTCATGAGTTACACAAAATTTGTCAACATCTGTTCTTACAAGAACGGTTGTTAGGACATTGTCGGTGTTGTAGTAGTCAAGAAACAAAGAAAGTTACTGATCTAATGGTCGATGAACTCTTGCGAACAATATAATTCAAAGAAATTATCTCTAGAGATGCAAGTGAGAAGCGAGAATATATAAGCTAATTCCTGATTCTTCCCTACTTATTTACATAACCTGTCTAGATGAATTTGTGGATAACCTAAGTGGTATGAGCAACTGAGCAAGTAGTGGCAGCATATCCAAAACGCAAAAAAAGTAATCCATTGATTCGGAGTTCTAGACTTCCAGACCTAGCACCGGTCACCGGAGGAGAGTCATGATGGCCGCTGCATTTGTCGCCTCCGCGCCTTGCCGACGCGACGCCAGTCGCCAGGGGAGTCGCCGAGTCGGTGGTTGCTCATTGGACCTGGCTGGCGCGAGGAGCACAAAGATCAAGCCGGGCTCAAGGTCTAAAGCACAAGAAGCCAAGCCCAAGCTGCGGCCGCCAGGAAGAGTGAGGAGAATCGGGAGGAGTCGCTGTCACGAAGTCTGAGTGGCTCGGCGCGTGGCATGGCGCCCGCCAAGTGGGGATTGGGGAGCCGATCACGGGAAGGGATTGGCCTTGCCGGCTAGGCGCTAGGGCTTGGCCGATTGAGACACGGGAAGGGAATCGCCGACGCCATCGCCAGTTCGCCACCAACACCAAGCCGCCAGAGGGGGAGGATTAGGCGAGACTTTTGCCTTTTTGTTTTTGTTGGTGGTCAAGGTGCAGGACGCTTTGGTGGGTCTGGCGGCCGACGAAATTTGGCTGGTGAGCGCCCGAGCCGATTTGGCTCGCGAGCCGGCTCGGTGGTCGAGCCGAGCCGGCTCGGTGTTTTTGCGAGCCTCAAAAACAGGCTCGGCTCGGGCTCGTCCGAGCCAGCCCGAGCCGAGCCACGAGCCGTGAGCTAATTTTCCAGCCCTAGTATTGTACACAAGCTACTGGCCCTGATGCCCCTGTTGCTGAATGGAATGGATTGATTATCTATCAAGGTGATATTTGATGGCTTTGGGTGATGCATGTTTGATGTCGTCCCGAGTTGATGCTTAGGTTTTGTTACATTCTCTTTTAGGATTACCTTTAAACATGTTGGATCATGGAATATAATTTGAAATTCCCTAAGTTTGTTGGTTTTGTAAAGTATAGATTAACTCATATTCATGCTAAAACATTTGTCTCCCCTCAGCTCGTTTACGAAGTCTAATGTTACGTTAGAATTAGGTTTTGAATAGATTTTGCCCTAAACGACACTCTATGTGATATCCGCTTAAAGACCCTGCTTGTTTCAGCTAATGAGACCCTAAACCCTAAACGGTCGATTAACAGTTTACGAAGTCTAGCCGCTTATTCCCTCATCAAATTTATGGTTATCGATGCTGATTCCGAGTACTATGTAGCCATAAATGATAACTCGGTCTCCAGTATAACCACTTACATAAGATAGATTTTAGTAAACTATACCTGGCACTGCATATACCAATAAGATCTATGTTGTTGTCTAGCACTCTAGCCACCTATTAGCTCGCCAAAGGTAGGATGACTTGTCTTTTCCGTGCAACCCTCAAAGCTACGTTAGCTTTCATCGGCTCGCCAAAATCACAAATATTACTCTTATATTTCGCAACATTTGCCACGGCCCGGCTGCGTACAGACCAAACAATGAGAAATGAAATTCTACCAAATGGCATACTATAACCATATAACATATTCCAAAACATTTAACTAAACATAAGAGAGTGAAAAAAATTGTAATAACTACAATATAGATTCAAATATATTGAGACACTATAGATACTTCTATAAACAAATACAACAATACGGAGAAAACATTACCCGGCCAGTAGATCTCAAACTTATTTTCACAAACTACAAACTTGCAACCTACTACTAATCCCCGGTGCCTTAGCTTCTAAGCAAGAAGCAAATGTGAGGAGAAAGGGCTGCATTTTAAGGACGCAAAAGATAAAGGGAAAATCCCAGTTAGCTGCCCTCGGAGGGAAAGAGATCCATTTGAGTGGTGGCCGCATGGCTGAAACTGTTAATCGACCGTTGGATAAAGACCCTGCTTGTTTCAGCTAAGGATTGTAGAAAGCAGCTTTTAAAAACTGGAAAGGCAACAAACAGCAAGCTTTTAATCTAGATTATAACAATCTGGAGGCCAGATTGTAGCAATCCCACAATCCACTCTTCCCCAGCTTTTTTTTTTTGCAAAAGACCACAATACCCATCCAACTTCAACCAAAATTACCCACCATTGCCCCCAGCTTTCCTCAGCTTTCCCCAACTTCAATCAAAATTACCCACCATTGCCCCTAACTATAATCTGGGTTACCAAACAATCATGAGCTTTTCAACCTCCAGCTTTTTAACAATCTAGTTTTTAAAAGCTGCTTTCTACGATCCTTAGCTGAAATAAAGAGGGCAAAAAAAAAAAAAGTGACGATTTAGTTTTCAAAGCACTATTCAAATGGATTACATCGATTCTGACACTATATGACAATGTAGTCGAGTAACTTTGAGCGGTTCGAACCGTTCATCGTCTGGATGGAAAGATGCTAGGAACCGAAGACTGCTTAAGGTAGAGTTTGCTTGGTAACCTCACAGTAACTGAGCCCTTTACCTACTACCTACATAGGCACGGGTACAGACAGGTAAGGACAGACAGGCAGGCAACTTGAGGGAGGAGCCAAGCCCATCCAGAGGCCAAGGGGATATAGATTTGCTTTGCTACGCCACCGACTCCCTCCTCTTCTCCGCCTCCACCTCCGCTCCACCTCCATTAATGGCCACCACCAAGAACCCCCCAACCCCCACGTGACCTCCGCCGACCCTCTCTCTCCGGCAGCACGTACTTGTACCGAACAAGGAAGCAGGAAGCGCACTCGCTACCCGATGCTGAGTTCGTCGTCCTCGGCGGCGGCGATGGGGATGGGAGGAGGGTACCAGCAGCAGCAGCAGCGGGCAGCGGTGTTCACGGCGGCGCAGTGGGCCGAGCTGGAGCAGCAGGCGCTCATCTACAAGTACCTCATGGCCGGCGCGCCTGTGCCGCCCGATCTCCTCCTCCCCATCCGCCCCCACTCCGCCGCCGCCGCCGCCACCTTCTCCTTTGCCAACCCCGCCGCCTCGCCCTTCTACCACCACCACCACCCCTCCCGTAAGCTCCCTCGTCCTCCCCTTCTCCTCAAAAGCTTATCTCCTGCCAAAAATCTTGCAGAAATGGATGCCTTCCTTTTGGGTATTCAAAAAGAATATTAAATAAGAAAAAAAAATGTTTCCATGGGATTCTGTTTCCCCTTTTTAGGAGAGCATCTTTTAGCTGCTTATTGAGATGGATTGATCTGCTATTGCTGTGATTATTTATTGATATTTGGGCATATATGTAGTTACATGGATCTTAGCTTAATGTGCTTGTTCAAGTCATTTGATTCTTTGTTCACACTTCTAACCTAAGGAAAGTATCGTTGCATTGGGCTGGTGAAATGTTAATGCGGTTTCGATCTACTCTCTTGATTGAGTGAATGATGATGGCTGTGTGGATTAAATGTGCTTATTGATGTATTGCAGTGAGTTACTACGCGTACTACGGGAAGAAGCTGGACCCGGAGCCGTGGCGGTGCCGCCGCACCGACGGCAAGAAGTGGCGGTGCTCCAAGGAGGCGCACCCCGACTCCAAGTACTGCGAGCGCCACATGCACCGTGGCCGCAACCGTTCAAGAAAGCCTGTGGAATCCAAGACCGCTGCTCCTCCGCCTCAGCCGCAGCCCCAGGTGTCCACCGTGACAACTACAACCAGCGTTTCCGCGCCTCTGCCGTCCCTGGCAGTGGGGGCCAAAACCCATGGCCTGTCTCTTGGCGGGGCTGGCTCGTCGCAGATTCATGTCGATTCTTCGTCATACGGCAGCAAGTATGGTTATATTCATCGTCCCCTTTTGACTCTCATTGTTACTAGTATTGAATTCTTATCTGGATTAGGCTTGTCAAGCTTGATTGGTTTGGTTGCATATTATACTGGCGTAGAGCTGCTCTTGCATGATTGAAAAGATTGACTCCCTCTGATAGTATTTGAGCTCCCGATGTTGATGATGCTTATTGCTCAAGTAGAGAACTTACCCTCGTGCTAGTGTGGTAAGGGCACCAATTTGTGTTGTAGGTTAGAACTTATCTCAGGATCTAAGTCAAATGATTGATGTTGCCATGATCTTCCTTATTTCCTTCTGCACTGCCATTGCAAAAGTCAGCATCACCCCAACTAAGATATTGTGCCTGGATTTCTTTTAGTGAAAAGCATAGTTACACCTTATGTTTTATCCTTGATGCTACGTGCCACTCTGCCTTATGCTTGTCCTTGCAGCCCTTGTTATACTATTGTTTTTTTTTTGGTAGTGTTATTGTAAGAGGAACTTTTTCCTGGCCTCCGATGCCCTGGCTGATTCTGCCTTTTAGGTGTCTTAATTATATATATCTGAAGGGGTGTGGTTGGCAGTTACCATGTTCTTTCGGTGTTTTTGGCCCATACTCTCTAATATGGGGGTCCATCCTTTTGTGATTAATTTGCTTCTTGGCCTTTTTTCTGCATTATCTCTTCACATAATCACATATTGTTTTCCCCCATGCAAGCATCAAGAAAAGTTGGACCAATAGACCCTTCTTATGCATATGACGGATGACATGTGTTCAAAACGATGATTTCCCCAATTCTGGAGTTTGGTAGATATATATTGTTTAGCAAGTTAGAAGTTTCTTGTATCCATGGTTACGCAGGTACTCTCTCGGAGCTAAAGTTGATGTGAGCGAACTGAGCTTCTTCTCTGGAGCATCCGGAAACAGTAGGGGCTTCACCATTGATTCTCCAACAGATAGCTCATGGCACTCGCTGCCATCGAGTGTGCCCCCATATCCACTGGCAAAAACTAGAGATTCTGGGCTCTTACCAGGTGCCTACTCCTATTCCCACCTTGAGCCGTCACAGGAACTTGGCCAGGTGACCATCGCCTCACTGTCCCAAGAGCAGGAGCGGCACTCTTTCAGCGGCGGGGCTGGAGGGCTGCTGGGAAATGTGAAGCAAGAGAACCAGCCGCTGAGGCCTTTCTTCGACGAGTGGCCTGGGACACGGGATTCATGGTCGGAGATGGACGACGAGCGGTCCAACAAGACCTCCTTCTCGACGACTCAGCTCTCAATCTCCATCCCGATGCCCAGATGTGGCTCCCCTATCGGTCCGCCGCCACCTTAAGCTTCGCAGAATGTACTTCTTTGCTTGTCGACATGTCGCATGCAGACTATTCACCGCATCTTCTTTGGTCGTGCAGGTGATTGAGGAGCTTGCTTGCCTCTGTTTGGCACCGTAGAACACCAACCTGCATTGCGCTGCTGTTAGTGAGTGATTCGGAGGTTCATAAGCGGCGTGCATGTCCTGGTTTTTTTTATCCCATTGTATTGTCCTGAGAACTCGTCTAAGAGCAAGATCCTCCTTATCTGTTATTAGTGGAGGCAGAGGACTCCTACCTGTTTTTAAGATTCCACCATGCGTTGTTCTCCTCGGACCTGTCGGAAGCTGCCTTTTCCGTCTGTCGCAGAAGATGTATCATGTACCTTAACCTATTCGCTTCCCTACCTGTGGAATCTTACCTTAACCTATTCGCTTCCCTACCTGTGGAATCTGATATCTAGCATCTAATACTTTCCAAGTCGCGCAAGGCATTTTGTTTCATGTTTCATCCGAAGTGACGCAACGCAAATCCGATACGTCGCTTCTATTCGACAAAGGTCTCTTCCCAATCCGAAAGGGAAAGTTGCTTTTGGAGAATCAAAATTCAACATGAATGTGACAGGGTGATGCATGTAAAATATGATGTTCGCGGAAAACCTGCACGTGAGGGTGACTTGCATCTCGTGGTGCCGCGCGTGGAGCGAACTCAGTCTCAAGGGAGGGAGGGGCTAGCTTTGCATGGCGCTCGGAGGTTTGCAGCAGCAGCTTTTGAGCTGAGCTTGAAATCCGGGCGCTGCGAATGGCAAAAGGATGGCTCCGACGCAGTTGGCTCGCGAAAAAGGCGCACAGGCTCGCACGCAGGGGCAGACGTCGTTTCGGTCTGAAAAGGCTAGACTAGCGTGGTCAAACATGATGCGCAAAGGCAGCACCGTAACGCCCAGAGCCTGCGCAAACCAAAGCGTTGGTACTCGCAAAAACATCACGTCACGCAAGGCAGCTTGCATCGCCCTCCCACCCAGCTCCCATCATTTTGTCACCACATACCAATATACTACTACTCACTATCCCCCCTTTTTTTTCGAGTCGGAAGGCAGGCACATCTAAACAAGGAAAAGGAAAGCAGGCCAGGCCGTAGCCACACATAACAGCTGAGCCGCATGCGGTTAGATAACGAGCGAACAAGCGTCACGTCACAAAGCACAGCATACGACACCGACTCCAAGCACAACGTACAACCATGGAGAGGAGACGCGTCCAGCCATCCTTGCATGCCCCCCGGTTATTAGTAGCAGCAGCAGCAGCCGCGTCGAGGTGATGCGATGCAAGGCATGAACATGGACAAGGCGCCCTTTTATTTATCACAAGTAAACATGGAGGAGATTGCTGGCTTGTTTTTCAGTATAGTGTTGGTGATAAGAGGTGTCGTCATGACATCTTGTTTCTTCATCTTCAGCTAACGAGCTTCCTCTGAAGGAGAGCCCTCTCGCCTGGCCTCTCGTGTGAGCGCCGAAATGGGTCGGTCGGGCCATGCCACGCCCTGGCTCCCACAGGCAAGGGCCGCCTCATGATATTCGCATCGGGTCTCGCCTTCAGATCTGGAAACTTCTCAGAAGCCAAGCCAGGCACCCGGTTGGAGCCCATTGTCAGCTGAGACAGCTTCTCAGCAATGTCAGGTGCGCAAGGCCTCCGGCCCTTGACGATGTAATTTCCTAAAGAAGGATCAAAACAAGTACTGCTAATTAGAGATGTAAGCATGAAAAATGCAGGGAGGCAACCAATATCTTTTCAAGTATACCACTACAGAATGTTCAGAATAATGCTCGGCATTGCTCCTTACTGATGTTGAGAATAATACTCACCATTGCTCCTTACTGGTGGTGGTGGTGGTCTGGACCAAGGCTGATTCACAGCGTTCGCCTTTGTCAGTTTATGGTTGCTCTCTGGAGCCTGCAACGGAGAATAAATATTCTCAAGTCACTGAAATGGTAGGAACTGTATGAAAGGAAAAGAGTTTATATTCACCTGATGATCCAACTCCAGTTTCCTTTGCACACCAGCTGCAACAATGACAAGGTAATTGTGAACTCCAGGTACAATAGCTGCAAATCATTCATATTAATTTAGTTAGACACCACCATCTCAAAAGGATTACCTGCTCTTGCTGGAGTGTTAGCACTCGAGTGTGAGTAATTCATTGCTGGTCTTCCATTGGATAAACTCCCCAGGAAGTATTTCCTAGCATTCTTCTGATCCACAGCTCCTTTAGCCCCGACTACATGATACATTATTAAAATTACTTCAACCATAATGCTCTATGAAAAAGAACAAGAGTTTGTGGATCTCAATAATATTGACAAACCTGACGGGGGTGTCAATCCATATCCGGTTGATCTGAACCGGAGTGAAGGGGGGATATAGAAGCATGGCTGTAACATATACAATTATGGTAAGGTCATGAAGCAAATCAATTCATCATCTATTGTAGTATGGAAAGCCATCAAAAATATTACCTGAAAGAAGGAATGCTGCAAAACCTCCACCGCTGTTGGTCTTCTTCGTGGGTCCCACGAGCAAAGCCACTGTGGTAAACAGTATTGTGTTATTCATCATTTATTCATCTTTTACACTACTTTGACCCAAGATAGGAAATATTGATATGTACCGAAATAAGGTCGACTGCATCTTCACTTGCCGAAGGAACCACTTCCGAAAGATGTATGCTTTCAGACTGTAAGAACATGATAAAGCAGTCACATACCAATCACTCTTATTTTGACACTACTGAGAGTAAGGCTACCAAATGATTCTACCCGAGGAAACTGGAAACGGATAGATGCTGCAAGCTGCAGTCCTTCAGCCCAAGTTTGTTGATTTGGAGTTCCAAGAATGCTACAGATTTTGTAAAGCTCATCTGCTTCACTGAAAAACAGAGAACATAAAGTTATAAAATGACAATCTGAATAACTTGGAAGAAGATAAAGCCACACCACACAAATAAAATTTTCACACTACAGGTGCTTTCTAGATTAGAAATTTTTTTCCTGTTTATTAAAATTGTCAACGATGACTATTTCACCTATAACAGCATGTTTTGCTTAATATTTAGCCCACTATTAGAACCAAATTTAAATCTTCAATTGATTTGGCGCATTTCAATCAAAAGAACAGGAGAATCAGACAGGGTTTGGTAGAAAGATCATGTATACCTCGAGCCAGGGAAAAGAGGTCGCAGTGAAAAAAGCTCCGCAATAATGGCACCCATTGCCCACGCGTCTGGAAATACGAGGAATAAGCACATTGTAAAATGGTACAATTTGCTTTCCGGTAAATGCATAAATATTCTCCACTCACCAACTGCTGAGTTATAAATAGAAGCTTGAAGCAGAACTTCAGGGGCACGATACCTATGTTGGCAGTAAACATTAACTTCTTTGTTTTATTCATTTATTGTATATAACTTAAGCAATGATTAGACTTGAAATATAGCCTACCAACGAGTGGACACATATTCTGTGTATGGTGGTTCAGAAGAAATCTCACGCGCAAGCCCAAAATCTGCTATCTTGATGAGCTCCTTTGTAACTAGCAAATTTTCTGAAATAACAAAATGTCACAAGACCAATAAATGACAGTAGTTGCTAATAACAATAAATAAACACAGTCAATCCCAAAAAGAACACAATGCAGGTAAGTTAACAAGGATCGATGCCCCAGTGTTTCTTCCTCCTCCTATTTACATATCTTATTTATTATTGAATTAACTCTTATGGACAGACAAGCCCTAATGCCTATCAAAGGACTAATCATTCATGGCCTGCTATTATGCTTGCATTAGTTTGGGTCTGTGCTCCAAGTGCTAAACTATCAATGCATAGATCATAACCCTATGCATACCTGGGACATGA
The DNA here is from genome assembly GCA_036346375.1 of Guadua angustifolia. NCBI lineage: Eukaryota > Viridiplantae > Streptophyta > Magnoliopsida > Poales > Poaceae > Guadua > Guadua angustifolia. The sequence goes on along the minus strand of CM070505.1, from coordinate 19,183,115 downwards.
GCTAGGATTCTAGGAAAATAGAAAGACAAAACATATATATTTTTTACCATACATAAGAGATGTTTTGATGTCATTCGCTTCTTTTCATATTTCTAGGTCCTAACCATAATACCACATAAACATAGCTCAACTATTGCACAACAAAACATAAAAAGCAACTCCAGAATCCAGACGTTAAAAAGCATGGCAGGTATGGAAGATCACAGCCATACCAGGTTTAAGGTCGCGGTGAAAATATCCACGTTGATGCATGTGACTCAGAGCTTGAAATATTTGAAAGCACCAATTTCGGACTTCAGACTCCGAAAAGGGCTTCTCTCTGTTCTTCATCAGCTGGTAGAGATTGCATTCCTAACATCACCACATAGGGCACATATAAAACTTCAGTCACAATACAGGTTACAAGCACCCAAACAAAAACACAAGAAGGCTATGAATGATCTATACCATGTATTCAAAAACAAAGAATAACATGTCATTCTCTCTTATGACTTCCTTGAGCTTCACAATGTTTGGATGGTTCATCCTTCGTAAGGACTGTCAAAACAAATAAATTAACTCAAAACAAAGTAATGGCCATAATAGAATTCGTTAACATGTTACATAACAGTAAAGCACCTTCACTTCACGGAGATTGATGCATTCCTCCCAAGAATAATATTTTTTCTTCATTTTCTTGATTGCAACCTGTGAAGGCCAGGTATGTCAACAAGGGGAAAAAAAGAACATCCAGGTAAAGCAATGAAAACATCAAATTATTGGTTACTTCCAGTAAACAGATCACAGTACCTTACGATATGGATTGAATAGGAACCTAGCTCGCTACCCTCCAGCCAAACAAAACAAGCAGCTACACTGTGTAGCTACTGAAAAAAAAGGCATAAACGAAGCAAATATTGGGGCAAGCAGAGTGGCATACCACTTCACCACTTTCTTTATTGATTGCACGCCAAACACTCCCAAATGTGCCGTCACCAACCTCCTTAAGAATTTCATACCTAGATCACAATAAAAGAACAAAGTTAGCAGACATAAATAGTTCCAAGCTCACGATCATCTGACTGAGGAGGAGGAGGAGGGGGTTCATTTACCTCTCCATTTTATTAGCTGGAGTGCAAATCTGGCCTTATTTTAGAACAGTCCTATAATCACAAACAAGACTCATATGCGTATTGCAGGAATGTCTTTCAGGGTAGATCACCAAAGTCGCTAGAGGTTTTTTGCAAAGCTCTGTAAGCAATACCCATACTTTGAGACTAAGAAAAAAAACTTTAGCACCGTCACCTGAAATTACAACAAAATGGATTATAACACTGGAAGAGATGAAAAATTACCAAGAGACTAATGACTACTAATGTTTACATTTTCTAATTTCTCTTTATGGTAATCCCAGCTTAAATTGGAAATTTCAAACATACCTAAGGCTACGGCATCAAAAGTCAAACTTAATTAAGAACAGCGCATGCAGTGCACATCAAAGATTGGGCTGGCCAAACTGAAAACTCGCAGTGATAGGGGAGAAGAGAGCTAACACAAGCAAAGAAAACCAGAACCTGCTGAGGGCAAGAGATGCATGAGATGATGAGAATAGGAACATGCATGCCATGAAAATATCAGGCTACTAGCTTCTCAAATAAAAGCATACCTAGAGCTTATATCTGACAATAAAGATGTACATGTTAGATCCGAGTGTCCAACGAAGTTCCGATGGTAACTTTTGCTGGCTGTTCAGTGCCACAACAAAAATTACCAAAACGTTGCCAGATGAAGGGAATCACCATGCTCAAATAGATGTGCTACAGCTGCACTGCAACCACTAGTCGACTAATGTCCAACAGCATGGGACCAGCCAAGGCAGTCACTAAATGAGGTGTGACCTTCAGGTGCAATTGACAAAAGAGATGACAAGGAAGTCTCCATAAAGAGAAAATCTCCAGCCAAGAACATCCTCGAGTAGCGAGACGTGGGATACAGATGAACTTGCTGTGTAAAGGGTGCGCTCCATATCCTTGCTGACAATGCTATAATCCCAGCGGTGAACGGTGCTGAAACCTGCATTAAGTTAAAGCCATAAATAGCAACAGTCATACATCTGAAAACGTGTGAATACGAAGCAACACAACACAACAGAACCAAACTATACTACGTGAGCCTAAGAGCATCAAAATTCAAAACACACAGCACACGTATAAACTAATGCATTAGACAAACATGTACAACATTCATCCCAGGGAGATGCTTCCATAACAAACGAGGTTTCTTTATATCAACAATAACAAAGCTCAGTGGCCCCAATAGATTGATTTTATTGATCCTTCCCCTATTTCTCCTGATTAATTTCGCTGAGAGCATATAGATAACCACATGTGTAACATGGTGTCATGCAGTAGGATATAACAAAGTACAGGAGCCGGACAATACTATGCACACAGCACCTGCCATGAATACAGTAAAATTCGCATCTATGAAATATACTGTGCAAATCGAAACACATAACCACACGGTCCATCCCTTCCAACTCCAAATTAGACATCACACGTGCAATTATGCATAAATCGATACGATGTATGCGTGGGGACTGCGACGGAACCCTAATCCAGCCGCACCACCAGGAACATCGCCGAATCCCCATAGAATTCGCAGATCAATCACCGCATGATCCCCAGGCCCCCAATTCCCCCCGTCAACCTCTCCCAGATTCGAGTTGAAACCATCCAAACAAACAAATCTCGCATCGACCCGATTACCCCAACTCCCCCTCTTCCCGGGTCTCTCCACACACCGCGCCGATCAGACTAACCATCACACGATCCCGCGACCCAAATCGATGCAACCAAACACCACCACAACTCAACCACGCGTCGCTCGACCTCTCCCACATCGATTCAATCAAACCAGACACGAATTGGAGGAGGATAGGACACACGAGGAGGGAGCGAGCAAGTAGAGCCACCGACCTAGGAGCCTCTAGGCATAACCACGCGCAGCCGCCGATGGATCCAGGGGACGCCGCCGCGGCCTCCAGCGCTGATGGGTTGGGGAGGAAGGGTGGGTCGGTAACACCGCCGCGGGCGGTGCGGCGGCGGGGAATCGGATGAATGTGTGGGTTGCTCGGGGATTGGATTTTTCGTCGTGTCCTTCTCTCCTGATTTATCCGTCCAATGTGGCTCCTATTTGCGGTCCAGTCCTTGTTCAACTCTGTTATTACCAAGACAGCCTTAATTGACATCGTTCCCGAGAAATTTTGTTTCGGACAGGACTTAGGGTTTTTCTTTTTTTCTTTTTGAAGGCGTAGCTTTTCTGAAAAAAAAAAGGTGTTTTTTTGTTTTTTTAATTAAAAAGTAATTGCAACTTTTTATAAAAGATTCAGCAATAAACTATAAGAGCAGATTTAGACCCTGTTTGGGGTCAGAATTGGGTCAGAAAAGATTCGATTTTTTTGACTTCTTTGTCAGAAAGCAAATTTGTAGCTTTTCTTAAGAGGCTGTTTGGTAAAGTGGCTGTAAGTTGGCTGTTGCAGTTGTAGCTGGTGTTTAAATGACTGAAATGACCTTGAGAATTCTGAAGGCTTGTTTGTTCGCTGATTTAACTTAAATATTGATCCTTTGGATTATATTTGTGAAAATATTAAGTGAGAAATAACTAAGCATTAGATATATTTTATTTTTTTCCATATTATTACATATATTTTGTTTATTTTTCTTCATCAACCTTTTCACTCAAATTAACAGCAAAACTACCATATCATGTGTAATACCAAAAAAGGCAGCAAGTTGGATGGGGTTGGGCATTCACGCCTTCATGTAAATTTGTGATCATAAGAAACTAACGAACAATGAAAAACAAAGGTGATCTGGATCATCTTCCTACATGTACACGTGAAAAAATTCTAGGCTACAGAACTATAGCCATCGAGAATCATTTAGCATTTATTCTCTTCTTGTATGGATTGTCATTTCGCTTCACTTCAAACAGATGCTGAGGCGCTCATTGTTTATGGGCTTAACGCGATGCCCTTCTCGACGCTGGCCTTTCTTTGCATCCCAACAAATAAGAATAAATAACTGAGCAAAACACAAACACCATTGTACCGATTAAGTAACGAATAACTGAGCAATAACCACAAAAGGTGCGATATTAACTGTCACATAGCAAAACACATTCACACTCTGTATCGCTAGCCACGAAAGGTGCAATTGTAACACCCCGACGCCAACGCGCCACGGATGCTACTAAAACCCTGGTTCACTAGCGACACCCTTTGGACCCACCCATGTCCGAAGGGATTACCGACACACGATAATTCTCCACAACAAAATCACTTGAACTGAGAATTTCCAAAGAAGGCATAAGATCCTAACATCTATACGAACTTGACTGCCATCAACCACTAACTCTAAAACCAATTTAAAGCTAAGTCGCCGAAATTTACAAAATTTCGGCATGACCTCCCTAGAAACTAGGACATCCACTCAGCAGACAGAAAACATTGCAGGTATATGATATCATTCTAGCAGGTCCTTAGCTAACGATCTCACATCCAATATAAATTAATAACTACTCCACAACAAACAACATATTACAACCTCAATCCATATCACTAAGCTTTACAAATCGATTTAATTAGTTTGATGGTGACTGAAATCATGTATGTGCTCTACTCCCATCCCGGCGAGTCGTCTGCAAGGTACCTAAAACAGGAAACAAACAAGCGTGAGTCCAAGACTCAGCAAAGTACACAAGCGTAACAATTCCAGTTTATCGTAAGTAAAACAAGAACTTGACCATAAGAGCAAGTAATACAAAGGAAGCTACATCCGGAAAATACGCACTTGTACCCATTTAAAACAAAACTTAACTAAACCAAAATTCCTCGCAATCAAGTAATAAACTTGTTAATAAAACCATTCAACGCCAAAGAAACATTACTTGACTCTAAATCCAACGTCTCCCGACTTAACTACCCCTTGTTGTAACTCAAACCATTTTCATCAATTGAATTTGAGTTCATAACTCGACTTCACTCCCCGATATTCATACAACATAATTAGCAAGACAAGGAAATGCGCTAATTCATCAAATTCAATTCAATCTCCCCTTTTTGGGTTGAGTCCACGAATCAACCTTCAATTACCACACTCACCATCCAAATGACACACCATTTACCACAACACTCATTATGAAAGATGCAATGCACATGGATGCTCATTTCCATGCACGCATCAGATCGCCGGTGCCCACCCGTCGGTGTGCACCCTCACGTCCCTTCCATCCCGTAGATGGAAGGTGCCTACTCTTACTGTCTCGCTCCCATTCACCTCGATGAATGGGACTACGAGGTAGGACTTTCGTGTTCACTACGTGTGAACACAGAGGCCCGTGATCAAGATGGGTCGCCTCTTCCATTATGAATGCACAATGCAAGTTTCATGAATGAAATGCAACTTTTCATTCAATGCATACACAAACATACCATATCCACATACGCACACATAGCCAATTCTCACATTCCTAAGTCACTAGCGGTACTTGTACAAGCAGATTCAACCGTAAGGCATGGCAACTCATGACAGCATTTCTATCATGCAACTACATCCTACGGCCACCGAACCATGTTCACACAATACACTTACAGTTACATGCTCACATATACTATCTTTATAAAGGACTTAACCGTTTGAACCAAACCCATGTTAGTCCCAATCACTCGAACAATCTATTCACTATAATTAACCTTACTAAGAGCTCGGTCCCACTTAGAGTTCATCTAATTAACAGAGCAACAATTAAACTAAGGAGCATCACATATGAATACACATCCACACTCGATAACACGGTGTACTTGCATCAATTTCCTTAAACTTTTAATCATGATAGACATTTTCATAAGAGGGAGCACTTTCTAGTTATATCCAAGCAAGGCTTACCTCTTGCGTATGCATCGACAATTACTTACGCTAAGAGCAAACAATCGTTTAATCCTCCTAGCAAACAATCTAGGGAATGCACTTGCCTTTTATTAAAGGCGCACAGCGAGGAGGGTCGAGGTAACCCCAAAGACCCACTACACCGAAACAGCGATACAAAGCTATTACTCGCATTCGGGACAACTCACTTCAACCTCACTTAAAACATTCGATACAAATCTGAATTAAACATTTGCAGGCATTACTACGATCTACACGAAATTCTCCATATTTATCTAGGTATACAGAGATGCTAATTCAATCCTCTAGCATAAATTAAATATTAGCTTAGAAGAAAGAACTACCAAAAGCACATATAAAAATCACCAAAACAATTGCTCATAAAGTGGAGGATTCACGAATAACAAATAATGATCCAAGTTCATTCTCCAGTCATCACTTTACAACCATCATAGTCAATACATCTTCTATGTGCCCACAAAGCAAAAAAAAAAGACAGAAAGAAACTAATATGGACCCACATATAATATAATTTGCTAATGAGATGAATACCACATTTCACCACCAACTCACCATGCATAAATTATAGATTTCCACTACATTCAAGCCCTCCTTACCTTGACTCAAAGAGGATAAATTTGCTAGCAACAAAAGAAACTTTCCCAACACAAAACCAATGAACAGCAAACAAATAGCAACCACGAATATTATCAACAAAACTCAATTTCCATCCTAACTCGCTTTCATTGCCATCCAATTCACCATTTGTCACAAGCAGAATAGCTCCACCTAAAAGGTTTCCTACCAATTATACCGATGGTTGCAAAGACAAATCTTCAGTCGCAATGCAATATCAATAAAAAAAACAGAGATTCTGCAGTCCATTCAAAATCAAGAAACGCAAGATGCCGATACCAACTAATCAAGATAATATATATGCTAATCACATTCAACAAACCTAAACCTTCTAGGCATTTCATCAAACATCTAGCATGCATACTAGAAACCAAGCATTTCAATGGGATCTAGGGTTGAACCTCACCACAGAAGGCAAGAGAGGCACTTAAGCCGAGGGAAAGGAAGATCACGGAGGGAGGGAGGGTCGGTCTGGGAGTGGCCGGAGGAACCATCGCCGAAAGCCGCTGCTGCATCGCCGACTGGCTTGCATCGCTAACTTCTTCTTGGCATCGCTTTGTTGAAGGAGGGCGCCACCAGAGAGCAGGAGGCTCGACTGAGGAGGAGGAGGCGGGCTGGAAGCTTGGCCAAGAGGCGCCGCCGATTGGGACTGGAGCGACGTCCGAGGGGAAGGGAGGCGGCGGCGAGCTAGGCCGAGAGAGGCGCCAATAGGGAGGCGGCCACGGCCAGGGCGCCAGCCAAAGACAAAGTGAGCTAGAGGTCGAGGAGCTCTACCGAAGCTAGGCGCTGTAGCATTCGGCCAGGAGCTTGCCAAGAATGTGAAAAAATCTCCTGGACTCCCACCATTTACAGCCACACAAACTAAAGGGGAGAGAGAGAGGTTAGGTGAGGGGGAGGAAATTCCAAAAAACCCCTCCTAAAACCCAAAATTCAACATCTAACCAATAGCGCGAACCAAAAATCTTGGAAAAACCACTTGCTATATTACACTCTTCCCCCCTTCAACAGAATTCGACCTCGAATTCTGAACACCTCAAAACTCACACACAAGAGCAACAGAAACTGAAATGTCAAAATTAGCAGGTCCATAAAGAACAAACCGAGAACTTCTCACGCAAGAGAAAACTCCACAACTCAAACCACAGCTCTTGCGAAATAAAAGAAGCAAGCAACTGAACTCACTCGCCCCTCAACAAATCAACATTCACTCTAACTCCTCAACTCGCATGATACAAAACTCGGAAGTCAAGTCTTTCTCAAGGACTAACCCTAAACTGTCAACTTTCCTTTAACGCTTCAACACACAACCTCCAATCAACCAATGATTCTTCCCGGAAGATCATAATACTAACTCCCAAACTCAATTCTCTTTTCTCTACTCAATTTCACTCACCCAACTTAAATCTCCTTTCTCAAACTCAGTACCGCAGATCAACCAACTCGTGATGACAGAAATAACACGAGTCACATCACTCTATTAGGCATCCAACTAATTATCATCAAAACACCCAAGCTATCCGATTAAACAGCTGGGTTCTAAACTAGGATTCCCTACGAACCAAGAGAAACACTGATTCCCAGCTCTCCTCATTGATTAGCCTTCCTAACCAAAGAGCCACACACGGAATCCTTTATCCTAATAAGCTTCTAACCAATTCCGAACATATCATTATTTTTAACCATTTAACACCGAAATCCTCCAGGAACCAAAACACCATTCTTATCATTTCAACAGTTGCCCTGGAAACAACAGGGCAAAGCCATTCCTTACTATCAAAATGAATCGCCCAATCGGGCATAAATCCCAATTCCATCACAATACACAATCATACCCTATCTTCTTCATACATGTCTCGCATAGCGATAATCACTCGAAGAAAAGAGTCATAACGGGACCATTCACTTTAGACAAATAAATCAAAGAGCATAATCTTCTATTACACTCAACCATGAACCCACGTCCAAGCATTTTCTTGTCCCACACTAGAGAACAAAGAAAATCTCAATTTGCTTAACAAAACTAACCACTTTCCTCAACTTGAAGTCAAAGCAATAAAATGTACACTGGGGGAAAACTCAACTAAAACGAAGAACTTCACACAAATCTTTCTCAAAAGCAGTCACAAAAGAACCAAAGAGAACTAAATTCTCTTTACCAACACAAACCAAATCCATCACCTTAAGCTCCAAGGGGAAAAACTTCACATCGAGAAAGCACTCGATTAAAGAAAACAAGACACCTCAAGAAAGAGAACCAATCCTGGGTCCCCAATCTCCTTTCAGTCGACGACTACACCTTTAGACTTTACCTTCTTTCAAACTTGTCTCGTACAACGAGACAACCACTCAAAGAAAAGGGTTCATAACCAAACCATTCATTTCCGACTGACCCCACATTGAGTCTTACCCATAAAACCGAGAGTTCCGACAACTTAAGAAAATAATGCATTTAGCGACCGCTTACACCCAGTCCACCAACAAATTAATCCCACCCAACATGGGACAACGAATCTGACAATCCTCCCACCAAAGTTTAGATCAAGTCCGGCAACACCGTTCATTACTTTCCACATTAAATCCATATATCATCAACCCTTAACCCCACATTAGGACTTCATCAAATCCCATACACTTACCAATAAAGGTTCGATATACTTTACATAACCCCACTATTTCTCTTATTATCCTTTATAACAAATACACCCACTGCTGGTCCTATTAACATCAAACATTGCATCAACATTTTCCTCTGGTCTACAACCCGTACCATACCATCCATTATACAACTTCCTATTCTAAGTTTAAGATAATTGATTTCAATAAAGCTTTCAACACTCAACAACTAGAGTTCAAGATACCTACAAGTCATCATTTAAACGGTCATCACCTATTCCAATTACTCATGACTCCAACGATTCATAATGCCTCCTCAAGACATAGTCTTTAATTGTTGACCTAAGGCAATCATTTATAACCTTACGCAACCACCATTTCCAGACCTCCACTTATAACCGGGGATCAACATGACCCACAAAATACTTCTCGCCATCTGTCCAATTAGGGTCGACCACCTTAACCCAATCACATACACATTCTACTAATCCTCTACGGGAAGATCTTCAACCAACCCACAAACTCACTTTGACTGTCATATCCTCCTTTCCAGAAAACCAACAAAAACTCCCAAGGTAGCTCATCTCTCAAAAGAGTTAAGAATGACAGGACTCAACCCTGGTCATCCAACAAATCCCCAAATCATCATCAAACTCCCCAAAATTCCACGAAAGAAAGGAGTTGTACAACTAAATCCACGAGAAGGAAAAGCGGGTCGAACAAATAACACTTTCCTTTAAACTCCCAAATCTTGAGTTCACACGACCTAAGTTTTCGCAAAACTCAATAGCCCCTTTTTAAACTGGAAGAAGGTTCAACACCAGAAGGAAACCATGACTTTCTCCGCAAAGCAACCAAAAAAGGTACAACACAAAACTCTCTTCTTTATCTTAAATCCAAGAAGACCAAGGAAGACAAAATTCACATACGCACTCCATCAACTCTCCGATTTACGACAGAAACACAAGAACTCTCCTTCGGTGCTAGCTCTAAACTGCCGCATCAACAACCACAGCCACACGACAAGGCCGAACCCTTCGGCACAAAGAGTCCCAACACACCGCGAAACTCCTCAATACAGAAATTCCAAAAGACCCACTAGTCAAACCGATAACTTCATAAACTTAGCAATAATAAGCTTACCAAGCCTTAGCAAGACTAACATATAACATAGCATCATGCATCAACATAGCACCAATTACAAAATAAGCATTGTCGCACAACGCAACGATAACCCATCCCTTTCCTACTGTGCATCAGAGTGTGTCAAGTTTTAAATTATCTAACCATTCTACATCAAGTTTTAAGGTTATTGCCCTAGGGCCACATTTTAAGGGTTCAATCTAAACCATGGATCTACTTTTAAACAGCAAAATTTTAGTTCAACCCCACGGACCTGAAGCCCGCTCTGATACCAACTGTAACACCCCGACGCCAACGCGCCACGGATGCTTCTAAAACCCTGGTTCACTAGCGACACCCTTTGGACCCACCCATGTCCGAAGGGATTACCGACACACGATAATTCTCCATATTTATCTAGGTATATAGAGATGCTAATTCAATCCTCTAGCATAAATTAAATATTAGCTTAGAAGAAAGAACTACCAAAAGCACATATAAAAATCACCAAAACAATTGCTCATAAAGTGGAGGATTCACGAATAACAAATAATGATCCAAGTTCATTCTCCAGTCATCACTTTACAGCCATCATAGTCAATACATCTTCTATGTGCCCACAAAGCAAAAAGACAGAAAGAAACTAATATGGACCCACATATAATATAATTTGCTAATGAGATGAATACCACATTTCAGTCACCAACTCACCATGCATAAATTACAGATTTCCACTACATTCAAGCCCTCCTTACCTTGACTCAGCAGGATAAATTTGCTAGCAACAAAAGAAACTTTCCCAACACAAAACCAATGAACAGACAAACAAATAGCAACCACAGAATATTATCAACAAAACTCAATTTCCATCCTAACTCGTTTTCATTGCCATCCAATTCACCATTTGTCACAAGCAGGAATAGCTCCACCTAAAAGGTTTCCTACCAATTATACCGATGGTTGCAAAGACAAATCTTCAGTCGCAATGCAATATCAATAAAAAAACAGAGATTCTGCAGTCCATTCAAAATCAAGAAACGCAAGATGCCGATACCAACTAATCAAGATAATATATATGCGCAATCACATTCAACAAACCTAAACCTTCTAGGCATTTCATCAAACATCTAGCATGCATACTAGAAACCAAGCATTTCAATGGGATCTAGGGTTGAACCTCACCACAGAAGGCAAGAGAGGCACTTCACCGAGGGAAAGGAAGATCACGGAGGAGGGAGGGTCGGTCTTGAGCTGGCCGGAGGAACCACCGCTGAAGCCGCTTCTTTGCATCGCCGACACTTCTTGGCATCGCTTTTGTTGAAGGAGGGCGCCACCAGAGAGCAGGAGGCTCGACTGAGGAGGAGGAGGCGGCTGGAAGCTTGGCCAAGAGGCGCCGGCCGATTGGGACCTGGAGCGACGTCCGGAGGAAGGGAGGCGGCGGCGAGCTAGGGTGGAGGCGCGCCAACAGTGAGGCGGCCCGGCCAGGCGCGCGTGGAAGGCCAGGCAAGCGGGAGCCGGAGGTGGAGGAGCTCACCGAAGCTAGGCGCCGAAGCATTCGGCCAGGAGCTTGCCAAGATGTGAAAAAATCTCTGGACTCCCACCATTTACAGCCACACAAACTAAAGGGGAGAGAGAGAGGTTAGGTGAGGGGGAGGAAATTCCAAAAAACCCCTCCTAAAACCCAAAATTCAACATCTAACCAATAGCGCGAACCAAAAATCTTGGAAAAACCACTTGCTATATTACAGCAATATCCACTATCACATAACAAAACACATTCCTATTCTCTAGTACTCATCAAAGAATTAGCAATTAAATCACGAAGAGTACCCATGTCCCCATCATCCACTGACATGTCATTTTCACTAACCATTGCAGATGGTGCTTCTTGAGGAATCGCTGGCATGTAGTCCTCATCCTCATCACACCTATGGAATAGACGATCTTGTATGGTACTTTCCCGAATGAAGTTATGTAGTGCCATACATGCCATTATGATCTTCTTTTGCCTCTCCACTTTAAAACTTGGTAGTTTCAATAATATTCACCATTTCATCTTTAACACTCAAAGCTCGCTCAATCACATTACGAAGAGAAGAGTGACAAAATTGAACCACTCCTTCTTCCTCTTGGTCCTCGACCCGTTGCCACTCTCGAACATGATACTTTTGGCCTTTATATGGAGCGAGATATCCCTTTCGATTAGGGTATCCTGCATCGACAAGATAATATTTTCCTGTACAAACATAATGTGTTAAACATTTAATGATACAATGAGAAAAATTTTGATCATTTGAAAGATAAAATAATTACCTCTAGGTGGATGTGGGAAGTGATCTGAATACTTCGACAGTGTATCATTGAATATACGAGAATCATGTGCTGCTCCAAGCCATCCAGCTACAACAAATGTGAACCTCATGTCGAAGTCACAAACAGCCATTACATTCTGAGTAGCATAACCATGGCGACCAATATGGGTAAGTTGGTCCTCCTTAGGGACAACAACAGGTATATGTGTACCATCTATTGCACCAATGCAATTATTGAAGTGAGGTGCAAAACGAGAATCTTGAAGTCTTGTGTGCACTGTACTAAACTGGGGATCTTTTGGTTTGATTTTGTCTTTAGCTAAGAGTTGAAGGCAATCCAATACTTCGTTGAACTTCCTAAATATTGTTTCATTAGAATGTTTGAAACGGTTCTCCACTTGACGAAATGACTGAGGAGCACCAACCGTCCACAAGAACATAGCCAAAGCTTCTATAGAATTCATCGCTCTAGTCGATTTCAGACCATATTTGTCCACAATTGTTTCGTGCAACTTATGAAAGGTAGGAATATTCATTCGAAACATTGTATAGCAATCCCTGTTATTACTAAGTTGCTCCATAACCCATTGATATCCAGTCATTTGAGGTGCTGCCCTTGTTTTCTTCTTTAGGTATTTATCACAATAATCCATACCTATAAGAAGAACAACCGTTGCAAAATCATTTAAAATCAAGATGTCACAAATTTTTCTGACTGGGCATCATTTAGGAGGGATAGCTCACGTTAGGTTATCCAAAAATTCCAGACACTAAAATTCTCATCAAATGATGTTATCTAATATAAAAAGTTTCTTAATCATTTGATCATATCAGCTAGACAAGCTTATACATCTAGCCAACCAACACACTATACATGTAAATTATCAGCGGCCACACTCAAATTCTTTGGGTACTAAGATCCATTAGTTAATTTTGCTTATGGACCCCCCTCCATCTCTTGTAACAAGAAAGTTTATATGTTAAGGAAAACATGAGAGCTAAGATTAGAATTTAGAGTAGTGTTCATTCTCTGATGATACCAATCAACTGTAGATGATTCGTTACCATGATAATTAACAATTGAGTACAAGTCAAGTGCTATTAAAAAAACCTGGAAATAAATTATGAGACTAACAGTATTATCTCTGGATAACACCATAGATCCTTAAATAAACCTCTTATATAAGAATTAGTACTAGGCTAACAATGAGGTCAATGCAAAACGCGTTAGGAAAAATGCCCTCGTAGATCCCCTAACAACAGTTTGATAGTAGCAGAATTTGTGGTGTTGAAATATGCATAGCTGAACCCCACAGCAAGCTTTGGACACATCAGACAACTTGTACTAGTAAGTATACAAACTGAGGGTGGATATACATAATGGATCGCGATATGAGAACATCTCAGACATCTCATCGAACATGTTGTGCAGCTGATGGCATCACCAACAAAATCTTAGTAGCTAAACTAGATTCCACCCTAAATCGTCGCATCCAGATAAAATGGCACCACTAATTTCTAGTTGCTAACACGAATGTGAAATGTTTCTGATTAGTTTTGTAAATGGAAATTGATGATACATACATTTGTCTTGATCCTACCCCATCCCTGAGTTCATGATCTGTTGTAACCGTGTAATTCTAAGTTGTGCATAATTTTATTCTATCAGGAAACAAGGTGGGGAAATCTTATTGATTGATGATGGAGCGCTTCCTTGGATCGTAAAAAATGCCAATAACAAAGCTGCTAACCATTTTGTCACACTCTAACGGCGCTACAAAACCATTGAAATGGGGGGAAAATACAGCCTACAAATCCATCTCTAACCCTCATTTCCCCTGGCGGAGAGGCGCACCTGTTGATGACGAAGCACCGACCGGGGGAGGAGGAGGATGCGGCGCCGGGGGACGATGTGGAGGCGCCGCATCGTGGGGAGAGGAGGAGCCGCCGTGCCGTGGGGAGAGGAGGAGGACGAGGCGCTGCGCCGTCGGGGGAGGAGGAGGAGAGAACGCGCCGTGGGGAGGAGGAGGAGGAGGCGTCGCGGGGGGAGGAAGAGGCGCCTCTGCGCCTGGAGAGGGGGGAGGACGAGGCGCCATGAGTGGACGAAGGGTTTTTCGGGAATCACGCCGCGTATGGGTTGGCGGTGGCGGCAAGACAGTAAAGCACCTCGCAAGCGCTTTGCCAGTGCGAAGGGTGCTTCTACTGTGAAAGTCTTTGTCTGATTGTTGTTTAAAAAGTCTGTTTGGATGGGCTTTGGGTCAAAAGCTGAAGCACAGCTCCCCCAAACAGGGAAATCTAACTTTCAGCTTTTATACATGATTTCTAGATTATACCAAAAGCCACTTAAAATATGAGTTAAGAGCTTACTATCTTTACAGAAGTTAAAGGTGGATTAAAACCCACTAGATAGAGACTAAAATCGGTTATCTAGTACATATATCAATTACTACTTGCTTTTTCCTTTCATTTTTTTTAAAGTGTATGGGCGGTCGTCTAAGTTCATTGTCTATGAATACTACGTATTTGATAGGAAACAGGTTTAAACTAGAAATCAATTTGTCACGGGTATTCTTTCTTATTTTCCTCCCTTAAAAACACCAGTCGCGTGTGAGATCCCTCGGACACTCCATATGGATTCTAGGCTCGCTCGTTAATTCTTCTCGCGTTGTGTATTCCAAGTGATTAACTTAACATACAGCTAAGGGCAGTCCCAACCCTCCACCTCGGCTAGTGTCCATAGAATTAATTACGCTATCAACTAAGCAAAAATCTGATGTGGCATAGGAATTAAGGAAGGAAGAGAAAGAAAAACGAAGAAACCGTGTCTCATGCAAGAAACTGGGTCGGCGCGGGCACCAAGACGCAAGAAACTAGCAAAATATACATTGAACATTTCTGCGCGCTGACCAAGGCGTGTTTGTGGTGCATGCATTGGTTTATTGCTCTCTCTCTCCTCTAGACACTACTCATGGAAACCATGGGTTGAGAAACTATGCATTGATTTCTTACTTTCTCTCTCCTCTAGACACTCCTCATGGAAACCATGGGTTGGGACTGCCCTAAGATGACTCCTTCGCTGAGGACGAGATTAAGCATGCGGCGATATAGGTCTCTCAAGTCTCAAATGAGACCTATGAATATATGATATGATAATGAGCGATGTTAATGTGCATGTCTAAAGAGTTGGTCCTATGAGGTTTTAAATTTCATTTTCGCATCACACCTCGAGCGACCGAAATCATAAATTTTTGGTGAGATTTTGGAAAACACCCAATTAGAAGAATACGATTAGAGAGATAGCAACGCGTACCCACTTTGTGTACACAAAATGTCCACACGAAAGCCTACTCCGTATCGCTAAACAAACATCATTACTGGTACAAGCAAAATGATTCGTTACAGTAGGAGAGTTTTTTTCTCCCCACTTTAAGCAAAGAAATAGCTGGTACCTAATATGTGTGGTTGTGGCCGTTTGAAAGTATCTAGGCCCCCATGTGTTTAGGATTTTGGTAATTAATTAAAATCAAGACTAAAAGACTAATGTTGTTTGCGTGAGTAAGTTGAAAACAGGAAAATCTACTCTTCGAGGGACGTCGGATTGTCACAAGTACAAAAAGGAAGGAGTACGCACCAAAGAAGCAAAAGAAATGAAGGTATAAAATTTTAGAGATATTTTCTAGTCATTTTACCGATCTCGGGGTTGAAAGAAAAGATCGGATTGTTAGGATAGTCGTCGTACTATTAAGAGGGACTTGATTGGGGTCTTGAACTCTAAATGTGCATTTAATATGGTTCAAATGTTCGAAGTGTTCATTCATGCATTCATGTAGATGCTAAATCTGAAAATCTCCTCGAGGGTAAGACTACTCATGGTGGTAGAGCAGTAGTATCAAGAATCTTGGTACTACCTACTGATTCTCATGCGGTAGCTATATAACGAGAGCATCTTCGTGTTTCTTCTTTACGTAAGACTATCAAGAATGCATGGACGGTAGTATCAATAAATGCGGGACTCAAGACATAAACACTTGCAGTAGCTTTTTAACAGAGACATGTTTTTCTGGCTGGGAATGTGCGGTACTACCGCACCCATACAGCGGTAGTACCGGCCATATAAAAATTGCACAGTAACGGCTACGTGTTAGAGCATTAATTGTGCCAGAGAGCTGTTGGGCCCGTGGGGCGGTACTACCGGCCCCTAGAGGGCGGTAGTACCGGCCATGGCGAATTTTCTGAGTTAAAAAAGCAATAACGGCTAGTTAAGTGGGGAGGGGTTATAAATACCCCCTCACCTGTGCTAGGAGTTGGTTGGTGACTTCATTGAATACATTTAGAGCTCTAGCAACTCTCTCCACACTCTAGTGCATTCAATTCATCATTCTTGAGTTTTTGGAGAGAAAAATTGAGTGTATTTGCATTTGTTGAGCCATATTAAAGCACTCAAGAGTCTCAAGCCTTCATCAAGTTTATTACTCTTGCAGGTTGCCGCCTCCTAGACGGTTTGAAGGTGTGAAGTCTCGGTGATCTTCACAAAGAAGTTTGTGTGAAGGCCCGGACGGTTGTGAAGGCAAGGAGCTCGCTTACCCGGGACGGGGAAGAGCTACCACGAGTGATCAAGGAAGGCTCAAGCGAGTGGATCCGGCTTGAAGAAGTTCAAGCCACCTCAACGTGTAGTAGGGGAGACCGGCAAGTCTCCGAGACCACAGGATAAAAATCCACGTGTTCATCATTTGTGGTTTGCGTTGTTTTCACTCTTGCATTAATTCTAGCAAATTGATCATCTTGGTGCTATACTTGTTTAGTTGTTGATATATTCAAGTATAGATATTATTTGGTGATCATTAGAATTGCTAGGTATTAGAATTGCTAAAATTGTCCTTAGTGCTTAGAAATCATTAAACTTGATTTTAGTAATTGAAAATTTAAAAACCTCCTATTCACCCCCCTCTAGTCGGTATCCTTGATCCTACACCATTTGCTTGCTTTGATTGGTTCGTTAGATTTCAATGGGTTGTTATACATTCGTAACATAATATCTCTACTAATTCTAATTTTGAGTTGGTGGTGATACGTCCATTCTCTATCACCAACCCACTTCTAAATCGAAAAAAAAACGAACCGGCGGACGGAAAAAAACGGTCTGTTCTTTTTCGCTTCCGTACCTTGCGATAGCTAGGGGCGCAAACCACTGTTCTCCCGACTCCTCATTCCTCCCGATGCAATTATGGTAGCGACGAGCGGGAGGCCGCGGGTGCCGGCTATTATGGTGTTCGGCGACTCCTTCGTTGACATGGGTAACAATAACGCCGTCGTCATGCTCGCTAAGGCCGACTTTAGACCGTACGGCAAGGTCCTCAACGGCAGCGTCCGAGCGCAAGACGCAGCAGTGGGAAGCCGCGGGTGCCGGCTACCTCCCGACCTGCAATTGTGGCGGCGGCGCAAAGGCGGCGAAGAAATGAAGGCGCGGTGCGAGCTATTTTGGTGTTCGGCGACTCCTTCATCGATACGGGTAACAACAACGCCGTCGTTACGCTCGCCAAGGCCGATTTCAAGCCCTATGGCAAGGACCTCAACGGCGGCGTTCGGGCGCAAGGTTCAGCGGCGGGAGGTCGTGGGTGCCGGCTATTCTAGTGTTCGACGACTCCTTCGTCAACACAGGTAACAACAACGCCGTCGTCATGAAAAACACCGACGCCTTATCATCTCCCGCGCGCGTCGGCTACCTCCCCACTGCCGCGCGAGATCTCGGTGTGGGATTCAATCTCGTGTGCGTTCTTGGGACGATTTGGGTTGGGATGGTTGTTGATGTGTGTGGGTGTTGGTTACAGATTAGGTGGATGGGATCGACAAGATCGGCATCATGCTCTGCCTCCCGAAGCCGGGCAAGTCGACGATGAAGTCCGCGCTCAAGGCGGCGGTAGGGGTTGGGGAGGACCAGCAACAGCACGGGAGCTCGCTCCCCCTTGGCCGCCGCAGAGGCGATTCAGATAGACGTCGAGGAGGGCGAGGACAAGATAAAGCGATATCTCGTCAAGGAGAAACCGTAAAAACTTTTGTAATCAGGATAAATATATGTTTGATCTTGTAGCAAATTTTATTTTATTACTTAGCTTTTATGTTTCGTTATCAATTTTATTTTTCGTAGCAACGCACGGGCATTGAACTAGTGTAATTTTTAATAAAGAGATTATGTGTTATATACTAAAAGATTACATGAGTGAGGTTAGAGGGCATTAGTGTCGTTTAATCTAGTAAAATACTACAGGTCTGTCCTTATACATTTTCATGCTTGATTAATGCAGATTTTAAAGGGCTTTGTTGCATAACACTACTAAAATCCGCCACTTGTTGCAAATATTTCGCTCTCGTGATGTTATTCCAAATAATTAAGTTAGGAAACCAACGTTATCTCTCATGGCCTCTCGAAAATCCCTTTAATTATTCATCACAAAAATATATAGTCGATTTTCTATGCAAAATGATGGGCTGTCGTTGCAACAATAACGGGCTGTGCCAGTCTGAATGATTTGTTTGGATGGCATGGTTAGCTTATGCCACCGCTTTTACAGCGAGGATCGTGTGCATTTCGAGTCAATCTCCACCGTCCGATCCGAAATCAAAGATCTAGATCGACGCTACAGTGCCAAGACGGCAACAAAAGGCGGCACAATATTTCCCGGTGCAGTACACGAATCAGCACAGTAATGACTGTTCACTCAGTATCGAGTCGCTATTCGCACGATGATTCTCTGTAGCTCGGATCCTGTTTGTAGTTCAAATTAACGCACGCACCAAACGTCTCTTTTTTTTTTCAAATACTCTCAATAAAAACAAAACATTGACCTAGTTTGAGATAGCTTCTGTATTATTTAAGAATTAGGTGGATGATAACATCTGATTTTATATACAACTCTGATTCTAATTATGGAAGAAGTTTTTTAAAGAATCCAGAATCTGAATCTGGATTCCCAAAGAATCAGAAACTGTCACCCACTTAATTCTTAGAGAACCTAGAATCTACATAATAATAAATTGTTTCAAACTAGACCATTATATGCTGTCATCATTGTAGTCTAGATTCTAGTGGAAGCGGGCTTTTTTTTTTGACACAAGAGGGCTCTCAGCTCCTTAGCATAAACAAGGCTATTCTGAGGTCTTGTTTGGCAAAACTTTAGATCCTAGCTCCACATTATATCTGGAGCTTGTAGATTAAAATAAAGTGAATTAGGTTTATAATTTTAATCTAAAATATAAACAAGATGACACATTAAAACACTATTAATGTATTATAGCTCTAACTTTATAAATTTTTAGAGTTAAGAATACCCTACTTCATCAACCTATAGGTTTTGGTGGAACTGAAGCTATGCCAAATATCCTAAGAATAAAGCTCGGGTAAACTTAAGCTCAGTCAGTGACGCAGGTAAGCACAGTTAGTCTCTAAAATATCCCAGACATCTTTATGAGGTCAGTTTGTTTTATCTATAATAGGAAACAAGGCCGAATCAAGCCCAACTTGACTCGAGGACGTAATCCAGGCCCGGCCGAGATAGCCCTATCCCCTACCCCGCAGCCTGAGTCCATTCAGGGCCGGAGAGAAGCGCGGGCCCGACCCCGACCCGGCCGGAAAGAGAGGCGGAGAGGAGGGGGATGGTAGGTGGGTGGGTGGGACCCGGTGGGCGTGGAACAGGTGAGAATCGTCGTGTCGCGTGCCG
Organism: Guadua angustifolia; assembly: GCA_036346375.1. Classification (NCBI taxonomy): domain Eukaryota; kingdom Viridiplantae; phylum Streptophyta; class Magnoliopsida; order Poales; family Poaceae; genus Guadua; species Guadua angustifolia. Next base: position 19,162,790 of record CM070505.1, on the reverse strand, counting down.
GCTGCGCTCCTCCCTTATCGTGCCGTCCACACGATCCATTCCTCTCCCACACGGAACCAAACGGCTCGCTCTCCAAGAACTCGGCGAGGTAAGCACCGCACGCTCTCTCCTTAGCTTCGATTACTGTCTGTTCAATCCGTACCGTACTGCCGGCGCCGGTTTTGTTCCCGCAAAATCGGCCGCGCCGGGGGTTGGTTCGCACGGTGAGATCGATGCTGGTGGGTGCCGGTTGATGTTACCAGTTGGTTTGGTTATTCGATGCGAGCGTGGGGATTTTGGCGGATCTGGCGGTAATTGGTGTGGACGGGATCGCCCGACGATGACCGACATGTTCTGCGGCCATTTGATCTGGCCCGCTTCGGGCATGGGCAGAACTGGATTCTAATGCTCTCGAATTCATTCGAGCCAGACTTGCTTTTGGTGAGATCTACGCAATCTAGGAATCTGCCTCCCTTCCGAGCTGGCTGGAAACTTGGGAGTGAAATTGGGCGGTGGTGTCCGGAAAAGTATGTGCCTGATTTTAAAGCGGTGTTATGCGTTTCGGTATTTGCCGATCAGCGTTCAGCGATGGGCAAGGTCTGGTGCAATGCCTTTCCCCTTTTCGCAAGGGGTTAAAGATAACACGTTGATTGGCGCACAGGTATAGCTTTTCCATGATTTCCCATGTTTCGCTGTAGAATCTAGTTCATGATTGGCCAGAATTTCTGAGTGCGGAGCAATTAGCATCCGAAAGTTTTCTTGCCGTGGAGGTGTGAGGATGCATGGGCATCGTTCACACCATTAATCACTAGTGAATTGATGAAGGTTTAGGGATTAGAGGGGAGGCAAGGAAGAGAGCAAGTCGGGAGGAGAGGGTAGTTGGGGAACGGATAAAAGAATCTAGAAGTATACGGTGAACTGGAGTATAATCTCATGTCCAACTCCCATGCACGAGCTACCAGTCAATAGCAGCTAGCCAGCTACATACTAAAATGACAAATCTATGCTCATTAAGAAATTGATAACAACCGACTGTTACTCTTTGGCACCAATTGTACACCTAAAGCATACACCAAATATTGCTCTTATGCTTTAACATCTGATCCTTCACTTAACCATTACTATGAACCATTGTCTTATTGGTTCTGTAACCAAGTGGCAGCCTTCATATTCACTTCACACTTCACTAACAATTGCATGTCCTTGACCTGACAAGTAGTTCTCATTTTCTATGGGAACAGGTCTCTTGCTGCTGCTATCCTCATCTTTATATGGGAAGGTATTATTGATATCTTGAATAGAACAACATTGACTGATCTTATGTGCCTATGACCAAGTGTGTTCTGCTGTATCGCTCTCTTTGTAATGCCAGCGCCCAGCACCACTAATGTAGTCACATCTGATTTTATTGTTATTTTACAGTTATAGTTCTTATAAGGTACTACAGAATCACAGAAAGTGATCAAATAAGGATTTCCTTATTTCCTTTTGAGTTGCATATAGAGAAAAACCACAGTTATAAGGTGCTACAGAATCACATAAAGTGATCAAATGAGAATCTCCTTATTTCCTTTTCAATTGTATATAGAGGAAAACCACAATTATAAGGTACTATAGAATGTCAGAATCACATAAAGTGATCAAATAAGGATCACCCACACACACACACGTTGTATCTTGGGAAATTGTCTTGAGTTTTTTTCCTTCAATTATTATGATAATATATTTCCTCATACTTCTAGCGAGCTATGTTTATTATTAATGATGTGTGTTAGTTTTCCCGATCCTCAGTTATGCTTCTATCGAACTACTTTTAGTACAGATGATGTATAATATTAGTTTTCCTGATCCTCATCCTGGATCAAAACATCTCTGTTCCATTGCTAATGTTCATTTGACATGGCTTCTCTCAGGATGGAAATGTTGTTCGGCAGCTTTCTCTGTGATTCAGCATCTTCAGAGAACTTTTCTGGTCATCCGGATGTTGAGAGATGCCCATTCCTGAGAAACATTAATGGGGCTACAACCTTTTCATTTTCTTCTGCGTTGCCAGTAGCTGTAAGATCTGCTTCTTATGGCCTTTGGTGACTACAGTGATCAAGGTCAATAATGCATTTCTTCCTTGACAATCTGTAATATTGTGCAGGCCCAAGGAGGCAAGGGTCCAATTTTTGAGGATGGACCAGGCTTTGAATCAGCATTCAGGCTTTTCCACGGACAGGATGGAATAGTTCCCCTTTCAGGAAGGTCATATGTGCCTGATGAGAACCGCAATGAGAGCTCTGATTTCAAGCCTGAACCTGCTCTGCTGTTTAATCCATTGGCTGCCAGAGCCGCCACAATAAGTCTATCAGCATTTGGACCATTCGGTTTTAACTTCTTTAGTGGCAAGGGCAAAAGGCAGAACAAGAAGCCCAACAATCTAGACCAGTCAAACAAGAAGCCCAACAACCCAGATCAGAATTCCATGAAAGTATGCCCCCACTCCTTTTTCATTATTTTATCTTAATTTGCATAACATATCCTGCCTTGTTTGTGAACTGCTGTCTGATTTCTTGCCCTCCTAACAGCAATGCAAGACTCAGCATCTAATGTTACTTTGTTTTCCGTGCAAACTCAAAATGTTTCTCTCGCTCTGCTAACTGTAACTTAATACACCATTATTTTCCTCTAAGTTCCAACCTTGTGATTATTTTGTTATAACAATTGGACCTGGTTTTCTTTTCTTCGAAGTGAATTGTTGTGATTTTTTGGTCCAAAAGTAGGTGCATTGGTATTTTGTTTCCATGTTTAGATATATGCTACTTTTCGTGTATGTAAGTGCTACTGTGCTAGTGACAGTGTTATTGGACGGAAACCAGGGCATTTCCCTAGCTGCATAAGTAAGATTTTCAGCTATCCATTCAGTTTTCTCATGTTCCCCATGTATTTTTTTTTTCAGCAGAAAGGAGGCAACCCATCGTCGCACGAGGCATTGAGCAATGAATGGCTGGAAAATGGGCAGTGCCCACTTGCCCGGTCTTACCGAGCAATGAGTGGTGTTCTGCCCCTTGTTGCCAAGGCTTTACAGCCACCAGCTGGTATGAAGCTGAAGTGCCCCCCTGCCGTGGTTGCTGTGCGCGCAGCCCTTGCACGTACCGCTCTTGTGAAGTCTCTCCGTCCCCAGCCCCTGCCCTCGAAGATGGTCGCCATTGCATTGCTCGGAATGGCAGCAAACATACCTCTTGGGGTGTGGCGTGAGCACACCAAGAAATTCTCCCCTGAGTGGTTCGCAGCTGTCCATGCCGCTGTTCCGTTCATCGCAATGCTGAGGAAGTCTGTTGTCATGCCCAGGACTGCGATGGCATTCACCATAGCAGCCTCCATTGTTGGCCAGACAATCGGGTCGAGGGCTGAGCGCATTCGCCTGAGGGCTCTGGCTGCAAAAAGCGCCGCGGATTCCACCACAAACGCCACCATGTATCCAAACAAGAATGGCAGTTGCAGCGACACTGAGAGCATGGCATGGGATCCTCTTGCGATGAAGATGGCGGGCTCGGCTTCTCGCCATGCTTCCGCTCCAACGCCAAGTATGTGCTTCTGATTGCGCGCCGCGTGGAATTTGCGACTACCGGTCTCCGGAGGAGACCATACCGAAGCTATTTTATCGTGTGGTGTAAGTGTAATTGCCTTGCTTGTCCCTGAAATGCAGAGCCGTTTGTGGGATGAGACAATCGGAATAAGAGTGCTACAACATCGTCGTTATGTTGCTATGGTCGTCAGTTCATGCATCCGTAATTTGATGCTGCTGGATTACTATTTAAAGTTTTAAACGATCGATCATATTACGTTTTACTCTGGATGGGCGAATTGCTAGCTGTTCTGGGATGGGATTTTTTATGGTGTGTTTGGTTGCGTGGGATTTTTTTGAGTGAATTTGGTTGCGCATTGCGTTGCCATCGGTACAGATCAAACATGGACTCTACCCCGTGGGCGTTGCGAGTTGATCAGGACAGTGGGGCCCATCTGCATAAAGAGAGTTGCATACAGGGGCCCAGCTGCGTAGGGAGAAGAGAGACCGGCCTCCCAAGTGGGACCCAGTTTCATAGAGACATATGAGAACAGCCTCCCACTAGCAAGTGGAACGGTCGGAGTGCCTTTTTCCGTTCATTCACACGCCGCGACACCTTCCCGCGCGGAAGCTCAAGAGTGCTTTTACCGCCATTTACTTGGCGCCAACCACCTCGGCTTTCCCGCCACGCGCTCTTCTTACCCTATAAACTCCCCCAATTCCTCTCTCTTCTCCATCCCATCTGCCCCAATCTAGAGAGAGAAAGAGAGAGAGAGAGAGAGAGATCATCGGATCAAGAAGCTAGGCAGAGAGTGGGATAGGATCACCATGGTGGTGGCGCTGGGTCCCGGCCGGTTCTATGGCAGCAGCCTCCCGCGGCCCAGCTTCTTCCCCGGAGACCGCGTCGACCCGCCGGCGCCCTTCGCCGACCCGCTCCTCGCCTGGGCGCGCGAGGCGCACTGGTCCATGGGCGGTCTCAGCTCCAAGCGCCTCCGCCTCCAGGGCCGCATCGAGGGCTCTCTCGTCAAGCTCCGCCGCCGCGCCCGCCGCGAGGCCAGGGCGGCGGCCAAGGCCCGCGCCGCCGGCCAGAAGCCAGCCTCGCTCGGCGCGCTCGGCTCCGACGACGACGGCAGCGACTTGGACAAGGAGGAGGCCGAGGTCCAGGAGCGGATCTTGAAGCGGCAGGTCGTCGACGAGGAGTCGAAGTTAGATGAGTCTGAGCAGGAGGAGGCTCTGGCGGCCAAGAGGAAGCGGGCGAGGAAGCTAGGTGATGAATTCGACAGCATCGCGGCGCTACAGCAGGAGAGGGACGCGAAGAAGCAGAAGCCGGCGGCTGCGTCGCCGGCGAGGACATCGACGAGGAGAAAGGCTGCCGCGGCGGCTTCAACACCAGCGATTGGGACACCGGCGAGGACCTCGCCGAGGAGCAAGGCTGCAGCAGCGGCGGTGGAGGCGGCTTCCACACCAGTGGCTGGGGCAAGGAGGACCTCACCAAGGAACAATCACTGAGTGGGCTGCTCGCTTCATGTGCGATTCTAGTTCTTTCTCTGTTAGATCTGTAGTTCTAGCGATTGGGATGGGATTCATGTAGATGCAATGTCTGTGTCAAGTGTTGGAATGATGAAATGCGATGCTCCTGTATCTGAATTGACCTTCAAATATTATAGTTCATGACCTGATTTCTGAACGTCTTGCATTTCTTGGTTGTATGACGCTCTTTCTCACTTTTCTTTGATCTTTGAAGCTGGCATGTGTACTACAAAATGAAAGTAAAATCCAAATCTCAATCACAATCACTTGCTTGTTGGTGGATTTGTTAACTTAGGACAGGAACATGAAGAGAGTGATACATCCAGGCCAACGCTCTAATTCTGCTGCCTCCTTGGATCGGGTGTGTATTTGTATCTACGACTCTTTTGTCTGTTGCTCTTAGTAAAGGAAAATGGGCTGTATAGGATTGGGTTGGGTGATCATGTGGTTATGTCGCAGACGATTCGTTCGATCTCTTCTAGCAGGCGCTCCTTCTCTTCCGTCAGGTCCTCGTTTTGCTTCTGAAGCTCCTCGATCAGCTTGGTGTGTTCTGAATCCTTTCTGCAATCACAATTGGATAATTGAGTAACGGAGTTAGGATTTCGAAATGTGGCTAGCGAAATTATGACAGGGATGTGCCTCAGAAACATTGGCGTCCCTGGGAGTGGCAGGCACTGTACTCACCGGTTCATGAATGACAAGTTAAGCTTTAGTGAGCGGACCTCCTTCTCTAGAGTTTCGCAGCGCTTAAGTACTGCCTGCATGTCAGACGGTATCACCGGTGTGGAGCTTCTTTCCTTCGCTTCTGCCATTCTGAACCGTAAAAACATAACCCAACATCACATGCCGAATGCGAGGGAGGACTTGTTGTTCAAGAGCCATTTAAAGGTTCTAGAGGTAAAAATGTAATGGTCGATCAAGGACAGGTTTATGAACAGATCTAACAGTATCGTTTGGGTAGGAGCATATGCCTTAAATTTGTTCTTGTCTTTTGCCTATCAGATTAAGCAGTAAAATACACTAACGTATAGAGCATACTAAGCAAGCCTAGAAGCTGTGTAAGAACCAGATTGCATATACATACTTGCGTGAGCGCTCGACCCTGCGTTTCTTCGTAGGATCTCCTTTATCAACTGCAAAAGCCAACTAATTAAGGCTTTCAGTGATTAAATAATAAAGAAAATACTATGCATGTTTCGTCCAATCTAAGCATGTATCTAGTAATTACCAATTCTGTTCAAATTTATAAGCCGTATTTTTTCTTAGCACATAGACCTAGAGGATTTTTTTTTTTTGCGAGGAAGACCTATAAGATATTGAAAATGATTAGATTGCTCTTAATTATTATCACCAAACACTATGTTCCATACTTGCATGTAAGTAATATAAAGTAAAGAGAGATATTTATTAGAGGTATAAATGGAATATCACATTGATTTTGCATTAGAATATGAATATATCTTATATTTACGGAGAAGATCATTAAAAAAAATACGTTTGGACAGAGGGAGTAATTCTTTGCAGTCATATGACAAACATCTGGTGACCAAAAGGAAAGTTGAGATTCACCTGCTTGTTCAGATGAGACGGATCCCATTCGAGTTAGTGTCCCTTTCTGTCAATGAGTAAAATAAACAGATTAACATATGCTATGAGAGGAAACTTCCGGCGTTCCAGAAATCCGATTCAGATCCTACCTTTCTGTCATCCTTCAAACTATCTTTTAGTACCCTCTCTCTGTATTCTGTGCATTGTTGACAAATACGCAATGTCAGTCACCAATGGCATGATGGTAACGACAGTTTTAGAGTAGAGCTCAAGAAATCTTATCACATCCATTTTACTGACTAGTAGGCGTTAACATGAGTGACTAAATAGACATTTGGTATAGTTTGGGGCTAAGTGTATTGATAGAAGTACTTTGCCTTTTGATCTGCAGTCAGCTGTCCCATTTGCAGCATTTCTTCTAGTGCTCTCACACACCGACATTGCTTGCCCCATGGGAGGTAGATCATCACATACTTCAAATCCAGCTGACTGAGCTGTGATAGCAGTGGATGATCCACTCTGTGAAGGCTCTCGAGACGCCGCACTGATCCAAACCTGGTTTGTAGGAGCAGCAAAGTTCCCAGTGTTTGGTTCCGTTGGCCTCTCGATTTTAGGAAGCATCAGGGGGTCCTGAACATGGGCAGTTGTCACCAGGGGAAAGATATCTGTTCCTCCAAGAATGTTCTGTTGAAACTGCTGAGTGTCATAAAATCCAAAAGAATTGCCCTGCGAGGTGTCCTTGTTAGCATGGCTACCAAGCTTCTTGCGCTTGAGTGTATCCTTGAGCATGCTCACCACTGAGGTAACAGTATCTTGTGCTACCATATGTGGATTATCCAAAGGGGACGTTGATGAACTTGAAGGAGATACAAATGTTGGAGTCTGAATGGGTGTATTGCTCATTGGCGTACTGTTTGCAGTGTATGTGTTCGTAAAATCTTGTCTCAGTTGGTTAGTTGCTTCAATTGTTCCTGTGGTTATCGGTGCCACATTACCCTGCATTGCAGCATATCTCCTCCTACAAAATATGTCAAAATTCAGACATAATTGAACCAAGAACCATAAAATTGAGGTAGGAAGGTAATGATATTCATGCCTTAGTTCTGAAGACCGGCTTCTAGTCATTGGTTGAGTGCTGTGAAACCAGGCCTACATATGGACAAAATAGGCAACATAAACAAATACTGCTTTTTACTGATTATAATTTTATCCATGTAGCTGTAACTAGTAACTTGATAATGAAAATGGCCAACCTTTGCCAAAAGTAGATTACTGGCTTGCATTCCTTTCTCTGCTGCATTCCTGTTGCTTGGCAAACAAACAGATTAGTATAGCTGACTGCATAAATCCCAGACCATAAGATGATGCTGATTCATAAGATATAGTACCTGAGTGATTGCTGGTTATGGTTAGTCGAGTATTCAGGAGGAACTGCAGAATTCTGTGGAATCAAGTTGTCAGTGAGAAAATTTTGTTGAGAAATATCATGTTGTTGATTTGGAAGGCCAGCCGCTTCTGATGACAACCTGCATAGATTTAACTTGCTGTGATGTGGCACTATTACTGAGTAAGTTCTCACATGCAGTGTCATGCCAATTTCTCAAAGTGCAAAGTGCCGCACAATTTACATGCTAGATAGAAGAAAAATCCTATGCAGAAAAAAGTTTCTGGACATACATAATTAAAGTATAAAAATGGCTACTGTATGCTTTCCAATCGTTGCTTAGGTGAGTATGATCTGCTTAGGTACTTAGTGTAATGACGCATATAAGATTTGGATAACTTTGGCTGAGTTGATGTACTTAATATATATCCTATTCAGTTCCTTTTGCAAAACTTACATATTCAGTTGCTGAAATTGGTCGTATATTTTCACTTTATGTAATACAGTTTTTATTCATCGATGCACACTTACAGATATCATCCAATAAATTTCATTTCTGCACACTTTACCAGTATCTTACCTAGATGGTTGTCGAGGTCGATTATTCAGGGAACTAAAGACTGGAATCTGTGAGCAAGCAACCAACAATTTTAGGTGATAGATTTCAAGATCAACCGACGTAGTAAGTAGTACATCAGTATTCATGTAATTTACATAGATATCTTGACAAATCACACTAACTCCGGAAAGCAACGAAAAAATGAGAGGAAGCTTTCAGAATTCTTGCCTCTCCATTCGTAAGCCAGCTGTTGAACAACTCCTCGCTGTCTTCTCTGAAACTTTGCGACCTGTTTCTGAACCCCATCATCTCCATGCTTGGTGCCGCTGTCAATCCCATCGTGTTCTCCATCACTGCCTGTAGGAAGATCTCTTCACTGGTGTTCCTGAACAAGTCAGACAGACCCCTGCCCTCCATTTCCATGAACCCCTCTCAAATCACCTCACCTCTCCTGATGAAACACTTAACCAGACTGACCACAGGAGTTCCTAGAAGCTGTCTTTAGTACTGCACTAGTGGGGTCACTAGGGGCAATCATTTGAGTTCAAGCAACCATTGTGAAAACAAATAAGATAAGATAGAGAGGTGCTTCCAAACTTTTCATTTTGATAGTTGCACAAATATTAAATTATGAAGGAATGGTAGATGGTGATTACTTATCTCTTCACTTGCTTCAAGATTTATGCAACTTGTATTGAGAGGGTCGGGAGGGAAAGCATCGAAGCAATGCTCGATAAGATAATATAAAATAGAATCCCACCTAAAACACTCACTAAAAAAAAGGTGCTTGGCAGAAGAGTTCAAACACAGAAGACATAGTACCAAATGAATATTGCGCTAGTTGTGACTTAAATAAACTGACCGGAGGTATCTTGCCTTCAGTGGAGGCAAAGATTCCATTCTTCTCATTTTGTCTCATGAGTGGAAAAATTGACCTCTGAAGAGTTTGGCCACTTTCTCGTAAGAAAACAAATACCCAACCAAGGTTTATATTAGAGAAATTTTACGGTAGGTAATAAGTAGTGGTAGTAGAAATCAAATCTAACCATCTATCTCTCAAGGATATTTTAGACTTCTTATCTATTCATTAGGAGTATTTTATATTTTTCCTAATTCGTTTACAGTTTTGGATTCACCGAATACCTGGTGATCTTCAGAGGTTTCTTATTCATTCATCCGTCATTCATTAGGAACACATAACGTGTTTTACCGTAGAGGATAAATAGTATAACGGAATTTTTTACCATTTTATCTCTCTCTGAATTTTACTACCAATACTACAGGTAGTAGTATAACTAGATCTAAATTGATATTAACCATTAGATTCAAAGGAATGGATAGCTCATATTGATTTTAATCCATTGTAAAACAGCTCTTATATTAGGCAGGTATGAACAGAAGAGCTGCACATTACTGGAAGGTACTAATCTTGTCATCTTGGGTACATTGTCTGAAAAATTGCGACACAAAGATAAGACAAATCCCAATCTTTTTATGCATTAAAGGTTCTTGATTAATGATTTGTAGTAAATTGGTGCAAGGGGATGACAACACCAATGTTGCATATTGACATAATATATTGCAGTGGCTGCAAGAAGTGGATGGCCAGTCTAGGAGCTCAGAGGTCTACAAGGCATTGCAGTGACATATTTGAATCATACAAACGCAAGGCTCAAAAATGTGGTTTGGACTCGCTCTGCTGAAGCTTGACATGAACTTCTCACCATATAATTTCTTTTACTGGTCAGGTAAGATGACTGTCGTCATGTATAGTTGTCGATATTTCGACACGGCAAAATCTTTCTTTTGGATCCTCGTGCCGACAATGACAATGCTCATGGTTTCATTTTCTTTTTCTAACTGAATGAATCACAGAGCTGTAAATTTCAGCATTGTTTTACTGATTAGATGGCAGAAAGAACTGTACTTTCTCTTATTTTCAGTCCATTGTAGGAGTATTATTTGGTGCAGAAGAAAGCGCATATGATCACACTGACACTGACCTTGATCTTTCTTTCTCTTTCCCATTTAGAGAAGAACACGACTTTGCGAGCTCTGACCAAGACATCAATCAAGACCTCTCTTGACCGTCTAGATGCATCCCTGATGGCTAGGTTTGGTGTCCTATCAACATCAGCTACGATCATGCCGCGATTACAGAAAGGAAATTTTTTTAATAATGCATTTTTAAAAGGAATTGCGACATTAATATGCAAAACAGAAAAATTACAAAAATAATACACCGTCGCCAAACAGTACGGCGAAATAGGAGTAGTCGCCGTCGGGTTAGACGAAAACTTTATTGTCGCTATACCGTATGGCGACAACTCCTTAATTCTATATGATATGGCGACAAACACGGGATTAAGGAGTTGTCGCTATACCGTTTGGCAACAACTTCTTAATTACCCTATTGTCACCACACCGTTTGGTAATAACTCTTTAATTACCCTATTGTCGCCACACCGTTTGGCAACAACTTCTTAATTATTCTATTGTCACCATACGGTATGGCGATAACTCCTTAATATAGGATTAAGGAGTTGTCGCCATACGGTATGACGATAATAGGGTCTTCGTCCAGTCCGTTGGCGACTACTCCTATTTTGCCATACCGTTTAACGACGGAGTATTATTTTTGCAATTTTTCTATTTCGCTTATTAATATCACAATTCCTTTTAAAAATGCATTATTCTTTCTATTTCGCTTATTAATATCACAATTCCTTTTAAAAAATGCATTATTCAAAAAAAAATCTTACAGAAAATATTCTACGAAGCTGTATCTTGCATCATGTATAAAACTGCACCTGTGTTCAATAGCTGTTGTCCATTACCGTGAGCCGTCGCGGCATCATGGATTCTGCTGTGCGCCGGCACGCGACGGGAAGCGCATCGTCGACGGCGACCTGCGATTGTTTATGTTGTGATGTAGCTGGAGTGCATTTTTTCTGGTTGATACTTGAAAAAAGTTTCCTAGCAGGCGATGCAAGGAACAGGAACAGGTGGGTCAGGTTGTGCCTGCACAGTTCCGGACAGTTTTTTTAAAAAAAACAACGCGGGCTTTACAGAAATTTGGAATTTGAGTTTAGATTTGGTAAAAGTCTCAGAGATTAAAATTTTCGCAGTTCCTTGTCACGCCCAGGCGTATAAGCACGTATTCTTACGTTGGCGTGGTGTGTGGTGTTGGGCCTGGCCCATGTAACGTGCAAGGCGGTTAAGTCGGAGAGGATAAATACCGAGACGAAAGGTGGCGATAGGCATGTTGAATGAGAATACTTTCTTGCTCCCCAATTCTTCTATTCTTCTTCCTCTACATTTCCAATCTCTCCTGAATCTCCCCTTTTCTGCTACCAGAAGGTTCCACGGATCCTTGGGATCGTAACAAATTGGTATCAGAGCCACCGCTTCCATCCTGGCGCCCAAGAAAAGGTTGAATCAGTTTGAGGAAAAGATCTCGCAGTCGCTAGCAACCATGGAAAATCGGGGAGAGGCGACTGCGATGATGTTGAAGGAACTCTGTGACCAGTTCAAGACCTTCCAAGGAGCATTGGACGAGGTGAAGGAAAACCAGGGAAGACTCCAAGAGCGTATGGAGACGTTAGAGGCGAAGGTGATCGCGTCCGGAGCACGTGGTCTCGCCATGGGACCTAACCAGCAACGATCCCCAGGCGAGGCGACGCAGGTGCTTACGGGATCGACTTCATCGGCGATCAGCGACCCTCTCCTCGGGCCTAATGGCCGCCGCGAAGAACTACATCACCGGGGAAATGCTAGCGGGATCCTTGGGGTTCCGCAGCTGACCCCGGTCTCCGCATCCTTTCGTTCCAGGGGGTGACGAGGGGCGGGTGGATAATCGTGCTCGTCAGGGTCCTAATCCTTTGCCTAAAATGGAATTCCCAAAATTCGACGGTGAAAACCCGCGGCTATGGCAAGAGCGTTGTGAAACATACTTCGCTATTTTTGGAGTGCCAGAGTATCTGAAAACTCGCTTTGCTGCCTTGCACTTCCAAGGTTCAGCGGCTCTGTGGCTCCAGAAAATAGAGGCTCAGGGGCGAGTAGAAGATTGGGGGGAATTTTGTCTCCTGGTGAACGCTAAGTTCACTCGGGATAAATATCAATACTATCGACGTCAGTTGCGTTCTTTGAAGCAAACCACCTCAGTTGCTGAATATACGGACAAATTTGAACAGTTGAGTCATAATTTGTGGCTGTATAATCCCACATTAGATGAAACATTTTTTGTTCATGAATATTTGGAAGGGTTGCACAGTAATATTCGATCCGCTATTTGGCTTCATCGCCCACCCGACGTCGATACTGCTAGTGATTTGGCCTTGTTGCAGGAAGAGGAACAAGGGATGGGATCGAAACGCTACTTTGGTCGGCCTGACTCCCGCGAGTTTCTGAAGAGTCCGGGCAAGACTGACGACAAATCGCGTTCAGGGGGAAAAACTGATGATGGCAAGAAATCAGACACTGCTCCTTTCCCTGACAGCACTCGGGCTGATGCTCGCCTCACCCAGCTTAAAGCTCATCGTAAAGCCAACGGTCTCTGCTTTATCTGTGGCGAGAAGTGGAGTAAATTTGGTCACACATGTCCTGACAAAATTTCATTGCATGTTATTGAGGAGGTTTTTGATGCTCTGCATTTGGATGAAGACAGTGACGACACCACTACTCTGTTGGACACTAAGCCCAGTGGCGCACTAATGGCAGTTTCTCACCCCACCGGGTCTGCCATCCGGAAACGGCATACACTTCGCTTGTTGGGTCACATTGGCAAACAGGAAGTGTTGATTCTGGTTGACTCAGGAGCAGTGAGTTCGTTTATTAATGAACCCCTTGCCCGTCATTTGGAACTGCCGGTCAAGAATATTGCAACCATTCGCTATGTGGTTGCTGATGGGGGGACTATCTCTTGCACTCAAGAAGTCACGCAGTTGGAATGGTTTATTCAGGGGCACACATTCGTTCATGGGGTTAAGGTCATCCCGTTGGGCAGCTATGATATCATTCTGGGGTCCGATTGGTTGGAAGACCATAGCCCGATGTGGGTGGACTGGCGCCGCAAAATTCTTCAATTCAGTCATCTTGGCAAACAGGTTATTCTTCAGGGGGTGCGTGATACCACTGATCCTTGTCCACAGATTGGTGTTCAGAAATTGCGGGGGCTTCTGCGCCGTCGCGCGATTTCACATTGCGTGGCGGTTCATCAGGTGTTGGAAGAGGAGTCTGTGTTTACTGTTGATGATCCGGCAACAGAGGAGCTGCCCTTAGCGATACAGCAGCTTGTCACTGAGTTCTCTCATTTGTTCACAGCACCGCAAGGATTGCCTTCGCGCCGTTCCCATGACCATCATATCCCAGTTCTTCCTAGAGCTCAGCCTGTCAGTCTACGGCCGTATCGGTACTCTCCCCAGCAGAAAACTGAAATAGAACAACAGATTTGCAAAATGCTTCAGGCCGGTATCATTCGCCACAGCACTAGCCCATTCGTCTCTCCGGTACTCCTGGTCAAGAAGAAAGATGGCACCTGGCGTTTCTGTGTAGACTATCTTCAATTGAACTCCATCACTGTTAAAAACAAACATCCTCTTCCGATTGTTGACGAGCTGCTGGACGAATTGGCGGGCGCTACCTGGTTCACCAAGCTGGACCTTCACTCAGGGTATCATCAAATACGCCTAGCATCTGGCGATGAGCACAAAACAGCATTTAGGACACATCAAGGGTTGTATGAATTTCTTGTCATGCCGTTTGGACTCACGAATGCTCCGGCCACATTTCAGAGTCTTATGAATCAAATATTTGCACCCCATCTCCGGAAGGGAATTCTGGTCTTCATGGATGACATTCTGTTATATCATGCCGAGCTTGAGGAACATGCCCGTATGCTTCGCCTGGTCTTCCAATTGCTTCATCAGCATGGTCTTTTTGTGAAGCTTTCAAAGTGCTCTTTTGCCCAACGCCAGTTAGAGTACCTTGGTCATGTCATTGGCTCCCATGGGGTATCTACTGATCCTGCTAAAATTCAAGCCGTACAGAACTGGCCGATTCCGCAAACATTGAAAGATCTTCGGGGTTTCTTGGGTCTTACCGGCTACTACCGCAAGTTTATTCGCCATTATGGCCTCATCAGTAAACCCCTCACTAATCTACTCAAAAAGGGAGTATCCTTTCAATGGCATCCAGCGGCTCAACAAGCTTTTGTGACCTTAAAGTTGGCCCTGGTTTAGGCCCCCGTTTTGGCTCTTCCTGACTTTTCTAAGCCTTTTGTCATCGAAGCCGATGCCTGTCAATATGGTGTGGGTGCGGTCTTGATGCAAGAGAATCACCCAGTAGCCTATTTGAGTAAAGGATTGAATCAGCGGAATCAAGCGATGTCCACATACGAAAAGGAATGTCTGGCCATTATCTTAGCAGTTGAGAAATGGCGATCATATTTACAACATTCTCAGTTTGTGATTCGGACTGATCAGAAGAGTCTCATGCATCTGGCGGAACAGCGTCTCCATACAGGCATTCAACACAAGGCCTTCGTCAAACTTCTGGGGCTTGACTATGTCATTCATTATAAGCAAGGCATTTCCAACGCTGCTGCCGATGCGTTGTCCCGCCGTCAGACTGCTTCTCCTTTTGCTGCAATTTCCTGCAGTACACCAGTATGGATCGAAAATGTGATTGCTAACTACCAGGAGGACCCTCAAGCTAAGCAACTTCTTACTGAGTTGAGTCTTCCAGGCACCACGCATAAGGACTTTACACTGCAGAATGGCATTATCAAGTTTAAAGGCCAGATGTGGATTGGTAACAGCAAACTCGCCCAAAACCATATCCTGCAGGCTTTGCATAACAGTGGTCTGGGGGGTCACTCGGGTATTCAGGCTACGTACCGCCGTGTCAAAAGTCTTTTTGCGTGGCCAGGCTTGAAGCGCACCGTCACTGAGTTTGTTCAACAATGCACTGTCTGTCAACAGGCTAAGTCAGAGCACGTCAAATTGCCGGGCTTATTACAACCCTTGCCAGTACCTTCTCAAGCTTGGGCTGTGGTGAGTTTGGATTTCATTGAGGGCCTTCCAGTCTCTAATAAGTACAACACCATTTTGGTAGTGATTGATAAATTCACTAAATATGGGCATTTCATACCATTAGCTCACCCTTTTACTGCATTTCAAGTAGCCCAAGCATTTCTTGCTCATGTGTACAAGCTCCATGGTATGCCCCAAGTGTTGATTTCTGACAGGGACCACATTTTCACTAGTCAGTTGTGGCAGGACCTGTTTAAGCTCACCGACACAACGTTGCATATGAGTTCCTCCTACCATCCTCGGTCCGACGGCCAGACTGAACGTCTCAATCAATGCCTGGAAGCTTATCTCCGCTGTTCCGTTCATTCTCGACCAACTCAATGGGCTAAATGGTTACCGTTGGCAGAATTCTGGTATAACACTAATTACCATTCTGCTTTGGGTCGTACGCCATTTGAGGTTCTGTATGGCCATCCCCCTCGCCATTTCGGTATCTCGGATGTGGATGCCTGCACTGTTCCCGATCTGGCACATTGGCTGAAAGAGCGCGACTTGTTGATGAAGCTCCTCCAGCAGCAGCTCCTTCGAGCGCAGCAGAGGATGAAACTCCAGGCTGACAAACATCGCTCAGAACGGTCTTTTGACGTGGGAGACTTAGTGTATCTTAAGCTTCAACCCTATATTCAGACTTCCGTTGCTGCTCGCCATAATCAGAAGTTGGCCTTCAAGTTTTTTGGGCCTTATAAGATCCTCCAATGCGTGGGAACGGTCGCTTACAAGTTGGACCTTCCGCCGACCAGCAGAATTCATCCGGTGATCCACGTATCCCAGCTGAAGAAACACATTCCTCCCAGTATGCCGGTTGCTGATGATTTGGCTTTTATTGGCTCTGCGTCCTCTGTTCCATTGCTTCCTGAGGCGGTACTGAAGCGTGAACTTGTGCTCCGTGGTGGGACTACATGTGCTTGAAGTTGATTCAATGGCAAGGCCTCTCCCCGCATCTGGCTACTTGGGAACCGGCTGACGAACTTCATCGCCGTTTTTCGACTGCGCCGGCGTGGGGACAAGCCGTCGCTCAGGAGGGGGCAATGTCACGCCCAGGCGTATAAGCGCGTATTCTTACGTTGGCGTGGTGTGTGGTGTTGGGCCTGGCCCATGTAACGTGCAAGACGGTTAAGTCGGAGAGGATAAATACCGAGACCAAAGGTGGTGATAGGCATGTTGAATGAGAATACTTTCTTGCTCCCCAATTCTTCTATTCTTCTTCCTCTCCAGTTCCAATCTCTCCTGAATCTCCCCTTTTCTGCTACCAGAAGGTTCCACGGATCCTTGGGATCGTGTCTTGATCTATCACACAGGCGCATCCGAGTCTGTGTTGACATGTTATTTTCCGCCTGGGACAGTGACAAAGCGGAAACCAAAAAATTACGCCTTCAGATCTCAAAAAAAGAAGTTACGCCTTCCTGCGGAAATGCACTTTTCGGGCGCATGAAAACTGCTTGGGCCAACCTGACGACGAAATGGTAATAACTGGGCCTTGGGCCCAATAACTCCGCCTCCTCTCCTCTAAAACCCAACCCGTCTCGCGTCCTCCTCTCGAACCCTAGCGCGCCGCCACTTCGCGTTGTTACCCTCTTCTCGTCCTCTTAGCCTCAAGGTATCTTCCCATCCATCTCAACTCCTCTTCTCAATTTCACCTAACATTTCTGGGTCGATCTAGGCGTGCGTAGGCAATATTGGCTGTCTTTTTAGTTCGATATAATCTCTGGTTCGTTCGGATATTGCGTTCGCCGAGTATGCGCTTTTGCTCTTGTTTTCTCTCTTGCTATCTGGTGATACATATGTAAGCTGGGAAGAGAGATCTTATTGTATGCGTGGTTCTGATGCGTTCTTGGAATCAAATACAGTAGGCGAAACTTGTACTTAAATAATCTTGGTTAATTCCTAATCGTAGTTTCCAAGCGTTCGTCTGATCTAGCACAGTATGCGAACCTTACAGTTAGTAATTTGGTGTGGGCTGTTGTAAACTTGTAACCTTGTTAATTCTTGTGCTGTTGGGAAGGAATCACAAGTGGTGGTGATGCTGATTAGTTTTTTTTTTTTTTTTGGGTTTGGTGTAGGTAAGGTAAGCAATGAAGCACAACAACGTCATCCCAAATGGGCACTTCAAGAAGCACTGGCAGAACTATGTCAGGACCTGGTTCAACCAGCCCGCCCGCAAGACAAGGAGACGCATCGGTAATTCATCTCTTCCCCGCTTTCTCTGTACTGTGCTGCCTATGTACGAACAAAGAGCAAGTGGCCAGTCTGTTGATACAGTCTGTAGAGAGACTAAACTGTTTCTTGGGGAATGTTGCGCATGGATTATGTGTGTATAATGCTGTAGAGGCCACAGTTGTTGCATGTTTGCAAGTGATGGTCTATGTTTTCTGGTTATAGAGATACCATTAGTCTATTACCATACATTTGAACCGAGAAGCACCTGTTTGTGAACTTCATGGGATGCCTGTTAGTTAATGTTTAGGGGGAGCTTGTTTTTCAATGGGTGTGCATGTATTCTGAACATTATGTTTAGCAGCCAAGTTTGCATTTGGTGAAAAGTGAACTTTTTCGTGACTTAATCATAATAGTAGCAGCAGCAGCATGCTAGCAGTGGTTAACAAAGGAGTTTCAGTTAGGAGCATAATATGTACTGTAAAATACGAGTGCTATCTTAGTTTGAGCTGTAATGCCCTGTGTATAAGCTCAGTTACTTTTTTATATGGTGCTTTGCCACTGGATTCTGTTTAGTGTTGAATGTGCAAATTAAGCCAGAAGATGCCATAATAGCATATTTACAGACTGCTTTGGTTTTTTCCACGGTCCAATGTGTAGACTATATTCCACGGGATCTTGTAATCATATTTTTTTGCTGTTTTATGACATGTGTAGGAAGAAGTTAACATTGCCTGCTTCATTCTAGTGTAGCATGAATAATTGAATTTTAGGTTTGTTGCATGAATAATTGAATTTTAGGTTTTTAGACACTATTTCGTCTTTTTTGTTCATCAGCTAATAATGCTTTGGTCTTGGGTTTGCAGCTAGGCAAAAGAAGGCTGTGAAGATCTTCCCACGCCCTACTGCTGGACCCCTTCGCCCTGTTGTTCAGTGCCAAACACTGAAGTACAACATGAAGTCTAGAGCTGGAAGGGGCTTCACCCTCGAAGAACTGAAGGTAAACTTTATTGCTCATCAGAGTGCAAACTAGCAATATTGCAGCTCTGTTGTCATACTGCCATTGAGAATTACCTATACTTGTCTATTATTCTCTTTGGATGGGATTCTGTTGACCTATCTCATTCTTATCTCATTTCAGGCAGCTGGGATTCCCAAGAAGCTTGCCCCAACCATTGGCATTTCTGTGGATCACCGCCGCAAGAACCGCTCGCTTGAGGGTCTGCAGACCAATGTCCAGAGGCTGAAGACCTACAAGGCCAAGCTTGTGATTTTCCCAAGGCGTGCACGCAAGGTCAAGGTGAGGAACTTTGTGCACTCTATACGTGTTCAAATTGTTATATAATCGGTGATTCTTGCCATTTTTAAGATTCCTTTACAAATTTCCCTCTTGCAGGCTGGTGACTCCACTCCAGAGGAGCTTGGCACGGCCACCCAGGTCCAGGGCGACTACATGCCTATTTCCCGTGGTGAGAAGCGTTCGGTTGAGGTTGTGAAGGTCACGGATGATATGAAAGCGTTCAAGGCCTATGCCAAGCTGCGTGTGGAGAGGATGAACCAGCGCCAGATCGGTGCCCGGCAGAAGAAGGCTGCCGAGGCCGAGAAGGAAGAGAAGAAGTAAAAAGGATTTGCAATCTGCAACGCAAAAAATAGATGTTCTCTGCCCAGATTATGCCCTAGAGTTTGTCATTAGCTTCCTTATGCGAGACTGGCGTTTTGATGTTGCTATTTATCTACTCTACTACTGCTTCGAGTTTGTCTGGGTTTTGTCTGAACTCTGAAGTGAAACAAACTAAGTGCATACTATCTTAAGATGAATTCAGTATTTCGCCACATCTGAATTGCCAACATGATCCTTGTTTGTGTTACTAGCTTCATTTACTTCTGTTGGTTGGCTGTTAAAAATGCGTACCTCACTAGAATTTAGTGCAAACAACAATTCTAAATGCTACTGCAGGGCAACTACAATCCTGAACTTTAATACAAAGAACCATGATGTTGCAGCATGCATAAAACCTCGTAAATCGAAATAACCATCTGATTGCAGCAAGTCGAATGTTGCAAATCTACGACAATTTCCGTATTAAAGGAAAAAAAGGAACAATTAAAAGGGAAATAAATTGGCATTGATGGCCGTCGAAATAACAGATAGCCCATGGTGTTCACTAGACTGGTGGGGATGGGAGGCGGCATCTCTCTTAGTCTCTTCTCTTCTCCTCGAGCTCCAGCTCCAGCTTCCACATCCACCTCCTTCCTCCGCGCCGGCCGCTTCGTCACCCCACGGAGAGGAGGCTCCAGGGCAAGTGTTCCCAGCCACCCACTTCTTCCTCTTTCCCTCCCACCTCCTCTTCTTGGCATTCACCAGTTCGTAGCTACACTTGGGGAGTTAGCTTGTGCTCGGGCGTCTCTGGTTTCTTTTTTATTGCTGGATCAGTGTTCGGATGGGAATGGGATGGTTCTTGTCTGTGCAACAGCATTTACTTTTATGCTGATTCATTGATGCTGAAGTAAATCAGCTTATGACCTCTTGTGATGTTCATATCAACTATTAACCTAGTAGGGCTTTGTACCTCGTGTTGAATTCATCTCAACTCCCAGGCAAGTAGATTGTCTACATTTTTTGGGTTGGATTGGAATAATTAAGACCTGCGAGTTGCAACACCTGTGCATGTAAAATGTGTCATTTGTAGATTAAGGGAATGTTCTCCCACTTGAATAGATGCTTTATCTGATGCCGTAGAACACTTGATTAGGGAGAGAGGACGAGAAGATGGAATTGCCTCGTACTTTATTCTGCCAATGAGGCCAATGTGGTGATTAAGGACAATACTGTGAACGATGCTACTGATGATGAAACCGCTTCTGATGCTGATACGGATGACACTGTTGACACCTATGGTGATACCGCAGATGAGCTGGAGGCCTCATCTCCTGACGATGTTGCTTCTGTTGCGTGGTGGATAAAGCAACAGCCCCTTCCTTATCCTTCGGTAAGTACAGAAGTATCAATTTGCAAAGATTAGTAGTGAGAATGGAGTGATGGATAGGGGTGTTAGATAATCATGTAATCTGTTCAAATGTAATTCTCGTAACAACCCAGGATACTGCCAGCCAAGATAGTTAGTTAAGTATAATTAGATCTGTTGTAATTGGTTGTTGCGCTATCTGTGGCTGGCTTATCAGGTTGTTACTCTGTGTATTCTATCGGCGCGATTGGTCGCCCTTTATTAACGCGTAGGCGTAGACAGCGCACGGACAAGGTGCGACTGCTTCCACCTATTGCTTCTGCATCTCTGATAGTTTTCACATGGTATCAGAGCCTGTAGAGATCCAAACCACAACAATGTCAGGCGGTTCTTCTTCACCGTCTGGTTTTGCCATGAGTCCCTTGATTTCCCATCCTGTTTCAGAGAAGCTCGCCAGAAACAATCATGCAATATGGAAAGCCCAGATTCTTGCCACCGTGCGCGGTGCTCGTCTTGAAGGCTACCTCACCGGCAAGGCCAAGATGCCGGCTGTTGAGATCGAAGGCAAGGAAGGTGATAAAGTGACCAATCCTGCCTACGAAGAATGGCTAGCTTTGGATCAACAGGTCCTTAGTTTCCTTCTTGCTTCCCTGTCAAGAGACGTCTTGGCTCAGATCGCGGCAAAAAGGACCGCGGCGGAAGCTTGGCGAGCGATCGAAGATATGTTCGCATCACAGACAAGAGCTCGCGCGGTTAACACGCGCCTAGCTTTATCCACTGCTCAAAAGGGAAATATGACGGTGGCTGAGTACGTGGGAAAAATGCGTTCCCTCGGCGACGAGATGGCTGCAGCAGGGCGTCCGCTTGAAGATGAAGAACTGGTGGAGTACATCCTCACCGGGCTGGACTATGATTTCAATTCTCTGGTGTCAGCGATTTTGGCGAGGTCTGATCCGATCTCAGTAAGCGAGCTCTATTCCCAGATGCTTGCGTTCGAGACTCGGATGGACCTGATCAGCAATAACTCATCCGGGTCCTCGGCAAACTTGGCAAACCGGCGAGGGCGCGGAAGTGCTGGACGCACCATGCGAGGAGGCCGCGGAGGAAGGGGCGCCAACGCTCCTGCTCAGCGCGGTGGTCGCGGAAATATCGTCAGCGGGAACAATTTTCGGCAAGGAAACTACGGCCCACGCTTCAACAACAATGGCGGCAATTCTTCAGAACGTCCGATCTGTCAAGTCTGCAACAAGGTTGGCCACACCGCAGATAAGTGTTGGCACAGGTATGATGAGAGTTTTGTTCCTGATCAAAGACATGTTGCTAATGTTGCTGCTGCTGCAACAAGTTCCTATACCGTGGACAAAAATTGGTACACGGATACAGGAGCTACTGATCACATAACTGGAGAACTAGAGAAGCTGTCCTTCCGAGATAAATACAATGGCGGTGATCAGATTCATACTGCGAATGGAGAAGGTATGGACATTAGTCATGTTGGTAAATCTACTATTCATACCCAGAATCGCAATCTTGATCTAAATCATGTCTTGCATGTTCCACAAGCCACAAAGAATCTTGTTTCTGTTCATCGTCTCGCTACAGATAATAATGTCTTCCTAGAATTTCACCCTAGTTTCTTCTTGATAAAGGATCGGGACACGAGGAGCACACTTCTTAAAGGGAGATGTCACAAAGGGCTATATCCTCTGCTGTCTGTTCCACCGTCCATAAAGCAGGTCTTTGGAGTCAGCAAACCATCCTTTGATAAGTGGCATAGTCGCCTAGGTCATCCTGCAGCACCCATTGTTCAGAAAGTCATTAGCAATTTAAATCTTCCATGTCATGTTGAGTCCAATAAAGAGTCTGTGTGTGATGCTTGTCAGCAAGCAAAGAGTCACCAATTACCATATCCAAAGTCTTCTAGTGTCTCTAGTCATCCTTTAGAACTAATTTTTTCGGATGTATGGGGGCCTGCACCTAATTCTGTTGGCAGATATAAATATTATGTGAGTTTCATTGATGATTTCAGCAAATTTACTTGGATTTATCTGTTAAAATTCAAGTCTGAAGTTTTCGAAAAATTTCATGAATTCCAGAATCTCGTTGAAAGGATGTTTAATAGAAAAATCATTGCTGTGCAAACTGATTGGGAAGGCGAATATGCAAAACTTCACCCCTTCTTTACCAAGATAGGCATTTCTCATCATGTTTCATGTCCCCATGCACATCAACAAAATGGGTCTGCTGAAAGAAAACACAGGCACATTGTTGAAGTTGGCTTATCCCTCCTTGCTCAAGCTTCCATGCCGCTCAAATTTTGGGATGAAGCTTTCCTCGCTGCTACTTTTCTAATAAATCGCACGCCTAGCAAAATCATATCTTATGCTACGCCTCTTGAGCGCCTATTCAAAATTCCACCAGATTACTCATCTCTTCGCATATTTGGATGTGCTTGCTGGCCAAACTTGCGTCCCTATAATCATCGCAAACTCCAGTTTCGCTCCAAAGAGTGTGTTTTTCTTGGTTATAGTAATTTGCATAAAGGGTTCAAGTGTCTTGATGTTGCCACTGGCCGCATTTACATCTCGCGAGATGTTGTATTTGACGAAGGAATTTTTCCCTTCTCTAAGCTCCACTCTAATGCAGGTGCCCTACTAAAATCCGAAATTCTTCTCCATCCTTCACCTCTGTTTGCTACTAGTTCTGGGAATGAATCTGTAGATGGACAACTGACTAATGATCCTGGCACTAATGAAAATACTGCAGAAAATTTTGATTCACAGGGGTTTGGAGCACCATTAGATACCAGCACCAGACATGGTTCTGATATGGCGATGGCTTCTGCATCCGGATCTGAGCTGGGTTCTTCTCCTGGCCGTACACCATCAGATCACGTTCCCGCGTCGATGACACCAGGATCTGACGCGAGGCGTGCTGGACCAAGTCAATCGGCTCTCACTCCCGTGTCTGCCTCTCACCAACGTGTCGACGACACTCGTCATGGCGCTCGGATGTCTGGCGCGACCGGGGGCAATGCTTCTGTGATGGACGACGGCGACGCGCCAAGTGTAGCGCCAGGTGTTGCTGCTGATGAGGTGGGCGACGGCGACGCGCCAAGTGTTACTGCTGATGATTCTTCTTCACCACCAGAGGATGTGACTGCAGATCATCCAAATCAGTCTACAACACAACGACCAAGCACACGGCTTCAAAGTGGCATCAGGAAACCCAAGGTATATACAGATGGTACTGTTCGCTATGGTTGCTTTTCTTCATCTGGTGAACCACAATGCTTAGAAGAGGCTCTAGGAGATAAAAATTGGAAATGCGCAATGGATGTTGAATATGATGCCTTGATGAAAAATAAGACTTGGCATTTAGTTCCATCTCAGAAGGGAAGAAATATAATAGATTGCAAATGGGTATATAAAATTAAACGTAAAGCGGATGGGAGTCTAGACAGATACAAGGCTAGATTGGTTGCAAAAGGGTTTAAACAGAGGTATGGCATAGATTATGAAGATACCTTTAGCCCAGTTGTCAAGTCAGCCACCATTAGAATAATCCTTTCTATAGCCATCTCCAGGGGATGGAGTCTTCGCCAACTAGATGTTCAGAATGCCTTTTTACATGGTTTCCTAGAAGAAGAAGTCTATATGAAACAACCTCCAGGCTATGAGGATAAAACCAGGATAAATTATGTATGCAAGTTGGATAAAGCTTTATATGGCTTGAAACAAGCACCAAGAGCATGGTATTCTCGACTGAGTATTAAATTACAAAGTCTTGGGTTTAATTCTTCAAAGGCGGACACATCACTGTTTTTCTTCAATAGAGGGGGTGTTATTATGTTTGTGCTGGTTTATGTAGATGACATAATAGTTGCAAGTTCAACTCATGATGCCACCCAAGCTTTGTTACGCCAACTTGGTCAAGAATTTGCTCTTAAGGATCTAGGAGAGCTTCATTATTTTTTGGGCATAGAGGTAAACAAAACTCGAGATGGCATAGTGTTGACTCAAGAAAAGTATGCTTCTAATTTGCTTAAAAGGGTAGGCATGACAGACTGCAAGTCTGTAACTACACCCCTAGCGGTAAATGAAAAGTTGTCAGCCTCAGAAGGAACTCCTCTAGGGCAAAATGATGCTAAACAATATAGAAGCGTAGTTGGTGCACTTCAGTACCTGACTCTTACAAGACCTGATCTTGCGTTTCCTGTCAACAAAGTGTGTCAGTTTTTGCATGCTCCAACAATGGTTCATTGGGCAGCTGTGAAGAGAATCTTAAGATATCTAAAACAGTCAACCAAGATTGGGCTCAAAATTGGCAAATCTAGCTCTCTCTGGTCGATGGGTTTTCGGATCAGATCGAAAGGGATGCCTTGATGATAGAAGATCTCTGGTGGCTTTCTTTGTATTCTTGGGTTCTAACTTGGTGTCATGGAGTGCACGTAAACAACCTACTGTGTCAAGATCAAGCACAGAAGCTGAATACAAGGCTGTAGCTAATACAACAGCAGAGATTATGTGGATACAAACACTTCTACATGAACTTGGTATTGAATGCCCACGTGCTGCTAAATTGTGGTGTGATAATATTGGAGCTAAGTATCTCTCTGCAAATCCTGTTTTTCATGCACGCACTAAACACATTGAAGTTGACTATCATTTTGTACGAGAACGAGTTTCAAGAAGACTATTAGAAATTGAGTTTGTTCCTTCAGGAGATCAAATTGCAGATGGCTTCACAAAGGCACTCCCTACAAAACAACTGGAGAACTTCAAGCACAATCTCAACCTAACGAGGTTGTGATTGAGGGGGACTGTTAGATAATCATGTAATCTGTTCAAATGTAATTCTCGTAACAACCCAGGATACTGCCAGCCAAGATAGTTAGTTAAGTATAATTAGATCTGTTGTAATTGGTTGTTGCGCTATCTGTGGCTGGCTTATCAGGTTGTTACTCTGTGTATTCTATCGGCGCGATTGGTCGCCCTTTATTAACGCGTAGACAGCGCACGGACAAGGTGCGACTGCTTCCACCTATTGCTTCTGCATCTCTGATAGTTTTCACAAGGGGATGGTAATGTAGGATGCTCTGGAGCCATACATGAGCAAGGAGGCGGCGGAGCAGCACTGGGGAATTCATCAGCACATGCACGTACGTGGAGAGGCTCAATGGTATGATCGGTGGCAGTGAGTGGGAGGGGATGTCACTGGGGCAGATGATGCTCTCCTCCTTCAACGAGGGCAGGGAGCCACCCTATGCTCCCTTCTTCCATGCTGCACAGGTACCATTCCGTACTATACTTCTGTGCTGATTTGTATGCCCTCCAAATGACTATTTTCTGGCCATGTTTTTAGATATGTGCTAACTTGTATTTCCTGCAAATGCGTAATTTTAGATATGGAACCATGATTTCTTTTGGCGATCCATGAAACCTGGTGGTGTCTTCTGAAGTTTATTAACAGGGACTTTGGATCCTATGACGGTATGATCCAACAATTCATGGATGCTGCATTAACTCAATCTGGTTCTGGGTGGGTTTGGCTTTGTTGTAAGTGATGCTAAATACCATACTTGTTAGCTTCATAGTACCAGTTTCAAACTCGCTTCATGTTTGCATGATGAACTGAACCCTTTCCTGTAACTGTTTGTAGACAAAGGGAGCAAGTTGCCTCACGTGAATTCAAGGAGCCCAATGCCATCTGACAATTACGGTAGGCTGGTCATCTCAAAGACTATATATGGTAGGCTGGTCATAGGCAGGCAGCTCTTAGTGATTGTTGTAATTTGGCATGTGTGCACAAGTTTTGTCGCTGTTGTTGAATAGGCTTATAGTACTTCCTACTACTTCAGCATCAGGCTGTAAACCCGCGATGCTGAGCGTGCTGAATTCTGAGAAATAGGTTTCCATCTTTTCTGTTGGTATAGGGATAGAGCAGACGATAACTTGCTTGTGGACTCAGCGAGAACTAACGCGATTGGTACCATGCTCTGTCCACGTGAAATTGGCTGGTGTTGCTTGCTGTTGTTGTGACAAAGGAAGGCATGTTGATGAGTGATGACTTCTGACTGACAAAACCAAAGTAACATTTTCTTTCTTCAGAAGCTCCCCTGAAGAAATACGTTGTTACTAGTATCGGTCTTGGTTCGTCTCGGACCGACTCTTGCGACGGTGGATGGTGACTGGTCGCCGGTGAGAATGTTCCGTTTTGTCATGGAATATCTCTAGTATTTTTTTTTCTTTCTTTGTTTATGCATCCTAGGCTTTCTTTTCTTGTGGGAGTCTCTCTCTACTTGTTCTTGTCCAAGGCAATCACAAATCTCGAAGCAAGCGAAGGGGTAAGTGATCACCATCTATCTTTCATATATGATTGAATATTTGTGCAACTATTAAAAAGAAAAGCATGAAATCACTTCTCCTCGATGATATTGTGATGCCTGCACTGCTCTGCATCAGAGGTGGACAAGTTGGAACTCGTGCTAAAATCAGACTCGACCGAATTCTCTGCAAATCCGAGGCATGTCATGTTCGGACAGATCACATAAGTTCGATGTAGTCTCAGCAAATAATATCCAGACTCCAAACTCCATGCCTTGACTCTTGCCGTCTTGCGACATCAATCAAGCCTGTGCGCGTGCGCGATAAAATCTAAGCAGAAACAAAACAAGCCACAGAAACAGAAAGAAAAAAACGACATTTTTGTTCCCTTCAAACAAATAACCGAGAAGCAGAAGTTATCGCCGCCACACACGACACGACGGCCTCGCCCGCGCCGCCGTCCACGCGTCCGACTCCACCCCCCGATCACATCCATCGACGGCCTGGATGGTGACACGAATCCTGGATCTGCTTTGCAAATTAGACCAAGCCCGAGGTCCGCTTCGCAAATACCCCGTGCCCATATAAACGCATCAGGGCTTTTGGCCTTGGTAGTCGGTGCGTACACGTAACGTGCTCATCCTCCTCCCTGACCTCCCGTCCTCCTCTCGAAGAAATCGACGAGAAAGAAACGAGTGCAGCTGCATCACGCGGCATCGACATGGGTTTGCAGGTGAAAATTCCCTATCGAAACGTATATTTGTCTCTCCTCCTCGTGGTTTATCCTGGAGAGTAGTTTCGCTTATTTCCAAGAACGATCATCGCGTATGAATTAAACAAATTTGACGCCTTGAAGGAGTTTCTTGAAATCTCATCTAGCGTGGGTTTGCTGGATGTTTATTTAGCGGCCAGTTGTCTTGTATAGGAAGGGATCTC
The DNA here is from genome assembly GCA_036346375.1 of Guadua angustifolia. Taxonomy (NCBI): domain Eukaryota; kingdom Viridiplantae; phylum Streptophyta; class Magnoliopsida; order Poales; family Poaceae; genus Guadua; species Guadua angustifolia. The sequence goes on along the minus strand of CM070505.1, from coordinate 19,134,767 downwards.
TATTTGCCAGATTTGGTGTTAGATTTGCAATCTAGTTTGGACTGTGTTGTAGCATAGTAGCCAGTATGTCTGTACTGTAACCAATCGATCTATCTGTTGTTGGTTAATTAAGGATTGACAGTATGCTGGGTCAGCTCATGAGTGATATGTACAATACTGATCAATTTTTGTGCTTCAGATTTCAGAGCCATGCAAAATTGCTATAGCCTTGCGATCTGAACTCTTGAAACATCATGTACAGTGCACATGTTATTTTTTAGTTCTCCTATCTGAAGCCTCATGTATTATGCGGATCAGTGTCCTTAGTTTTAAGTTCTACTGCATAGGTGGATAGAAATCTTCACAAACATTTGAAACTTCTTGTTAGCCAAGCAAGTTCATGTGATACCTGCAAGTTTAGGACTGGTACTGCGTGAAACAGATTAGTGAGCGAAACAATTGTCAGTTCTCACCATGCTCCTCCTGCAGGAGGACTTTGAGGAGTACGCCGAGAAGGCCAAGACCTTGCCTGACACAACCTCCAACGAGAACAAGCTGATCCTCTATGGCCTCTACAAGCAGGCAACTGTCGGCCCGGTCAACACCGGTATGTATGCCAATGATAATCAAACTTGCTTGCCGTTGGAGTGCTACAAATTTTCATGTGCTCCCAAGTTCAGGCACAGATCATGCGTTGCATACGCTTCTAGATTGAAGGAGCACACAATAGTGATACATATCCCTATGATTGAGCATGCATTCTAAGTAACCTTTGTGTTTTCTCGATCTTCCCTCAAAAGTACTGCAATGAGTCGGTTCATGGACAGCCCTTTCTTTGCTGAAAAGTAACTAGTGCTATAAGTGATACTAGGCACTCCAATATCATCTTTCAGGTCGGCCTGGCATTTTCAACCTGAAAGACAGAGCCAAATGGGATGCTTGGAAGGCTGTTGAAGGTATTATTCTTGATTTCTTGTAGTCTTCAGATTCATGTAACTACATTTCTTCCTTCAAACTGATTCTTGCAATTCTGGTAAATTTGGTACGAATAGGGAAGTCCAAGGAGGAGGCGATGACTGATTACATCACCAAGGTGAAACAGCTGCTGGAGGAGGCTGCCGCCGCATCCACTTCATAGGCCACAAAAACACCGTCAATGGTGCTGCCTATATGCCAAAAAAAATATTATCCCATTGTTATTCGTCAGACACCTTGTGATCTTCTCTATACATGCAATAGTTTATCGTCATCAGTATTTGTCATCGTCGTTTAAGGCTGTAAGAATTGTGAAGCGTGCAAGCAATCTCAGTTCACCCCTATATTAATCATCACAGTTAAAGTCGCGTCCATCTTCTCCCAATTTATCTTTTCTTTTCATGGGTGCTAGTACCAGTTTGCACTGACAGACGGTCTGGATAGCTATGCATGAGTAACTTGCAGATGTCCAAGAATGCCACGAGGGGGTGAAAACGGTTGGATACGGGCTAATATTACTTATTTCATAGTCTAATCTATATATTTTTTTCATCGGATTCATATTTAAAGTCGGATACAAATACGAATTCGGATTATTCAGGATGCAAATATTACTTATCCGGTATTGTAACCTATATTTTTTTTCTACAAATTCAGAGTCGGATACGAATTCGGAGTATTCGGGATGTCGATTCGAGATAGATAAATGACAGGATACGGATACGAATTGGAGTATCTGGGATGTAGATACGAGATGGATAAATGACGGGTTCAAATAAAAAACGGATAAAATATATAGATAATGCGTGTATGTAGAAAAAATATATCCTAAACACTCACCTTCTTCACTTCAACATAAGTACATGATACAAGTATTATACGAATTAAATTTTCATGGGCTGGGATAAGCACAGTCTATATAAAACCTATAAAGTTTAAAGTGCCAAGGAATGTCAATTATTTTATGAATTATTTTCATAATATTAGAAATAAATAAATGATCAACTCGAATTTGGTGCACATGCTCTATACTAACTCGAATTCGTAGTTTCGTATAGATTACGTGCACGCATACGTTACGTACTACTTTTAGATAGTAGCCCAGCTCAAAATGATCTCTTAGCACAACCCAAAACGGATATCCGGGTAAAATTTGGCTCAATATCCAGGTCCCAATTCGGATCCTGTGGCTATCACGTCCTCCGAATCCAGATTGATCGATTCGGATCCGGATACTAAAATGTATTTCCGAATTTGATCTTGATTGGATTCGGCTCTAATGTTACAAACTTGTGGCAGCTGGTTTTCGAAGTATCGACCAAATTGGCCATTTTGCACTTTTTGTTGTTGTATATTTAGTCACTGTTTAAGCGAAATTACAAATCTAGTATCCTTTTCGATCACGGAAGGAGCGAGAGGTGACACATGTCATCTCCTGCGGTACAGTAGGACTTCTGCGGCTAGAAATGGGCCAAATTTGCAATTGCGTTCGAACATGATCAAACTTGTAAAAAAAAAAAATTAGACCAAAACGCAAAAAAGCCAAAGCTTCCTGATTTTTTCAGCATCCAGTAGGACTGAAAATTAGTGACACCATGCTGCACTAGTAAATTTTTTTGCGAGTGTTTGTACTACTGTGTAGTAATTAAGACATGTAAAAAAAAGTAAAGATGATAAAGGAATGTAAATCAGATTTTTCTTTTCTTTCAGTAACCACAGGATTGTATGGGAAAACTTGAGTTCTATTGTGTCCATCTACCCTTTTTTTCAGTGACGATACAAGGAACCTCTTGCTGAGGAGTGAACTGAAGCATAATTAAATCGGTGCTTGCAGTTGGACAATTATGCTGTGCTTACTACTGACGACAATAAGGGCATTTACAACGGTTGAGCCTAACTCAATCTTCTAGGTAGTCCACGTCAGTAAGAGTTAGTTCACATACAAAGGGTTATCTCTAAAGATGTCTCTCCATTAAATGCCTGATAATTAATTTCCTGCATACGCCTCTTTTACGGTAGGAGATGCTAGAGCCGGCTGGCTCTCTAACAGACGGCTCTAGCGTCGTTGTTTTTTAATCCCCGCGCCAAGAGTCGTTGTTTCACGAAACAACGCTGTTTCTCCCTTCTTCCCATCTCTCCCCTCCACGTCAGCTTTCCTACTTATGTGGCAATTTTTAGGGCCAGCAATTAATACCAATTATACATGCCCTAATTAATCAAGTCAAAAAAATAGCTTCCCCTCTAAGACCCTGTTTGGAAGCATAGTTTTTTAAAATTATGGTTTTAATATACTATAGTTTACAATTATTTTGTCATGAATACCATAGTTTTACCAAACCCCTTTGAAATCATGGTATTTCTTGAAACTACCAACTGTTTGGATGCAACATCACAAACCATGGTATTTGGATGGAAATAGACAAGAAGCTAGCCAAAACCATGAAAACTTTGGGTTGGAGTGGAGTTTCAAATTTTCCGAAAATACTATGGTACCTATCAAACTACAGTTTTTAATACAGAGTTTTTAACATGGTAACCAAATACCTTATGGTATAAAATAACATAGTATTATTAGAAACCATAATATTACCTAAAAACTATAAAAATATATTGCTTCCAAACAGAGCCTCAGTCTCAACCGTCACCGGTAAACAGTAAAAACTGCACCGGGCACACCGTACACCTGTCAATGGCCCCTCCTTCCAAGCGTACCCACCCACTGACGGATGGGCCCACCGCGCCATTCCGTCTCCCGGCCCCACACCACTTTCCCACGGCCCGGCCAGATCCCTCTCCTCTCTCTGCTAATCCCCGCCTCCAAACCAAACTACTCTAAACCCTACTCCCCCCTCCACTCGGCAATCACTGACAGCCATGCCCCACCGAGTCGTGGCCCTCCTCCTCTTCCCACTTGTCGCCGCCGCCGCCGCTGCCGAGTCGGACGAGGCGGCGGAGGTGGAGACCGGGCTGTTGGTGAGGCACGAGGTCCAGCTCGCCAGGCTCGAGGAGCTCACGGAGTCGCTCGCCAAGTCTGTCCACGCGTTGGAGTCTGCTCTCGCCAGATCCGCGGAGCCGGACGCCCCGCCGCCCGCCGCGGCGGCGGCGGCGCCTGGGGACAGTCGGGCCCCGCAGGTGGTGGCGGTCACCAAGCGCCGGCCGCTCTGGTCCGAGCGCTTCCACTTCGCCGCGGCCGCGCGGCTTGGGGACGGCGCGTACGCCTCGGCTGCTGCTGCGCTGCCCTACGAGGACGCAGATGGGATCACCAAGTACTTCGCCGTCGGCGACTCCCGCGGCCGCGTCTTCGTCTTCTCCGCCGCCGGCGACGCCCTGCTCGAGCTGGTGGCCGGCGCGTCTGCCGAGTCCCCGGTCACCGCCCTCCTCGCGTACCTCTCCCCGCGCCGCACCGACTGCCTTCTCTTCGCCGGCCACGCCGACGGCTCCATCGCCGCGCACCGGCTCACCGAGTCGTCCCCGCACGGCGACGACTGGCTCACCCTCACCGCCGCGTCCTCCCGCCTCCTTGTCCGCGGCCTCGACGCCGCCCCCGTGCTCCACCTCGAGGCCCACCACGCCGGGCGCGCCCGCTACGTGCTATCCTGCGATGCAGGAGACCGCATCCGCGTCTTCACCGAGAACGGCACGCTCTACGGCACAGCCATAGCCTCGTCGACGCCTCTTGCCTTTGTAAAGCACCGGCCCCTCTTCCTCACCGAGTCTGGCGCCGCGTCCCTCGACCTCCGTTCCATGGCCGTCCGCGAGATTCCCTGCGAGGGCCTTATCGAAGCGCTCAATGGCTCTCGCCCCAAGGCCTACTCCTTCGACCCTTCCGAGCGCTTCAAGGCTTATGGCTTCACTGATGCTGGCGACCTCGTGCACGTCCTACTGCTCGGTGACGTTGCCAGCCTCAAGTGCCGAGTCCGGGCAGTCAAGAAGTATGAGATGGACAGCCCCGTCGCCATACAGACGATCAAAGGTTACCTCTTGGTGGCCAGCCAAGATAAGATTCTTGTGTTCAACACCTCGTCTCAGTACTATGGGAGGGTCGGGGCGCCCCGACTGCTGTTCGCCACAACCATTAAGGACATCAAGTCTGTGTTTGCGGCTTCTGGTGGCGTGATGCCTGCCGCACCAGCTGGGAAGCCTCTTGTTGCCGCGGACCGGGAGAAGCTTGTGATCTTGGGGCTTGGAGATGGCTACATTGCTATCTATCGGTCCAACTTCCCGGTGTACAAGCCAGAGAGCAATGCTGTGGTGTGGAGTGGTCCGGCGCTGCTCTTCCTCCTGTTCTTGATTGGCATCTGGCAAGTGTACGTGAAGAAGAAGGACTCGTTGGGGTGGACACCGGAGGAGACATTCAACACCTCGGTCACAGCTGCTACGGGGAGCCTCTTGAATCATCCGACTACCGACCGAGGCTTCGTGGATACCACAACAAGAGCTGGTGATCGAGGATATGTGGATGGCACAACAAGAGCTGGTGATAGAAGCTATGTGGATGCCACTACCAGAGCTACCGACCGAGGCTACGCTGAGGTTACCAGGGCCACGGACCTGCTGGGTGGTGCGTTAAGAAGTGCTCCGAGAAGGTATGTGTCCCCTACTAGATATGCAGGGGCAGCAGGGATCCCATATCGACCTGTTTCGGCCGAGCCTGGGCTTAGAGCCACGCCAGAGCTGAAGTATCGAGGCCCAGGCATGGAACCCCCTGGTTTCCCCAAGAAAAGAGATGCACTGTTCTCGAACAATCAGGCCGTAGTAGATGACCGTGTTGATTGAGGGTTTCGCTGGTCGGTATAGACAGCCCCCTAAATTTTGATCTGCTTTTGAAGATCCCACACCAATGAGGGATGCCAGTGATCCACATATGCGTTGTTGTAAGTTGTAACTTGAAAAATATTGTACTGTATGAGTACATTCCAACCATTTAAGATACGTTGCTGCAAATGGTGAAATAACATGAAAATTATGGTTGCATTTGTCCATTTTATACTTTTTTTTAAAAATATCTATGAGGAAGTCATGAGTCATGTTTGCCACGCTTTGCAACTTTAATGATGTATTAAAATTACTCTCAAGTTTGTAATCATCTCTAACTGTGCTAGGATGAATGAAATTGCTCTAATTCTGTTTCCTAAGGAGCGGTATTAGATGTCTTAGTTGCATGTGAAGAATTGCCTCAACATTTAAAGTAGGAAGAACTAGTAGATTCAGTCATTTACATTATCATTATAGTAGCCATAGGCCAAATGTTGACATGGTGATGTGAAGCAGCAGAGAGAAGATTTTTTTTTCTTCTCAAAACTCAGATGCGGTTATGAGCGACGCAATTTGCACACCTTAAAGTTCAATATGTCACATGCTAACACTTGAACTTGCATTTTTCTATCACTATCTAATCCCTGTGCTATCCTTTCTGCATCAAGATAAGGACGACCTGCTCACTTTCATTGAAGATATTTTGCCGGTGTTTGATAGTGCTACATCATCTCATGTTGTTGACACTGACATGGGGCTACAATTATAGCAATAGCCTATAGTTGCCTAATTTTGTGTGTGTGTGTGTGTGTTTTTTGACATCAGCTGTGGAGTCTTTGATCTCCTTCCCATCAGCATGATAACAAATTTAGAGATAATCGAGTTAACATCAGTTATTCTTTAATAACCTTGTTAGTGATTTTACCACAGGCCTCTGCACTACAAGTTCAAAGTTTCCGCCCCTAGAAAAGCTAGATCATCTATGGTTTCGCAACAGGAAATTACAAAACTACATAAACAGCTGCGACCAATAGTTCGCATGACAGCACAAGTTGATAGGACCACAACATAAACTAAGCGCAAACAATGCACTGCCGCGGACTGCAGAAATAAAAGGCAGGAGAACATCACCAGCATAAATTCGAACAGGCAATTCAGTGAAAGAACACCGTATGATGATAGGAAAACAATGCAATTCTTTACCGCATGGTGGAAAAATTTTACCAAGGAACAGAGTAAATCAAAAGGCAAGTAAGCTGTAAGCCCCAAAGTTTGCTCACAGGCAACGCGAAAATTGCAAAACTATCCTGATTGTAGTGCATCTTATTACAGTTTTACGACCTAGAAAATAAACGTTAGCTTCACAGTGGAAATAAAGGCGCTGAACCAGCTTCTCTTGCCTATTCGGTGGACTTGATAATGAAGTTCTGGCGGCTGATGGGGTTCATGATGACCGGTGGTCCAGCGGTGCGAGGCCAGGCCTGGAACTTGGTGTCCGTGGCTTTCCACCACTCCTTGTCAGAGACAGTCTTAGGAATGCTACCTGTTTCCAAAGGATGAAGCAGCTTTAGATGCTAAGCACATGCATCCTACAAGCATCTCATGTAAAGATGGCACTCACCTCCAAATGCCTTCATGTCAGAAACAAACGTGTCACACAGATATGCAACGGCAAAGGATCCAACCAGTGAGCCGACAATGTATCCAGTCGTCATTGTTGCTGCACAGCCATGAATTGGGATACAAATTGTCAAGTCTCATGAACAATGGGTGCTAGAGAATACGCCTAAAAGCACTGGAGAACACGGCAGGCCTGAAAGAACCCCCCCCCCCCCCACACAACAAAGTGTGCAAGCCATTGTCCAGGCAAACTATAAGATCAGCTTCTATCTCATACATGCATTGAGACAGACACCAAGAGACATGTAAGTAAGCACAGCAAAATCCAACACACATAGAAGGGAAGGACATGCATACTTTGCGCATCATGCGCATGTGTACAGATAGATCATCTATGGTTGCGCAACATAGGACTGAATCTGCAGCTACCTTACCGGCTCACGTTTGTGCTAGATCCAACATCTGACCTCATGAAACAGGTGATATTATGACTCTGACTAGACTACCAGTGACAGAAACAAATGCACAGTACAAATCCAAACGACGACGATTATTGCACTCAACAATAATGAACCCAGCCACGACGCTGATATTCTCATGGTAATGCGCTCATCCTACGCCGAGAGAAGCAAACAGACAACCTTTGACAGACAATCTTTGACATGCCAAACACATTCACGCACCAATAGCCATAAATCTTAGGAAGCATAGATAGATTCTACTCATGGATCCTACAGTTCCCTCGAGAAATCCTCCTAACCCTAGCCATGAAAAGAGCGGCAAATCTCGCCGGAACACACGCATACGTACGCGAACCGAACCGTAGCAACAGCAAACGTTCCTAGAGAGATGAAGGGCGGGAGGTTGGTCGGTACCTCGGAATCGGATTCGCCCGCCGCCGCCCGGTGAAGGAGAGGAGAGATGGGATGGCACGCGTCGGGAGAGCGAACACGTTGGAATCATGGACGCTTTGCGTCTTTGACCGCTTCTCTTCTCCTCACGGGGTGTGGTTTGGGCCGTGCGGCGACCATGGCGGGCCACGTATTTCTTACCAGTTTCGTAATGGGCTGGACTACTTTGTTCGGCCCTTTTAGAACGCTTTGAGTACATCTTTTCTTTTTCCTTTTCTTTTAAAAATGGTTATATTCTTCTTTTTCTTGAGTTAAAAAAAAGGGTCAATGCGTGATGGCTAGCACTTTGGTACTCCCTCCTTTCCTTTTTCACTTCACGTTTTTTTATCGGTCTCCGAGTCGTGACTTTAGCGTTATTTTCTGTAACCTTACATTGAGATCTATCCTAATAGAATTATAATACTATAAAAGTATTTCTAACGATAAATTTTATTATATCAATCCAACTCGTTTTAATACTATTGGCGGTCGAACTTTATACATGTAAAAAACAAGGTGAGTGTTTGCAATCGGATGTCCGATCCCTGTTCATTTTCTTAGATGCATTGTCGCAACATTTTTTTCCATTCGTATAATTTTTTTCTATGTGTACAACATTTTTTTGCGTGCACATTCCTACTGTATCAAGCATTTTTGTTGTACACAGTCATTACAAATATTGCATGCATGGGAAGAAAATGTTGCAGCGATCTTGGTCACCATTCGTACTATTATCGAAAAAATATTGCATGTATGAAAAAAACATTGTAGGCGTCCGGAAAAAATCGAAGTCCAATCACAAATCATTAGGAAAAAAACAATGGTAGCCTTCGAAAACTTGGATGGTACCCCGTCACCACCAGTGCAGCTACGCAGGTGAAGTAGCTGGTAAGGCTATCTTGGTTTGTTCCCAAACTCACATGGCTATCTTGGTTTATCATAAAGTGTTATCTATGTAACTCTTACATAAACTAATCGATTTAGACTTAATGAACAAACGGGAGGTGGGGGAGTCCATCTCGTGCTGCATGGACAACTCTCTAAGGTGAGTTTTATTCGATATGTTGCTGCTAAACACACGTAACAAATTTACAGTTGACACGAAACACAAATCGTACCTCTGTATCGAAGCTGAGTGCAAACAATGGACACGGCAGATTCAAACACTGCCAAAAACAAGTTGCGGTGTTTGGACTTTGGAGAGAAAAGTGTTTGGAGTTGGGTCAGCTTCCATTAGGAGGGAACAAAAAACCAAAAGGACAATCAAAGCGGCAAAGCATCCTGCACCGCGTTCACGGCACACCGCCCGAGGATTCGGTGGGCCCCACGCTCTGGTTCGTCCGTACCGGTTCACGGTGCACCGTAGACCGCACCGGATCCGCCCCTCACTCCCTCTCCGCGCGCAGGCCTCGAACAAGCCAGCGTCGCCTACTCCCCCAGCTGACTATCACCGACAAGTGGGCCTTCGTATATCACGGTCCCACATGCAGCGGCACAGCGTGGTCCAGCTCGCAAAGCAATAGCATAAAAGAAAAGCTAAAGCCGCAGAATAAAAGCTAGCACCACCAAAAAAAAAAGAATGAAGCTAAAAAAAAAAATTTCGGCGAAGTCGAAGTCCCTTCAATCGAAGCAAAGTACGGCGAAAATTTCCTCATTGCTTAGCTCGGAGCGAGAGAAATCACCAGAAAATCCAGAGAAAAATAACATAAAGGAGAGATCGAGCAGTCGGGTAGGTTGGTAGAGTAGGAGAGGTGGGTGGAGGCTAGCTGGAGATGGAGAGGAAGGTGGTGTTGGTGTGCGCGGTGGTTGGCTTCCTCGGCGTCCTGTCGGCGGCGCTCGGCTTCGCGGCGGAGGCCACCCGCGTCAAGGTCCGATCCATCTCTCACCGAGAACACCGCCCTGTCATATCATCGGCCGGTTCTTGATGTGCCTAGCTTGTGCTGTTTCTTTCTTGCGTTAGATCTCGTTTTCTCTGGGGAGTTCTCTTGGTGAAGAAACGCTAGAACATGACTATAGACTGGGCATGTTCTTGTCGAATGGCTAGCTACTTGCAGTTTTTCCTTTGTCCGTAGTTCCTGTTTGTGTGATGGAAAGGTGGCGAGTTGATATCTTGGAGCTTTGGATCTTCTTTTTGTACGTACATCTGCGCATTGGGGATTTTACCTTGATGGTACTAGGTGTAGCTCCTCCGCGGCGATGTGCTAGGAAAATGTGCTACCGCAAGGACTGAACTTTTTTAGCTGTTTGTTGAAAGGTGAAATCTTTTAGCTTATGCTACTATGCTTCTGGTTATTTGCTCAAGTGCAAGGACTGTGAACATGTGAGGCAGAGTGGATGTGTGGTTTAATCTTATGGAATCAGTTTGGATTGAATAAGAATTTGTCGAAGTTATTTCCTTTAGCAGTGTTAATCTTTGAGCTCGTAGCCTCATTTAGCCAAAAGGTGTTAAAAGTGTAATCCAAATACGTTTTGGTTTTGTTTTGTTTTCCAATTCAGAGTTCTACTCTATTCAGACTTCTTTACGTTCCACTATAAATATGTCCATGTAGTCCATATAATATAGCAAGGCAACAAAGGGCAAGACCAGAGAAAAGATAGCCTCGTGTGCCCATGGTTTTTTCCCCAAAGGTTTTCTATGTTAAACCTCCGTCTTCCATTCCTTTGATCCTATATTTTTGCCTTGTGTTTTGTAACAAAAGGCTTGTTACTTATCTGTTTGGCTGGGTAGTACTATACTACTATGTCGTGACCCTGTTGCTTAATACAATGATTTTAATCCATTGTTCTTTCATTTTTGATAAGACAACTCGAAAAGCATGAGGAGGAATCACTAGCTTCAGGTTTAATTGTTGTTACCTCTAATCCTACTGCTTATGTGCACATTGCAGATTTATGCCTCTTTGAGGCTTGAGCACACACTATTATAAACTGAATTGCATTTAAACTCATTTCTATTACACTGGAACATAGGATACATATCTATAGTTCTGTATATTCAAAGTGTCAAGGATGTCAATGTAGTTTTCCTGTAACTTGCAAACAGTAGGCAACAAAGCTCTTCTGTCTTGAAGTTAACTTTACTATACATGACCTTATACGTTATACCAGCAAATGGTGAGCATTGTAGGCATTACAAATTGGCTGTTTCACTGTATGTGGTCTAAAGAGAGGTTTTTGCAATGACAGTCATAGTGTTGTTAAGGCATTACCTTACTATGATCTGCCCAAGTTTAATGTGCGTTGCTTCATTGCTTGATTCATGCAGGTTTCGGATGTGAAAACAAATTCTCCGGGTGAATGCATATACCCAAGAAGCCCAGCCTTAGCTCTAGGGTTAATATCTGCCGTCGCTCTCATGGTCGCCCAGTCTATTATAAATACAGTTGCTGGTTGCATCTGTTGTAAGAGGCACCCAGTCCCATCAGACACTAACTGGAGTGTGGCTCTGATCTCATTCATCATATCTTGGTAAAATTCTGCCCTAGGAGTTTATTATCTATTTTACTTTCCTTTTCCCATATTTTGAAGTATTCAACATAGCTTTGTATTAATTCAGCTTAACAAATTATTAGAGAATTCCGAATATTGTTATGTTATGTTGAACCTCAAACTTAACCTTAAGAATTTGTTGAAACGGTGTTTATACAAACAGGGGATCTTATAATTGGCCTATGCATTGGATTCCAGTCATTTCTTTTAATCCTATTTGCTCTGTTTATGCTGATGTCTAGGGGTGCAATCGGATCGGATTCGGTCCGATATCACTCTTTTCATATCCTAAACCATATTTTTTGTCGGATTCGGATAGTACCGGATATGGATACGGTGCAGATAATATCGGTAGCGGATTCGAATCGAATACGGAGCGGAATCGATACGGTATCGAATAATTTTTGTCGGATAACGCGCAAAAACAGATACCGCATAAAGCACACATATAATACTGATTAGCCAGCCGATGATAAGTTTCGAAACATAGAATGATACATAAATAATATTACAATAAGTCGAACCTACAATGCAAGATACCTGTAATGAAGTACAACAAGTGTTTGGGGAAATAAACAAGGAAAAAGGAAAAGAAATGTGCATACCATTATTGGATCAAGAAATAAAGAAAAAGAAAATAGATGTGCAGTGCTGTTTTATCCAGCAAAGTCCATCTAGTTATTTTTATTCCCACACATTTCTTTGACATAAGCTATATAAGTAGGCTTACCGAATATGATATGAACAACACTGATCGGGTATACTTCCGAAGGAGAAGGAGGGAGCAAGGCGACACAAGGCAAGAGACTCAGGCCAGCACACGATTCATTCAAGAATAGAAGCTGCGGCGGTCGGGACTTTCGTCGGTAGCATAAGTCATAGATACTTTCCTTATTTACTATTCCAATATGTTTAGGACTCCTAGTCCGATTCTGTTCTGGTTAGCAATTGCTATCCGTGTTAGTTACATTGTTAGGGCAAAGATTATGAATAAAAGGGAGAAACAGAGGAGAAGGAAGACACCTCTTCCATTGCGAAACTTGAGTCTCAGGCGTTGCCGACGATTAAACGGTCGTTGGCTACGTACAGCCGCCACCATAGGTCGCCGGCGAGGAGCTGCGGCGCCGCCGTCGACTTCGCAATCGGGGCTTCGTCCTGGAACGCGAGCCTACGACCGGGAACATCCATATCAACTGGTATCAGATTCAGGCGACTCTGCATCCATGGATTCCGTTGAAGATCGCATAGGCACTCTGGAGACAACCGTGCAGGACATCAAGTCGTCCATGGCCAACTTGGAGAAGACCCTGACCGACTTCCTCAAAGTCGCGGGCAAGCAACCGGACGGGGGACCGTCTGTCGCGGAAGCTTTGGCCGCCAGCGGGATTGGCGCTCATCATCAATCGTGTCGTCTGACCAGCAGACGCGTGCGGAAACAGAGCGAGACGAGGACCACTTGGCCGCGCGAGGCGGCGATGCGGCCGTTGGGCTTCCGTACCCTCGCCACGACCTCTGGGTCTCTGACGGCTCAGAGGATCCGTTACTCTGGTTGAGACAGTGTGAGCGCTTTGGGCGTCTCCATGGGATTCTTGAGGAAGAATGGGTTGAGATGGCTGGTTTCCACCTCCGTGGGGAAGCCCAAGAATTCCTTGGGAAAAGGAGGATCCACACATTACTTGGGAAGAATTTCAGGACGCTTATATGCAGCGATTCACTCGCCATTCTACGGCAGGACCACTCGAGGATTTGGCGAATTGGAAGCAGGGCTTGAGCCGCGTGGATGAATACACCAGGGAATTCCAGCGCCTTCTCGCTCGAACCTCCAGGCTGTCTAAAGGAGATCAGGTCGAGTTGTTCACCGCCGAATTGTCTCCCACATTATCGGCAGAGGTACAACGAGACCGCCCGCGCAACTTGGCTGATGCCATTGGCCTGGCCAGGGAAGCAGAGCGGCGCGAAGATCTCTGGATCGCCAAAGCCACACAAGCCGCACGGTACCGTCCCAATTCCACTCACAATTCCGCCAACATCACCTCTCCAGGGGACGAGTGGACGGCATCAGCAGGAACGGGCCAACCAATACCTCACGGGACAACTTCAAATCCTGGCGCGTCTTCTATCAGCCGCGCGCCTCCCTTGGGACCTTCGGAAGTCAACACAGGGCACCAGCGGGTATCATCCTCTGTTTCTCAGGCTTCAACTCTGGCTCCGCCGTTTCGGCGCCGCCTGAGCCCGGATGAGATGGCTGTTCGACGAGAGAAAGGCCTCTGTTACAACTGTGATGAAGTGTATGCTCGTGGCCATCGCTGCAAACGTCTATTCCATTTAGAAGTCTTGAGTGATGGTGAAGAAGATGAGGAGACTTTGGAAGGGGAACCCTCTCTCTCGGCCATTGCAGTTCGGGGCCCTAAAGCAGGCAATACAATGCAAGTGATCCTGGAACTCGACGGCCAGTGTTTGATTGGATTGGTGGATACGGGCAGCACACATAACTTTATAAGCAGTCACGCCGCCACTACAATGGATATGAAGCAATTGCTGATTCCTGGACAGCAAGTTCGGGTGGCAAATGGCGCCTATTTGCCATGTCTGGGGAAGGTGCCCAACATCCAGTTCACCATCCAGAATTACTCCTCCTCTGCTTCTTTTCTGGTGATTCCCTTGCAAGGGTTGGATGTGGTATTGGGGATACAATGGCTCAAGGAGCTGGGAGAAATCAGCTGGAATTTTGACTCACTCCAGATGACTTTTACTCTGGGAGGCTGTTAGATGTGTTTACAAGGCATTGACAGAAGGGGAGCAGGGGTATCGGTGCGCAGTATATCGGTGGAAGGAGATGACCGCTTGCACAAAATCTTGAGCACCTTTGATGACCTCTTTCAGGAGCCGCAAGGATTACCACCCTCACGCCACTGTGATCATCGCATCTGCCTAAAAGAAGGCTCTGATCCAGTCGTAGTGAGGCCTTATCGCTACCCCCACCGACAAAAAGACGAAATTGAACGTCAATGTGAAGAGATGTTGGCTCAAGGGATTATTCGGCCTAGCAGATTCCCGTTTTCCTCACCGGTACTGCTAGTACGTAAAGGGGATGGCTCTTGGAGATTCTGTGTGGATTACCGCGCATTGAATGCACAAACTATCAAGGATAAATTTCCCATCCCAGTCGTGGAAGAGCTACTGGATGAATTGCATGGCGCTCAACTCTTCACCAAATTGGACTTACGATCTGGGTATCATCAAGTCCGCATGTGTGAAGCTAGAAAACGGCTTTTCGGACTCACCATGGCCACTTTGAGTCCTTAGTCATGGCGTTCGGATTATGCAATGCCCCCTCAACTTTTCAAGCCCTTATGAACGAAGTCTTAGCTCCTTTCCTCCGCAAGTTTGTATTGGTTTTCTTCGACGACATTCTGATCTACAGTTCTTCTTGGGGGGACCATCTTCAGCACCTCCATTTGGTGCTCACACAACTTCGACAACACCACTTATATTTAAAAAGGTCCAAATGTGCTTTCGGCCGACAGACTGTCGAATACCTTGGACATGTGATTACCGCCTCGGGAGTCGAAGCAGATCCTAGCAAAATCCAAGACATTGACCGTTGGCCCGCACTTACGACCGTCGGAGACGTACGCAGCTTCCTGGGTCTTGCAGGATACTATCGGCGTTTTATTCATCATTATGCATCCATTGCTGCACCTCTCACAAATCTCCTGCGTCGCCAAGCTTTCATCTGGATGGCCGAAGCTGAGAGAGGCTTTCAACGCCTTAAAGAAGCATTACAATTAGCTCCAGTACTCCGTCTTCCCGATTTCACTGTCTGTTTTGTGGTGGAGTGTGACGCTTCCAGCACGGGGATTGGGGCAGTTTTACAACAGGAGGGACACCCCGTGGCTTATTATAGCCAGAAGCTAGCTGACCGACACACCAAGCTTGCCGCCTATGAACGTGAACTTATTGGGTTGTCTAAGGCTATTCGACATTAGCGACCTTATTTATGGGGACGATCTTTTGTGGTGCGCACCGATCATGCCAGCTTGAAATATCTCCTCGAGCAAGCCTTGGTAACGCCTCCCCAACAACATTGGTTGAGTAAATTAATGGGATTTGATTTTTCTGTCGAATACAAGCCGGGGAGAGCTAATCGGGTCGCCGATGCTTTGTCACGACTTCATGAACCAATGGCAGCATGCACAGCCATCTCTTCTCCCACCATACTCTCTCAGGCTACTTGGGAAGACTCCTTGCGCAATGACCCGGAGATTCAGCGCCGCTGTGCCCAAATTGTGGACAAAGAACCAACGGCATCAGAGTCAGGAACATGGACAACACGGGATGGTCTTCTGTTCCATAAGGGCCGGCTTTATCTTCCAGCAACCTCTCCTCTACAAACCCAGGTGGTCGCTGCTCATCATGATTTAACTCATGAAGGGGTGTATAAGACTTATCACCGCTTAACACAACATTTCTATTGGGAGGGCCTTCGCAAATCTGTGGAAGAATACATCCGACAATGCCTTATTTGCCAACAACACAAAGCTAGTACCTTAGCTCCAGCCGGCCTACTACAACCTCTCCCGGTGCCGCACCACATTTGGGCCGATGTGTCCATGGATTTTATTGTGGCTCTACCGAAATCCCACGGCAAAACAGCTTTATTGGTAGTTGTGGATCGCTTATCTAAATATGGTCATTTCATTGCCCTGAAACGGCCAACCACAGCCACGGCCATTGCTGATATGTTCTTCGACCAAATTGTTCGGCTTCATGGGATGCCCGAGTCCATTGTTTCGGATAGGGACCCTATCTTCACTAGCACCTTTTGGCGGGACCTCTTCAAGCGTTGCGGTACTAAACTCCTTACATCGTCCGCCTATCACCCTCAAACGGACGGACAAACGGAAGTCGTCAACCGCACTATTGAAATGTACCTTCGGTGCTTGGCAGCAGAGAGGCCCTCGACTTGGGTCCAATGGTTACCTTGGGCGGAATTTTGTTACAATTCTTCATATCATTCGGCCCTTCACATGACACCGTTTGAATTGGTATATGGTCGTCCACCTCCGCCATTGGTACCATACAGTCAGGGAACAACCTTGGTTGATGTGGTTGATTGCCAGTTAGTTGACCGGGATGCTCTCCTCGCCCGAGCGCGAACTCATCTATTGGCTACCCAAAACAGGATGAAACAGCGCTATGATCTTCACCATCGCGAAGTGACCTTCTCAGTGGGAGATTGGGTTTGGCTGAAATTACAAAGCCATCGCCAACTGTCTGTCCGGCCAGACCAACAGCACAAGCTTGCGCCCAAGTTCTTCGGACCCTTCCAGGTGACTGCTTGCATTGGGGCAGTTGCATACCGCCTGGCGCTACCAACTACAGCAAGAATTCACGATGTCTTCCACGTCTCCATGTTGAAGCCGTTCAAAGGGACTCCTCCCGCTGCAATTCCACCTCTACCCGAAGACATTTCCCACCCTTCCCCAGCTGAAGCCCAGCCTTCTCCCTACAGGATATTGTCTCAGCGTTTTCTCAAGGGACATCGCCAGCTCTTGGTTCAATGGGCTGGGGACGACATGGACGCAGCCACTTGGGTGGATGCTTTGGAATTTCGAAGATCAAATCAAGCTTGAGGACAAACTTGATTTTGAGGGAGGTAGTATTGATATGAACAACACTGATCGGGTATACTTCCGAAGGAGAAGGAGGGAGCAAGGCGACACAAGGCAAGAGACTCAGGCCAGCACACGATTCATTCAAGAATAGAAGCTGCGGCAGGTCAGGACTTTCTGTCCAGCCGCATAAGTCATAGATACTTTCCTTATTTACTATTCCAATGTGTTTAGGACTCCTAGTCCGATTCTGTTCTGGTTAGCAATTGCTATCCGTGTTAGTTACATTGTTAGGGCAAAGATTATGAATAAAAGGAGAAACAGAGGAGAAGGAAGACACCTCTTCCATTGTGAAACTTGAGTCTCAGGCGTTGCCGATGATTAAACGGCCGTTGGCTACGTACAGCCGCCACCATAGGTCGCCGGCGGGGAGCTGCGGCGCCGCCGTCGACTTCGCAATCTGGGCTTCGTCCTGGAACGCGAGCCTACGACCGGGAACATCCATATCAGAATATTTATAACCTTCACTACATTTGGTTGCTTCCCCCTTTTTTTCTAATTGTCCAGAGGTACCCATGGAATGCCATTTCCATTTACTTGAATAGCAAACATGCATATGATCTCCTAATTTAGCTATATAGTAGCTCTCACGAATTCAAGATGTAATATTCAGTTGAACAAATGTTGTTAGAGAAGAGATTCCTCAATCTGCATAAGCTTTCAAGAACTATCAAACTACCACAACCATGTTTTTTCAAACAAATGACAAAAAGATAATGTTTGCCTTGGCATCGAAGTCATTGGATTATTTTCTTCTTGGCAAGTTCCAGTTTAATACTCTATCGGTGATTCTCACTCAAATAGGATACCATGACAATCGACAAATTGTAATATGGGAATGCGGGATATTGAACAAAACATTGAGTGGCATGGTTTTCACATTAACAATCTTCATGATCATCGGTTATATTACTAAAGAATGTGGACAACAATTGCAAAACATCTAACAGGTAATATCATGCTAACACTTTTGATTAGCGGATCAAATCATCTCAAACAATTCTAAAAATAGATATGCAAATAAGTATGCTCGTCAATGTGACTTACAATCCTATAAATTTTGTAAGGCCCGGAGGTCGGAGGCGAGGTAGGAGGGGCACCACGATGGGCTAGCAATGGGGGGGCAGTGGTGGCGGCGGGACTCAGATCGGGAAAGACCGATCACGAGGGGGTGGGAGGAGGTGTGGCGGTGGCGGGACTCCAGATCGAGGAAGGACCGAGCACAAGGGGCGGGAGGTGTGGCGGCGGCGGGACTCAGATCGGGAAGGATCGGCGAAGCGAGTAAAAGGAAGGCGGCGGGAGGTGTGGAGGGCGGCAAGGAGGGGGTCTATGGGAGGGTGGCGAACAGGTGCACCGGAAGGAGTTGGAGGCGGCGGCGGAGTTGGGGGAGGGCGGCGGCGGCGATGGAGCCTAGATGGGAGTCACGGGACTTGTCCAAGAGACTAAGAAAGCTAGGTTAACGCGTTGGTCGGGGTCGGCACTCGGCAGGAGATAGGGCAAACCACAAACGTACATCCGGATATCCGAACCAGTTAATTCGGATATATCCGAAAAAAATTTCGGAATATACCGATCCGACGGATAGTGGTCTCCCGAATCCGAATCCGAAATAAATTATCCGAAACCGAAACCGAATCCAAAAATTATCCGGAAAAAAAATCCGAATCCGATCCGAAACTATCCGGTCGGTCGGTCGGTCGGAAATTATCCGATCCGATTGCACCCCTACTGATGTCTAATGTTGAGGATGTTATCCGTTCTCGACTGTCTTTTAGCTTTCTTAATTTTATGTTAGCAATACACTCATTAGAAAGAAATTGTGTATGGTTGATGCCTTCCATCTGCAAATTTAATTTAAACCCACGTGTTTATCTAGGAGTTAGGACATCGGTATTAGGCTCATGCTCATTGTATTCCTTGGAAAAAACACATATGAGTGGTTCACATGATGACAGATGACTCGATAGAATAATAACTTTTGCATCGATCTCAAGTGCAAGTAACAATGTGCTATGCTATTCTGCCTTTCCATCTGAACATTTTGGTGTCCAATTGATGCTTACGAATTGTGATAATCTAAGGTAGGGCCACCTCTGCAGAACGCTGCTGCTTGTTTTGCAAAGAGTAAATTTCACAACACTACAGGTTTTTTTGCACAAACTATTAGAAAACTACAGGTTTTAGCTTTTATTTCACAAAACTACAGATTTTAGGACAACTTGTATCATAAAACTACAAGTTTTAGAATTGCCTGTTTCTTGTAATAGGTTTGACAATGGACCCATATGATAGCCTCACACACAAGTAAAACGGGAAACGAGAGTGCATTAGGCTGCCATGTGGGCCTACATTGTCAGACCTGCTACAAAAAACGATTAATTCTAAAACCTATAGTTTTGTGAAATAGGAGCCAGAACCTGTAGTTTTCGGATAGTTTGTACAAGAAACTTGTAGTTTTCCGAAATTTACTCTTTTGCAAAAGAACTGATTCTTAAATGCTACATTTCATCATTGTGCAAACTTCTTGTTGCTAGTTACTAGCACTTGAGCAAATATTTGTCGTAGCATTATCCTGGAGATTTTACGTTCTACAGGGTCACTTTCATAATTGCATTCCTTCTGCTGCTGACTGGAGCTGCGCTGAATGATCAAAGAGGCGAGGAGAACATGTACTTTGGAAGCTTCTGCTATGTCGTTAAGCCAGGGGTCTTCTCAGGAGGATCAGTGCTCTCCCTTGCCAGCGTGGCGCTGGCGATAGTATACTATGTTGCCCTGTCATCATCGAAAAGTCCGCCAAACTGGGGCCCCCAGCAGAACCAAGGCATTGCAATGGGCCAACCTGTGATCCCTCCACAGAGCAGTGAGCCAGTGTTTGTCCATGAGGACACTTACAATCGGCAGCAATTCCCATAGATTACGATCTATCTAAGCCATTTCGAGGGCCACTCTGATACGTTACGCTCGTTTGGGTGCTTTGTATAGGCTTGCAGGTTAGAACAATAGCAGTCTCCATTGTTGTTAGCTAGATTCAGGTTTTTCTTTCCTTTTTCTTTGTTGAGCACTGTTATGGCATGCATGCTTCATCACTACGGATCTTTGATTTTGAATGAACTGGGTAACGTTGAAGATAACCTTGATGTCTTTTTTGCTCGTAAATGCTGAAGTTCTAAATGGTGGATGGATGTCGAGTAATAAGCTCTCTTGTACAATGATGAAATTGGGTTCAGAAATCAGAAACAACTCAAACGCTCTGAACTGAGCAATGGTGTCATGGACGATCGCGTCGGGGCGCACCCTCGCATCGACCTGGGTGATCCCTTCCGCCTCGTCGATCTGCAGCAGGTCGAGCTGGCTCTGCAGCAAGCTCGCCGGCATGAAGTGCTTCCCTTCCATTGACCTCCTCCTCATCCTTTCAGCAATCACTTCTGCTGATGCATCTAGGCACACAAACTTCACCCTGCAGGTGGCGTAGCTCCCTGTCTTGTAGTTGCAGTCTCCTTCCCGGAGGATTTCCCTGTACTTCTGCTGCAATGCGGAGCAGCTGACGGCCACGTCCTCGCTGCGATCCAGCCGTTCCCTGATGGCGTCACGGTGGGACTCGAGCCACGGGATGCGGTCGGCGTCAGTAAGCGGGATGCCCTTTCTCATCTTTGCTGTTTGCATGGACAGGAAAAGTGCAGAGAAGTTCACAATAGGCTGGTTGGTTTTCAGGTGAACTTCAGAGACGGTAAATGGCAGAAGACATGATTTTTCGGAAACGTCTCACAGGCGTGATGTACCTTTGTTTGCCTGAGAATGGTAATCGTCTGCTTCGATGAAGCTGCAACCCAAGGCTTCAGCAAGCAGTGCCGCGACGGTCCTGCGAATTCACAGAGAAATGGTTCGTTCATAAGAACTGTCATTGTGGAATCTCATGTTTCATTCTTGAGACATTGTCTTATAATACTGTACAGTTCTGCGCTGCATTGCTTTTCTCCTGTTTCTTGTCAATGCCAAGAAAGAGACGAAGAAAACATTTGCATCAACATCACAATGTTGACACATTGCATCTTTTATCGTAATCTACTGATGACGTCTCTCTCCTTGCGTGTTCTTTTCTCACTAGACAATTTGCGTTTATCTTTCATGCGCCTAGATGTACCCATGTTTAACTATGAAACATGAACATAGTTAAGGTTATCAGTATCAGGTAGACCCTAGTTCCTATTCCCTAAACCAACACAATCCATGTTCTTCACAAAGTAATCAGAGTCTGAAAGAGAACAATAATCTTACGATTTGCCGCAGCCACTGACTCCCATGATCAAAACTGCCAATCCTGCAATCCCAAATGTTCAATAAGACAAATTACCAAGCACTGCTAGTTAGTACTAGTACTGAGCTACTGATGCTATCCTTGGCTATTCCTCAAATTACCGCTGATCAGTCCAGATCGCAACCTTAGCACTAGAAGAAGCCAGCAATTCACAACTGAATCTGTTCTGTTCTGAGTTCTGAGCTATTCCTTAGAACATTATAAAGACGTGAAAGTATGCAGTAATTGACAGATCGATCACAGATATGGCCATCCATACATCCATACAAGTTCTCTGTGATCCAACACCTCAATTTCCAAGAAAACGAAGGGCACAAGAACAAGAATTACCAAAATAACTACAGGAGATCAAGCCGATTGCCCATTTCAGCAAAGTAGTGACACTCACAAGAAGAAAAGATTAAAGAGTAATGACACAGTATTGATCTCACTGACCTGGATGTGCGAGATCAGAGCCGGCCATGGAGCTACAATGTTCTCTCTCTCTCTCCTCTTTCTCCTTCTTATATCTTACAGGTGCTTGAGGACATGGAGAACAAAAGGAGCATACAAAAGCGGCAAATAAATAAGGAGGATGACGACGATGGCAACAACTGTACTGTTCTACGCTGCTCTCTGCGGATTGTTGTTCCGTTCCATATTTCAGGGTTGACAGGTCCATTTCTGAGGCAGCTTCCACGTTAGATCATTACCTCAAAAAAAAAAAATTTGGTGAATTTCTTCTCAGAGATTTGTGAACATGAATTAAAGGAGATAAAATTTGCAATGAACTTGTGAAAAACCCGGCAAATTGATATGATAACTACTTTCTCGATCCATTCAGAGAACTCCTAAGTGAAGTCGCGACTTCTGCAGCCTGCAATTGAACGGCCAAGAGGAGAAGCAGAAACAAAAAATTGGCGTTTGGTGACGAGAAGGATGAGACGTACACGAAAGCAACTTATCAACTTAATTATTCTTCAGTCAATAGATAGACCTGCTCGCCTTTCAAGTCAGGTTTGTTCACAGTTAGATCATCCGATCATCTTTCGAAGACTCAATTCTTTCATGTACCTACTGTCGGCTCTGTCGCTGAGTCATTGTTTACCACACATCCTTATCCACAGGGAGCCTTGTATCAACAAAAGGATCTCTCTTTCAAAGCCTATATATTATTAAACAGATCCCTGAAACAAGACGATTAAACAGATTTTTCTTTTGCTTTTTGTAAGTAATATACAAAAAAGAAACTGAGAGGATGGAAATTGAGAACGACAGCAAGATCAACTCCAAGGAAGTTTGTTTCTGATGAACTAGAACAGCGAATGTTATGAATCAAGATGAATGTACGTTAACAACAAATGAATCAATTAAGATCTATAACAACAACAACAGATTCCGTCACCTGATGCCCCTAGATAAACGAGCATGCGCCAAAGGTGTAAATTCAGGAGCACAAATCAACCGCAGAGAGCAGCTTTGTCAGTCAGTGGTAGATGGACCAGGGAGATAGATAAGTAAGAGAAGAAGATAAATAAAGGCTAAGCGAAGCAAGGAGCGCAAGTATTTCTACGAATGAACTAAAGCATGGGAACATATAGGCAGCAACACGTCCCAAGAAAAAATATATCTATAGAGAGCAACTCCCTTTTTTATTATTACTAGCTATGTGCCCACGTGATACAACAAAAACTCAATTTGTAATAAAAAAATTATTTACAAAGAGCATTAACCTTATCTAAATAATAATGTTCATTTTGAATGTGTAATGGTTAAATATTTAAATCAATTAATCGAAGCATACAAATTTCAAGCATCTGTTTACAAGCTTAAATAATAACATCATAGTACTTGGGATTGTAAATTTGTAATGCCATAATTCAAGATCGATCGATCGACCGAAAGTGGCATCGCCTGCTGCCCCATAGCCGCAAAGGAATTGAAGAGGTAGACGTCATCCGTATGTGGCTACCACCATCATCGACGTGCGTGGCTCGTATGCATTGCTCTGGCCATACCATAGCCTCACCCCATCAACCAGCTCCACCGTCTTCTCGCCTCTTCCCGTGAGCGCCTCCCTCAACCTATGGACATCATCCATCGTAGCAAGCTCTAACAGCGCCGCCAGCCTATCTCGCCGCCCACCACCGGCGACCTGTCCCTTCCCGCATTGACGAAATCAGGAAGGTCACCCATTACTTTCGCTCAACGGACAAGCTCAACATATCTACAAGAGAGGCAAGAAGCAGTTGGGTTATATAGATTCAACAACCGAGGAAATATCTATGGAATTCAGATTAAGAAATCGTCAAATAAGAAAGACAACAAAAGGGAAAGATGCGAGAAGAGACCCAACTCCATGAATCGAAGCTCTACTTCCTTCAGAAGGGAATCAATCAATCTAATCCGAAAAGCACCAGAGCAATCGCCATCGTTTCGAATGCCAGATCAATGGGAGAAATGAAAGTAATAAATAAGCCATGCATATTCATTTGCCTCTCGCGACGGGATGATCTAATCCAATCTACCAGGGTGGCCACAACCCGCTTTCTACTCAGCCACACGAGTGCGCACACGTGTCGGAGTGAGGGTCGAGAACGAACGTACCAGCACCAATTTCTAATTAGAATTAGTAGAGATATAGATAACAAACTTATCTAGTCGCATCATGAATAGCCGTACGCATGCTGCTAGCCGGTCGAAATCATGTCCATACATAATTAGATAAAAAGAAAAGATGATCTTATCTACACATGCAAGTAAATATTTAATGGAAATGATGCATATGGCAACTCAAAAGCACATGGTAACTCAGAAGCTGTATGCGTGTAGTATATGAAAAAAGAATCGGTCGTGCAGTATTTGAAAATAGAATCAGCTAATTGAGATAAGAGTCTGATACGCCGCAGATCATGCATGCATGCATATCCAACCGAATTAAAACTTTCTCCGTTCGCCAATGTATAGAAGATCGGGATAATGACGGTTTAGTGGGTATGCCTGGAGGAGAGGGAGAATGGACCATCGTCACTAACTCGTAATTAGAAGTAGTCTATAATATATAATATATATAGAGAGAGAGAATAGGACTCTCCTGATAAATTAACAATATTTAAATGGACTCTTTTATTAGATTTAAAGAAGGAAAGTACTGGGTAAGTTGTTGTGTGAAGTTGTCAATGTAAGAAATATTGAATCTAAGTAAACCTTTTCTAAATGACATGTGATATGTTTTTATAAATCTACATTAATGGTTTGCAGAAGTATGTTTCATGTGAGTCAAAGAGGGTATCTATTTGGTTGGAGGAGGGTTTGAGGAATCTGGAAAATGCATAATCTGCGTCATAAATGAGAGCCATAAATGAGAGCAACGTTAATTCACAAAGTGATTAATGTGGTTGTTGGGGCCGAATGAAAAGCTAGTTGCATGCATTCAGTTTGTTATAACTTTGCCGTATACATGATACTAGCTTCAGATCTGGAGAAAGCCTCGCAAACCCAAAAAGATTTGCATGCATGCATATAAGAATAAGTGGGATAGGAAGCTGATCGAAAAATTGGGAACAAGCTGATCAACGAGCTCAACATACTGTAGAAATGCTAAGTTAGTAGAGACGTTCGAAAATCCTTATGATAAGGAGAAATAATACTTATAATCTTCACTTTTTTCCTGCATCACTGAGTTATAAGCTGTACTTTTTTTTTTTGTCAAGATTTTCTCGAGTTGAGTTTTTATTTAGCAAAATTTTTAACGAGACAGCCAAATATCAATGAAGCTCATTATTTAATTCAAATTATTTGTCTTATTTTAGAATTTATCTCATATTTTTAGCTTTTTGTTTATATATATATATAAGAAAAATATCTTTTACTCCCGGGTGTAGTTACTCCCACCTTTGAAATACCACCTTAATAAATTTGAAATACTCCTTTATCACTTTGGTTACACTCATATACTAAATATAAGATATTCCAAGATGAACCACATGAAAAAATTGCAAAGAAGTACATAGTTTTTAGCATATTTTGCAAATACCTTTATATATGAATATAAAAAGGAGTATGTCTAAAAAAATGTACATACCACCTATAAAAGAATGTAAATACCACCTAATTAGTCTTATATACTTATATACTACACGTACATATCCTCCGTTGTGCTAAATACTCCCTACATTGTGAGATACGGGATAGGGAGTAATTACTTCCGGGAGTAGAAAAGAGGTTTCCTATATATATATATATACACACACACATATACATATACAGTTTTTCTACATCTTTCAAGTTTTTATAATTATTCTAATTTTTTCTGCATTTTCCCATACTTTTTCTAATTTTTTCAGATTTTTTGAATCCGTTTAACTCTTACGGGCTAACGAGCCGGCACGGCCCGTTAGACCCATGCCAGCACGACATAGCCCGTTAACCCTGCAGGCCGTGCTTTGGCCGGCTGCTCAGCACGTGGGCCAAAGCTCAAGTTCATCATCCCGTATCATTACAATGCTCACAAATGAAAAGGATTTCAAAACGTACATCATCCCGCATCAAGTTGATCTGATCCAACAGTAATTCTTTGTTTTTAAGCCAGTCGAAGCGATGGCATACAAAAAGCTATTTGACTATGGCTACTTTCTGAACAATCCTGAACTCTGAAGTGCTTTGCAATATTCTGAGATGACGGAAGATTTCTTCACCATCTCCCATATCTTTGCTGAGCTTCTCAACCAGTCGCGCTCTGAGAGATTTTTTGCGAACGACCTTGGTGGTCTTGACAAGATCTGCAACGACAGAAATATTTACAAAAGACTGACTTAACTGGGTCTAGAATATATATGCTCGAAGTAAATATAGAACAATGCTAAAAACAAAGATTGGACACGTCTGACATTTTTTTTTCCTTTTAACGATCTGACATTATTAGGGGTGCAATCGGATCGGATATTTTCCGTCCGATGACCGATCGGATGAGTTCGGATCGGATTCGGATTTTTTTTTCGGATATTTTTGGATTCGGATTCGGTTTGGATATTTTATTTGGATTCGGTTTGGATTCGTAGATAACTATCCGTCGGATCGGTATATTTCGAATATTTTTCGGATATATCCGGATTTCGTTTTCGGATATCAAAAAAGCCCTAGCGTTAGCCCGCCCATTACGTTAGTGCGCCAGATTTAGTATCGATCGTCCGGCCAAGGCTGGCGTCCTTGAGCGGTTGTGGTTGGTATGACGTGTAGGCCTCAAGAGTAAAGCCGAATCGATTTACGGAGGACGTCGATGGGCGCGCATGGAGCAGAGCTACTGTCGCTAGCCCCACGAGGCCACGATAAACTGCCATCGACCAACGGCATGTAATATACGATTTTTTTAAAAGTACATTTTAAAAATAATTTTATAAAAATAATACCTAAAAAATTGGCGGCAATATACGATTTTTTTTAAAAGTACATTTAAAAATAATTTTATAAAATAATACCTAAAAAATATAAAATATACCTTATGATATAATATAAATATTATTGACTTGTTGTATTGTCTCTTTATAAAACATGGAGTTGTATTGTCTCTTTATGAAACATGGAGTTGTGGACCTCATGGTCATTTTATCGACTTATTGTAATATTATTTATGTATCATTCTATGTTTCAAACTTATCATCTACTGTCTAATCGATGTTATATGTGTGCTTTATGCGGTAGACAAAAATTATTCGATCTGCATCGATTCCGCTCAGATTCGATTGAATCCGCTCGATATTATCCGTGTGATATCAGATCCGGACTATCCGAATCCGATTCGAATCCGACAAAAATATGGTTTAGGATATGGAAAGAGCGATATCCGACCGAATCCGATCCGATTGCACCCCTAGACATTATGGATCTAGAAGTAATCTCAGATTCTCAAATTGATTGAACAAATTGTTCAACAAAAAATTGATTGAACAAATTCAGCTGTGAGCAAGTAATGGTCCCATGATTTGCCAGAATATCAAAGTTAAGGATGGAACATAATGGTTTGAAAAGAATGGCTTCTTCTGACTTTACATTGAAGTGGGACAACTGGACAAGTCTAACATAAGACAACGGGGCAATACCTTATGTGCTACTGGAAGTTAACCCCTTATTCCTTATATGCCACTCATTGTGCCACTGACATGTGGGCCAAGACCCCACATGTCAGTGACACATGCATGAATATCCCCTAAATTCCAATGGCATGTGAGGAATTAATCTTAAGACAGTTGTTGCATGCAGGATTTTACCCTCGAAATTTTTATTTTCTTAAGGATCCCTGTTTGTTAAAAAAATTGTAGGATTTGCAAAGTCAATATAAAATTTAGCATTTCCTTTCTATCATGCAAACTACTAAGTCCGTTAAAATATGCAAGAGATCAACTTGTCTAGCAGCTACAACAAGGTAGAGTAGCAGACATACCTGATCACGAAGCATGCCTAACATGGATGAGTATGTCCCATACTCAAACTTTGTTGACTTATCATGTGTTGTTAAGGGAAGAAGAAACACGTCCTGTCGACTGGAGCTCAAATCTTCAACTTTCATGCTTGAAGGAACCGAGGAATCAGAAACTTGAGATGTCGCACTAGAGCTACCAATGCTAAACGAGGACGAGTTGAAGTGTTTTTCAAGAACCTTCCTTAGAAGCATGAGCTTTGAAGGAGAAAAGTCTTCTTCCTGCAATCTGTTCAAATAGAAAACCACACCAGTCTAAGATCCCTCAAATTACTTAGATCAAGCGAGTAGAGAGCTGAATTAAGTGTGGAAGTGTTATGCGCTCATATCTTCTTCTTTTTTTACCAAAACAGAAAATGCAAAAGATCTCTTTGTCCACCAAAAAAAGAAATGAGCATCCAATTACAGAAATGAGCAATCCTCACCTAGCATGCACAAAACAGAGACCAGCCATGTAATCTTCACTGCTTGATTGGTTATCGTTTTTGTTTTCTTTGTCTTGTGAAGATGATGAGGTCAACAATGATGGATCACGTATGTTGTG
The DNA here is from genome assembly GCA_036346375.1 of Guadua angustifolia. Lineage (NCBI taxonomy): Eukaryota > Viridiplantae > Streptophyta > Magnoliopsida > Poales > Poaceae > Guadua > Guadua angustifolia. Next base: position 19,106,071 of record CM070505.1, on the reverse strand, counting down.
CTTCAATAAATCAACCTGAAAAAAAAAACATTTCAATCTTCCACGGTATTGGCAAATATAACTTGTAGCTTAGGGTCGTCATTTAGACAGTCACCGCGTCTTAATTATAGCAACACAGCGTAACCACAAAAGTTTTCATCAGTATACTGTATACAAAGATTCCACTCTCTAATATGCCGGATAAGAAAAGTGTGACGGAAGAAACAAGTACAATGAGATAGAATAATTATATGCTGGGGAAGTTTAAAATTTTGAATCAAATTGGTATGATCAGAAGCTGTGTGTCAGTATGTAACCAGAGTAAGCAAGCTTTCTTTCTTTCTTTAGTGTCAAGAGATATCGGTTTCCATTGCATAGAGGCATACTACCTCCGATACCAAATATAAGTCATTTTAGCATTGGTGCTCTTCATTTTAGAGAAAACGACATTGGTGCCCTTCATTTATTCCTATACTTTAAGTATGTTGGGAATGAGAGAAAGGTTGATAGACAGAACTCACTTATTGATGAGAATATGAGCACTTATAGAATCAGGGTATAATAAAATGAGATAAACGTACTTCTAAGTTGTAGAATGACATGTATTTAGAGAAAAGTTGACAAGGCTAAGACAACTTATATTTGGAATGGGAGGGACTCAGAGGGAGAAAACACAGATGACCAAATGCAGAAGAGAAGACTACCCCTGCAAAAATCAATACGTTCCAGTAAAATTGAAAGGTTAATACTGCTGATTAGTTTTCTTAAAATTAGATGAAAATTCATACTCAATTATGAACCTGTGAAATTAATTTGTTATATTCTTCTAGACAGGCTGCTACAATACTCAACAAAACACGCTTTTCTGTAAAAAGTGGACACTACCAGGTGAATTGACAATTTTAAGTCTCGAAAAAAGAATGGTCATGGTTATCAAGGTGTCGCCTAGGCGACGCCTAGGCGTCGCGGCGCCGGAGGGAGCTCGCCGGAAGCTGTCGCCTCGCCTGGCCGGCGCAAGGCGTCCGCCTGGAGCGTCTAGGCGTCGCCTGGGCCGTCGGGGAGTCTCCAAGGCGAGGTCGGGCAGCCGCCTGGGTTGGGAGGAGTCAGGATAAATCGCTAGGGCAGGACCGCCAGGGGGCTCGCCTCGCCTAGAGACGAGCGTGTGGAGAGGAGGCGACGACGAAGGAGCTCTGCCCGTCCGCCTCCATCGCCGGCAACAAGATCCGGTAAGATCCCGTCACCTAACTCGTCTCCACCTCCGTCGCCGCCACTTCCATCGCCCGCACGGAGTCGACAGCACAGAGTCATCGACGGCGTGGAGGCGGATCTGGTTGGCATGGGGTGAGGAGGGGATCCGCCTCCACGCCGTCGCCCTGGATGGGGGAGGAGAGAAGCAGAGGGAGGAGGCTAGAGGTGAGGCGAATGGACGGGGGCGCTGGGTCTGCATGCTTGCTCGGCTGGGTGGTGAGAGAGAGAGAGAGAGAGAGGGAGGGAGGGAGGGAGGGAGGAGGTGGCCAGCCTAGGTGGGCAGCGTGAGAGAGAGGGAGGCCGGTTAGGGTTAGGTGGGCCGGCGAGACAGAGAGAGGGGGAGGGAGGCTGGGCCGGGCTGGTGGGCTATGGGGAAAATAGTAAAGAAAAAGGTGATAATAATACTCATTCAGTGGTTAATTACTGTTTTTCTACCTCGCCTGATCCTCGCCTAGGCGCCTAGGCGTCCAGGCGCCCCGGAGGCGACTCGCCTCGCCGGGGCGCCGTGATGACCTTGAGAATGGTTGTGAGGACCATTTTATCCATTTATTCACAAGTTGTATGCAGAAGAAAAAAATCAAAGGTGTAGACAAATTATCGCCAGACAACTTACTGTAAGCATAAGCTCCCACATGGTGAAATCATTGATCCCTTCCGACACGACCAACAAAATATTACAAACAGATGCCAAGAAAACACCAAGCTACAGCAATTCCTTGCAGAACAACAGAAAATACTGATCAATTATTGGGTATTGCCAAGCTAAGCTAGCAGTAGAACAATCAAGTGTAAGACTTAAAGTATAGCATTTACCTGGATTCCCATTAGCTCATGGGCCAGGTCTGCTGATAATGGATCACCGCTAAGAATAGGAATTGCGGATGAACCATCTGGCCTCATCATATCAATTAGGATGGAGGGGCTGTATACTGGCTGCAGGACAAGGGATTGTATTTGAGAATATTACCAGCAAGATGTTTAACTTGACTGTTCTAGTATTTGAAACACTGCATTGCACAAACAGAGTAAAACAACTTCATCTCACCTGAGTGTCAAGGAGTATAACTCGTTCATTAGATATCCTGAAGTCAATACCAGCAGTACAGTGCTTTGCCATTGCTTTGATTTCCTCAGTTTGTGTAGCAAAAGGAGGAAGCATTCCTACAAGCAAAACTCACCTAAATGAATTTTCATTTTATCAAATTTAATATGAAACAAACTGCTAAACAAATCTTTGCTATGCTTTTAAGCAACCCTATTGACACAAATTTGAAATTTTTTATGTATGGAAGAAGCATAGAAGCTTGAGGACAGATTAGATATTACAATGCAGAAACATCAGCAATAGTGTGCGTATTGTAGATTGCAAAGTGCACCTACAAAATAATGCTTATAAGTGCATGCCATTTGACTTCGTGTGTGAGTAGAACAAAGAACTCAATTGAAACCATAATAACAACCAATGTAAGACTGAAAGTTTTCTCCACGCCATTAAAGACACCATAATATAAGTAAACAAATATTGTACCAGGTGAGCTTCCATCGTATCCATAAAGCTCATTCATGATGGTTGACTTCCCCACACCAGGTGGACCAATTATCCCAATCACCATGAAATCATTGTTCTCTGTCAGATACTGCCAAAATAATCAAAACATGTATAATACTTTCAGATTTGCGTGCATGCTATTTAGCAACCTATAATTCTACATTTCAGGAGTTAGAAAAATCTTATTGCACACAAATGCTTTTGATAGCTTTTGCCTGTTATGACTTTTGAGGGACAACTCTACGAACACTTTCACTTCAATATAATGAGCAGTGCTTCAATGCTTTTCCTCCCAATACAAGTTGCACAAATCTTAAAGCAAGCGAAGGGTAAGTAATCACCATCTACCAGTTATTCATGCTTTAATACTCGTGCAACTGTCAAAGAGAAAAACATGGAAGCACCTCTCATATTCAATTTCAAAGCTTGTTTCTTTCTTCTAACTCTGATATGATGTTAAAAAATTCACAATAAAAACTACATGTGAAGGATCGACGCACAAGCTCTTAACTCTCATCACAACACATCTTAAGAGCACATACCAAACCATGAAGTAAACAATACAACTAAATGTAGGAAGGTCGCAAATACATTGAGCAATGAGACATATGATCACTACTAAACATTCACAAAAAATGCAGCCTACTTTAAGAACTAAATGTAGCTACACCTCACACAAATCATCATCGCTATTGCGTTAACCGGTATAAACCCTGAACAGCAACAAAAAAAAGGGCTCCTTCACGTATCGAACGCAGTAAAAAGACGAAGCTTTTGCACACACTAGCCGTGACAAGGAGGAGGCCGCAGTGGCACGCACCGGGAGGATCTTGTCGGTGTGGGCCTCCCATGCGTCGGATACGAGGCTGAGTGAGCCAGGCTGCGGTGCCTGGCGCGCCCGGGCCGCGGCGCCGTCGTCGTCGGCGCCGAAGGAAGAGGGGGGCGGCAGCGGCGGCTTGGCGAGGAGGATCTTGGGGGGTGGCGGGGGAGGCGGGTGGGAGGAGGAGGAGCCCCGATCGCCAACGCCGGCGGGCGGCGGCGGTCCGGCGGCCATCACGGCGCGGTGTCGCGTGGTGCGGTGCGGGAGTGGGCGTGGTACTCCGCACTTGGGTTTTCTTGTCTGGCGGAGACTGAGGCTCTTATGGGCCTATTTAGTCCGAGGTGGCCTTGGTACATATCCATTTGGACCTACACTGGGCCGGCTTTAGTCTACGTTCTAATTTTTTTTTACCTTCTCAGATTCAGTAATTCATGTGCTATTCTACTGGACCTGTACTGACTTCCTACAGAGCTTACGGTGAGAGTGCGACCGCCGTATACGGTACCCCAGGCATTCCGTTTAACCGCAAAATTCAGTTTCAGTTTTCAGTTTATTTGAAAATTCAATTATTCTAAAACTAAAATCGAATTATATTTGAAAATTTCGGTAACCGATACTTCGGTTAACCGATAGTTCGGTTTCGGTTTCGGTTTTAACCGAATTAATCAAACTTGACTAGCACACAGAATAAACAGTAGAATGTATAATTGAATGAACAAAGATCCAAATCTAACATGTGTGATGTTTTCTAAGCAGCCAATATATAACAATACTACAACAGAATGAACATATTACAATCAAATAATATGAGGGACTGAGGGCTCGAGTCGCTAACTTGCTTCGCTATCTGTCTACTTTGGTCGCGCATCGAACAAGGATTCGGCCCATGTCACAGTAGTTCGATTAGTTCGGTTAACCGAGGGTTAAAACCGAATTAACCGAAAAAAGTTTGGTTATTCTATACAGCTAACCAAATCAACAACCGAATAATTCGGTTTTGATTTTTTTGGCTTCGGTTCCGATTTTAAAGGCTTCGGTTTTCGGTTTCGATTTATTTGCCCAGCCCTAGTATACGGTATTTTAGATGAGGGAGATGACAAAAAACTATTGTCTACTATTTGATAGGCGGTTTTATAGATAGGTTTATATTTTATATATCATTATATAGATAATCTATTAATTAAATGAGAGATCACTATAAACAACTATATATTCGATCTATGGTATAAATTATTTTTAATGCTATTTATAAATGATATAGATATATATTATAGACAGTTGTCGGTGTATTTCAATCGACAGCCCTAGTCTCTGATGGGGTTTGGTTGATAGGGGTGTCTTTGGTAGCCGGTGAACCCTAACAGAGGGGACCCAAGACCTCTCACACTAACGAAGTTTCGGTGCTTCAAGCTCAAATGAACACGATGGATTTTTACCCAGGTTCAGGCCCCCATGGAAATGGGTAACAGCCCTACTTCCTGCTTGATCTTGAATTGCCTCACAAAAGGTTGGTTACAGAGTCTGTGTGTCACTAGCTTTTCTGTTCAGCCTTCTTCTTCACTCTCTCCCCTTTTCTTCCTGTATCCTCTAGAGGGCCCTTATAAGCATGGGCTTACACGAACCAGCTAGAAAAAGCCGTCCTCATCCTCATCTTACATGCATTTATTACACCCTTATGCGCTGTCCTGTTCCTTCAGCCTCAATTAATGCCAACAAGATGCCTTCGCCTTGGCCCTTCCGGATGTGACCCTTGTGACCGGTAGGTGGAAGGTGTCGAGGAACGGACTGGCGAGAATTCCTTGGAATCGACGTGCTTGGTACAAACAGTTCCGCCTCGACATGGTACGACGGAAGGAGACTTCGAGACGGTTAACGTATCCGCCCTTTTGCATGGCGGCGGGACAAGCGAGACGTGTTTCGCCCATGAACCACCACGAGGCCGGGCGCGCGCGAGGCGTGGTCGCCACCGCCGCCCACGCGCCACGCGGGACCGACACCGGCGGCAGGCGTGCTTCGCCCACCGCCGCCAGCCGCCACGTGGCCGGCCGCCGCGCAGCAGGCGTGGTCGCCACCGCCGCTTCACGCGCCACGTGGACCGACACCGTGGCGGCGTGCTCGCCCACCGCTTCGCCAAAGCCGCCACGCGGTTGCGCATGCGTCTGGCGGTGAAGGTACCGGCGTAAGGTACCTACTAGGGGCGTGGGAAGTACGCCAAAATCGTGGAGTTGTGAGGGCAGTAACGATCTATACTAAGTATATGGCTCTTGTTTACATTTTGTTTAGACTTAAATTTTTGGCTTATAGCTTAAAATCGTATATGGCTCTGTTTGTTTAGACTTAAATTTTTAGATTAAACAGTTTAAAAACTAATAGCTTTTATACGTGATAGAGGTGGGTAATTTTATCTAACTTTAGTATTATCTCTACTAATATAAATTTGCAGTTGGTGACAGTGGTCAGTTCTTCCTAACCCCCGCCATATCTCCAATAATGGCTGGTCATTATAGCTAATTATTATTTCCTGATTTATAGCTAGCCACATCTCTCTAAATATGGCTGATTATTATAGCAAAATCTTTGATTATTGCTGGTAATTAATAACCGACCAATCATTCCTTTTATATTCTATATATGTTGTATAGTTTTTATAGAATCAATCAAGAGAATTCATTCAAGATCTTCCATGTCGTACCACTGCTGCGAATGAACTCGACGAACTAATCAATAAGTGACGGACCGACGTACATGGCCGTCGAGGCGCAGGAGGTCGAGTGCCACGATCAGTGGTAATTGCAGCTAGAAGGACAGCCAAAGCGCGACGCCCACCGAGTGCCGTGACCCCAACACCGGCTAGTTGGACGTGAACAAAACGTACAACGTTTCAGCACAGTTGCCCAACGACATCGGTGGGACATCGTCGGCGATGAGAGAGTTATTGGCATACTCCTTGGAGAAAACGGGTTGATCCAGCTGAACGTCGCGAGAGAGAGGAACGACGCCGCGGCGCATGGCGTGGCGGACGCCTCGGCGCTGGTGTTTTCTGGTTCACCTTCGTGGGCTCCGGCGTCATGGCCAGTGAAGCCAGTGATGACTCTGTTATGCCAGAGGCATGGAGACGAGTAGGCTGGTAAAGGCGAGAGAGTTATCTGAGAAAAGCAGCGAACCATCGGCGCAACAGACCACCGTCGAAACGGAGAAGAGCGCGGCACCGAGGGCGGTGGCGATCCAGAAGACGCAGATGTGCAAAGGCTGAATGACGGCGGCGGCCCATTTCTCCAAGACGACTGACCACGCGGCCATGGCGTGCGCGACAAAGTGGGCGGCAAGGAAGGCGGAGTCGACAGTGCGACATGGCGTGCTCGACAGGAGGAAGAACGCGAGCGCGAGGAGGACGGCGGACGCCGCGGCGAAGACAACGGACGCCCCGAGCGCAACTCACGTAGCGGCCAGTGGTCCGGAATGGCGGTGGCTTTAGTAGCAGTGCCTCGTGCTCGAGGGAAGCCTCCGTGTCATCTCTGCGAAGGTGGTGGATGACGAGGACGAGCGAGACGACGAGGAAGACGAGGTCGACAGCGCCGAAGAACACGCACTGCGGGCATGGTGAGAGAAAGAGGAACGCGAGCTGATAATATAAATTGAAAAAAGGGATAACAATGATTGATTGATTTTTGATATTGGTAATATATATTGCTACGTACAATATATTTGGTTTTAATTTATATCGGAGAAGAAACCATAAAAACTTTTGTAATCGGAAGAAATAGATGTTTGATCTTGTAGCACAATTTTCTTTTATCGCTAGACCTTTATATTTTGTTACCAATTTTATTTTTCGTAGCAACGCGCGGGTATTGATCTAGTTAGTCTACAACCAACCATCAATAAATTAAAAAAGTCTCTCTCTAATGTTTTTTATCTTTTAGTTATATAAAGGCTTATAACTTTTGAAAAATTCAGATAATAAGTTACTTATTTATTTAGACTTTAGGTTTTTAACTTTTTAAACTAATTAAAAAACCCAACAAACAGTGCATACCCTTGCATCGAGCCTCGCCAGTTTTTACTGTCAGAATTCCAGAGCTGGTAGGGAGTTGGGGCCCGAGACAGCTCACCATCTCCCCACCTCACCTCCGCTGCATTCTGGAAGCCTCTCTCTCTCTCTCACTCGACCAAAAGCAAAGATAGCAAGAACACCAAACCAACTGAAGAAGGAACACCGAGCAAAAATCCATCACTGGACCAAGCGTAAGAAAGGGATACGAAAGGTATATAAAGCAATCGAAATCATCCCTTTCCATTTCGGTAGTTCCTTGGCTGCGTGAAATTTACAGCCTTGAATTGCTGTTATTAGTTTCTTCCCCTCTGCGTTTCGTGGTTTTCTTGATCTTTCCCTCCGTGTTTTTGACGAGTTCAAACTAAGACAGGAGAGCGTAACAAGTTGAGAAGCAGTTTACTTTCGTATGATTTACTTTTCTGCTTTCCGCGAACAGAATTTCTTTTTTGTCTAAAGTGTGTCGTCTTCTCGAGTGGAAAATCGCACATTTGTGTCTGTAGCCTGTACTATAGCTGTGGTTAAAACTGCTACGTGTGTTCAAGTAATTCAGCAAGAGCCAGAAATTACGAGGTTTCCTTGCCCAAATTGGAAAATTGTTTGCCCTACGCAGTGCTACAGTTTAACCTAGCTCGGAACTGAAGCCCTAAGCGCCAACATATGAGCAAACAGTAAGCGGGGAAAGAAATGATAAGGCAAATCTGTTGATGTCTTGTTCTCACTGTATAAGGGGCAATTCAGAAATCTTGTGTGAAACATTTACCTGCATGGCTGCACAGTTTCAATGCTTGATGGATAAACTGTAATTTTTCTCCCTTAGTTGCTCCCCTTTGCCGTTCAGAATATGGAATGCATTTCCAATTTCGCGGAAAGTGGTGTGAAGTGGATCCTGTCTTCAAGAAAAGATTAGTAGTTGCTGATGTTGGTTGGTTTGCTATGCTACTTTTGCGAGAGGGATGCAATTGTATGAGCCTATTTTAGGTTTCATCATATTTTGTCACAAGTCACAGCCTGTGTTATCTGCAAGTAAGCATAGCTATTGGAGTTGTTAAGATTAAGATAATTTACATACTGGCTCGGGAATTATTTGCGTTTGAATTTAGTTTTTGCCAATAAATAGTTCAAGGGATGAACAACAACAACCAAGCCTTTTGTCCCAAATAAGTTGTGGTAGTTTAGGAATGAAACCCAATCAAAGTCAATAAAACCCCTGAATCTTTGATCTTAGGTTATGGTTCCAGTACATGGATTGCTAACTTCCATCCACTCCTATCCAACGTCAACTCTTTGGATACATTCTCATCCCCTAAGTTTCTTTTAACTGCTTCTTCCCATGTCAGTCTCGGTCGACCTTTGCCTCATGTTTTTGAGACGGCTTAAAATTTCATTACGCTTTGGTGCCTCAGGAGGCCTCTGTTGGAGATGTCCAAATCATCTCAAACGATGTTGGATAAGATTTTCTTCAATTGGTGTTGCCCCAGTCCTATCATGTATATCATCATTCATTGCGGGTTGAATCGCGCCTTGTATAACCACAAGTCCACCGTAGCATTCGCATCTCTGCTACACTCATCTTTTGTACATGTCTTTTTATCGTCCAACATTCCGCTTCATACAACATCGCATGTCTAATCATCATCCTATAGAACTTACTCTTTAACTTTTAAGGGATTTTTCTATCACATAGGACACCACCATTTCACCCACCCTCTCGTATCATGTGACACATCTTCATCAAACTCGTCATCACTCTGTAACATCGATCCCAAATATCGAAAAGTTTCATTCCTAGGCACTAGTTTTTCATCCAGACTAACATCCCATCATCTGCCATAGCACCGTTGAAAATACACCTCATATACTCAGTTTTAATCCTACTAAATCTAAAACACTTCAATTCTAAAGTCTTCCTCCACAACTTTAGTTTCGTATCAATGCCTACCATATCCTCATCAATTAGCACCACATCATCAACAGAAAGCATACACCAATGATTATCTCTTCTTGTATGTCCCGCGTGACTTCGTCCATCACTAGGGCAAAAATGTAGGGGCACAATGCTAACTCTTGATATAGTCCTATCTTATAGGAAAATTACTAGTCCGTGAATGCCATCTTATGTTGTGGAAAAACACACTATCTAGGTATAACCTCACAATCTATGCAGGCTCGTTTGTCCTCCTTCCTACTAAGGACAAAATTGATCTATCTAGAATGATGACCACTGCTAAAGGTAACTAAATGGGATTGTCTCTTTATAAAGAATGTGTTAGCTATCATGAGGTCATAGGCTATGGCAAAGTTCAAGATATCTTCTCCTTGGTTCCTATCACCATAACCAAAACCCCCATGCACCCACTCAAACCCCCAACTGGTTGTACCAACACGACCGTTGAAATCGGCTATTAAGAAAAGCTTCTCACTACTAGACACACTTCTACTGATGTTATCTAGATCTTCCCAAAATTGCCTCTTAATGGCCTCACTCAAACCTACTTGTGAAGCATAAGCACTAATAACATTCAAAACCAAGTCGCCGATGACTAGCTTGACTAGGATAATCCTATGTCCCTGTTGCCTTACGTCGACAACTCTACTCTTGAGGCTCTTATCAATTAAGATGCCCATTTCATTCGTGTTCCATTCTATTCCAATATACCACAACATGAAGCCAGTATTCTTCACTTAGCCTGCTAACTAGTTTCTTGAAAGCAAAAGATATTTACATGTCTCCTAATCGCCGTGTCAACTAACTCTCTTAACTTACATGTTATGGACCCTACATTCCAACTTCCTAAGCAGATCCTACTCTCCTCGGCTAGCTTCCATTCCCCTCATCAAGTAAAGTGCGAAGACCCTTGCATATTTTCAGCTATATCTGAGCACCGATGTAGCGCATCACTAAGGGAGTGACGTCCTCGCCCTTGCTCATTTATCACCACACCCGATTTCCGATACGGCGCGTCGCTAAGAGGGTTATGCCCCAAAGAAAATCTCTTGGGTTTCATTCATCAACTGGAGACTGTTTTTTTCTTTTTACATTGGCTCGCCAAGCCTATCACAACCCTCTTCTTTTTTCCTGGCTTGGGAAAACTACACATGAGGAGTTAGTTCAAGAGATGGAGCCAACCAATAAATTTTCATAAGAAAAATTGGATCTGCTACTCATTTGATGAATCATATCTAGTGTTTGAACCAGTCAGACCTTTTTTTTAATTGAGGGCTTAATGAACAGCCTATCGAACTAAATGAATGAAACCTGATCATAAAAGATTGTTTGCGTGGATACTAACGTAGTAACATGGCATGGACATATCCATAAAGTACTCAACTTTACCTCTCCTATAATGTACAGTAAATACTGGTACTTTGAATCATCACTTGGTTCAGGTTTACGGTGTTACATTCAAATGTTCAATTGAATACCTTCAGAATGTAGCAAAAGGTTTTACTGCCCTATGCAATTGATAATCTACTTAAACCTCCTTGCAAATCATGCCTCTTATTTGTGATTCTTAGGGCCTGTTTGGCAGGGATTCAGCTTCTCCAGATTCTGAGAATCTGGTGAAGCTGAAAATTTTAGCTTCATCAGATTCATGAAGCTGGAGCTGTGAGTACATTAAGAGTGTTTAGATAGATCATCTTGTTTACATTTTAGACCAAAAATATAAACTTAATTCACTTTATTTTAGCCTACAAGTTCTAGATTTCAGGAGAAGCTGGAATCTGGAGCTCTACCAAACAGGCCCTTACTATGCAGTTTCCTTACTTGATCTTCCATTACAAATATGGCATGATGGTACTTCCATTATTTACATATGTAGTCTATGTAACTTCATGCCCTTTCCCAAAAAAAAGGTCCTCTGTTGGTAACTCCTGTGTACTAAATTATGTAGTTTCAATGGCTGCCAAGTACATCATCGCTGGTATTGTTGGCTCCTTTGCTATCTCATATGCTTGCGACTACTTAGCTGCTGAGAAGAAGATATTTGGAGGTAGGGCGCCTTATCTCAAGTTCCCGTTGTCAATTCACAGCACAGCCAACAACTCAACATACATTCTTAATATTTATGTAAAGAATATATGCAAGACCATCTCCCTTTGTTAATCATCGTGATACTTCTTGATCAGGTACCACACCAAGGACTGTGTCTGACAAGGAGTGGTGGCAAGCGACGGACAAGAAGTTCCAAGCCTGGCCTCGCACCGCTGGGCCACCTGTTGTCATGAACCCCATCAGCCGCCAGAACTTCATCGTGAAGGATCTCAATCCCTGAGGTAAAGCAAAGCAAGATGTTCCGTTGCATCATTCAATTGAGAAAAAGCCTATTCGTGGACTTATTTCATCTCGGAATGAAAGTGCAGATTCTGAAGTTTCACTTACTGTTTCAGGTTGTGATGGAAGCATTTGCTGAAGGATGCACCGGACCAATATCAGGCTTTAGCTACAAGCTAACTATGCCATATTCCTAATCAGTACTTAATAAAACAGTACTTCTGTCTGGTGCAGTCTGGTTTCTTTTGAAGAACAGAACCTGAAGCATATTTTCTTTGGACATTGTCACCTTGGCATGCATATGACTGTTCTTATGTAGTGACCTCTACTTTGTGCTTGTGCTCTGTGGTGTGGCGTGGCGTGTTTTGTCACAGTGGAAATATGTGCCTTGTGTCCTGATGCAAAAGATTTAGGCCATTTCTTTCAACTCGAGAATCCAGATGGCCTCTCAATGTGAAGTTACTGTACTTTAGACTTCTGTTGCTATCATCTAATAGTTTTCGAGAGGCTGCTTGAGTGATGCTGAAGCTGAGGATGCCTCTTGCATTTCTCGTTGCTGTTATGAGTTATGACACAATTAGCATAGCTGGCTGGCAGGATTCGCTCATTGGTATTTTTGGTCAAAGATTTGGTGATCTGAGATGACGCTGCTTGGCTGCTTGCTGTAATTTTTGTCAGATAAAAACAGAGAGATCCCTGTGGGGGTGATTTCACGTCTGACAACTCTATTGAGTCGTGTTCACAGCAAGATCAATCTATGATTTACCGGAATTTTCGCTGAGCTCTGTGCTGTCGACGAACAAGGTTCAGTTACGAGTTCTTCGGCCGAAAATTGTCAGGGCTTCAGCCTTCAGGCTTTGGTCTGCAGCACTGACAGCATAATGCAAAGTCACTGGAAACGTGTTAGCCTATGTCTGATTAATTCACATAGTCTACTACCAGCCCCTGGGGAACAGGGTTAATTGCCAAATCTGCATCGAATTTCACTAACGATAGTAAACATCACCCGAAAAAAACAAACTGTTTCTGCAGGATGCTTTGCCTTAAACTTGAAAAGAGGATTGATTGCCTTACTACTAGTATCTGAATACTGAAATAGAAAATATATTGGGACTAGAGATTTTGTGATGTGGATATCTGTCTGGTGAAAAGGACGGAGGCATCGGATGCTGCAGCAGCAGCGTCGTTCCCCAGTCGGTCCCTCTGCTTTCTTTTCTTGCACTGACCGACCTTGTCACGGGTTCTTTGAATGGAACCCACTCGAGTCCACCACGCTCCCCTCCCCGTGTCGCCCCGCCATTACCCACCCTCTTGCGTTGGAAGCTGTGAATTTAAGGCACCGAGGTGCAGGAGAAAGAACTCATTAGACCAACTCCAACGGCTTCCCTTCCCGTGTCCCGTTCCCTTCGCGAGGAGAATACGAGGCGTTCCCTCAGAAAAACGCCGCTCCAACGGCTTCCCTTCCGTGTCGCTTCGCGAGGGCCGAGGAGCGACATTCCCTTCCCGCGGAACCTCTCTCCTTCGCTTCCACCTCTCCCGCATCTCGCAAAGACTAACGGCATGCGTGTTCGCACGAAGTTGGAGCTTTCGTATGCGTGACGGGAAGACTACCACTCGAGCGTATAGAAGCGGCGGCAAGACTCTCCGCGACCCAGCGACAGCGAGGTGAGCGGCGTGGATCGGCACCAGTACTCCTTCGACCGCCCCAAATACATTGTGGTATTTGCGCCGATTAGGGTTTCTCACCATCGATGGGTCTCGATTTGGGTGCATCTAGAGAAGAAACTTGCACTAGGGTTTCGATTTGGTTGTTGTACACATGGGTCGGTTACCGATTTGGGCGATGTTGCATTAGGGTTTTGATTAGGCGATGTTGCATTAGGGTTTCGATTTGGTTGTTCGATTTGTTAGGGAATGGTATCGATTTGGTGCGGATGGGGACTTGCGGTGTTGATCTTGTGAATGGGGACATGGGGACAAGCTATTTATCGACTTGGTGCGGATTACGGTCTCGATTTGGTCATGTTGTGTCTGCGATTTGGGAACAAATCTTCAAATAATCTATGTGATGTAGGGAGTATCTTTGGTGGCATGTGCGATTCGTTCAATTCATGTGCGAGATCTGTTCGGTGATTTCATACCGCGACTCATAATTCAATTTGATATTGCATTTGTTTCTTCTTTGGTGTCCGAGATTGGTATTGTTCGATGATGATAATGGGTGTGAATTTGATAAGAACATTTATCTCTATGTTTTAGGCCTTGAACTGTAGACATGAATGGTTGATAGAATTGATTATTCATTTTGTTTACTCCATGCCCGCCGATAACTCCGCCATTATGACTTGTTCATTGTGCGTGACAACATGTTTTTAATTACTTGTATGCTTATCGATGCTATTAGATTCAGTCACTGATTGCACTGATTCCTACTCAGTCCTGATCGTCTTGTATCTTCTTTGCGTACTCTACGTTCTGAATTAATCTGTCACAGCTTGGATTCCAGTTCAATCTTGTTTGGGCAGTATTTGAGTGATCTGAACAAATGACAAATGTAATTTAGTATATGCTGTTGCCATGATTAAATCTGACTTAAGGAGTATATGATAGTAGTGATTGATAAAATTCTAATAGCAGTGGTTGAGTGTTGAACTGTTCTGCCATTTCTTGTTAATTGACAAGACTGTGTCTTTGTTTTGTTTAAGAAAGAATCAATATCGCTTATATTCGGATGTGCATATTCTTCACAGCTTAAATTCTTTAGTGTGCACTTTAAGGTGGTAAGAGTTCAAGGCCTAATTCATTCGATAAATTGTCACCCATTTGTGATTAAAATTGAGATCTATTCTTCACTTTTCCCAATTTCGAGAGCAACATATTCATGATAACCAATCTTCGGTAAGTAAGATGCTGGGCATAATTCATATAGTACATGGCATTAATTTGTGCAATATCAAATTGCTTATGTCATGTTGTCCGTTATTGAATTGTGTTTTCTCGATTAAGGAATTGGTTGTTGGATCTTTGCCTTTGTCCGGTATCCACATGATACCTTTTCGCATAAATCACAACATAACAGAAATGCCATTATATTACATTGCTAAAAGGAATAATTTTGCTCTTACAGTCGCATATTTTACAACAATCTAGAAAACTTGAGATGGCAAAAATATGTAATAGTACAATCTCCCAAAAAAAATATGGTTAAGTAGTAACTCGGAAAAGTTTAGATGGCAGGATGGAATTAATGTCTGTTGGGCCTATTAGAGAGGAAGCTAGGAAGTGGAGAAGTTGCTTGAGCTGATCCCTTTTGACCTTTTCCCATCGCCACTAGGGCATGCAGGGAGGCTAGTGCTGTTGATCTTGCAAAGGTGTTACAACCTGAGTGCAAGTTTTATGGTTGTACTACTTGTTCTGTATGTGTGCTTTGTGCATCTGCATTCAGCTTTGGCAAGCTGAATTTGTGACTGAACTGTGCAAGACTTGAAAGCTCAGATGGCCTTCTTCTAGTACAATCAAATTTGTACTACTACGACATATGCATGTTGTGGTTTTTAGATGGAGGCGCATAATCTGCGAGTCGTCATCTCCAAGCTCGAGGATGATGGAGGACAAGGCGAGGCACTCTGAAGGTCGTCGAGACAACATGAGCGCAGTGATGCTACATGGGCCTTAGACATGAATATGGCACTCGCATGTCGAGGCCATAGCCGACACCAAACAGCTTGTCTTTGGACACAAGAAGATTTGAAAGTGCACCTCCTAGCCCCGCCGTTGATGAGAATCCAGCGGAGGACGTCGATCCGAATGACGTAGTACCTTGGGACTACGAAAGCCCCCTGCCATGCTCTCCACTTAGCGATTTGTCCATCGAGTCGGATCGTTCAGGGCACCTTTGCTAGTTCTTAAGTTAAGGCGATGTTTCCGTGTGTTGTACTTAAATTCGAACCCTGTGTTTTGCAAGCTGTAATGCATTGTTAGTTTCGAACCTTATCAATGATCATCGTGATGTATGTTTCACCATGGTGTACAAGTTTGAGTTGTCAATATTGACTTGCCTTACATGTTATGCTTCCATTGGTTTACCGTACATCTGTCATCTCCGCATATTTGACCTATTCCTAATTACCTTTTGTGGCGAGGAGGGCCTATTAAGGCAACCCGACATCTGAGAACACTCATATAAACTTCATATTTATTCTAGTTCAATCTGCTTAAATGTTCATACACTTGATGATATCTCTGATAGTCTGGTCACTATATATGATACTTTCTGTAAACATGGATCAGATTGATTTCATGTGTAAGTGGTCAACATTTCTCTCTATGGTTGTTATTGATGGTTGTGAATATGGTTATTTCTCTCCATTCCAGATCTCATGCGGGAAGATATTCAATTTGTAAGTCCTAATTCTTTTGCGCAACTGTACGATGTGAACAAATAATATAGGTGTATGGCAGTATAGTATAGCACATATCAAGCTAGGTAGCATGGAAATTATTACAAATATCAGATTCAATTTTTGCTTTCAGTGAGAATGTTAACACTGTTCAGAAAGATACATCTGCCAGTTGTGAAACAAATATGGCAGCTGTAAATATGACCTGTTGTTTCAAATCAACTAGGTATTTGGGCCAGTTGGCTGCAGTTAAAATTGAGACCCACAAGTCGGTAATTAAATTGTTGCAAGATAAGTTATTCGAAATATGAGCAGCAGAATCTTTTATTGCATACTTCAGTGGCTACACTGCCCTTGCATATTTTTCTTTGTGTATTGGCTGCTGTTTACTTCGCACTTGACACACTTGGGATTTAGTTTGTCAGTGGAGATGCTTGTGGTCTTCAGCAATCTAATTTGGGTATAAGGTGTGTCATTTATTTCTCAATCTTAGTCTTCTGATTTTAAAGTACATTTACTGACATTTTGCTGATCTATGGAAATTGCACAGCTTCCTTCTATCTTGGCTTTTCATTTCCTGGTCTTAGCATTACTAACATCTATGATTTTGTGCAGAGGTAGACATGAACCATCTCCATCTGGTTCATCAGATGACTCCCTCTCATGTGATGAACAAAGGCTGCGAAAACAAAGGCAGTAATCATCTCGGAGTTAATTCTGAAGCATTCCACGAGAAAAACGAAGTAAACATTGCTTTCCTTCACTGCTCTATTGCTTATACTGCTGCATACGATCCTAACACATGACGAATAATCAATATATCCTTTTCATGAAGGTTCATGAATGTGCTGTACAATTTACTTGGTGGTTCTTCTGACAATACCAAATTTGAGGATGATTGCCGTGCTATTATTGGGACTCAATCCTATGTTCTATGTACTTTAGATAAACTGATATACAAAGTCGTGAAGCAGGTAAGTTGACTCAATCCTTTATTTTTTTTACTTTGGGTTGGCACGGCATTCGTTCTTACAATTTCCCTGGTATCAGCTTCAAGCTATAGCAACAGATGAAATGGACAACAAGCTTGTCCAGCTTTATTTATATGAAAATCAATATCTCCTGGGAGGTCCTTTGATCTACTTTATCATGAAAATGCCCGTGTCCTCCTCCATGACAAGAGTATATACCGAGTTGAATGTGTGAACTTTCGTTCCGTTCTGCAGACTAAATGAATTCTGTAATTTACTTATAGTTCGTTGTGTTTTTTCCCTTCTTTATCTTTACATAAAGAATACACTTTTTCTTGTCTTCTACAAAGAACTGGTTCACTTGTACTGCAATGTTCATAATTCTTGACTGCTTTCGCTTTCTATAGAATGATAAAGGTCTTTTCTGTTGCAACTTAGTGCTCAAATCCAATCTTGCTTTATCTATTCAGTTGACGAAATATGGTCATGAAAAGCCTTAATATCTGGTGGTGAAAGGGAGGAGAAGTTGGTAGTTGAAGAGGATGATAGAATAAGTATTTTTTATGTGGGAAGGGAATGGGGAAGGGAACGCTGTTGGAGTGTTTTTCTGGGAAGGGAATGAAAACTGGGAAGGGATTCACTGTTTGGGTGGGGAAGGGAATGAAATGAAGGGAAACTGTTGGAGTTGGTCTTACGGAGGATAAGAACTCATTCAGAAGCGAGAACTATGAGTTGGTTTGGAGATGGTCCAAGTTTTTCTCGGAGGGCTCGTCAACTTATGTTGCTGAAGAATGAAGAAGAAGATTTGATTATTCGCATTATCATTGAGGAGGAGGAACTAGCAGCACAAGACCGGTACCCTCTTCTTGCGATATCTAAACTTGCGTAGTCGATAGCGAATCTGCGAATCTGCGATCGATATCTAAACTTGCGTAGTCGATAGCTGCTGTTCCATGGCCGCGCATGCACTGGCCGCCGTCGCCGGCAGCCGGATCGCCGGACAGACCGGTACCCCTCTTCTTGCCTCTTGCAGGTAAAGGAAGCATATGCCCTGCTATTGTCGCCTTCGCCTTCTTCTCGAACTGCTTCTGCTTTAGTTTAGCTGTTACAGTTTCGTGGAGCTTGTGAAGAGATGATGGCCATGCTGCGTTTCGCTTCCCGTGCATGGTTATGGAGCATCTTGTCTAGTTTAATTGTGTGCGCATCGCTGATCAGCAGCGCATGCTTTTGTGTGGAACACCGGAAGCCTTGGTCTGCAGATGAGCAAAAGAACAAGGCTTTAGTTGCTTTCGAGAAGCATCTCTGCTTGCTTGATTTAATCTTCCCCCATTCTGATTCAATCAGCTCTAGATCGTTCTAGGTGTCATGCCATTAGTACAGTACCTTAAAAAAATTTCAACTCTGTTTGGTTCCTGCACTCTATTGGCATTGATTCATGTCAAGAGGAACACATAGCAACCGATTGTATATTTGTTGATTCCATTCTGAATTCAGAAGTAGCATACATGTATTACTGTAGATGCCATCATTTCAATGAACAATCGACTTGCGATTTGAGTAACGCCGAGTACAAATTCACACGTATTTGAGAAACCGATGAGATGACTGTACAACGCCTGTGGTCTGTTCACAGGAGAGGAGCTCAGAATCACTCGAGTAGCGCCCAGCCGGAGGAGCAGAACGCCGCCCGCGACGACGGCGCCGCGGCGACGATCACGGCGGCGCAAGTGGAGGCCGCGCTGAACCGCAAGAACGTGGAGGTGCTCCACGAGGAGCGCACCGCGACGGTGCTGCCGGGCGAGGCCAGCGAGGACGCGTGGGTGCCCGACCAGGAGACGGGCGTCTTTTTCCCCGCCGACGAGGTGGCCGACACCGACAACGTGAACCACGGCGCGCCTACCGGTCCGCCGCACCAGCCAGGCACCGCGGCGGGCTGCTCGGCGTCGGTGCTGGACCAGACGGTGTTCGTCCGGGAGGAGGACATGGAGGACGTTGAGAGGCCTGGCATTGACATGTCCAATGCCAAATAAGCATGCGTTGGGCTTGTGAACTAGTAGTAGCTCAGGCTTGTAGTTTTCTGCTGTAGTAGCAAATTAGCAATAACGAATAGTCGAATAAGCTTTCTCTTCTGAATTCTGATGGAATAAATCTCATGTCTGCTCTGTGTAAAAGGCTCTAGTTACTAGTGAAGAGCTCAAGAATTCGTAAGTTCTTCCTTACGTTCAGTAGTCGGTTCTTCCTTATGTTCAGTAATCAGAATGATTTGGATCAAATTCAGTATGTTTCGTCCTTTCGTATGTTTCGGTATGAAATCTGCGTCAAATTCGGTATGTGACTGCGTCAGGATGTACATACCATGAGAGTTCAATGGAGTTCACTACATCTAATGGAGTTCGCCGGAATTGCTCGGAACTCGTGCACGACGCCGTCGATCTCGATGAGGCTGCAGCCGGGGACCTTGTCGATCTTGCTTCTCCTCATCTGCCTCCTCACCTGCACTACCTTGCCGTGCCGGCGTCTGGACGCGTACATGTTCGACATGAGCACGTAGTCCCCGGCATCCGCGCCCGCGTAGCCCTCGTGCTTATCGGCCATCCGCCGCAGCACGCGCTCGGCTCGCTCGACATCGTCGTGCGCTCGGCAGGACGCGAGGAGCGAGCTCCAGAAGAGCGCGTCGGGCTGTACCGGCATTGCCGCGACGAGCTCTTCTGCCTCGTCCAGCCTCCCGGCGCGGCTGAGCATGTCGACGACGCAGCCGTAGTGCTCGATGCCAGGCGTCACGCCGTAGGACTCCGGCATGGCATTTAAATGCCGGAGGCCCTCCTCGACTAGCCCGGCGTGGCAGCACGCCGAGAGGACGCCGAGAAACGTCACCTCGTTCGGCCTCACACCGTCTCGCCGCATATCGGCGAACACTGCAAGGCCCTCCTCGCCGTGGCCGTGCATCGCTAGCCCCAGGATCATGGACGTGTAGGTGTACACGTCTCGCCGCGCCATGCCGTCGAACACCTCCGTGGCCTGGTCGATCGCGCCGCACTTGGCGTACATGTCGAGCAGAGCGTTGCCGACGACACCGTCGGCCTTGCGCCCCAGCCTGCCCATGTAGGCGTGCAACCACCTTCCGGTGTCGAGCGCGCCGAGCTGAGCGCACACGCCGAGGACGGCGACGAACGTCGCGTCGTCCGGAGGAACCCCCGCGCCCTGCATCTCCGGGAACAATGCCAGCGCCTCGCCGAGCTCCCCGGCGCGCGCGAACGCGGAGATCATTGTGTTCCAAGAGACAACGTTCTTCTTGACGGGCATCCTCCTGAAGCACCGTTGCGCGGCCGCCGCGTCCCCGCACTTGGCGTACATGTCAACCAGCGCGTTCCACGCGACGACATCGAGAGCTACCTTCCTATCCAGGACGTGCTGGTGCGCCTTCCTGCCCAGCGCGAGGTCCCCTACCTCCGCGCAGGTCGCGAATGCCGCGCCAGCGGCCACGGCGTCGACAGCCACACTGCGGTCTTCCACCATGTCAAAGAACAGCGATAAGGCCTCGTCCAAGAACCCGAGCTTTGCGTGCCCGGTGACCATGGCCGTCCAAGAAACGACGTCCCGGCCGTCCGGGAACCTGTCGAACAGGGCTCGCGCTCGGGCGCGCTGGCCGCACGCAAGGTAGAGCGCGATGAGGCCGTCGCGGACGGCCCGGTGGCGGTCCAGTCCAAGCTTGGCGGCATGGGCGTGCACAGCCGCGCCCTCGTCGAGCGCGGCTGACGCAGCCAAGGACTTTATAAGGGCCCGGAGACCACGGGCGTCGTGAGGCGCACCGCCGCGCCGAAGCGACGCCGCGTGCAGGCAGTGGAACGGAGGCGTGGGCCTGCTGCTGTGTGCGGGATGGAGCTGCTCCTGCTGCTGCGGTTGTGGTAATGGTTGGTGCGCAGGTGGATAAGGCGCCATGGGTGGTGAGCTCACTGCCCACTGAACTGCACTGCAGTGCGTCGTCGTGGTCGGCTGGTCGCCTTGAACTCGTGGGAAGTGGAGAGGAAAATATCATCGCCTGTTTGGGTAAGACCTGGGGGGCTGACGTGTGGGGCCGGGGGCTGGATAATGACGTGGGCATCTGAATTCAGTCGGCCTGATTCTCCTATTTGATAATGGACGGACAGGATGGTCCCAAAAATGGATCGCGCTCCATTTCGGACCAAAACTTACGCGGGTCTGAAAACGCTGGGCCGTCTGTTCGAGGATGTACGGGCTAGATGGGTGCTCCCTAACGGGTAAAGATAGAAAAACACATGCTCTCCGACTCCATAAAGGGACGAACTGTTCGCCGTCGTCTTCTCCGGCGATGGTCTCCGCCGACGCCGCACGGCCGAGGTCTGCCCGATAACGTCTTTTCCGGTTCGCCATCCTCCGAAAAAAAGTTTCAAGAACGTTCGGATTGCAAAAAAAAATGGCAAGATAAAAAAACAAAACATCCAAACAAGTTTTAAAACCAGTCAAAAAAAAAAACTGGTGGCTAACGAAGAAATTTTGAGCTACGCGAACAGAAACTTGGAGAAAAGAAAGCATGGCTCAGAGAAACACCTTTCGCCGAATCGCATCACGCTACTACCATCCCGATCTCATTCCCAGAAGACGAGTGAATCAATCGTCACATCTGGGAGATTGGGAGGCAGCCGTAAGACCGGCCTTTCAATTTCTCCTCACTGCCATAACATGATTCGTAATTTTGCACCGTACAATGACACAAGCGGCGAGAAAGAATGACACGATCGGCGTGAAAGAAAGAAGAAATAAATAGATGCAGCAGCGGAGCGAGAGCAAGTAATGGAATGGAATCGATCCAAGCGGATGCGCCGCCATCTCATAGAGGGGAGGAGGGGGAGGAAGCCCTAACAAACAGGAACGGTGGGCCGTCTGTTCGAGAATGTGGGAGCCTCCGGGAGCGACCTGGGCTGGCCTTCCAGGGCCCAACTGTAACTAGGCTCTCATCGGCCTTCTAGGCCCGGCCCATACTTACGCACTAAATTAGTAGTTCTGTATCTCTCTTTGAGAGCAGATCGACTCTGAGCTCCAGGTTTTATTAGTAGTGTGGTAGAATTGTGGATGTACAGTTTTGTCCACTAAGATTTAAATCCTGATGTCTATTTTTATACATACGTGAATATGTTTTCAGTAAAAAATTTGTAAGATGATACATGAAAATATTTTTAATAGGAATTTTGTAAGAATTTCGTAAGATCATACGTGAAAATGTTTTTAATAGGAATTTTATAAAATCTCGGATTTATGCAAGTCTCCGTCGTTCTAGACGGTATGCATCTTCTTTCTAGAGATGCACTCTTGTTTGTCTTGTTTCCAGGGGCGCACTCGGGCGTGTTCATCTTCTTTCTAGGTGGTGCACTCGTGTGCGCGTGCGTCTTCTTTCCAGGCGTGTAGTGTATTAAGAGGACACATTTCTTCTTGTAATCGGAAAAAAAGAAAAGTTTTGGTTTCTGATCAGACTGATGCGATAGCGATACCAACATGAAGACTAGATTCTACAGGCAGCGTTTGCGTCAGGCATTTCATGTTCATCTCGAGTGCTCTTCAATTCAGGCTGAGAGCTAACAGGAACGTAGCAAAAACTAGCTGTGGATCGCCGAACCCTGATACCCTTCATCCTGAGTCTGTGCTACTACATTTTTCATCTTGATGAGCACGCACTCAGGCTGGAGATGCCCCGGATGTGATCAATCAATCTACATGGGCCATGCATGGATCAATCAAACTAAGGTGAAACATCAAGGAACAAATATTGTATTGTCAATTTGTACATATATATGCATCTTCAACTAGCTACAGATGCATGGAACAAAAGCGCACAGCTGCCGCAGCCCCAAAGCCCCATCAAACGTGTTGCAGCTCATTTTGAAACAGTTGCGACACATAGTTCAATCACTCAATCAACAAGCACAAAGCCAATATATGCATTAACAATACTGAAAACTGAACTGGACATACGAGTAATCCTCCATTTCTCCCGGGATGCAACATTTTTTTCATTCTTTTACGGAAATGAAAGTACGAAGTTCAGAGAGTAATAAGCAGCAGCACTTTACCTCCAGAATCCCAGAGAGCTGTAAACATTATTACAAGTCTACATCAAACTCTGGACACAGAGCGCAGCTAATGAGCGAAAATTAAAAGGAACATAGCAATTGAACCCAAACATTAAGTCAGTCATGCAAAACCAACATGCTGGTAATCTCTTGCAAAGTTGCATGATGGTCGTCAGTCATCGAAAGACAACATTCTGGGCAACACACAGCTGGGCAGCGACCCACTGCCAGCACCATCAGAGGTAATTCAGCACCTCGATTCAACGAGTATACGTTGGTAAGTGGTACCCCTCCTCAATGGGTTCATGCAGGACAGTGGCTAGGCTGGCTCGTATCTAAATAGACGAGCCAAGCGAGATAATTTTGGGAATCTAGCAGTATTACACTTTCACCATTCAGATACAATTGTTGATATAAAAACTGCTAATACATCATGAGTCAAGCGAGACAATTTTAAGAATCTAGGAGCATTGCACTTCCACCACTCAAAAATATCAAAATTTTCGATGTTTTCTTCATTATCTCCAAGAAGGTATTTGTCGAGTTCAGACTTGTTGGTTCCAATTCTAGTATTACTCATCCTCATCTTTTCCGTAATTAGGGATTTTATTAACCTAGTGCTCCTTTCCACAGGTTTTTGTAAATCATTTGATTACGGTGTTTTATCACTTATAGCATATAGTTTTCTATACTCATCAAACAGAGAACGAAAAAAATCATTCGCATTATTCCAAATCTTTCCTTCTTCCTCACCAAACATCTCCAATGTAGCTATATGTGTGTAATGGGATAGTTTATATCTTGGATCGAGTGCAACAACAATAAACTTGAGTATGTTCAACTTATCCATATCTTCCCAATACTTATAGTACTTCTGAAGCATTCTTTGGTCCATTTCCTTACGCATATCATCATCACTATGTCACCATTGTCGCAACAAAAGCAAAA
Source organism: Guadua angustifolia (assembly GCA_036346375.1). Taxonomy (NCBI): domain Eukaryota; kingdom Viridiplantae; phylum Streptophyta; class Magnoliopsida; order Poales; family Poaceae; genus Guadua; species Guadua angustifolia. The sequence continues at coordinate 19,081,743 of CM070505.1, read as the reverse complement.
CATCTCCAATCTCATTTTTTCTAGATAATGGAAGCTTTATTATCTCCCGATATCTGCATCATGAGATGCACACAGCCTACTATTTATTACAACATTACGTCAAAAATGCCATAATAATGAGAGTTTTTTTTAATAATACATTTTTATTCAAAATTTTAAAAATATACCACAGAAAAAAAAATTACGAGAATATACTGCCGCATGCGATCCAACGAGCGGAGTGGGCCTAAATAGAAAATTACACGGGTGACAGGAGGGCAGGCGGTGACGTGGCCTCCTGTCGCCCGATCAACTGGCGACAGAAGCCTGTCGCCCGGTGGAAAGGCGACATGTAATAAATTGACCGATGGTCGGGCGACAGGGGGGGCGCGGGCCCCTGTCACCTAACCATATGGCGATAGCAGCTATACCCTCTATTTAAGCAATCGTCCGGCACTGTCTTCAATCATCAAATTCTTCAATCATCCAGCCAAAGAAACGAAGGGAGAAAGGAAGGAAGAAAAGAAGAGAGGAAAAATGCCGAGGCGTGCGAGTGGAAAGGGAAAGGGGAAGGCGAAAGAAGAGGGAAGTATTTCGGAGTGGCCGCGCAACATCGCGTACCAGGACCTCTTCGTACCTTTTGAAGTTGTCCCACCGATGTGCCTGTGCGGAGATCCTTGCAGGCTTGTCTATTCTTGGGAAATTCCGACTTGGAAGAGGAGGTATTGGATGTGCCGCAACTACGAATTCGACCCGCCGGAGAAGAGTCTGAAGCATCGCCAACTGCTAACAATCATACTTGTTTCGTAATATTTGTAAATGAAACATTGCTAATTTATGTTTCATGCAGTCGCCTCCGCCATTATGTGAATTTGAGAAGTGGTATGACGAGGAGATCAACCTCGAGGACCAAAGGCTACTTGATGAAGCCAACCGGCGAGAGGAGTCCAGGCGGCGGCTTGAAGCGCAGCGTGACGCCGCACGCGAGGAGACACGTCAAAAGGAAGCGGAGGAGAAAGAGGCCGAGAGAGAGAGGAAACGAGAGAGGGCACGTCGTGCCAGAGAAGCCTCACTGGAGGCATGGGAGAAGGGGAGGTGGCCTCGAAGCACTCAGTAGACGTTAAGTTGTAACCATTATTTTCGCATCCTAGTTTTATGTCTTAATGAAGAGTGTTGTCTACTTTATTTGTCGCTGTAACTTTTAATCTGAGAAATCATGGCCACTTAAGGGTTTTCCTTGCCTCACGAGGCCCACCGGATACGGCCCAAAAATTACGAAGAAAATCACGAGCGATCTACGTAACGTGAGCAACACTTATGAAAGGGCGACCTGGCCGAGCATTGCACCAGCACGAAGTTGCGAAAATCGAAAAAGGCACTCATGACACTTAAACAAATGAAAATCATGGCCACTTAGGGGTTTTCGTAGCCTCGCGAGGCCCACCGGATACTGCCCAAAAATTACGAAAAAAATCATGAGTGATTTACGCAACGTGGGCTACCACTTATCTACGGGCGACCTAGGCGGGCATTGCCCCGGCACGAAGTTGCGAAAATGTAAAAAGGCATTCGCGGCCACGAAACAGCGAAAATCGTGGCCACTTAGGGGGTTTCCTTGCCTCGCGGGGCCCACCGGATACGGCCCAAAAATTACAAAAAAAATCATGGGCGATCTACGTAACGTGGGCAGCACTTATCAATGGGCGACCTGGCCGTTCATTGCCCCGGCACGAAGTTGCGAAAATCGGAAAAGGCACTCGCGGCCACGAAACCACGTCTTGTTGTTTCAGTATGAAAAGCGGAGTGCAGCGTGTTGTCGTTTCAGTCTGAATAGCGGGGTGTAGCGTGTTGTCGTTTCACTCTGAAAAGTGGGGTGCAGCGTGTTGTCATTTCAGTTTGAAAAGCTGGGTGCAGCGTGTTGTTGTTTCAGCCCCAATGGCGTGGTGCAGAGTGTTGTCGTTTCAGTCTGATAAAGCTACTAGGTATGTGACAAAGCGTCTAGCTGATGAAAGGATTAACTAAGTACATAAGATTAAAATTACAAAAAATACAAATGCAATTTTTCGTGCAACATATTTCAAATGATTAACTAAGTACATAATATACTACCACTAATAAAAATCAAAAGAAACTCTCGCGTGGCGCTTCGGGAGGCCTCCTCCTCCGAACCTAGGCCTGTGAGTATGTCAACTGCGTCGGCGCGCGGTGGACCCTCTGCGGCCTAGCTGGAGGCGTCGCGTACTCGGGCTCAGTGGGCTGCGTCGGTTGTGGCGCTCCGTCACAATTGTGATGATTGACCTCATCCGGATGAGGAACCTCGCTACAGTGTCCTCGTAGTCCACCGGATCTGGATCATCACCCTCATCCTCGTAGTCGTCAGGAGCAGGTGTAGCTGCGCGCGAGAAAAACTGTGCCTGCGGGCTTGTAGCAAATGAAGAATTGTTTAGAGCATTGTAATACGCGATTGTAACACGTGAACAAAGTCTTTGTCGCTTGCTTCAGATAACCGCAAGTAGATTTGTAAGTATAGGGATCGCGCCCTCTCCTCGAATGGTTAGGCTAACGGCCTCGGATGAATTTGGATCGAGCTAGGAGTCCCAAATTTATCTTGGTTCGGCCGAACATCCCTACTTCCGGTTTGTGGCGGTGGATCTCGTTGATCCGGGGTATGGCGGATTACATGCGAGGACTAAGGACAGCCCTTAGTGCTCGTCTCAATGGTGGAGCTCGGGAGCTCCGAGCGCCGCTCGGTCGGGAGAGCAAGCGAGGTGGCTAAGGCGTAAAATGAGGGGACTCGTCCCCAGTCGGGACCCCGCCTCCTTTATATAGTCGGAGGGGCGGGTTACACAAAAGCTTAGAGAAAAAGATAAGGGTGTGCTACGCCCGGAGTCCGATCTTCGGTCCTTGACGATTGATGAGTTCTGCTCATCTATGCCAGTTGGTAGACACAACGGACGGTGTTTCCTGAAGGTGCGCGACTGCCTCCTCGATCGCTGCTAGATCTCGACGTTGTTCGCGGTGTGTTACGTACGCTCCTTTACCCTTGACGCGGTGAGGGGACGGGCGTTTGACCCAACGGCTCCTACGCCGTCTAGAGAGGAAACCACCTGTCTCAGCATGGACGTCGGGTCCATGGATCGGGCGATCGGCTCGAGGTCGACCACCGTCGTGGCAGAAGTTGTCGAGGCGAGGCTTGTTGTGGTCCTGATCGGGAGCCCCGGTCGGAGCCTTCGGGATCGCCCGACCAGGGGCTCGGTCGGAGTTCCTTGGGAACCGGACCTAGGCGGAATGATCCGCCGCGTCCTCTTGGTCCTGGTTGTCCGTGAGAAATACAACCTTGAAATAGATGTATACTTTGCTGTGGGGTATCCCTGGTATGAGTATTCGCCAAGAGCCCCGAGGCCGCCCCGAATGTAGGTGTTCCTGGATGAGTCCCCCGTCTTCAGTTTACATGGTCTTTTTGGCGGCGCGACGCGGTTCGACAAGGCCGCGAATACTCTTGGGGATAGCTACTTTGTCTGAATGAGCCCGACCGACTCGGTCTGCCTCGGTTTCGATGGGGTGCGCTTGAAGGCCCTTCCGGTGTAGCCCCGAGCCCCAGTGCAGTCGAAGAGCCGCCGGGTTACCCGGCGATGGGTCCGACCGACTTCGGTCGGAAGGTTCCGGCCGACGCCGAGCCGACGCAGATAGTCGCTCGTCACCACGCAGGTTCCAGTTCGAATGCTTGTTTAACGCCGGCCGGACGCGGCCGTGGTCGGCAGGAGATCCGGATGCCTTCGCGAGAGGTTCCGGTTCGAGTGCTTATTTAACGCCGGCCGGACGCGCCGTGGTCGGCGGGGAGGTCCGGATGCCTTCGCGAGAGGTTCCGGTTCGAGTGCTTATTTAACGCCGGCCGGACGCGACGCGTGGTCACCGGGAGGTCCGGATGCCTTCGCGAGAGGTTCTGTTCCCGAGTGCTTATTTAACGCCGGCCGGACGCGCCGTGGTCGGCGGGAGGTCCGGATGCCTTCGAGAGGTTCCGGTTCGAGTGCTTATTTAACGCCGGCCGACGCCGCTGCGTGGTCGTGGGAGGTCCGGATGCCTTCGCGAGAGGTTCCGGCCCCGAGTGCTTATTTAACGCCGAGCCGGACGCCGCCGTGGTCGGCAGGGAGGTCCGGATGCCTTCACGAGAGGTTCCGGTTCCGAGTGCTTATTTAACGCCGGCCGGACGTGGCCGTGGTCTATTTGGGAGGTCCGGATGCCTTCGTGAGAGGTTCCGGTTCCCGAGTGCTATTTTTACGCCGTAGCTGGGCGTGTTAGTGCTATTTTTACGCCGTAGCTGGGCGTGTTAGTCCTGCTGGTTTAACGCCGGAGCTAGGCGGGGGGCATCCATCTCGAGTCCTCGTCGAGCGAGGCGATCTGCGAGAGGAGAGGCCGCTGTCGATCCCACATATACGCCCCGTCCGCAGGTGTGGGACCTGGAGGGGGTGAGCATACACGTGTTTACCTACGTCGGCCGAACACCGTGCTCGTGGAGCTGCAAACGGGTTATCCTAGTGGGCCCTGGAGGTCAAGCGACCTCCGAGCGGACGATCCCTACGTCGGGTGTCCGACCCGCTGGGGGCAACCCATAAAAAACCTTTCTTTACTCAATCCCGTATCGGACCCCGAGCCGTTCGTAACTCGGGGCGCAGCTGGCTGCTGCCCTTTCGGGGGATTCCGCGGGAGAGTTTGAAGTATGGTCTCGAACGCGAGCTAAGGCGATTGGGTCGTCCGCCGACCCAACTAGAGACCCACCGAGGGTTCGCCTAAAACTTGCCCCTCGCTCGTTTGCCTGCCGGGGTCGACGAGGGATCCACCCGGTGGATCCTGCCTTTGGGACCCACGGCCAGGTCTTACTCGTCAGGCATTCAAACCTTCTCGCCACCTCGAGGCCACGAAGGCCTGGTGGGCTTTTCCTCCTGCCTCGGATCGGTTCGAGCCGTCCCGAGGCGAGATTAAGGGTCGTGGGCGTCTTAACGACGCTCGACGTCTCGCAAGCATTTAATGCGCGTGCGGGAATTAAATGCGAAGCGAGATGATTAGGGGCGATTCGACTCACCCGCAGCGCGTCGTGGCGCTCCGATGTGATGGGCGACGCTTCATACGAGGCCGTCTTGACCGGTGCTCGCCCGATCGACACGCGTTTGGCTGGTGCCTGTTCGGCGCCCATAAGGCTGGCGCGGGAGAGGCATTAGGGCATCCTCTGCTCGCTTCGCCGCCCCTTGGGTTTGCCTTCCTTGCTCCTCGAGTCCTCCTGAGGCGAGAGGAAAAGAGAAGGAAGTTGGGAGAGAGCTACTCACATTCTTTCCCTCCGGCCTCCAATTGTTCGCGGATCGAAGATGTCGTGGTCGGAGTGCTCCGCTCTGCCCAGCCGCGCGCTCGGGCTGGAGAAGAAAGGGTTCCTTCTCCCGTGGGATGCCTCGCAATGGAGGGTCCCTACGGGGGCCGCGGAACCAGCACCGGAGGAGGGGGAGATCGTGGTCCCCGCTTGGTTTTACGAGCGCGGGTTCGGGCTCCCGCTCCATCCCTTCGTTCGTGGGATGCTGTACTTTTACGGGATTGAGGTACATCATCTCAACCCTTACGGCGTGCTCCACATAGCGATCTTCATAACGCTATGTGAGGCGTTTCTGGGGATCGAGCCCCACTGGTTGTTGTGGAAGTACTTCTTCTACGCCCGATCGTGGAGGGATAAGTCGGTGGCTGCCACGGCGTCCATGGGGTGCGCCATCTACCGCACTCGTCGCGGACGAGTACATCCTCAAGCCGCCGACATCGAATCGGGGGTGGCATTCCGAGTGGTTCTATGCTCGGAACCTGGCTAGCAGTGCTCCAGCCTTCACCAACCGTCTTCCCGAGTCGAAGGAAGACTGGGGCTGGGGCCTCGGCGTGAGGGAGAAAAAGAAGGTAGAGTCGATCCTGGAGCGGATCAAACTTCGTGAGGAGCGGGCTCGACCGGCAGTTATCGATACGCGTTCATGAAGATGCGCGTGCAACCCCTTATGGACAGGCCGCGCCCCATGTTCCTGTACGGCGGGGCATCCGATCCCATGAGGATGGCCGCGGCGGATCTCGCCGTGTCAGAGCTTGAGGCCAGAGTGGCCAATGTGCTGGTCGGGGGCACTATCGCGGCGGCGGGTGGCGCCCCCGAACCTTTTTCAATGGAGAACCCTCCAAACCTAGTAGGCCGAGCAGCCCCTTTTCCTCCCTCTGTTTCTCCTGGTTCTCGACATTTGAGTTGACTGGTGATTTTGCGCCATTCAGGGACTAGGCAGGATGGTGTCCCGACCGTTGCTGCCCGGAGAGAAGCAGCAAAAGGCCCAGGCCCGTGAGGCGGCTGCCCTGAGAGATTCCGCCCGCAAGAAACGGAGGGAGGATAGGGCAAACGAAAAGAAGAGGGAGCGCATGGCCAGAGTTGCACGCGGCGAGGATGCCTCTGTGACCACCGCTGTCAGTGCCGCCGATCCGGAGTCGTCCTCGAGCTATGGCGGCGGGGACAGCTTCGACGATCCGTACGAGGCCTACATCGGGCCACTGACTGGCGGTAAGCCCTGCGAGGGTACCGGTACGAGCACTCCCGTCGCCGCGCCCGAGGCGGAGATCCCCCAAGAGGAGACATCCTTGGGGAAACGAAAAGGCGATACGCCCCCACCAAAGAGGCCAGCGAAGAAGATGCTACTCCCGTTCCATCGCTCGGCGGTGGAAAGTGTGGACGAGGTGGTGGTCCAGCGTGAAACGGCTTCAGGTTCGCTCCCAAAGAATGGTCGGTCGCCGACGACGACCGCCGCCGCTTGGCAGACCGGGCCGCCACGAGGCTCCCCGGGAGTCGGAGCGCTGAAACTCCAGTACCCATGACGAAGTCAGGACCGGAGGAGGCGCGAGCGAGCTCTTGCCTTCGCCGCCAGGGCGGCGACTGGCGCGATCCTGGTGCCCGCCGCGGCCTTGCCGTCGCCGCCCAGAAACCCACCGGAGGGGATGACCCTGGCGCTGGGAGCCGCTGGCGCCGAAGCGCCATCCGGGGCGGCGAATATCCCTCCACCAGCCGAGGCACGCCATTGCCGTGCCTACTGGCGAACAACGACCGTCCGTGAGCCTCGGCTCCACGGACACCATAGCGGAGGTCGAGTTGTGGGGGGCATTCGAAGGAGGAGCACAGCAGGTGGAGTCGCATCTGGGCCAAATTCGTCGGGGGTTGGCGGCTGCCCTTGGCTCGACAGATGAGGCGTTGAAGGTCATTGCTGAGGTCACCCGGCCGACCTGCCAGGTAATCTTTTCCGAGCTCTTGACTCCAGCCTTTGATTCGCCTTGGCGACCGTCAGGCTAAATGAAGTACTCGGATTTCTGCAGCGACTGAAAACTCAGTCGGAAGAAAGGGTAATTGTCACCGGAGAGGGCGACCGCCTGAACCCCGAGCTGCGCGAGGCTCAAGAGGCCTTGGCGCACGAACGGGCAAAGGCGGAGGAGATCCGGAGGGAGCTGCTCGAGAGACACCGGGTTTCAGAGTCCCAGGAGATGAAGATATCCGAACTCGAGGCACTTTTGGCGGCGGCCCTTAGCGCCAGGGATGTCGCAGCTGCTGCAGGAGTGCGGCTTCAGAGTGAGCACGATCAGGCTCGGGCGGAGTTGGATTCCGCCAGGAGGGACGCCTCGCTCGAGCGGAAGACGCGAACCGAGGCCACGCTGGAGCTTCAACGCTAGAAAGCCCTTGCGGCTAGTGAGCGAAGTAACCCTAATTCAGTCTTCCGCGGTGGTAAATCCACTCGTCCTCTTTTTGACATCGCTTCGATCTGCAGCGTTGCAGGAGGAGCTCAGCGATGCAGTGAGGGCGCGGAGGACGGCAACGGAGGAGCGTGATGCAGCGATGGCAGCACGGGCGGAGGCCTTCTCCGCGAAGGAGCTGGCGGAGCGCGATTTGTCCGAGCGAGCTGCTGAGCTGACGACCCTCCACGAGGTCGGCCGAGAGATCCGCGACCGGGTGCTCGGAACCTCCGAGCCGGGTTCGAGTTCGCTTGCTGCTGCGTTGGCCCGCGTGCCGAAGCATGTCGAGCGTTCGGTGAGTGAGGGGATAGAGCTCGGAGCCTGCTCGGCGCTGGTCTTCGCTCTCTCCCACTATCGCGGCATCGACCCCATCATCGTCAGCAGTGGAGTTGCGGTGAACCGGTCTGATGAAGAGGTCGAAAAGTTCAGGAGTCAGGCCGCTCCTTGCGCCGAAGAGATCGCCGGCCGGATTCCGCCAGGAAGCATCCTCCACCGGAAACAGGAAGAAAACTGATTATTTTGGTTTTTGCAAGAGTTTTGTCCTGTAATGAACTAAAATTTTCATAGCCGAACGGGGCAGTTCGTAGGCCCTCCCCTTTTTCGCGCCTCCCAGAGATGATGAACATTTCGATAGCCATAGCTCCAAAAACGCGGAGGTTTATGCAAGCATAGGTCGTCATGCCAACACCTTTGAGGGAGACTCGAAATAGGAGCCAGGACCTAAGAAGTAAAAACATTTGTTCATGCTTGTCGCGGGACAGGAGTTCCTCCGACCAGCTATGGGTCGTATACCCATGGGCAACTCTTTCTTCCGCAAAACACTACTTCGCAACTGTAGCCACCGAGGCGTAGGCCGTAGTGTTTTGGGTCGAAAGGACTATAGTTAGGGGGGAACCCATGGCTGATCGAGTCATCCGACCCATACGGGTGTGGGTACTTAGGCGCAAATCGCTCATTCACACTTGCGCGGGAAAGGAATGTTTCCGACCAACTACGAGTTGCACCTCGTGGGAGCTTCCTTCTTCCGCAAGGCACTACTTCGCAACCGTAGCCACTGGGGCGTGGGCCGTAGTGCTTCGGGTCGAAAGGATTACCGCTAAGGAGAACCCAACAGTCGACCGGGTTATCCGACCCGAAAAAGTGCGGGAGGGCTCGAAGCCCCCGAGTGAGGCGTATGGGCCCAGGCTTGTGGTCGCTCCACAATGCATGGACTCAAGGTGAAAAAACAAATATGGAAGCATTCTTAAGAAAAGAGTTGCCTTATCTTTTGTTTTAAATGTAGGAGGTGCCGCGGCGGTCGGACGCTTTACTCAGCCTTTCGTTAGTGCAGCTCCTTCTATCGGGCCCCCGAGCCACTCGGGGCCGCCCTGGCCCATCCGGACGTCGCTTCGCGGCCTGCCGTCGCCTTAACCGCCCCGAGCCAAAATGGAAATCGGCGGTCGCCGCGCTTACCGTGCCGGCCAGGCGTCCTTTCGTCGGTAGTCCGTCGCATTTTAATGTGAGCGGGGCGTGGGCGAACGCCCCATCGCGGGACATGTAGTTAATGCGTGCGCGGCGTGGCGCCCGGAACGACGTCCGCCTCGCTCGCTCCGCCCTGCGCATATAAATAGGGTGCAGAAGAGCAAACCTGCGCGGCTTATTCTTTTTTGTCCTCCTACTTCTCCTTTTGCCCCCACGCGACGCGGGAGAAGGAGAGTTAGAGGGCTTCGAGCGGTAATGGCGAGCGGAGGTGACGATCGGCGGTCCGGAAAAAGGGAAGCAGCGGCGGACCCCCTGGGGTCGGACCCCAAAAGATCCCGCTCCTTCGCCCGGTCGCCGTCACGTGCGAGAAGGAGGGGGCTCGCACTGCCCATATCGACCTTCCGCATTAGGGACCCCATCGCGGAGTGAGCCTTTTTACCTGCTGTCGAGGTGATTTCTTCTCCGATCTTGTTGACGCCGAGCTTTTTCTTTCTTTGCTTCAGAGCTCGTGGCTCGGGGTCGGGCCGGCCGCTAGCCGCGTTCTCGACGACTGCCTCAATAGGGGAGGCGGGCGCCGCCGGGGCCACTTCCAGTGCGCCTTTGGTCGCCGTGGGCGGTTCTTCGGGTGCCCGCGCCGCGTCCGTGGTGACGCGACTGGAGGCCTCCCTGCAGATCCGAGCCGCGGCCGCCGCCTGCGCAGAAGGCGGAAATGTCGCGGCAGCGGGCCTGGATTCGAGCTTTGGAGGAGAAGCTCACCGAGGCACGCGAGGAAGCGCGGACACTGCGGTTCCAGGCCGGTGCCGCGGAGAAGGAGCTCGTCAGGGTGCACGGAGAACGGTGTACCCTGCGCGATGATCTTATGAACGTGCTTGGTTCGGCCCTCGAGAGCATGACCAGAAGCTTCAAGCCCCTGGGAGTGGATCTGCCGGAGCCGCCGGTGCGCGACGAGATGCATTACGCCCTGGGCCTATCCCACGCAGCCAACATCCTGGCCGACCTACCCCACTTCTTACGCGAGCGCTCGACTCGCGAAGGGCGGGAGGTCACCGTGTCCGTGGCGGAGTATGTTACGCTTGTTGTGCGCCATGACGCCACCGACCGACCACAACCATTGGCGGGGTCGAAGGAGACGCAGACCGGGCGCGGGCTAGGGTGCGGCCAGCAGCTGAGATGGTGGCGAGGCTGGTCACAGTCGGGGCGAACATCGACAGCTCCGAGGACGATGACGACCTCGCCGGATGAGCTTCCGGGCGCCTGCATCTTGCTTTTCGCTTCAGGAGGGGTGCAGTGCATGTAAATATTTCATGCTATGAACTTTTGGGGGTTTTGCTGGATGCTTTGCGTTTTTTCTTCGTTGTCAACACTCATCAAGCGACCATAGCTCTCAGGAACCACCGGGTTGCGAAAGTGTAGGCCGGAGTGTTTAGTGTTCAGAAGAAAACGCAACAGATACGTGGGGACTTAGAAGCCCAAAAAATGTGTCCCGAGCCGACCACGGGTGATCTCGCGCGGGCACCTCCTTCTTCCACACAGTACTACTTCACAACCGTAGCCGCAGGGGCGTAGGCCGTAGCACTTGGGTCGAGAGGGTTACCATTTTGCAAGGGATCCAATGGCCGGTTAGGACCTTGACCCAAGTGGGTATGCGAGACTTGCTGCCGAGCCGCCTCGTGAGGGCTAGAAACTAGTCGGCACGAAGTGGCTCGGACCCCTTGGCCGGCCGAAAGCGAACCTGGCGCGCGCATGTATGCGCGACTGATGTATGCAAATCTTTGGGGCAGTATTGCCTGTGTCGCCCCGAGTTCGCCAGGCCCGAGCCTTTGGGGGCCTCCAGCTGCTCGCGTCGCCGCCAAAGCTTCGTACGGCAAGCTCGAGGAGCGGCGGAGGCAAGGACAAAGGCCCTCCCCCCCGGGAAGTCGAGGAAGGCGAATCACGCTCTGCTCCTGGCGTGAACACGTCGTCGAGCTCGCGCCGTTGTTGATGAAGAAGACCATCGAGGAGGGAAATGGGAATCCGGAGATCACGGAGATGACGTGCAAGGTCCCCTACCTGGCGCGCCAACTGTCGGTGCTTCGTATAACCGGCAAGTAGATTTGTAAGTATAGGGGATCGCACGCCCCTTCTCCTCGAATGGTTAGGCTAACGAAGCCTCGGATGAACGCTGGATCGAGTTAGGGAGTCCCAAATTTATACTGGTTCGGGCCGAACATCCCTACTTCCAGTTTGTGGCGGTGGATCTCGTTGATCTGGGGTATGGCGGATTACATGCGAGGACTAAGGACAGGCCCTTAGTGCTCGTCCGAACGGTGGAGCTCAGGAGCTCCGAGCGGCCGTTCGGGTCGAGAGAGCAAGCGAGGTGGCTAAGGCAGAAAATGAGGGGACTCGTCCCGTAGCCGGGGACCCTGCCTCCCTTTATATAGTCGGAGGGGGCAGGTTACACAAAAGCTTAGAGAAAAGAGATAAGGGGTGTGCTACGCCCAGGGAGTCCGGTCTTCGGTCCTTGACGATTGACAGGTTCCTGTTCATCTATGCCAGGTTGGTAGACACAACGGACGGTGTTTCCTCGGGAAGGTGCGCACCTGCCCTCTGATCGCTCTGCCAGATGCTGACGTTGCCCGCGGTGTGTTACATATGCTCCTTTACCCTTGACGCGGTGAGGGGACGGGCGTTTGACCCAACGGCTCCTACGCCGTCTAGAGAGGAAACCACCTGTCTCAGCATGGACGTCGGGTCCACGGATCAGGCGACCGGCTCGAGGTCGACCACCGTCGTGGCAGAAGTTGTCGAGGCGAGGCTTGTTGTGGTCTTGATCGGGAGCCCCGGTCGGAGCCTTCGGGATCGCCCGACCGGGGGCTCGGTCGGAGTTCCTTAGGAACCGGACCTAGGCGGAATGATCCACCGCGTCCTCTTGGTCCTGGTTGTCCGTGAGAAATACAATCTTGAAATAGATGTATACTTTGCTGTGGGGTATCCCTGGTATGAGTATTCGTCAAGTGCATTTCAAGACTCACCGCAGTGTGAGCTGACTCTGAAGCGTGCCCTCTCGCAAAGATGCGGGGACGGTAGCGGCGAAGATGTACCGCTTGCACCCCGCCTCGCTAAGCGGCACGCCTGAGCCAAGTCGGTAGGGACGCGGCATCCCGACAACTTCGGGCGCGTCTCGAGTCAGCCCGAAACCTCCAGACGTAAGAGCTGACCTCCTCTCTCGTCACCTCAACTCCGGTTGTCAGGCGAGAATGTAAGCCGTGAAACTCCCTGTAGTGATGGAGCACGACATCACTCTGCAAAATAAATTACGAATTAGTTAGCAAAATAAATTACGAATCACTAAGATTATATCGAAGGTATGACGCAACGTACCAAAGTGTGCGCCGCCGAGTCCATATGGGCGGGGTACGTGTCTACCACCCTGGGAACGTGTCTAGGAGGATCGGGGTCGACACGTATCAAACGCAGACGAGTCCGGAGAGTGTACCACTCTCGGTACGCGCGGTACGTCCGCGGGTCGTACGGTGCAGCCTCAGCATACATGTCCTCGAGGGCTCCTCCCCACTCCTCAGCCCAAGGCACCATACGTTCGTGCCAGGGGGCAGTCCCAGGTGCGCCCTTCCTACTCTGCCTGTGGGTAAGAAATAAATATAGCGTTATTAGATGGCATTACACAGTAATAATTATGAAAATATCAATACAGGGAACTTACGAGTGGGCTGCGAGTGGGACTGCACGGTCGTCCTACACCGGGAACACCTGTCGTAGACCAAACTGCCTCATCACACGATGGACAGCGTAGCCCTCGACCTGGACGTCGAACACGAGGAACCGTCGGGTGAACCAGGTCACCCTTTGGCCTCCTGTCGCCTGTGTAATTTTCTATTTAGGCCCCTGCCTGGATTGAATGACTGCATGTGGGTATATTTCTGTATTTTTTCCGGTGGTATATTTTTGAAATTTCTAATAAAAAATGTATTATTAAAAAAAATTCGATTACGTACATATGACTACATTTCCATGAATCTATATTGACATACTCCTATCCATAAAAAATATCTAAATTCACTAAATCTATCCGTAACATATCAAATTAACTAGATCTAAAACTATTTCTATTCTCTAATATACCATAATGTATTGCTAAAAAAAGTAAACAACATAAATTTACCTCCAAACAGTCGCGCAGAATTTCCCCCTCTTCTTTCTTTTCTCTCCTCTCCTCTTTCCCCTCTTCCTCTTCCTCCTCTCTCTTTTTCTCAAATCAACCGAGCGCAATAGCTACAGTGCCAGGCGAAGCCCTTTTATAGATGCTCCTGTCGCCCTTTGGTCGGGCGACAGGCCCACGCCTCAGCCGCCTCGACTATCATCGATTACTCTGTCGCTTGTTTGTCAGCGACATGGGCGTTAAACGTCGCCAGATTGATCGAGCGACAGAGGCCACGTCCTTGGCTTCTCGTCAGCCTGTAATTTTCTATTTAGGCCCTCATGCCACGACAGTATATTCTGTAATTTTTTTCGATGGTATATTTTTGAAATTTCAAATAAAAAATATATTATTAAAAAAAATTCTAATAATGACTCAGCCAAATACTTCAAGAAATTGCAACAAATCATAAAAATATGAAACTCAAAGTCTCAATCCACACAAAGCCTATTACTAAATCTCCACCGATGCCTACTGCAAAAATCTCTGAGTACAATCTTCAATGATCTGTGTACCAATAAATCACCTCTCGAGCATCAAACTTTGTACCTGCGTAAGAGGCAATCAAACTTTGTACCTGCTTAAGAGGCGCATGAATTATTTGTGTATCATCGGGCGACAAGCTTTGTGCTTGGTTGTAGTACAAGTTGGCAATCAAACTTTGTACCTGCGTAAGAGGCGCATGAATTCATGCCACCTTGACAGATTAAACAACTCTGCCTCATATCTTATCCCTTACCACTCACTCCAACAAGACGAATATGTGAACAAGTGACGTCTTATTAGCGGTGAAAACGGAACGAAAACTTTCTGACCGTTCCGAACGAAAACGGAAACGGAAGCTATTTTTCGGAAACGGAAACAGAAATTATCGGAAACTGAAATTTTTTCCGGAAACGGAAACGGAAACGGGGGCGCTGATTCCGACGGAGTTAACCGGAATTTCCGAAATATCCATGCGCCAGGCCCGGCCCAGCCAACGAAACATCCATGTGCCTTAGCGCCTACTATCAGAACTTGGAACCCTAGCTGCCAGTCCAAGCCTCACGACTTCCCGCTCCCACCTCCCGAGTCCCGCTCCCACCTCCCATCGCTGGCGGCAATTTCCCGCTGGGCGGCTTCGCCGGCGTCGGCAGCGACTGCGATGGCCTCGACTTTGACCTGCCCGTTGATTTCTCCGTCGATGACTTCCTCCTCCTGTCCCCAGACCGCGAGGGCTCCGCCGCTGGATCCGGCCCCACCGCCTCCTCGTCGTCCCCCACCACCTCCGCCGTCAACTCTGCCGTAGCCAACGGCAGCTGCGAGATCAAGCACGAAGAGTCGGACGAGGGGAGGAGCGGCGGCGGCCCCAATTGGAGCCTGAAGCGGAAGCAGGCGAGCCTCGCTGAGTTCGGACGTGGCCAAGTGCTGCCGATCCGGGGATGGCGAGGTTTCACCGTCGGCATCGCGGGCTGCCGTGGACTCCGACGAGGGAAAAGCGGTCGGCGAGGAAGAGGATAAGGCTGCCGTGGACTCTGAGAATATCTCCGAAGCCCCTCTCCAGGATATTTGTTGTTCTTCTTCTTGATGGTGTCAGATATGTCACGTACTCCTGCACGCTCCCTTTCAAGAGTGCCAGCCCACATCTTGTGAACTGACCAGACCAATCACCATGGGGTCAATGGAGTATTCTGGTGTTTGATTGGCTGGGTAGTTCGCCAAATCTGACAGTCGACAGATTGATAAAATGATCTGATGCTGTTTTCTAACCAAGGACAAAACTTTCTATGCACTCGGCCTGAGGTAATTCAAGTTTGTCGAAGGTTTGAAGTGTGATGAGTGAATTGTGATCCTGCTAGTTCAGTTAATGCTGCAGTTTTTACTGTACAATGAATACATTAAGTCCTTCCAAATTTTATCCTGTGTTATATTGGACAAATCGACATCAGCTTAATGAAAAACATTGTTTTAAGCTTTTGTTTGGGTACACTTTTTACTTTTTAGGGCAGTTTGGGATGAACAATCTTGGTAGGAATTTGCAGGTTACCATAAGCTTGCAAATGAATAACGGCTTCAAGGGAAAAGTTCGGGAATTATATCCGGTTCTTCCTAGTGTTTTTTTAGAATAATAAATCTATTTTACCCCATTAACTATCAGAAGTGTCCGGTTTTCAAACTTGAACCACAACACCGTTTACTTTAACGGAAATGTTGGCTGGTTATAAGGTGAACAATGTTTACATGCCCTTGTACATACCATGCTCGCTCAATGTTGACTAATGTTACTAAGATATTCTTTCTAACTTCGAATAGATCATGTACTACATTCTTGTGAAATTTTTCATTTTCGTTTCCGTATCCGCTCCGTTCCGTTCTATTTCCGTTTCCGTCATTATCCGCTATCAGATCCGCTTCCGGGTTTCGTTCGGTAAAAAATATGGAAATGAAAACAGAACAGCTATTTACCGACCGTTTCCGTTCCGTTTTCACCCCTACGTCTTATCAAGTACCAAGGTTGTAGCAGACTAGCAGTAGAAAGAACATGGGGGAGGAAGCTCCTGAAATCAATGGACTACAGTGCAGAAAGGACCATTTACAGCAGCCTTCACACGCAAGTCGTTGTAGTATAGTGGTGAGTATTCCCGCCTGTCACGCGGGTGACCCGGGTTCGATCCCCGGCAACGGCGTTCTTTTTTTTTAAAGCTTCCTTATTCTTTCGGCCCGTTAGGGCTACGGCCCATTTACGAGGGATAGGACAGTACTCGTTCTCATGGGCTTAGGCCCATTGAACAATGCGTAATTGAATGCTTTTGTATGAGCCCAGGGGCATTTACAGCCCATTTAGAGCCCACGACAAAACACTAGCACTCCTCGCTTGCTGCTTCTAGACACTTCCACAGCCGTCGAGGCTGCGGGCTGGGTCCAGCGGCCGCTGCTCGCCCTGGCCATCCTGCACATTTTACGGTATACACCCTGACAAATGTGCTATTCACTTTACTGCCCCGCTGAGACCTTTCTCTGCTTGAATTGGTTGCATGCCGGTTGTGGTTTCTTTCGAGAAGAAATTCGTTGCATGTGTTCCTATACCATATTGCATGCTAGGTCCTAACGTTTTAGCGTATGAGGAAAGTGGCAAATTTTTACTATAGCGATTAAAATTTCTATTACTTCCTCCGTTGAGAAAATATGATGTTTTAGAATTTGAGAGGTCAAACTTTCTTAATTTTGACAGCTAATATCTAGTACAAAATTATCTTGATTGATCTTATGAAGTATTATTATATTTGTTATGAGAAGTACTTTTCATAATATAATATTTTTATACTTTTAACTAACATATTACTATATAATTTGATGGTCAAAATTACATATTAAAGATCGTGTCTTATCCAAAGCGTCATATATGCTTGAACAGGGGGTAGTACATTTCATAGCCATTGGTACATGACAGTTCTAAAATAAGTTCTCATTGAACATTTTGTACCATATGACAACCACCTATTTGTCATGTTACAAATTTTCATAACATCTTTTCATTCGAGGCAAAGCAAATGCATTGCTTGCTATTTCATAGTTGTGTATTTTTGCTTTGTATGCATGACTGACTTTTTTTCACCAACTACAAGCATGATTTTAATAAGGTAACTCATGAGCTCACCCAAGCTGGTCACTTAGTTGGAATCTCAAGCACCGTATATATGGCTTGAGTCTATTTGTCCATGTCACTAGTTGAAGGGAATAATTTTTCTTTACCCTTTTAAATATATGTGCAAAAAGACCGGCCTTTCCATGCCTTAGATGATAGATTACAGATCAGGTATTGGCAGTGATGGCACAAAGGGTATCAGTTTTGTAAATCAATGGCATAAAAATGATTGGGTTATTTAATAACATTACTTGGTGGCATGTAAAGACTCTCTCTCTCTCTCTCTCTTTCATGCCAACATACTCCACCTATTGCATGTAAGCTTGATTATTATACAATTACATATGAACTCCTTGATACTAGCGCTTGATTGGAACCTCAAGCATTTTATTGATGGATTGAGATGGACAGATGGTATATCCAATTACCAGCAGATGATTTGGCCTAGTCGCTAAGACACAGATGAACCATCGAAAATACGTGGGGGAAGGCTCGTACTCGTACCATAGCATGGTGCTATTGCTGAAATACGCACTTATCCAGGGTAATATACAAAAAATTGGCAGCACCACTGCAAAACCCTGGCGTGTATTTAAGGCCTCATCTCCGCCTCCTCCCCAAACCCTCCAAGTCCAACGCGCAGCGCTCAACCCTCTCGAGGCCGCAGCCTTATCCTCTCCGCCCGCTCCTCCCACCCCTCCGCGAGGTGAGGTGAATCCCTAACCCTCTGCCCTCCTCCTCCTCCTCCTCTCTACCCCAGCTCGACGTTCCGCCGATCTCCTCGCTCCCTTAATTTGGTGCCGAGTCGTAGCATTTCGAGCCGTGGATTGATGATTAGATGGACTGGTTGCGTCGTGTTTCGGTCTAATTCGTCGGGTAATTCGGGTCCTAGAAAAGTCATTTGGTGGGTTAGATTGGAGCGCGGTTTTGGGATGTTCCATAGTTGCTAACAGAGCTAAAGTTTACCAACTGATATGGACTGTTGGTGCCCACCGTACCCGCTAGGTTTTGGATTTGGGCGGTATGATTGGCACACCAGTGTAAAATGGTGTCTTTCTTGTTCAATTCGTTTGCGTACACGGTATAATCTCGCTTTTGCAGTAAGCATGAAGGGTGTGGCATTGTGCCTGAGGAAGTTCTGTCACTGTAAATTGGATTCATCAGCTTGATTTATCTGCTCAGTGGATTCCTGAAGTTGGGGGCGCTCTATCTGTTGGTGGCACGCTTGTACTTAGCTTTGCGGTTGTTGGGTTTGGGATACTCTTATTCGGCTAACAAAAGCAGAAGGTACTTGCTTTGTTCAATTCGGTAGTGAAAATGGCAGTTTCTTCTGTATGTTGGCAGCCGTTAAGCCATTTGTAGTTGCCAAAATCGTCAGTGTGGGGAGAGAGTAACTAAATTTGAAGTTTTGTTGGTAAGTGAAGTGGCAAACATTATTGTTTGGCCATACCTGTGGTTACTATAAGAAATCATCACTACAAAGTTGCTTTAATTTGTTTATTGCTGCCATTGCTACAAAACAATGTGCTAAAATGGTCGTGTGTGTGTTCTCTATGTTTACAACGGAGACAAGGAACATCCCCAATCAGATATATATTTATTTTGGTGTACATCTGAGCATTTACTTTTGGTTAGCGCCTTAGTGGCATGTGGTCACCGCCACTTCCATTATCTGAAGTGAAGCATGCTTGTGGTTGTTTCTGCTTGCAAGATTTTCAGATTATGGATTGTGTATATGTTTATATTCTTTTGTCATGCTGATGTGATCATTACTGCATAGGCAAATATGGCTTCAACATTTGGTGCCACTTCTACTGTTGGCCTCATGGCAGCTCCAACTGGCATCATATCAGACAAGAAACCATCTTCTCTATCGTCAGTATCATCTATCTCTGTTACCAACCGGTCAAGAAATGTGCGCCTTCAGAGGAAGTGCAATTTCAGAGTAAAAGCAGCTAAGGAGCTGTACTTCAACAAGGATGGCTCAACTATCAAGAAGCTCCAGGTGAGCTTCACAGTTCTCGGGCATTGTATTTTGGTTTATGTGTGCTGGAGCCTGGTGAGACGTGACCAAACACTAATTAGTTGTTTCTATATGTCAGACTGGAGTCAATAAGCTTGCAGACCTTGTTGGAGTTACATTGGGACCAAAGGGAAGGAATGTTGTTTTGGAGAGCAAGTATGGGTCCCCTAAGATTGTAAATGATGGTGTTACAGTTGCAAAAGAGGTACATGGAAATGTTATCATCTCAATGATCTTTCAGTGGTCAGCATTGCACTTCTTATAATTTGCTTGTTAGCTGTTTGCCTACATTTTCACTGAGAAGCTTGCTTTGTTTTACAAAGTAAAACAGCATAGCCGGTACATTATACAACCAAGTATATTTCTTTTCATTCTTGTTGCTCATGTTCTTGCACACCATATTATATTATAAATTGATATACTTGCATTCTAATATATTACTTTCTGACTAGAAGCCTAACTAGTTAGCATCATAAGAAGTATTACGGATTTTAGATTAGTTTGTACCGGAAACTTCTGGATTGTCATGCAACTCATGATTACCTTTAAAATCCCAGCAGAGTTTTCAAGTAACAATTGTTGTACTGCAGGTTGAGTTGGAGGATCCTGTTGAAAATATTGGAGTTAAGTTGGTTAGGCAAGCTGCAGCAAAGACCAATGATTTAGCTGGAGATGGGACAACTACTTCTGTGGTCCTTGCTCAAGGGCTGATTGCTGAGGGTGTTAAGGTATGCTACTAGTTGAGACTTGTTACCTGTATGATTTGAATGTGGAATCTTTATTTTGTAAACCTAAAGACTCATGTGCTCTATTCAGGTTGTTGCAGCTGGTGCTAATCCTGTACAAATTACTCGTGGTATTGAGAAAACAGCAAAAGCACTTGTTGAAGAACTACGGAAGTTGTCAAAGGAGGTAAAACTAATCGTTAGGCTATTACGCTGTCTAAATGTTCTAGTTCCGGCAATCTGTCCCTTACTCTTAACAGTACCTAATCAATACCTGAGTCGATTCAGATGATTGGTGTGCATACTTTGCGTTATTAGTTCTATTTAAAAGAGCATTTTCTTGCTCCAGGTTGAAGATAGTGAACTTGCAGATGTCGCTGCAGTCAGTGCTGGCAACAACTATGAAATTGGTAACATGATAGCAGAGGCTATGAGCAAGGTTGGCCGGAAGGGTGTGGTTACCCTCGAAGAAGGGAGAAGTTCCGAAAATAATCTCTATGTTGTGGAGGGAATGCAATTTGATCGTGGTTATATCTCTCCTTATTTCGTAACTGACAGTGAGAAAATGTCTGCTGAGTACGAGAACTGCAAGGTAGGATGGAATTTGAGCTATCAGTTTGATTTTTTCTGCTGTTCACTGCCTTTATCTTTTTCAGATTATTGATTTCATTATATTTTCATCTTCATTCTTCAGCTGCTTTTGGTGGACAAGAAAATCACCAATGCAAGGGATCTTATCAATGTTTTAGAGGAAGCAATTAGAGGTGGATATCCAATTTTGATAATTGCTGAGGATATTGAGCAGGAGGCCCTTGCTACCCTTGTTGTCAACAAGCTTAGAGGATCATTGAAGATTGCTGCTATCAAGGCCCCTGGTTTTGGAGAACGCAAGACCCAGTACTTGGATGATATTGCCATTCTAACTGGAGGTGAGGCGAACTTACAATCTGGAAATATTTTTGTGATCACTAATGCTTCTTATTTATGAGAATTTTTTGTTTTTGCAGCAACTGTAATTAGAGAGGAGGTTGGGCTGTCACTTGACAAAGCGGACAAATCTGTTCTAGGAACGGCTGCAAAGGTTGTCCTTACCAAGGAGACAACAACAATAGTTGGTGATGGTAGCACCCAAGAAGAAGTAACTAAGAGGGTTGCACAAATAAAAAATCTCATCGAGGTCTGACCTTTTTTTTTCTTCTCTATAGCTCACTTGACTCAATAGCGTTGTTCTGGAAGGCCCCATTTCTTCATTCTGGGTGCATAGTGGTACAGCTTTGAAAATGTAGCCTGGTTGGTTACATGCTTCATCCTTGGTGTAGATTGGAAATTTCTTTTTATGAGCGCTATTTGTGAAGCTGCGCTATTTGTTGTAGTAAAAGGAAGTATCACCGTCTAAGTCTAAAATTGCATTGTGATCACTATAATTTTCAGGCAGCGGAACAAGAATATGAAAAGGAAAAGCTCAATGAGAGGATAGCAAAGCTCGCTGGTGGTGTTGCTGTCATTCAGGTATAACAAAAGACGTAAATGCCATGATATCTGTTTTTGTTCTTTTCCTTAATTCATTATGTTGGAAGGACGGAATATGGGGTAATTATAATCCATAGCTTATTATTTGATAGGTGGGAGCACAAACAGAAACTGAACTGAAAGAGAAGAAGTTGAGAGTTGAGGATGCCCTAAATGCAACTAAGGTAAGTCTATCGATGTAATTTACCATTTTGAGCTATCAGATTTGTATTTGTTTCTCATATCTCTAAAATTGCTTCTTCCTCTTCACAGGCTGCCGTCGAGGAAGGCATTGTTGTTGGTGGTGGGTGCACTCTTTTGAGACTGGCAGCTAAAGTCGATGCCATCAAGGACACCCTGGAGAACGATGAGCAGAAGGTGAAAACCAAATTAATGTACTTTGTTTTCATTTGAGTGGTTTACAGGTGTCATTGTAGAAAAAAAAAGTCTACATACTTTTACTTGCACCCAATGCAGTTCACTGTATATGGGTCAGAAATAATCATGTTTTCAAGTTGACATGCTGTACTGCCAACTTTTCTAGGTCGGAGCTGAAATAGTGAGGAGGGCCCTGAGCTACCCACTTAAATTGATTGCTAAGAATGCTGGTGTTAATGGCAGCGTTGTTACCGAGAAGGTCAGAACCTGTTAACTCAGAAGTTCATATATTTCACAGCTTGTCTGAATGACATGAAAAATGCTGCTGTGCGTCTATACCAGGTTCTTGCTAGCGATAACTTCAAGCATGGCTACAATGCTGCTACGGGACAGTACGAGGACTTGATGGCTGCTGGTATCATTGACCCAACCAAGGTATCCTCGTGGCTTCCCTATACTTTTGTTTGCACTAATATGAATTGAATACCAGTTTTGTGGTCCTGCAACTTCAGACATCAGTTATTCTGTCTTACCAACGGGTTGTATCTTGGTTTCCCATGCAAATCACCTTTTTCTTTTGGTTTTATTGCTTTCTAAAGTGTCCAGATCTAAAACTTGTAGAGAGAGTTGTATTAATAGAAAGATAAGGGAAGTGAAATGGATAAGCCAACCCAATGTAGCTTCAATTTAGTAAAACTGGAAAAAAAAAAAGGTAGTAAAAAGAATTTTGGGAACTGCTAAAGGAAAAAGAATGAAGCAACAATGGTCGGAAGTAAAGAACATAACACTTGCCTTGCAAGTGGTTGACACTGATTGTTCCCTCTCTTTCCCCACCTTCATTGGTGAGAGAAAACTGCGATGAGCTAAAGGCCATCCGTTCCTGATGATTGACAACAGGTGGTGAGATGTTGCCTGGAGCATGCCGCGTCGGTGGCCAAGACATTCCTGACATCGGACGTCGTCGTCGTCGAGATCAAGGAGCCTGAGGCCGCGCCCGTCACTAACCCAATGGACAACTCTGGTAAATGACGCTGGCAAAATGTTTCTACGCTTCATTTCAGCGCGAGCCAGTGACCGACGTTATACTTGCATGTTTAACATGTTGCTAATTTCTGCTACTTTTGCCATGGCCAGGCTATGGATACTGATGAGTGACGACCAAGTTACAGTGGCCTTGTTTTCTGGGAAGAAGGCTGTCATTGCTTTTTTGGTAGCATGAACCTGAGTTTTGGAGAGAGTGGGAGAGATCGATTAGTTTTGAGATTAAAAAAAATGTGATTTGTACCTCTGGAGGCGAAATAAGCAGAGAAACATTAGTGAAATTTGTGATGTAATTGGAACGGCTCTCAAATGACGCAGAAGAATATCGAAAAATTTCGGACAGTAGTTGTAACAATGTTCCGGAGCGTATTCTCGTTTGCATTCCGCGTGCACGTCCTGTTAGGGTCTGGTTGGTAGAATTTCAGTTGTCAGTTTTATCTGAGATTTAAAACTTGTAGGTTAAAATAAAGTGAATTAAATTTATATTTTTATCTAAAATGTAAATAAGATGATTCATCTAAACGTTTTTAATATATTTATAGTTTCAGCTCCACAGATTTGATAGAGTTAGGAATACCTAGTGTTATCAAATTCACGAATCTGATGAAGCTGGAATACTACCAAAAACACCATTAGGATGTGTTTGGTATAGTTTCGTCAAATTCATGGATTCGGTAGAGCTGGATATTTCTAGATTTACAGATTCGTAGAGTTGGACTGTGGATATGTTAAGAGTGTTTAGGTGAGTCGTCTTATTTAAATTTAGATTAAAAATATAAATTTAATTTACTTTATTTTAGCCTACAAATTTTAGATCTCATATAGAACTGAGATTTGTAGCTCTATCAGATCTTATTCTCGTAGGGCTCCTACGGTAGAAGCAATTCACATTGCATTGCTTTGTACACGGAGTACGTTTCTGACAGCGATAGGCTGCAAATTTGCAAAACCGTTCATGGACTTGCCACCTTCATGAAAGGAATGGCGAAAGAACGGTTTTTTTTTTTTTTCTGTAGTAGCTATGTTATTTTGTGAAAATAGATGGTGTGCTGACGAAATTGCAAGAATAGCCTTTAGTAGGAAATTTCAGCATCTAGGAACCATTGAAATTTTTTTATTTATTTTCTGCGATCCAGACCCACTGAATATTAGTCTATTTTTCAGGCAAGAAAAAAATATTTTTTAAAAAAATTCAGCGGACACAGTGCACTGAACTCCACCATTTTCAGCCGCAAATCGCTGGAAAATAAATTTCACCGCGAAATTTTCCAGCGGTCCCCTGACTGCTGGTAAGGCTGGCTCTCAGTATTCAGTACTCAGGTTTCAACGAAATCTTTGTTGCAGAAGGATGTATTTAAATATACATCTTATTCAGGAACCTTAACCAGGAATACATGCACGCAATTCAGCATATGTGCCACCAGGCCAGATCTAACAATTTCTGGAGCAAAGATCTATAAGAGGCAATCACCCAAAGATTTGCATACTTCCCGCCGAGCCAACCTTTCCAGCAGTCCCAGACCGCTGGAAAATTTCGCGGTGAAATTTATTTTCCAGTGGTTTGGAACCGTTGGAAAAGGCGGACAACAAGTGCACTGCAACCGCTGAATTTTTTAAAAATATTTTCTCCCTTGGGAAAAATAAACTAATATTCAGTGGTTCTGAATCGCAGAAAATAAATAAATAAATTTCAGCGGTCGCTGGGCGCTGAAATTTCCTCCTAGGGGGGGCATTCTTACGATTTCATCAGCACACTGGCTATTTTCGTAAAATAATATATGTAGAGAGCTACTATAGCAAAAAAAAAATCGAAAGAATGAAAGGCCACCTGTCATGTCAGTGCGGACCAAGACAAGCTCGTCAGGTCTTCCGGAGCAGAGGAGATCGAGGAGGGAGGGAATCGCAGACGGTGAGATAGTAGAGATTTTAAATGGGCGAATTCAAGCCATACTCAGGTATATTTTTCAAAAAATATAGTTTTAGGGTATATACCCATCTATAACAATTCAAGTGAAATGAATACTTTTGAAAAAAATGCTCGAATTCAAAGATTTTGAACAAGTTTGGATCACATACTTTGCCGATTTATATATAAAATCAGCACATACCTACAACCAAACTACCATCAAAAAGGAAAGCTGTAGTTTGAATTCCAGTTCAAACTTCCTTAAACTAGTTAGTAAACTAGTTAAACTCAACATCCTAAATTTTTTTTAAAAAATTGTATGAAAATACATAGAAAAAATATCCTTTTTAGATCATAGTGCCTAGGCACTATGGTACCCTAGGTAATTATATTATATATACACACACATATACATATATGTATATAATATACATATGTATGTATGTGTGTATATACATACATACATACATGTATGCATGCATACTAGTTATGTGCCCGCGTGTTGCAACGGAAATTCGATTTGTAATAAAAAATTTATTTGCAAAGAGCACTAACCCTGACTGAATTATACTATTTATTTTGAATGTGTAATAGTTGAATATTTAAATCAATTCATCAAAATATACAAATTCCAAACACTTGTTTACAAACTCATGCTTAAAATTATCTTTAATTTCGCAATCTAAAGGCCCTCACGTTATAAAATACTTTGCAAATTTTAGATACACATAAGTATTGCTAATGTACAAACACAATGAATAGTAAATACCCTGCCATTGTATTCCTCCTCGAAACCCTCACCCACCTCCTCTAAATCATCGTAGTACTCCTCGTCATCCAACTCATCCTCGTACACCTCCGAGGCACCCTGGCCGTTGTCATCGTGGTCGGGCTCGATCTGCGCCCTGGGCAAGTGCATCCCCTCCTCGGGCCCCTCATCATCGCTAGCCTCCTGGCACTGCATCATCGTGAGCAGCACGTCATCGAGTCTCTCACGTATTCCTCCTCCTCCATCCCCTCCCTCATCTCCACTTGAATGATCAAGTTGGCCTAGAGGGAGGGCAAATAGGACACTTTTAAAAATTTTAGGTCTAAGTATCAGAATTCAGCACTAGTTAAAATCAACCCAACAACGTAACTACTGAAGATCCAAAAGTTCAACAAGAAAGCACATATATCTAAAAACCAGCAAGAACTAACACAATAAAGATCAACAATAGGAAATAAAAGGAGAGACACATGGGTTTTTTTTCTCGTGGTTCAGAGTCAAGCTCCTACTCCACGTTAGAACACTTCTGACGAAGGATTGCTCCTCCAAAGTTAGTCGCAGTAGCCTTGGTCCCCACTAGGGTGGCTCTTTCACCACTCCGGTGAGGTGAGTCCCAACCTCTTACAAACAGTAGTTGCCTTCCATAATCTCTTTTAGATAGGTCGCACCAACACCTCCTCCAAGCCGTCTAGGAACGCTCAGTTTCAAGAGTAATAGACTATCCACAAGCCATATCCCTTGGTTCACTAGCACATCACTTAACTAGACTAAGCTTGGAGCAAAAATACTTAGAAAGTGTAGAATTTGAGTTTAAAAGTGAAGTACGGTCTCCTTGTGAAATAAAAGCTCTAAGGTGCTAAAGGATTAAGGAGATGAAAAATCTTACAAAGGAATACTCTAGCAGTGTTTATATAGCCATTTGAATAGTAGCTAGCAGTTACACCTGCCACAGTAGTCGTTGGACATGTCAGACTGTCAAAAACATGCTAAACACAACTGCTACGGACTTAGCTTGATTAAGCTTAAAAATCTCTTCTTTGTACTCCGGACCAATATTATAGAAATGAGCATTTGCACTGGACGCCTGGACTAAGCCAGCTTGGTCCGTCATATATAGGTTTTGAGAGAAATTAAGTCCAACAAAAAGATGTGTATTTGAATGCATGCGCCGGACCGAAATTGTTTGGTCCGCCGAAGAAGGAATTTCAAAGAGTTTGCACTGGCGGACTTTTGGAAAACAAAAGATAAGAGACCGAGAGTAATACATCTGCGCCGGACTAAGATAAAGGATGGTCCGACGTAAACATGAGTTAGCGCTGGACCCAATTTTGTATCAACGAAAGTTGGTCCGGCGTAAATGGCATACGCTCGGTTTGACTCTTGCATAGAAATCTTTCAACGACGGACTTAGAGCGGCATGGTCCGACGAAGACTTAGCTTGTGTCGGACTAATTTTCTGAGCAAACCAGATTAGTCCGTCGTAAATGGAATGCGCTCGATTTGATGTTTGTCCAAGTGGTTTTCAACGTCGGACTGAAAAGGGATGGTCCGACGAGAATAGGAATTTTGACTGAGATTGCATCGGACTTTAAGAAAAGAGCGATGTTTTTGGGTCCGGTGAAGAACATACTATCTGTTTGGATGAAAGATTGATTTTAGTGGTGACGAGTACTCATACCATGGGTACCCCCAGCGGCCCGAGATGACGAATGGGCTGCCCCAAGCCCAGCTCTGGCCCCAAGCCCCGCTGGGCCACGAAGGACACTCGTCCCCGACCAAACCAACCAAGGGCCGGTCCGACCCCCGCCATGGGTCGGGCGCCCCACAAGCTCCGACCAAGCTAAGACAATCTCCGCTAAGGGTCGGGTGCCAGACCATCACCGGTCGTTGGCCACCTACCCCACGGACACGACGGCTCAGAGTGACCGTGCGAGGGTAGGTGGCTCCTTCCCAAGGTGGCGAGGAGGTTGCCGAAGTCAAGCACCAGTCTCATCGTCCAGTCATGCACAGTGGGAGGATGCGCTCCCTCCCGAGGCAACACCAGAGCCAAGCGCTACGGCGTCAGCACCTGGCAAACGCGCAGAGGGTAGGTGCGCCACTTCCCGGCGAAACAGAAAACTATGCCACTCGATGTATCTACCGACCCAGCATGGGGTGAACAGACACCGGTCAGTCGCCAAGACTGAAGACCAGGACTCCCAGGCGTAGGACACCCCATCCTTTCTTTTCCAAATTCCCATGTAACCTTCCCCCTCCGTCTATATAAAGGGAGGTAGGACCCTCAGGGAAAGGGACGGCTTTACGGGCGAACAGTTCTTACTCACACACACGGCTCGAATGCTCCCATAGCTTCGAGCCCTTAGCATCTTCAAGCTTGTGAGCTCTTCCACTCGTACGAGGTGCTCAAGGCTAGTCCTTAGCCCTCGCTTGTAACATCGTGCAGTCATCTGCACCCAAAGCAATACAGATCCACCACACGAACTGGAGTAGGGACATTCGGCCCGAACCAGTATACTTCTTGGGCTCCCTGAGTCAGGCCATTCAAGGAGAGGGAACGCGCGACCCCTTGACTAAAATTCACTAGCCGGTATTCGAAACACCGACAAGTGGGGAAATATCTTTGGTATGACCTTAACTCCAAGTAGTCCAACTAATCTTTAGCCCGTGAACCAAGGCTTGAACTAGTACATAATCCCCTTTATAGTACGGCCAATCTAAAACTACCCTAGCTATTTGGCTTGAATCGTCTCCCAAACCAAAACTAGTAACAAGGGTCCTTAATCTTGACCTTTTTGTTTGATGCCTTCTTAGATACTCAAACAAGAATCCTTATCACCAAGTGGTCATTGGCTTAATCATTAACACCAAAACCACATAATCTGATAAAATTAAAAATTAGGGGCCTAGATGTTATCACCGCTGCCCCCTCATGCTCCGGCGTTAGCGGCGCAGCGGGAGCTTGTCAGCGGTGGCGGCAGGCTACTCTGGCTGCGTGTCCAGGAGGGGCAGGTCGTCCATAGGCGAGTGAAGTAACCATAGATTTGGTCGTGGCGCGGTGAGAATTTTTCTCCTCTTGTATGGGTGTGGTTTTGTGGGGAGAGGCGTGAGAGTTCGAATCGAAGGAGTAAGTGACAAGCAAGCAGGGGACAACGGGCGACCCATGAAACACTGAATGGAATGAAAATCCTATCCATCTCAGTCATTCGTGACAGATCCAACAGATCAGATATTTTAGAGGAGAACGGACGACCGTCACCAACTCCTAATTAGAAGTAGAGTGCGTGCATATATACATGTATATATATGAAAATGGTTCCATACTCCTGGGAGTATGTACTCCCACCTCCAATATGCCGCTTAAATAATATTATTATACCTCTTTATCCTTTTAGGTATACTTTAGTACTAATTATAAGATACTTCAAAATGAATTCTACAAAAAAATTCATCAAAGCCCACCCTTTATAGCATAATTTGTTTATATATTCTTTTTACATATGTAAAAGAGTATATAGCAAAAAATAAAGGGTTCTGATGAATTTTTCAACAATGTCACATTGGAGTATCATAGAATTATTATTAGAGTATGCCGAAAATGATAAAGAAGTATAATACTTTCGGTTAAGTGGTATATTGAGTAGTGAAATGTACTATATATAATAAAATATATATATATATATATATATATATATATATATATATATATATATATATGCAAAAAAATATGACGTTGAGTTTAACCAGTTTAATAACTAGCTCAAACAAGTTTGAACTAAAATTCAAACTAGAGTTTCCTTTTTTTATGATAGTTTGATTGTAGGTATGTGCTGATTTTATATATAAATCAACAAAACATGTGATCTAAATTCATTCAAATCTTTGAACTCGAGTATATTTTTTTAAATGTATGTGTTTCATTTGAGTTGTTATAGATGGGTATATAACCTAAAATTGAAAGTTTCGAAAAATATACCCGAATTTGACTTGAATTCATGTATTTAAAATTATAGTGTGTAGACCCCATGGTGCCCCATTTCGCCATCCTATAAAGCCCCTGCCCCTAACCCCGATCCCCACTCACCCTTACCTAACACCGCCTCAACACCATTTTATGTGCCGCCTCCATCGCCTCAGCAGGGCCATCCTCAGCATCGTTGCCATGTCCCACTTTAGCTGCTGGCATCCCTCGCCTACCTCGCCATCACCCCTACCTTCTTCCTCAACTTCGACTACTCATTATTGCCAAATCTGCCACCCTCGCCATGAAATCTGTTGCCCTCCTCCATCCCGCGTTAAGGAACCACCATCGGTGTGCCTCGGTCGCCCCCTTCCTCCCTTTAAGGTTGGGACTTCAATGAACTCGAACCCTAACATGGCGACGATCGGAAGATTATGAGGTGGAGACAACGAAGAAGACAAACAATTGCAACAGGATTCAAAGGTAGTAAAGTCGACTAGGATTCAGCTGCTTCCTTTTTAGAAACAGACTGAGATTTAGCTAAGTTTCAGATAACGGAGATTGAGCAAATACGAAAAAAAGTACGGCCCAAGACATCATAATTGTTTTTCCCCATTAACCCAGCCCAAAGCTACAGGAGTCTATGTTCCAGTCTGCGTCTGCCTGGCATATTGTGAACTGAAGCAACAAAACCACTAGAGTCCACTAAGAAGAAGAAAAAAAGGCACTGGAGGTGAAGAAGAGGGCAGTGGCCGGGAGGCGGCCGGTGGCGGCGGACATTTCCTCTCTGCCGTCTCCCCCAGCTCAAGGTTCTGCACCGACGTATCGATCCTCTCCAAGGTCAGTCTGCGCACCTCCATCTCCCTCAAACCCTAGCCTCCTTTTTTCGTTTGACTTCCATAGGCCTCTTTATGTATTATTCGAGATTTCGAGTGGATGATCCAAAAAAAGATCAAACAATCCAATTTTAGTATGCAAAAAGAAATAGATAATCCCATGTTGGTATTAGCGCTATACTGTAGCCTCCATAGGACTTCCACAGTACTCTTATTTCCGGATGAAGTGACACTATTAGTCTAAATGTGCAATGTGATTGTATATTTATATTCTCCAAATATGATTGCTGAAGTAACAGTGAGCATTGCTAATGTTATCCTCTTTGTCGAAATCTATAAATTATGTGAGTTGTTCCAGTTCTTTTTTCTCTAACTTACCATGACGAAATTTGTCCAAATAATGATAGGACTGTATTGTCACACCTCTATGTTATGAAGATTATGTTGTAACGGTTTTTAGAGTTACGGTGTAGTTCATTGTTATCAAAGTTTAGAATCGATGCATATCTTATTCCAAGGCAACAACGGAATTTAAACGATGAAATCCTTGTTTGGTTTAGTCATTAGTGTATACCAAGAGCCTAGTGCGTTTGTAATTACAATAAAGACGGTAGGGGTAACATAAATATCCATATTTTTAACAATTGTCTAGTTATTATCTCCATTTCAATGAGTTCTTGCCTTTGATTTGTTTTTCTTGATTTTGTGTGTGACAGGGAAGTTTCAGATCTAGCTAAGTTTCAGATGACTGAGATTGAGCAAAGCAGTGAAAGTCCCCCCAACGAAGCTTGCCATGCCGCAATCTCTACCTCCTCTTCCATGTCAGGACTCCCAGGTTGGGAAGACCTTCTAGAGAGCCTGCTTTACCAGATCATTGCTCTCTTCAGCTCCTGTCATGACCTTGTCACCTTCATTGGTAATTGTCGTTCTTAGCGTGCAGCCTTCTCCTCCTACCTATCAAAATTTACCTTTGCCTTCCCCCCTTTCATCCTTGAACCTGATATGTGTCTCCATTGCAACTATTGCCCCTACAACCTTATCTCTGAAACCAAATGGCAGCTCATTGATCCTACCAATGCAACCTCCTCCATTCACTGCTCAGTGCCCCTGCCCTAGAATACCCTGGACACCATAGGCTGCTCATATGGTTACCTCATCTTGTCCTATCGCGAATAGTGTCCTTGTTGATGTGTGTACTGGTACCCAAACTACCATCCACCAACAACCGTATCACGACTATGGCATCCTCACTGTGCCTCTCTCATCACCCAACTCGCATCTCCTTGTTTGAACTAAATTCTCCCTATTCCAGTGGCAGGTTGGAAACCACATTTGGTCAGAGCAACTTCTTCCTGGTAGAACGGTCCTTTTCATTGTGGCCTTCAAGGGTGAGATCTTTGCCATGGACTCTAAAAATCTATTTACTGTACGCTTGTTGCCTCAGCTTAGCATGCAGGACGTAGCATCTTCATGGGGGGCCAGCAAAATCATGGGCGTCCATTATAGACCATGGTTGGTTGTGTGTGGCGACATGCTCCTCTGTGTCCTGATTGCCATCAGCTACTCCATAAGCTGCCCTGAACCGTTGGTTGTCTTTGAGGCTTTTTGCCTTGATTTGTCAGCTGAGCCAACCAAGTTGGTGAAGGTGGAGAAGTTGGACAACTAGTCTCTCTTTGTTGGCACTGATAGAAGGAGCCCTACATTTGCTTGCATGAACCCTGAAAGATCAAGAGGAAAGAGCAACTGCATATATGTTGTGTGCACATCTGAAGATTCCACTGAGCCTTGGATCGCAGTTGAGCTAGTTCAGGCATCGCAACGCACAGCAGAAGAGCTCAAGCTTGATCACTCCGGGTTGTACTTAGGAGACTTCAAGAGCCTGGAGCCCCTCTGGGTATACCCCAGTATGATCTCTCGTGCCGACCAATCATCGTTGTATGGTCAGGCATGGCTTATTGCAGTAGGATCAGCCTTGCTCCCAGGGCAACTTAGATGAGATAGTTCCTACAAGAGGTAATTCAACTCTTGGATGGTGCTGTTATTGCCGGTTTAGCTTGAAGCTAGGCAATTGCTATTCCTTCTCGACTTTGGTAGAAAAACAGAAGTGTATAAGCATGTTTATATGTATCTTGTCTCAAACGTGATAATTTAATCATTGTGCTTATGTAGCAGTAATAGAAAACATTGATGGACATGAATTTGGTTAGTGCAAAAGCAATGTCCAAGCTTTCTGCTCCATGATAACTCATGTATTGCCGCATTTGACCTGGCATGGTCACTAGAATTTAACATTGACCATTATTTACTGTACATCAGTGTGGTATTAATACGAGATTCTCGAAACGCCTCAGGTCCTCCTTCCATAGTGAAATAGAGGGAGTACACGCCTTCTCACCTTGCAGTGGGTGTTATATATTATCGCGTATCTAGGAGGATGCCAAGGCTCAAGTCTGAGCTTCCTAAACGGGTCCTGGCCTTGCTTTTTTGAGAAATGAGCACTAACTGCATTTGAATGAAATGACAATCTAGCCATAACTGAAGAAAGCTAATCTAGCAGTTTAAGGCACGTGTCGAACATCCAGAGAAATTCGTCTGCTTCATTTAAAATTCCTATGAAATTACTGTGTTCACTAGAAAATTCATATGAAATCACTGCAATATGAACATTCAAATTGAAAAATTGATCGGTTTTAAGATTTCTAGTTTGGGTTGAGCCAGCCGAAAATGCTCTGTTTTTCGTTCCCTCAATCCTGGTCACTTGAGGGTGGTAGACCGCGCTCGTTTCCTCGGGTTGGCATGATTCCGCAGGTGCCCAAGCCGCCTAGTGCCCGAACGTGTGCAGCCTCCTCGGACATGTCCCTGTAATCTTGCCCGATTATCAATATATCTATAGATAAAAACTCTAATAAAAGTGGGTATATTACTCTTTTGTTGTCTATGGATATATTTATAGGGTCAAAGTTTGCCCGACTAGCAAACGGGTAAAGGTATAGGGGAGCTCCATCTGTATCCATTCCACCCGATTACCCGCCACTTTTTATTGATATATGAGCCACAACAGGAGCCCAGTCGGTCCTATAATCCCCAATTTACGGTACCTCGTATTAGCAATTTGTGATTGATGACGCTGTGATTGACGATTTTGTGATATGTGTGATGACCGATGAATTGTTTCCATTTTAATTGTTGAGTTTGAGCATGTGTGATGACAGATAAACTATTTCCATTTTTATTGTTGAACTTGAGCATCTGTGCGTTCTTTGTCTACATATGTTATTTTTTTTATTTCCATGTACATTTGAAATTTAGAATAATTGATAATCATTCTTTAGTCCACATAATATAGTTGATTCCCATAATTCCATCAAAAGAATTATATCAATACCATAACTCATTAGCATCTAGTGCCTTTTGATTGGAAGGATTGTTGATGGTGACGAGTAAAGCAGTATGCCTGTAGATATCTGGTACTCGCGGGCAACGGGCATAGGCATGATTCTTCGCTCGCCACTCTTCATGGGTATACCCTTATAGGAGATTTTGGTTGGCGGGTATGGATATGGACGAGCACTACCCATACTTGCCGTACTCGATTATCATCCCTAATGCAAATCCACTCTAATAGTCCCGAGTTTGGCATCATGCATTCCTACTCTGTGCACCTAGAGAACCAACACGAAGAAGCTAATGCTTAGATGCTGCCCTGAGTCGGGGCTCGCCAATGGCTTTTTGTAGACTAACGGCATCGTGTTTCTATATCTACGAGAGTGTTGGGTTAAGCTTGATATGGGGAGCCGCATGTGTAATTTCGGTCTTCACAAAGGTGATTTGTGTGATGATTCTGTTGATCCAAGCCAACGGCTTATTTTTAAGCCAAGGGCAAAATCTATACTTGTTGGTCGTGTGTGGCTACTTCGGGTGCCTAGGGGGCACCATAGACACTCGATGTTGGATCGAACCAGCATGATGGGCCTAGTGCCTAGATGTTGTCCAAATTAGGTCTTATCGACATCATTTTTTGGGCAAGCGACCGTTGGGGCATCTCTTTCTCGACAGGTGCATCGAACCAATTTGGTATTGGCACTGTGCGAAGCCTTCATATAGATAATTCATGTGGTAATTCCGTCAATCCTGGCCACCGACTTATTTTGTATGCCAATGGCGAAATACAACCCTATAGACCTACGTACGGGTGTTTGGCATTGTGCATAGCTACTTCAGGCACCTCGAGGCACCAGTGGATGCTCAATGCCGGTCAAACCAGCACAAAGGGGACATCATCCAAATATTGCGTTGAGTTTGTCGATTTGGACCGTCGGCTTATTTTTTAAACCAGGTTTTAAATCCACTTTGTGGCCTGTCAACTTGTGGCTACTTCGGGTGCTATGGATGCTTGACGCTAGGCAAATCAGCACAAAGGGCCCATCACATAGATGTTGCCCCAGGTCGAGCTCCACCGACAATGCTTTTTTTTGGCCAGCTGTCGTCGGGCATGTATATCTCCGCAGGATCATTGGGCTAAGCTGATATTGGTGTAGGGTTACACACGATTTTAGACTTCGTGGAGGTGAGTAGTGCAGTGATTCTTTTGATCCAAGTAACTATCTTTTTTTTAATTAAGGATTGAAATCCACCCCCATAGCCCCTATACACGCATTTGGTGTTGTGCGTCACTACTTCGGGCTCCTAGGATGTATTGTAGATGCTCCTCGCTAGTTGAAGCAACACAAAGAGCCTAGCGCCAAGATCTCACTTCAGATTGTGGGACATCGATGATGTTTCTTTGGGCTAGTGCCCATCAGCGTGTTTCCATCTCCACATGAGCATCGGACCAAGCTGGTGTCGGTGTGAAGGCACATACAATTTATACTTTTATAGAGGTAATTTGTATCGTATTCTGCCGATTTAGGCCGTTGGCTAATTTTTTAAGCTAGAGGTAAAATCCATTTGTGGTGTCATTTGGCATCATGCATGGCTACTTTAGGCTCCTAAGGGCTAGAGGGTACCACGGACGTTCAACGCCGATCGTACCAACATGAATGGCCCAACAACTTGATATATCCTCAGGTATGGTCTGCATAACTGTGTTTTTTTGGCAACATACATCGCCACAAATGCGCCTCAATGGGAAACTTGATTATTTGCCACGCCTAAGTTGATGGAATTGATGATTTGCCACACATTGTCTCATTGACATATGGCCCAAATTGATGTGCGATTGATGATTAGTGAGACAGAGAGTGACAAATCATCAATCACACATCAACTTCATTGCGAATAATCAATTATGCCCTCAACATTTGGCTCCAATCCTGTTGGGCCTGAAATTGAAACCAGAAGATGGGGAAGTTAGCAACACCGAATTGCACGGCGCGACCCTTTACTATCTACCGGAGACCCCGTGGGTGCTCCCCAGCTTGGTCTCTCGTGTCGGTCAGTGATCTTCTTGCCTGCTGAAAGTATATTGTGGCAGATCGGATCATCTTCAGCTTTGCTTCTAACACCAATTACCTTGGATCATAGAACTAAATCCCTAGTGATATCAGCTTTACTTGGATGCAAATGTAGGCAGTTAAGCTCTCACTTCTTGTTGGCTTGTTGCAGTGCTGCTGAATCACACTCGGAGGATCAAAACCCTCACTGCTGCTTATCACACTACGGCTTGTCCTCCTTTTTCAAAGAGTAAACTGTGCACATCAGTCAAATGATTTGTCAAATCATACTTTTTTGGCTGGGGTGTGTGTGGTAGTTACATACATGTATTCTGTTGGAAAGCAGTACAAGTCCTCTAAAATGCCTACCGAAATCCGAAAGCATTGCAATTGGTTTCGCTGTTGGGTTTTAGGGATTTGCTAAAGAGTATACTTGCTCAGAATTAAAAAAAAGGGAAGAATCCAAACTCTGAGGATCCATGTGGGAAATAGGAATTTCGGAGGAAAAAATTCCATTCTCGTGCTAAACAAAACAAATGTCTACATTCTAAATAGAATGTTGTAGAACGGTTGGACTCCTTCCAAACACAATTATAAAAATAACTCTATCCTTAATCGTGGAAGCGCACGTGTCACTTTCCACGCTCTTACACCGCGGAAGCGTCTAGCCCGCTTAAAGAGCTTGGCAAGCCACTAAAGCTATCGGGTTTCAAAAACGCAGTAGGAGATAGGACTATTTTTACCATTATGTCTTGGAGGAGACTAGATTTAAAAAAAAATTACTGTGAGACCAGAAAGTGACGGCACTTTCAGGTTCCAAATGGAGCCTAGTGCTGGTTGTTGTGCTTCTGTTAAGTTTTTGTCCTTTACTGCCTTCTGGCCTAGCGCATCAAGCTTCTCCTTTCTTCCCAGTGCGACAAGGTGGGCCCATAGAAGCCCAAATGGGGCCCACGATAGCGAACCATACAATGACCAGCAGGCGAGAGGAAGAGAGAGAAGATCAGAGCCTTCCCCGTGCCAGTTCTGGAAGCGGAAGGGAGAGCGAACCACCACCCCGACATCGCCGGCGAAGACGCCGGCACCGGCCTTCGCATCGTCGTCGTCGACGCTGGTCTCCTCTACAAGGCCTGCACTCTCTCCCCTCCCTCTCACCTCAACTCTAGTTTCTTATTGATTCATTTCTCATGTATGCGTCTGATGTTTACTACTTGAGTTTGCCTCTAATTCACGCGCGTCGTGCAATTGCCCTTGTGCTTGTGGAAGAGATCGACTCGCGTTGGTAGGTTTTGATTTTTACTGGATTTTGTTGTAAGATGTACTACCTAAGAACCCTAGATGGATTTGATTGGTCAGATAGATAAAACGCTCGACCTTGATGTGGGTTGGTGGTTTCGAAAATAATTTTGAATTTTGTGCGTACCTCACTAGATGAACTGCAAATGTAAAGAAGCGTCAAACCGTAAATACTTCGAAGCACTTTTCTTTCATGTGACGATAATGTATACTACCACTTTTCTCATGATTTGGATATACCGATGGGTTTCACAAAGAAATATAAACTGCAGGGAGGCATTTTCCTGCATGTTCTTGTCTCGTCCTGAGCATAAGAATGCACCCAATTGAATCAAAATCATTTATTGCTTAATTGTATAATGACGTTTTAGTTATCTACCACATATATCATTTCACGAACAACTTATGGTATCTTTGGATCTAGCAGCTTATCTGTATTTTTTTATTACTTACCCGGTTAGCCCTTCTAATTTGTTCTTGAATTCGTTATGTGTTTCAGAGAGTCTGCCACCATGCAGAGCCACAGCAAGATGTCTGACGCCTCCGTCTCCACACCCCATGCGGTGTCTGCGGTCCAAGGTTGGGCAGATCTCCCAGATGGCTTGCTTCACTCCATTGTCGCTCTGTCGGGCTCCTTTCTCGACCTTCTTGCCTTTGCTAGCACCTGCCGTTCTTGGCGATCTGCGTTCTCCTCATACCCATCCAAATCTACCTTCTGCACCTTGTTCCCACCTCTCCTCATCCGACCCAATGTCCGTGTCAAAGCTCCTCATCTCCCTTCAAACAATGGGTACCGCAAGCTACGGACATGTCAGGTCATTGATCTAGCCAACCGAAACACTGCCCTTCGCTGCCAGATTCCTCAAGAAATTCTGCAGAAGATGCATTTTGCAGGCTCTTCATATGGTCATCTCATCTGCTGCCGTCGCGGATATTGTCTTGTTGTTGATGTCTTCACCGGTGCCGAAGTGTCACCTCCACGTCTCCCATTCAGCGACAACTGTGAGGAGTTCTACTACTGTGGCACGCTGACTGCTCCTCTTGCATCACCCAACTCACATCTCCTTGTCGGTACTCAAACCTCCCTGTTTGATTGGCCAGTTGGAAGTGACTCCTGGTCAGAGCTCAAGTTTTCTGATGCACGGGTTGATCAGATTGTGGACTTCAATGGTCAGTTCATCGCTATGGTTTACAACAGGCTCTACACTTTGCAGTTGGCCCCCCAGCTTAGCCTGCAGGAGATAGAAACTGTGTGGTGGGACGACATGACCGAATGCCCATATTTAAGGCCATGGCTAGTGGTGTGCGGTGACATGCTTCTCATTGTTGACCATTACATAAGCTTTTCATATGGAGCACCAGTCTTGTATAAACCATACCGCCTCGACATGTCAACCAAGCCTGCAAAATGGGTGGAGGTGAAGAAGCTGGAGAATTGGGCACTGTTTGTTGGGGGTGATGTGAGGAGCCAGCCGTTTTCTTGCATGAGCCCGGAACGATGGGGAGGGAGGAGCAATTGCTTGTACTACTCGCATTACTCTCAAACCTTGAGTCTACATGGGTTGGGTGATGAGGCAGATTCTGTGTGGGATCCATCCACTGATCCTGACCTTGTGTACAAAAGAAACTGGTACCGTCAACTGCAGGCCCTCTGGGTGTACCCAAGCATGTTCTATTCCGATGGTCACTGATCGTCGCACGCAACTACTGCTTGCTGCTCTATCGACCTCTGAAATTTGCCTTTCCAGTAAAGAGCAGAGACGTTTGCAGGTTGGATTGGAGTCTAGGAGATGTTCATGGTGGCAATTAGTGCTTATAATTTGGTGGGATTACTCAAGCTTTTGCTGTCAGTTTCGTCGTTCAGTTTTTAGAACTTGGTAGCAGACGTTTTTGGTGGAATTAGTGCTTAGAACTTGTTAGGGGTACTCACGCTTTTTGCTGTTAGTTTCATCTTATGCTGGACGGATGGATGTGCTTAACTACTTGTTGCTTTCGTGCTGGAACCTGGAACTGAAAAGTGTTTAGAGTCTTTCCTGTTTCAATGAGAAGATAATGCTCCTACTGTGCTTGAGCTTTCGTTTTTTTTTTCTCTTCCTCTGCAATATGCTTTGTTCCTGCTCAACATGTTTTGAGGAAGATCGATTTGGTGGTTTTACGCATACAGGATATGAAGCAGAAAGGCTCAATGTTCGAAATTTGTTAAACTACTAAGTTGCTCAATGTTCGAAACATATATTCATTTTCAGGATTTTAGGTGGTATATCTCTAAATACCATGTTTTGAAGCGACAGATATTCAATTTTGGCCTGGTTCTGAATGGAAAAATCTCAACTCCTTACGTGACTATTGTTGATCTAAAGGTTATGTGGTTATCCGCTCCCCTAAAAAATAATAAAAAAAAGGCTTTAACCGTTAAATTTATCGATAGCGAGCACATTACTCCACTTTTGTTATGTAATGTTTAGATATTTCTCACGTAATAGAATAACTGTGTTAGGCTTCCTTGCGGTGGGAAATGATTTTTTTCCCGTCTCATCTGATGATTTTGCATGGCCTGACCCATCTTGAAGGGTGGATCTAGGATTTTTAGAATGACCTTCGAAGTTACAAAAATATTATTCGATGTAAAATATAAAGATTCATAATAGTAAAAATACAAAGTACAGATTGTCCTTACTCCTTACTAGAGATAACACCTGAAATAATTTAGAGATTTGTGATGTATGTTTCCCTCTTTATTTTCTGAATGCTTCACATGCTACGTTTCAAAAATCGCGATTCACTGTTATGACTCAATATAATGTTAAAAGATTTGTAACAACATTTGGTAGAGAAGTTATGTCGTTAGTGGAAAGTAACGCATCTTTGTACAGGAGCACAATGTGCATCAAATGTGTGTTCTCAACCATATCTCTTATCTCAGATTTAGTGGCTAACATCACTAGCTTGTTTCCTTCAGTCCTTTTCTTACCACTTTCATTTGCCTTGTGGACTACACTTGTATTCTTCCTCTCTTTTTCTTTAGTACTATCAATGTGTACCTCATTCTTTTGCATTGAATCAGTATGAATTTGAGTAGGAGACATTGGTCGAAGAACTATTTCCTTGTTGTTCCACTTGAATGAGTATTGATTTGTGTAACCATTGTGATGACTTGCTCGATCAAATTGCCATGGACTAATC
The DNA here is from genome assembly GCA_036346375.1 of Guadua angustifolia. NCBI lineage: Eukaryota > Viridiplantae > Streptophyta > Magnoliopsida > Poales > Poaceae > Guadua > Guadua angustifolia. The sequence continues at coordinate 19,041,651 of CM070505.1, read as the reverse complement.
GAAAGCGACAAGTGACATACCGTCATTGGGACCACATCACATTCCACGATATCACTATACTCACCAATCTTGAATGGCACTTTCACCATGAATTGAATTTTAACTTCTTCGCAGTCACTCAGCCATTGAACATGATAGGGATGCGGATGCCGAAACAGCTTCAAACCAAGTTTATCACACATTTCTTTGCTGGCCAAATTGTGACAACTTCCTCCATCAATAATTACCTTGCATACACGACCATTTATCTTTGCTTTGGTGTGAAAAAGATTGTAGCGCTGTTCATTGTCTTCTTTTTGTTGCACACTCAACACTTTCTTGGTGAAAATGAGAGATTGACCGGTCTCAAAATCACAGTAAGTCATTTCATTTTCCTCATCATCCAAATCAGGAATGGGGACATCCTCTTCTTCACTTGCAGATTCATATTCTCCACCCTCCGTTATAAGCATGGTACGGTTGTTTGGGCAATCCTTGGCGATATGGCCTCTCCACAAGCACTTGAAGCATTGAATGGCACTACTCTTCATGTAGATCCCATGTAAGAAGTAACACTAGCTGCTGGACTATGCTTAGTATTTGGAGTAAATGGCACTTTTCCACTTCGAGCTTCATGAGAACTTGGAGCAATACTTGCACTAAAAGTGTTAGCACGAAAATAATTGAACCGGGAAGTGGATTTACCTGTAGCAGGTGCTGAACGAGGAGCAAATGAAGAAGTTCTTGTAATTTTTGTGTCTTGTTGCACTTGTCTTTCAGCTCTGGTTGCTTGATGCACTAACTCCACCACATTGCCATAAGGTTGAAATTCGGTGATACGCTTGATGGGGTGGTTCAAACCAGCGAGGAATCGTGCCATAGTTTGCTCTTCATGTTCATATACATTAGCACGGATCATAGCCATCTCCATCTCCTTATAGTACTCATCCACCGTGCGACTTTCTTGCTTCAATCCCTGCAACTTATCAAATAGATCACGTTTGTAATGTTGATGGACAAACCTTGCTTGCATTTCAACCTTCATCTCAGCCCACGATGCAATGGGGTTCTCGCCATGTTCTACTCTTTGGCTTTGAATTTGTTCCCATCAAATCAGTGCATAATCATCAAATTCAAGGGATGCCATTGCAAGCTTCTTTTCTTCGGTATAGTTGTGCAACCGAAAGATTTTGTCAACTTGCAGCTCCCAAGTGAGGTAGTCCTCTGGGTTTGTGGAACCTGCAAACTTAGGCATAGAAAACTTTAGTTTACCAAACCTTTCCTTCTCGGGATGATCATTGTTGTTGCGGTTATGCCGTTGGTTTCCTTCATTGCGGGGCTGTTGGTTGTTACGAATTGGCTCATATGCAATACCTCCACGTCCTAACTCATGACCACGACCCCTTCTTACGCCATGTTCATTACCTCCTGCACCTCGCCTTGGTATGGATATTCTATTAGCATTAGGAACACGGGCTACTCGAGCAGCGGCTTCTTCATCGGTCTCATCAACTAGAGGGTCATCTTCAGCTTGTTGAGGTTGAAATTGCCTTCTAATATCAGCAACTATGTTGTTATGGAGCACATTAAGTTGCTGATTGATTTCAATCTGAAGGTCTTGAATGGAGTTGTTCACTTCTGTCCTAATCTCTTCATTCCCATGATTGAATTCTCACCGTAGTGTGTCTCGCAAGGCTTGGTACTCAAACAAAGTAACCGGTGCATTAGGGTCACGCCGTCCATTTTCCTCGTTATCACCTTGATCTGACATGGTTAGTTACTCAGAACAACAAGATAAACACAATATGATGTATGATTAATGCCCTCAACCTCACTTATCCTTACCGCCGAAATTTTTACTCACCCTTTGCTGATTGACGAAGGAGATCGCACTTGAGTAGTGAGGCAACACAAGGTGAGGTTAAGCGAACTCAAAGCTGAGATTAAAGCACACAATAGGTTTGTATGTGGAGTTTGGATGGGAAAATGTATGCCCTACACAATCTGAATTCTTGATATTGTTTCGTTAAGTAAATATCCAAGCAAGAACACAATGTCTAGTTGCTGAAAACAAGTTTTATGTGAAGAACACAACAAACTCACACGCAAGGATGACGGAACCAAATGCAACCAAATGGAGTGAGTTAGAACAAGATATAATGATAGCACAAACAGCTCAATTGCAATGGTTATGGAAAGACGCTAGCTAGTTGCAAAAGATGAAGTAGGGCACAAGATTGCACATGAAGGATGTGTTTCTCACAATGGTGCAAATAATTTAAGAAACTTTTCTTCTTTACACCTTTTTTTTAGCTAGCAACTAGCCCAAAGCCTTTTTTTTCTTCTCTTTTGCTCTTTTGTTTGAATGGCTGTGCTATTGATTTCAGTAAAGACTCACAACTTTTCTTTTGATTTGTTGCAACCATGTGATTGAGGGATATGAGTGCAACCCTAAGCAATAGATTAGCTAGTCTTGATGGGTGCAAAGTATTCGCAAAGGACAGATTGGCTATCAAAGGAGATCTACCAATTTTCGAAACTAGAACAGCAGCAAGGTTCAAGTCTAAGTTCGACCAAATTCTAGGCAGCATTAGCAAAAGTTGTCTATACCAAATTTGTAGAGAATTTTATAATCTTTTCAAAAAGCACAAGAATGCAAAAATCCGAGTTCGTATGTGGGAGTTATGGCCAAAATACTACACTGGACAGATTGGATCTAAAAGTGACGCGAAGGAAGACGAACAGTTTTCAGCAACAAATACACGATTCCATGTATAAAAACATAGCAAAACGCACAAGAATAACAGATTGGAGACTAAGGTTCAGTATTTTTGTGAGGCAAGTTTTCTGATTAGGAAGAAAAACACAAATGCAAACTAGGGTAGATATTTTTGTGTCGCTCTTTTTCTGGATATGCCTGAAATGTAAAACTAGAACTAGGGGATAAAGATCCTACTGTGACAACCGGGGCTCTGATACCAAATGATACGAGGGGTGCCCGACCTTCACGGCGTAGAATTAAAGATACACATGAAACTCGACGAAGTTAGTGTGGCCAATACATCGCTGTGCAAAGAACTCGCAACACCGAAGTTCGCCTAACCTCACGCGAAGATGATTCCACTCGACCACGTCAGCGGATACAATCCTCGCTGCAATCACAAGAGCTTGCAAGAACAACGGAAGGAATGCACAATCTCGAGTTTATTCACCGGTGGCTAGAATACCCAAGAACATGCATATAGCGATTGGTTTTAGTTTTGAATAGTCTAAAAGTCTTCTTCACAAAGGGTGCCTTCTACATATAAGAGAGGAGGAGAGGAAGACAAAGGAGTCTTTGGACAAGCCCAGTCGCGAGACAAAAGCCAAGGACAAAACATAATGGTGGCGTAGCACTCAACACATAGGAATCTGTTTCTGGCCGCCATATCAAATTGATGATATCTTTGCGCTCCAAATTAATTTAAGGGTGAAGCCAAATCCATTGGAAAGCTTAAGAGATAAGCTTTCAATGTTGTGGTCAAACACTCCAATTGGACTCCATTTGCATATTCTATGTTGTTTTTGTTGAAGACTAGTCCTAGGAGGCCGAACTGAGTCCTTTTGCATTCACATCTTGCATGCTGACTTGTCCAAGCTTCTCTTGGTCTTCCCTAAGGTGTTCACACCTCCTCACATTGTCTTCATACCTGAGAATAATCAAATTACATGCATTAGATAGCAGCTGATTGTCACAAGTAATATAACTCTTACTAAGGAGCGAGTTCACCTGTTGATTGATTTGTTTAGCACGAGCGCGTGTTATTAGTCCTTGGAAATTATTTTGAGTCTCATGAATAGTATTAGGGGAAGGGCATAGCGATGGTGTTATCCTGCCCGTATCATGTAGCCTCCATAGGACTTCCACAGTACTCTTATTTTCCGGGATGAAGTGACACTATTGGTCTAAATATGCAATGTTACTGTATATTCATATTCTCCAAATATGATTGTTGAAGTAACCAAATGGCGGCTCTTGATCCCACCAATGCAACCTCCTCCATTCACTGCTCAGTGCCCTTGCCCCAGAATACCCTAGACACCATGCACTTCATAGGCTGCTCATATGGTTACCTCATCTTGTCCTATCGTGAACAGTGTCCTTGTTGATGTGTGCATTGGTACCCAAACTACCATCCACCAACAACCATATCACGACTATGGCATCCTCACTATGCCTCTCTCATCACCCAACTCGCATCTCCTTGTTTGAACTAAATTCTCCCTATTCCAGTGGCAGGTTTGAAACCACACTTGGTCATAGAAACTTCTTCCTGGTAGAATGGTCCTTTTCATTGTGGCCTTCAAGGATGAGATCTTTGCCATGGACTCTAAAAATCTATTTGCTGTACGCTTGTTGCCTCAGCTTAGCATGCAGGACGTAGCATCTTCATGGGGGGCCAGCAAAATCATGGGCGTCCATTATAGACCATGGTTGGTTGTGTGTGGCGACATGCTCCTCTGCGTCTTGATGGCCATTAGCTACTCCATAAGCTGCCCTGAACCATTTGTTGTCTTTGACACTTTTTGCCTTGATTTGTCAGCTGAGCCAACCAAGTTGGTGAAGGTGGAGAAGTTGGACAACTGGTCTCTCTCTGTTGGCACTGATAGAAGAGAGGAAAGAGCAACTGCATATATGTTGTGTGCACATCTGAAGATTCCACTGAGCCTTGGATCGCAGTTGAGCTAGTTCAGGCATTGCAATGCACAGCAGAGGAGCTCAAGCTTGATCACTCCGGGTTGTACTTAGGAGACTTCGAGAGCCTAGAGCCCCTCTGGGTATACCCCAGTATGATCTCTCGTGTCGACCAGTCATTGTTGTATGGCAGTGGCGAAGCTAGAGAGAAATAGAGGGGGGTGCGAGCATAAAGGAGTGATGAAAAACATTTACCTAATGAAGAACGTTTGGTTGGGAAAAAGAATATAAATATAGACAAAATACATAATTTGACTTCGAGTCTTTAACATCTTCTGTGATTGAGGCGAGGGGGTGCAGCATGTTGGGCTGAGAGGGGTGCATATAGGGCCAGGATATGGGGGTAATAACTAAATTTTTTTTGAGGGGGGTGCATCTGCACCCATTGCCCACTACTGGGCTTCGCCCCTGTTGTATGGTCAGGCATGGCTTATTGCAGTAGGATCAGCCTTGCTCCCAGGGGAACTTAGATGAGTGAGTTCCTACTAGAGGTAATTCATCTCTTGGATGGTGCTGTTATTGCTGGTTTAGCTTGAAGCTAGGCAACTGCTATTCCTTCTCGATTTTGGTAGAAAAACAGAAGTGTATAAGCATGTTTATATGTGTCTTGTCTCAAACATGATAATATAATCATTGTGCTTATGTAGCAGTAATAGAAAACATTGATGGACATGAATTTGGTTAGTGCAAAAGCAATGTCCAAGCTTGCTGCTCCATGATAACTCATGTATTGCCACATTTGACCTGGCATGGTCACTAGAATTTAACATTGACCATTATTTACTGTACATTAGTGTGGTATTAATGCGAGATTCTCGGAACGCCTCAGGTCCTTAGTCCTTCCATAGTGAAATGGAGGGAGTACACACCTTCTCACCTTGAAGTGGATGTTATATATCGCGTATCTAGGAGGATGCCAAGACTCAAGTCTGAGCTTCCTAAACTGGTCCTGGCCTTGCTTTTCTGAGAAATGAGCACTAACTGCATTTGTATGAAATGACAATCTAGCCATAACCGAAGAAAGCTAATCTAGCAGTTTAAGGCACGTGTCGAACATCCAGAGAAATCCGTATGCCTCATTTAAAATTCCTATGAAATTACTGTGTTCACTAGAAAATTCATATGGAATCACTGCAATATGAATGTTCAAATCGAAAAATTGATCTGTTTTAAAATTTCAAGTTTGGGCTGAGCCAGCCGAAAATGCTCTGTTTTTCGTTCCCTCAATCCTCGTCACACGTGGGTGGTAGACCGCGCTCGTTTCCCCGGTTCGGCATGATTCCGCCGGTGCCCAAGCCGCCTAGTGCCCGAACGTGCGCAGCCTCCCCGGACATGTCCCTGTAATCTTGCCCGATTATCAATGTATCTATAGATAAAAACTCTAATAAAGATGGGCATGTTACTTTTTTTGTTGTCTATGGATATATTTATAGGGTCAAAGTTTGCCCGACTAGCAAACGGGTAAAGGTATAGGGGAGTTCCACCTGTATCCGTTCCACCCGATTTTCTGCCACCTTCTATTGATATATCGGTCACAACAGATGCCTAGTCGGTCCTATAATCCCCAATTTATGGTACCTCGTATTAGCAATTTGTGATTGATGACGCTGTGATTGGTGATTTTGTGATATGTGTGATGGCCGATGAATTGTTTCCATTTTAATTGTTGAGTTTGAGCATGTGTGATGACGGATAAACTATTTTCATTTTTATTGTTGAGCTTGAGTATCTATGCGTTCTTTGTCTACATGTGTTATTTTAATTTTTGTTTCCATGTACATTTGAAATTTAGAATAATTGATAATCATTCTTTAGTCCACATAATATAGTTGATTCTCATAATTCCATTAAAAGATTTGTATCAATACCATAACTCATTAGCATCTAATGCCTTTTAATTGGAAGGATTGTTGATGGTGACGAGTAAAGGGGTATGCATATGGATATCGGGTACCCGTGGGCGACGGGCATAGATAAGATTCTTCGCTCGCCACCCTTCATGGGTATACCCTTATAAGAGATTTTGGCTGGCGGGTATGGGTATGGACGAGCACTACTTATGCTTGCCGCACTCGATTGCCATCCCTAATGCAAATCCACTCTAGTACTCCTGAGTTTGGCATCATGCATTCCTACTTCGTGCACCTAGAGAACCAACACGAAGAAGCTAATGCTCAGATGCAGCCCTGAGTCAAGGCTCGCCAATGGCTTTTTGTAGACTAACGGCATCGTGTTTCTATATCTACGAGAGTGTTGGGTTAAGCTTGATATGGGGAGCCGCATGTGTAATTTCGGTCTTCACAAAGGTGATTTGTGTGATGATTCTGTTGATCCAAGCCAACGACTTATTTTTAAGCCAAGGGCAAAATCTATACTTGTTGGACCCATGAACACGTGCTTAGCATCGTGTGTGGCTACTTCGGGTGCCTAGGGGGCACCACAGACACTCGATGTTGGATCGAACCAGCATGATGGGCCTAGTGCCCAGAATTTGTCCAAATCAGGTCTTGTCGACATCATTTTTTGAGCAAGCGACCGTTAGGGCATCTCTATCTCGACAGGTGCATCGAACCAATTTGGTATTGGCACCGTGTGAAGCCTTCATATAGATAATTCATGTGGTAATTCTGTCAATCCTAGCCACCGACTTATTTTGTATGCCAATGGTGAAATACAACCCTATAGACCTACGTACGGGTGTTTGGCATTTTGCATAGCTACTTCAGGCATCTCGGGGCAGCAGTGGATGCTCAACGCCGGTCAAACCAGCACAAAGGGGACATCATCCAAATATTGCCTCCAGTTTATCTATTTAGACCGTCAACTTATTTTTTAAACCAGGTTTTAAATCCACTTTGTGGCCTGTCAACGCGTGGCTACTTCGGGTGCTATGGACGCTTGACGCCAGTCAAATCAGCATGAAGGGCCCATCACACAGATGTTGCCCCAGGTTGAGCCCCATCGACAATGCTTTTTTTTGGCCAGTTGCCGTCGGGCATTTCTATCTCCGTAGGATCATTGGGCTAAGCTGATATTGGTGTAGGGTCACACGATTTTAGACTTGCTGGAGGTGAGTAGTGCAGTGATTTTTTTGATCTAAGTAACTGGCTTTTTTTAAGTCAGGATTGAAATCCACCCCCATAGCCCCTATACACGCGTTTGGCGTTGTGCGTGGCTACTTCAGGCTCCTAGGATGTACCGCAGATGCTCCTCGCTAATTGAAGCAACACAAAGAGCCTAGCGCCAATATCTCACTTCAGATTGGGGGACATCGATGATGCTTTTTTGGGCTAGTGCCCATCAGGGTGTTTTCATCTCCATATGAGCATCGGGTGTAAGTTCAACCTTCATTAGTTATGATTTTGGTGTTAATGACAAATCTAATATTATGTTTATCCCCTAATGCGATTTTATTATTAATGACAAATCTTATATCGAGACTAACTTGTTTATTTAGAATATCTTTGATTAGTCTCATCGCATTGAAAAATGGAAAACCCAAGGTATGTTTGCATATTCATTCTAATATTAGTTGCATACTTTGGAGTCAAGTTGAAATATGAATGTCCCCGTTATATTAACCACAAAATGTGCATTATGTTTCTCAATCCATATATTACATGGATGCACATATTTAGGGGGAGTTTGTAGTTTAACTTGAAAGTCTCTTTGTATTGATCAATTCGTTATTGACACATATAAGGATCAAGACAAAGAAACTAAATCTTTGAGTATATATTCGAATTGCCTAGTTATAAGTATACTCATGGTAATATAGGATATACTCCAATACGGTCAATTTGAATATGTGCATATTATCTCCAAGTCAATCATATTTATGCACATATACATGTGGGGTGTATTCTATAGTTGATGATCTAGAGTAATGATCATTTCCATACGATTTACATATAATGGATCATTACTTTCCATCAACATGAGTATATGAAAACTTGTGTAGTTAATATATACTCATATCAATTTAAATGATAATTTAAATTGAGTTCATTTGTCTTAATTAATTATTAACGAATATTTCATCATGTGTTGATGGTGTTCCGTGATTAATTGAGGACAAATGAATAGTTCTTAAGTATAATAAAGCATGAGTTGCATTATTGTACTTAAGACACACTTAAATCATTTCTATTGATTTAGGGTTGTGCTCAATTGATCTAGAGGCATCCATTATGTGTTAATGGAGTGCAAGAGATAATTGAGACAACCATGCATCTTGGACTAACTATTTTATGAGTTGTGATTGAGTTAGGTCCAAAGATGGATGAGATGATGAGAACGGGACAAGGACGGCATCGTGAGTTGATGGGCGTCAAGAGTGGATCCCGAAGTGGAGTCAAGTGGATATCCCGGGGGAGTATCAAAGTGAAAATCATAAAGACCCCAAAGGGGATTGCTTGCGTGCGGCGGCAAAGGTATAAACTAGATAGGCTAAGGACTTTTGTAGTCTTTGAGTCTAAGGTTTTATCGCCGTACTATTAAGAGGGGTCGTTCCCTAGTTTGAGCTTCATCATGTGTTGGTGATCTCAATCCGCGTTCACTCAAAGCTCAAATCTTATTTGATTTGGTTTTTGCATATGGGTTAACCAATTGGCATGTGTTGCAATTGTGTTAAGCCTATGCTTGGTTGTTCTGCATTATGCTCTGATTTGCATGTGTTGCAAAGATGAAAGAGTATATGCATTTGGTTTTCGCATTATGCTTTGATTTGCATGTGTTGCATATAGGATAAGCTAATGCGTTGGCTTTTGCGTGGAGTTCACTTTTACATGTGTTGCATTAGTTGAAGCTTCACGTTTTGGTTCGCAAAACATCTTTATAAAACCTTGGTGTTGTTTGGAGCTAAGTTTTGCATGTGTTGCAAAAGGAGAGAGTTCAAGCACGATTTGGTGTTTGTGTGGTTGTATGGAGTTAGAGGCTTGCATGTGTTGCAAGTAGAGAGCTCATACGGTTGATTTGGTTTAGTTGAAGTTTGGTTTTGGTGTTGCATGGAACTAGAGAATTGCATGTGTTGCAATTAGAGAGTTCATACTTCTTGATTTGGTGTTGCTTGGAGCTAGACTTTTGCATGTGTTGCAAAGAGTAGTGCTCAAGCATGAAATATGTTTATTGCGTTATTTGCAAGTTCGTTGTGCGAATAAACTGAGGTTTATGAGTCGGAATCCCGAGAGCATGTGAGTGGGGCTTGCAACGGTGTTGGCAAGTTGACCGGGTCTTCGTGTTGACCTTCACATGGCTAGGGGATTAATCTCATAAACTCGAGTTTGATTTGCTTAATACGTTTTGCAAATAGATCTTGAGTTGATTGCGAAATGTGTTTTCGCGATTTGGTTTGAATTCTTTGAGCATGGTCTAAGTTGGTGCAAATGTGTTTTGCACGAGTGTATGATCATGTGTTGGTCATCTAGAGGCTCAAAGAATGGGTTTTGGTTTTTGGAGAAATGGATTTCGAAGTTGAATCAGTTTTTCTCTGTGGTACGCTAAGACTAGTAGGGCATGGGGTAGTATCAAGTAAGCTTGGTACTACCGGGCCTAAGCCGTAGCTTTTTAGCGAAGGTTGTTTTTGATGTTAAGTGTTGGCCGGTACTACCGGGGCTTGAGGGTGGTAGTACCGCAAGTGCGGTACTACCGGGAAATTGCCGCCGGTAGCAATTTTACAGAGTGTTGTTTTTGCTGGCTGGGCAAGGCCGGCACTACCGCTCGGTGGGAGCGGTAGTACCGCAAAGTCGGTACTACCGGCCCTTAGAGGGCGGTAGTGCTGCAAATATGGCCGTTGCCGACCGTTGGAGGTCGGGGTTGTACTCACCGCCCTTAGAAGTGAGTAATCTTGCATTTATTGATTTTGCCCGTTTCGCCCCCAAACGGCTAGTTTTCTTGGTGGGGGCTATATATACCCCCTTGGGGGGCTTGGGGCAGTGGTTGCTGGCTTGGTTGAGTATTTGGGAGAGGTGTTGCATGTGTTGCACACTCTCATTTGATTCTTGAGCTAAAGAGTGAACTAATTGCATGTGTTGCAATTAGTGAGTGGTTTGAGAGGCTCTTGTGCATGTGTTGCACTTGAGTGAGGTCCTTGTGCATGTGTTGCACTTGGTGATCACCGAGGAGCGCATTTGTTGTGCCCGGTGAGATTCAAGCGAAGGAGTGGCTTATTACTCTTGGAGGTTGCCGACTCCTAGACGGCGTAGGCGTCGTGCGCGGGAGCTCTCAAGGTGTGAGAAGCCCCGGCAAGTTTGTGAAGGTTCGGGTTGAGCCTACGCGCGAGCGTGAAAAACCACGACTAGTGGAAAGAGGCGGGTGCTCGAGCGGGAACCGGTCCAAGTGTGGGCTAGCCTCAACGTGGACTAGGGGAGACCGGCAAGTCTCCGAACACCACGGAAAAATATCGGTTGTTTCTTGTCTCATTTATATTCAAGCACTTTACATTATTGAATATTTATCAATTGCTTGAATTAGAATTGCTAGTATTATTTAGTTAATCAATTTAGCAATTCTTATATAGAGACATAAATTAGTTAGTGCACTAGTGAGCCTAGTTGATTTAGGCTTTAATTGTCAAAACCGAGTTTATCGCTTCCGCATCATAATTGTGTAGGTTTTGACATAGGGGTTGATTAGAGCGAATTGATTAGTGAGCGATCGAATTTTGTAAATCGCCTATTCACCCCCCCTCTAGGCGCATCCTCGACCCTACATCGGGCCAAGCTGGTGTCGGTGTGGAGGCACATATGATTTCAACTTTTATAGAGGTAATTTGTATCGTATTCTGCTGATTTAGGCCATTGGCTAATTTTTTAAGCCAGAGGTGAAATCCATTCGTGGTGTCATTTGGCAACGTGCGTGGCTACTTGACGAATACCCGGGGCATGGATACCCCCAGCGGCCCAGGAAAAACGAATGGGCCGCCTCGAAGCCCAAAATTCGACTAGAGGCCCCGCTCAAGGATGCCCGGTTCCCGATCAAGCCGACCCCAAAAGGCAGCTCGACCCACGCCACAGGTCGGTGCTCTCCAAGCCACGGCTAGGACGACCGAAAGACAGTCCGACCCGCGGGTCAGACTGCTCGTGAGCTCCGGACAGACTCAGGCCGTCTTCACCGAAAAACAGACATCGGATCATCAAAAACCGGCCTCTGTCCTGGTCACCTACCCCGCTGGTACAACACTCAAAGATGACCGCCCAAAGGCGGAGGCCCTTCCCGAGGCGGCAGTGGTCAAGACAGCGCCAATTCATCGCCTTGGTCATGAATAAAGGAGGGCGCACACCTCCCGAGGCGACTCGAGCCAGCGCTTAACGTCAAGATATGACTAGTGCGCAGAGGGCGTACGCCATTTCCGATGAAGTGGAGTGCTCGCCACTCAAGGTGTCCACCGACCCGGTGCGGGGAACGTGGCCACCCGACGGGCGTCAAATCCGAGGACCGGACGCTAAGGCTGAAGACCAGACTCCCAGACGTAGGGCACCCCATCCCCCTTTTTTCCAGTCTCCCATGTAACCTGCTACCCCAAGCTATATAAGGGGAAGCAGGACCCTCTGGAGCGGGACGGATCAATCGATAGCAACACTTAGGAGCTCGGACGCTCTCACGACCCCAGGCTCCTCGCACTCACAATCACCTCAGCCGACTTCCACGCGCGAGGCGCTCGAGGCTAGACCTCGTCCCTTGCTTGTAATACGGTGAAATCTCCTGCATCAGGAGCAATATACTACCACCTCACGAACTGGAGTAGGGATTTTTCAGCCCGAACCAGTATATATCTTGGACCCCCTTTGGCGTAACCATTCAGGGAGCGGGATCGCGTGGCCCCTAGACTTACAAATTTACTTGCCGGTTTACGAAACACCGACAGTTGGCGCGCCAGTTAGGGGCCTCGCGCGTCATCAGCGTCTCCGGATTCCCATACGCCTCCCTGATGGCTTCTTTCACCGGCGACAACACGCTCGCGCCAGGGAGCTGGATCCGTTTCGGCTCCTTCGACTTTGTCGCCACCACGGCAGGAGAGCTTGTACTCGCTCCCGCCACCTCGAGACTAGGCCCCCATCGGGCGCTGGGCCTCACACCGCGCCTCGGCAACCTTCGGATCGAGGCCCCCGCGTAGGCCTCGGCGCCGGAGCTCGCCACGCATGGGCCTATGCGGGCGGCGCCGTCGCCTCCCGCAGGCTCACATTTCGTGGCAATGGCCGGCTACGCGCTGGCCTCCATCCATGAAATACTTGAGAGCTCCTCTGACCGCGACTCTAGCTCTGACACAGAGCACGCTTCGGAGGAACTATATTCTCGTGAGTGCAACATGGCTGGCGTGACCGAGCAGCCGGCCGCGACTTCCCCAAGCCAAGAGGTCCACCTCCAAGACCAAGCGAGAGGCCATCCACCGGTGTGAACAAGTTGGGCATCCCCAAGCCCGCCACGCCGAGCTTCACCAGCAGCACAAGGAGCTGGAGGCTCAAACAGCCAAGCTTGGCAAAACACAGGCCGACCCGGGGCCGAGCCGACTCGAGCCCCCACAAGCACTAGGGCTATGCGTGCAGGCACGCCAGTACACCAACAATGGTCAAGGGCCGGACGCCGTCCCATACTTCCCCCTTCCAAGCCAAAACTTCGCCGCGATCATGCGATCTTTGCTCATGACATCCCAGAGCCAAATGAGTCCGAGGTTAGGGCCACCTACCAGCACCTCCGGGAACTGGTAGAGCGTGTGTAAGTTCAACCTTCATTAGTTATGGTTTTGGTGTTAATGACAAATCTAATATCCCTTAATGTGATTTTATTATTAATGACAAATCTTATATCGAGACTAACTTGTTTATTTAGAATATCTTTGATTAGTCTCATCGCATTAAAAGAATGGAAAACCCAAGGTATGTTTGCGTATCCATTCTAGTATTAGTTGCATACTTTGGAGTCAAGTTAAAATATGAATGTCCTCATTATATTAACCACAAAATGTGCATCATGTTTCCCAATCCATATATTACATGGATGCACACACTTAGGGGGAGTTTATAGTTTAACTTGAAAGTCTCTTTGTATTGATCTAATTCTTATTGACACATATAAGGATCAAGACAAAGAAACTAAATACATGAGTATATGAAAACTTGAGTAGTTAATATATACTCATATCAATTTAAATGATAATTTAAATTGAGTTCATTTGTCTTGTTAATCATTAAAGAACATTTCATCATGTGTTGATGGTGTTTCTTGATTAATTAAGGACAAATGAATAGCTCTTAAGTATAATAAAGCATGAGTTGCACTATTGTACTTAAGACACACTTAAATCATTCAAATTGATTTAGGTTGTGCTCAATTGATCTAAAGGCATCCATTATGTGTTAATGGAGTGCAAGAGATAATTGAGACAACCATGCATCTTGGACTAACAAGTTTTATGAGTTGTGATTGAGTTAGGTCCAAAGATGGATGAGATGATAAAGAAGAGGAGTCGAGTGATGATCCCAAGGAGTATCAAGTGAAGATCATAAAGACCCCAAAGGGATTGCTTTACTTGTGGCGAAGGTATAACTAGATAGGTTAAGGACTTTTGTAGTCTTTGAGTCTAGTTTTATCGCCGCATTATTAAGAGGGTTGTCTCTAACTTGAGCTTCATCATGTGTTGATGATCTCAATCCGCTGTTCACTCAAGCTCAAATCATTTGGATTTGGTTTTTGCATAAGAGTTAACCATTTGGCATGTGTTGCGAATGGGTTAAGTTTATGCTCGGTTGTTATTGGTTTATGCTCTGATTTGCATATGTTGCAAAGAGGAAGAGCATATGCATTTGGTTTTCGCATAATGCTTTGATTTGCATGTGTTGCAAATAGGATAAGCAATATGCGTTGGCTTTTGCGTGAAATTCACTTTTGCATGTGTTGCAAATGTTGAAGCCTCATGTTTTGTTTTCTCTTTACAAAACAAATCTTTCAAAATCAAAGTGGTTGCTTGGAGCTAGGTTTTGCATGTGTTGCAAAACGAGGATGCTCAAGCTAGTTGGATTTGGAATTTACGTGCGGTTCTTTGAAGCATGTGAATAGTATTTGCAAATGTGTTTTGCAAATTATTTTGATCATGAGTTGATCATCACATGGTTCAAGGTTGTTGACCCTTGCTAGCTTGTAGTCATGTTTTTGATCAAGTCTATGTGAAGTATTTCGAGAAAATCAGATTTTAGACTTGAATGACTACATTAGAGTTTAGTTTTGGTGATATTTAAAAATACCTATGGGGGATTAAATCATGAAAATGGGTGGATATTGTAGCCCTCATGATAAGCTTCGCATAGAATCAAAAATCACCCAAATTGGAGTTCGGAGTAAAAAGTTATGAGCGTTTTAGTAATCAGAGTCAGCGGTACTACGCAAAAGCGGTACTACTGCCCGTAGGGGCAGTAGTACCGCCCTTGCGGTAGCTTTTTGGCAGAGAAGGGTTTTTGATCCCTAGGCGGTACTACCACTCAGAGGGGCAGTACTACCAAAACACTGTAGCAACGGCTAGTTTTAGCTCGTTTAATGTCCGTTTTGCCCCCCAACGGCTAGTTTTCTTTGTGAGGCTATAAAAGGAGGTC
This sequence comes from Guadua angustifolia, assembly GCA_036346375.1. Classification (NCBI taxonomy): domain Eukaryota; kingdom Viridiplantae; phylum Streptophyta; class Magnoliopsida; order Poales; family Poaceae; genus Guadua; species Guadua angustifolia. The sequence goes on along the minus strand of CM070505.1, from coordinate 19,026,354 downwards.
ATGGGGGGGCATTTGCTGGTTGCTAGAGTATATTGGGTGAGGTGGTTCATGTATTGAAGTTCTCATTTGTGTATTGGCTCTTGTGTGAGTATTTGAGAGGTGATTTGCATGTATTGCATTTCCGCAAGTTGTTCTTGAGCAAGAGTGAGACTAATTGCATGTGTTGCAATTAGAAGTGGGTTGAGAGTCTCTTGTGCATGTGTTGCACTTGAGGGAGGTCTTTGTGCATGTGTTGCACTTGGTGATCACCGGGAGCGCATTCGTTGTGCTCGGTGAAGTTCAAGCGAAGGAGCGACTTGTTACTCTTGGAGGTTGCCGACTCCTAGAGGCAGGAGTGGGCGGCGCTTGTGAGCTCTCAAGGTGTGAGAAGCCCCGCAAGTTTGTGAAGGTTCGGGTTGAGCCTACGGCAAGCGTGAAAAACCACGACTAGTGGAAACGAGGCGGTGCTCGAGCGGAGCCGGTCCAAGTGGTTGGGCTTGCCTCAACGTGGACTAGGGAGACCAAGCAAGTCTCCTAACACCACGGAAAAATATCGGTTGTCTCTTTTACCTTCAAGCATTTACTTTATTGTATATTTATCAATTGCTTGATTATAATTAGAATTGCTTAGTATTGATTGTTTGCTCAATTTAGCAATTCTAGTATAGAGACATAATTTAGTTAGTGCACTAGTAAGCCTAGTTGATTTAGGCTTTAATTGTCAAAACCGAGTTTATCGCTTCCGCATATATCTTTGATTAGGTTTTGACTTAGAGGTGTATTAGAGCGAATTATTTTAGTGAGCGATCGAATTTTGTAAAACGCCTATTCACCCCCCCTCTAGGCGCATCCTCGATCCTACAGCGTGCTGCCGTACAACACGTGCCAGCCTCCGGCTCTCACAACTCGGGGTCCCATTCGGGCCTCCGGAGCCTGGCTCACCAAAGTCCGGCGACCGAACCCAGGCCGCAATTGAGCACCTCGGGCTCAGACACTCGCGGCCAATACCTCGCCAAGAACCATTTACTACCGCGACACCTCAACGCCAAAAGGACGATGGGCGAGGCGGCTCGATCAAGAAGTCATGGATAGCGGCAGCGCCGCAACATGAGCCAAGCCCGGACGGCCCGGACCACAGCATTCTTCGAGATCCGCAGGCGGATTTCCGCTCGTTCTGGCGCCACAACATAGCCAAATACACGGGTGACAAACCCCGCACAGATGGTCGAAGACTACCGCTCGCTCGCCGGCCGACGGGCTACTAATGATCTTTTATCATTCAAGACCTCCCCATTTACTGGCGGACTCGGCCGAGCTCGCTCGAGTACTTGCTCGCGGAACCATCAGAATCGGGCCGATTCAAGAGCGCTTCGTCGGAAATTTCAGGCACGATAAGCGCTTTGGGAACTCGACCAAAAGTCGCAAGCAAAGCAGTAGGGGAAACACCGACTATATCCGGCGCTTCTCCCAGCAATGCAATGAACTCCCTGACATTAGCGACGCCGACGTCGTTGGGGCATTCATTTACGGCACCACGTGAAACGCCTTGGTGCATAAGTTGGGTTGCATCAAACCCAGAACCACCAAAGAGCTGCTGGACATCGCCACCAACCATGCCTCCGGTGAGGAGGCCGTGGGGGCCATCTTCGATAAAGGGAAGGCCAAACGAGAGTCCGGCACCGAACCTGCCGCCCCCTCCGACCGCTCCGACAAACGGAAACGGAAGGGGAAGCAGGCCCGCGAGGGCCACATGGTCGCGGCTACCGACCGCCCTGCCAAGCAGCAGGAGCGACAGGTGCCCGACCACTTCGAAAAGTTAATGGAAAGGCCGTGTCCGCATCACGGGTATTCCGTCAAACTCAAGTACCGGGACCGCGAGCTCCTGAAGCATTTTCTTTCCGGGAACTCCCCGCCCTCTTGTGGTAAGGAAAAGAAACGGGCCCCAGCACCAGAGGCCGGGGAGGAGAAGGCGGACGATGGGTTCCCGGAGCCCGACGGATGCCTTATGATCTTCGGCGGCCCGGCGAGCTACGCCGACAAACGACGGCAGAAGCTTGCCTATCGCGAGGTACATACGGTGACCCCCGCCGTTCCAAAGTACCTCCGGTGGTCGGAGTCCCCGATTACCTTTGATCGGAAGGACCACCCCGACCACATCCCGCAACCGGGAAGGTACCCACTTGTCGTCGACCCCATCGTGGGGCCAAAGCGCCTTACCAAGGTGCTTATGGACGGCGGCAGCGGTCTCAACATCATGTATGTTGAGACGCTCGACGCCCTGGGGGTCCCTTGCTCGACCCTGCGGCCAAGCAAGGCGCCCTTCCATGGTGTCATCCCGGGCCGACAGGCCTACCCGCTCGGGTAGGTCGACCTGCCCGTCACCTTCGGGGGACCCGAAAACTTCCGCACTAAAAACCTCACCTTCGAGGTTGTGGAGTTTGCAGGCTCCTACCACGCTATCTTGGGGAGGCCGTGTTACGCCAAGTTCATGGCGGTCCCCAACTATACATACCTGAAGCTGAAGATTCCGGGGCCACGAGGTGTGATCACCGTGGCCTCATCCTTCCAAATTTTGCTTTCAATCGCGAACGGCTAGCTTATGAGCTAGCCTCGGCGGTCATCGCATCCGCTAAGCTCGATAACTCTGGGGAAACCTCCGTCCGCCGCCCCAAAGAAGTCGGGATCGGATCCTTCGAGTCCGCCGAGACACGAGGGGGTCGATCGATCCCGAGGACCAGACCAAGACCGTGCGGATGGGAGCCGCCCTCCCCGCCAAATAGGAAGGCGCGCTCGTTGACTTCCTCCACGCGAATCGAGATGTCTTTGCATGGAAGACCTCCGACATGTCAGGCATCCCGAGGGAAGTCGCCGAGCACACCCTGAATATCCGACCTGGTGCAAGGCTGGTCGCCCAACGCCTGCGCCGCTTCGACGAGGAGAAGCGCTGGCTCATAGGGGAGGAGGTAGCCAAGCTTTTGGAGGCAGGGTTCATAAAAGAGGTGCGCCACCCCGAGTGGCTTGCAAACCCTGTCATTGTAAAAAAGAAATTCGGGCAATGGAGAATGTGTGTTGATTACACGAGCCTGAACAAGGTATGTCCCAAGGACCCTTTTCCTTTGCCTCGGATCGACCAAGTCGTCGACTCCACCGCGGGGTGCGAGTCACTATCTTTTCTAGATGCCTACTCGGGCTACCACCAGATTGCGATGAAAGAGTCCGACCAGCTCGCGACTTCTTTCATCACACCGTTCGACTCGTTTTGTTACGTAACGATGCCTTTTGGTCTGAAAAACGCGGGCGCTACATACCAGCGATGTATGTACACCTGTTTTAACGATCAAATTGGCCGTAACATCGAGGTATACGTAGACGACATCGTCGTCAAAACCGAAAGGGCCGGCGACCTCATCGCCGACCTAGAAGAAACTTTTGCGAACCTCCGACGGTTTCGCATAAAGCTCAACCCCGAGAAGTGCGTTTTGGGGTTCCCAAAGGGAAGCTCCTCGGCTTCATCATTTCCGAGCGCGGCATCGAAGCCAACCCGGTAAAGATCTCCGCGATCATGAAGATGGGCCCGATCGCCGACCTAAAGGGCGTCCAGAAGCTGACCGGATGCCTCGCCGCCTTGAGCCGTTTCGTGTCGCGCCTCGGTGAGCGCGGGATGCCACTCTACAAGCTGCTCAAGAAATCCGATCAGTTCAGCTAGACGCGGGAAGCTCAGGAAGCCCTCGATCGACTGAAGACTTTCTCGACTCACCCCGCCTGGCCGCCCCGACGCTAGGTGAACCGCTGCTCCTCTACATTGCCGCCACGACCAGTGTCGAAGCGCTGCACTCGTCAGGAGCGCGGAAGAAGGCCACGCGCCAAGGTACAACGGCCGGTTTATTCGTCGTCAAGTACTCTCTCAATCCAAAGCCCCAGATCCGCAAGCTGAAGTTGTTTCACGCGGTGCTCATCGCGAAGAGGAAGCTGATCCATTACTTCAGCCAGCACCCCGTCTCCGTGGTAACCTCCTCGCCGCTAGGCGAAATCATCCGCAACCGCGACGCCTCAGGAAGAATAGCCAAGTGGGCGCTCGAGCTCAACGGCCACGACATTTCGTTCGTCCCTAGGACAACGATCAAGTCGCAGGTCCTGGCAGACTTCGTTGCAGAGTGGACCGAAGCTCAGGCGCCGCCAGTGCTTGAAGACCCCGAGTACTGGGCGATGTACTTCGACGGGTCCTATACGAAGAATGGAGCGGGTGCCGGAATCGTCATCGTTTATCCGCTTGGCAATAAGCTCCAGTATGCCATCCGGCTGCTCTTTGACGCTACCAACAACGTCGCCGAGTATGAAGCCCTCATCAACGGTCTCCGGATCGCGACCGACCTCAGCGCGCGGCGACTTTACGTACATGGCGACTCCAAGCTGGTAGTTGACCAGGTCATGAAGACCTCGGAACCGCGAGATCCCCGCATGGCAGCGTACTGCCGTGAAGTACACAAGCTTGAGGAGAGGTTTAAGGGGTTCGAGCTCCATCACAGCTACCGACGCTACAACGGCGAGGCCGATTACCTTGCCAACCTCGCCTCCAAAGAAAGGACCGCCCATCCGGATCTTCGCCCACGACTCAACTAAATTGTTCGTCCGACCGACCTAACGGCCGAAAGAAGTGGTTAACTCCGCCCGACTTTGGCCAAGGCCGACTGCCGAACGATCGGTCGCGACGCCACTCGAGTCGAGCCTAAGACGCATTAGTGGCGGACTCGACCGAGGAAGCCTTCGTCGAACGCTTGCAGACGGTTCACCTCACGACCCGACCGAGGCCCGGCTCTCGCTCGCCGGCGCGGTTGTTCGTCTCCGGTCGGCGAAGACCTCTACAAGAGGAGTTCTCCGGGTCCTCCGTGGCGCATTCCGCCGACCAAGGAAGAAGTTATCGCCGATATCCACGGCGGGGTGTGCGGTCACCACGCCGCGCCACGGTCCCTCGTGGGGAAAGCCTTTCAGCAAGGTTTCTACTGGCCAACCGCCGTGGCCGACGCTGACCAAATCGTTCACACTTGCGAAGGATGCCAGTTTTTTGCCCGACAAACACATCTGCCTGCGCAAGCCCTCCAGACGATCCCCATCACATGGCCGTTTGCGGTCTGGGGACTCGACCTACTCGGGCCCTTTAAAAAGGCGCCCGGGGGCTTCACCCATCTTTTTGTCGCGGTGGACAAGTTCACCAAGTGGATAGAGGCAAAGCCGGTCGCCTCGATCACGTCAATGCAGGCGGCCGACTTCTTCCGCGGCATAGTTTACCAGTTTGGAGTCCCGAATTTCATCATCACCGACAACGGAACAAAGTTTACGGGGAAGGAGTTCCTCGAGTTCTGCGACGATTTAAATATTCGCGCCGATTAAGCGCCGTGGCCCATCCGCGAAACCAACGGCCAGCCGAGAGGGCGAACGCATGATCCTTCATATTCAAACCGCGAATCTTCACCGATCAAGAAATTGGCGGGCGGGGCGCCGAGCTGCCCTCGTTCTTTGGAGCTCGCGAACCACGCCAAATTTTGGCCGACCGGTTTACACCATTCTTCCGGTGTTCGCGCCGGGTTGCCCCGCCAACCGACTCGAATACGGTGCCTCAAGACTACAGCCTTCGACGAGACCCGGGCTCGACCACAACAAGACGCCGCCGACCCATTTCGATGAGGCACGCGATGTCGCCGCCTCCGCGATCGCAAAGTATCAAGAACGCTATGACGATATCGAGTCGCCAGTCCGCGGCCGCCTTCAACGCTGGCGACTTGGTCCCGCGTCAGTTCACCCAACAAAGATAAACACAAGCTTTCACCTCCGTGGAGGGCCCTTCACCATCGTGGAGATTATCCTACCGCACCTACCGACTCAAAGACGCTTAACGGCGACGCCCTTTCGAACGCTCGAATATCGAAAAGCTCAGACGGTTCTACCCATGAAATTTACCCTTGCCAAATGTTGGCTCCCCGATCTACGACCGAACGATTCCGGCAATACAAGGGAAGGGAACATGAAGACCGAAACGCTGAGTAAAATAAGGTTTTCTAGAAAGGCATTACATTCCCAAAGGAAACACGAGTACACATTACAGAAAGAAAACATGAAGAAATATGAGCCCACTCCTACAACTTATGCTACCCAAGGGCAGAAAGGAGTGCAAAATCTGTAAAACAAGGATCGGAGTACGATGACAAAAGCGACGCCAGTTGCGAGTTGCCTCGCCGCACGACGAGTTCAGGGCGAAGCGCAGACTCCTACTCCAAGAACTGCCCTGTAGGTGCCGCCTCCCGAGCTTCCGCTATCCTCGGCCTCATCATTTGAGACCTCTAGGTGCATCACACGCCATCGCTCCGCCTCAGACTCGGCCCGCTGGCCGACTCGCCTCAATCCGGCGATGGTCGCCGTCGGTCGAAGGCGGCGGCGAACAAAGAAGCCAGACGTACTCCGCCGCCAGATCGCGACCTTCGCCTTTTCATGCAAGCGGAGAGCTCACGAGAGCGCAAGGGTCCTCCAGGCCTCGGCGCCACGGTGAGGCTAAAGGCATATCACAAGCAATAGTCTTGCCAGAAGGGCTCGCCTAGCCGCACCCCAGTGGGGCCTGTGCTCCTGCCCATGCTCTCATAGGCAGAGCGGAGAATGGAGAGGAGGACCGCGCGCGTAGAGTCAAGCTCCTCACGCGCTCGGGCCGCCTCCATCTCAGCGGCCTGGGCACGTGACCGCTGGGCCACCACTTCATCTTCGGCAGCCTGAGCGCGAGCCCGCAGAGCCGACGCCTCCGTCTCCAAGGCGGCAGAGGACGCCACGTGGGAGGCTAGGGAGGCATGCAACCTCGCTAACGCATCCACCATGCTGGCCGCCCGCGCCCTCATCGTTAAGAGGTTGCCTCAAGGCCGGGAGGGGCGCTGGTCGAGCCCCGGCGGGCGACCACCGGCCCGCCTACCCGAGCCTGACTCGCTAAGAGCGAGGGCGAAGACCGCTGCCGACCTTGAGACACCAGATTCCACCAAAAAGCCAAACAATGATTTACGCTGGGAGGGTTCCAGATGTAAAAGGTCAAGGAAGGTAGATTGAGCTCACCTCGCCATGTCAGCGGAGGAACTCAAGGCCCACCCGAGGCCTCTTGGGGATCGAACCGGGGCTCGCCTCCCTGGACGCCATCGCCCTCTCATCATCGCCGCCACCGCTCGCCATCGCACCCTCTCAAGCTTTTTCAAGACGAACTCAGAAGGTGAAGAAGGGCAGGCCTCCCTGGCCTCCCACGTGGCCATCGCACCCCGTATCCCATATTTATAGGAGCAAGACGAGGCGGCCTAAGTAGTCGCCGCCTCGCGTGCCCCGCCATGCGTCCCGTCATACCCACGGCTCCACGCGAGGACATGACGGTCATTAAAATCCCACTCTGCATTAAATGGCGATGGGACGACACGAGGGCGAAAAGACGCCACCTCAAGCAGAGACGGCGCGACCCTTCGGTTCTCGCCCCCAAAATGGACTGGTCACGCGGATAGACCACCACGACTTTGGGATTCGCGCCCACTTGTGAGGGTCGGCGACCCGACTGGCCTTGGGTCCCGCCCAAAGCTAAGAACTCTCTCGACTCGAAGGCCATAAATTCGCCCCAATGGCCACGGTTGCTAAGTGGCGTCAGGAAGAGGGCGGTACCCGCGCGGGACAACCAGTGGTCGGACGAGAACGCTCGGCCATACGTCTTTTGGTTGCCTTGCATTATCATCTAGACGCTGACACTCCAATCCACGCACGAAAGGCCCCTACGGTTCCCGAGTGCTACGATCGCTCAAGTCGGCGCACGTTGCAAAGAAGAAAATGCGAGCAATGAAACCGCAAGATCAACCAACATGCCAAGTTCGGGATGTCCAGAATATGTACAAACATTACACCGCAAAAGTAAATGTCAGGTGCCAGCTCCTGGAGGGTCCCCTAACTAGACGGCATGCTGTTGTCGAATCGTCGCCGCTCGGCGCTTCGCCCGGCCACACGCCGTGACGTTCGGCCACCGCCTCCGCCGCCGCTCGCACCATGGCCCGCGCCCGGGCAGCATCACCTTCGATCCCGACGACGGTCGCCATCGGATCGAAGCAGACACCACTACCGGCTAAAGCAAGCGACGATTCCGCCGCCATAGCGGCGATTTCGCCCTTCACGAAGCGGAGCGCTGCTCGTGGCACGAGGCAGCCGGACAGGCGCCCGCCGCCACCGTGAGGCCAAACGCAGATCGCGGCGGGGAGCGCTCCGCCCCTTCACCACTCCCGCCGCTCCAAGCTCCGGCGTCTTTGCCGAGGCGTGGACAAGCATGGACGAAAGGTTATCGCGCAAGGCCCAGCGATCCTCATGCATCCTATCGACCTCATCCTCCATGTCCTTGACGCGCGCCCGCAGCGACGACACCACTTCGCGCATCCGAACAAGCTCCTCCTCTGCGGACTGGGCCCGGGCCCGTTGGTACGCCGCCTCCGCCTCTCGAGCAGCGGCTGTCACAACGTGAATGCCCGGGGAGACCTGCAGCCGCGGAGAAGCATGGGATGCGGCTCCGAGAACGGCCGACTCCCTCGCACCCGGCGATGCCGCGACAGGCGGCTCGCGAGAACCCGAGCCAAAGACACTGAAGAAAGAGCCGAACAGAAACCCGTGTCAGCAAAAGAAGATAACGCTCGCCTCAAGACCCAAAGAAAACTTACTTCGGGAGACCATCCCGAATGCGAAAAACCGACGATGGCAGGACTATCTCGCCCCTCGCCGTGGCCCTCGACGAGCCGGCTTCAACCCGCGCCCTCTTACCAGCCCTTCGATCCTCGTTGGCATCACACCCCCCGCCCGTCATCTCCCCTTTGAGAAAGGAACTTCGGGACAAGCGCGGGGAAGGCGAAGAGACGACGAGAAATGGCAAAACTAAACCGCCCTCAACACCCCTCACGCCCTATTTTTTATGGGCGATGCAACGCGGTCCGGGCAAGCGCCGCTTCGGGTGAAGCAACACGCGTGCCATCATTCCCTCTGCTCCAAGCCGGATGCGACGGCTATTAATTCCCCACTACGCATTAAATACCGATGGGATGCCAGCGGGCAGAAGGATGGCATTCCGGGACAGGAGCCCAAAAAAGATAAGACACTCTACTCTCGGTCTCCCTCACGCTTACATTGAAATCCAGCGCTGCGTGCCGACCATAACTTGGTCCCCACGCACCGCTCGGGGGCTCGGGGGATAACGTCACTCGCACATTCGCACGGGTTTGTGACTGATCGGTGTCGTCGTTCCCCGCCGATGACCCGACGGTCATCAACTTCCTCGCCGATAACCCTCTCGACCCAGGCGCCACGGCCTACGCCCCAGTGGCTACGGTCGCTGAGTGGTGCCTCGCAGAAAAAGGAAGTGCCCGTACGGGGCGACCCATAGTGCCCGTAGACATGCGATCTTTGCCGCAGACATGCGATCTTCGCAGACATGAAGACATGCGATCTTTGCTGCGACTGCCACATCACGCTCTTCCACCGCCAACCTCCGCGCCTCTGCGACCTCACTGAGATTCTTTTGCAGCTCTGAAGATCAAAGCATAATCAAAAAGCGCGCTCGACGGACGGCGCCTTCAAAATTAACCAAGACGCCGATCCCTTACCAGCCGAGGAGTCCGTCATAGCGCGGAGCTTGGCCCGGGTCTCCTCATCAAGTTTTTCGCCACGTACCACTTCTTCCCGAGCGGCGTCCTCGGCATCTTGGCCTCCGCCAGGAGGACTCTAGCTCGATACCCTTGCCCTCAAGGATCGGTTCGTCCGGCTCCTCATGCAAGGCCTCGCTAACCTAATCCAAATATCAAGGGCCTCTTTCGCTCTCCGATCGCTCAAGCGTACACGGCCCCGAGCCTCGCAGCACTAAGCCCAACTGTCGCGATCCTTTCGCGGCCGCCCTTCGCCGTCTGACAGTGCCTAAGGAACCCGGATTTATCATCGATCGCTTCCGCAGACGCCAGAAACGCCGACGTCTCTGGTTAACCTATGGCGAAATTCGCCAAAATTGAGATGAAGGGTCCTGTTCGCCATCGCTACCATGTTGGTCGACGATCCCCGGTGATCAAGGCTTAGGGCCTTGGCCGAGGACTCAAGGAGACGGTCCGCACTCCGCCCGAATCTGGTCCATTTCAACCCTAGCTCGCCGAGAGTCCTCCCGCAGGGACTCCCATTCCCCGATCTCTGCCTTGTCATCCAGAACATACAATGGCCTGCCAGACGGGTCATTGCTGGCCTGCACTATGTCAAAGGGCGGCCGAGGACTCACTCATGCCACCTCGGCGACCCTCTGCCACGGTGGAACTGAAAGCGCATCTAGGCCCCTTAATGATTTTGGTGATTAATGACAACAAGATTAAGTGACTAATGAGTATTTTGAGTATGGTGAACTGATGGATATGCTCATGAAAAAGTCGCTAAGGAAAGAGGTCCCTAAATTTGAAGAAGAAAAGGCGCCGACTAAACTCAACGATCACGTATGTATTTTTAATTTTATTTGAGTTTAAGGACTACTGCATTATAAAGAGGATAGGGCAAGAAATAGCTTTAGAATGATCTAATGTGCTCAAAGATGAACTCTAGTTGAAAAATGAGTCAATGTGTAAAGTCTAAGGGCTTTTTGTTGGAAAAGGTTCGAGTATCCGAATGCATCTTCGAATGTCCGAGTTGGACCCCTGCTGTTTCGGGAAATTTTTGGTTCTAATGTCCGAAATTTTGTTCGAGTATCCGAGCTAACCCTCTCTGCTGGTCGAGCTCATTTTGTTGGAATGTCCCAACATAGGTTCGAGTATCCGAGTGGACCCCCTGCTAGGGTTAAGTCTTTTGGTTGGACCGTCAAGTGTCGCTCGACTATCCGAATCTGTGTGTTCATTGTTCTAGTTCAAATTGGTTCGACTATCCGAACATGGGTTCGACTATCCTAACAAAGGTTCAGTCAAGTGAAAACGGCTAGTTTTGGGAGGCCTTAAATACCTCCCCATCTCCCACCTACCAACTTAGAAGTGCATTCAATTCATTTTGAGTCAGGCTCCTCTCACTCTTGAGCTCTAGTGTTCTTCCCTCTTGATCTCTTGATTAGCAAATCTTTTGGGGGAAATCTAGTTGAGAGTTTGAAGGCTCTAGAGGTTGTGATTCATCTTGAGCACTTGGTTCATCTTCAAGCTTAATTTCTTGCCGGATCTTTTACTCTTGAGGTTGAGGACTCCTAGACGGCTAGGAGTTGCTTGGTGAGCCCCAAGCTCGTGTGGGACGCCGCCGGAAGTTTGTGAAGGTTGAATCCACCTCCGCAAGGGAAGGATTAAAAGAAAAGTAGGTGAGTGCTTGGTGCAACACCTAGAGGATTAGGGTTGAAAGAGACCCCGGCTTTGTGCCGCCTCAACGGAGACGTAGGATCCCCTCAAGGATCCGAACTTCGGAGAAAAATCGCTGCATCTCTCTTGTTTGTAAGTTTTACACTTGTCCCCTTTTGTGCTTAGCTTAATCTTTTGGGAATCCAAGGGTTTGGTAGCTTCATGCAAGAGATATTGGGTGGATCTCTTAATCTGAAGTTGCCCTAGCTTAGAAACTTTATTTGGTAGTAATCTAGCCTCTCAAATAACTCAGATCTACTTTTTAGGATTTTCGAAGAGCGATTCGAGTATCCGAAAAGACATTCGACTATCTGAACCACTCTGGACAAATTCAAGGTATTTTCGACTATCCGAATAGTAAATTTTGCTATGCATTTAAATTTGAAAACGCCTATTCACCCCCTCTAGGCTACATATCGGTCCTTTCAATTGGTATCGAGCCAAATCTCCTTAGTTTGGCTTAACCGCTGGAGAATTAATATGTCGCAAATAGAGAAGACTATGAAGACCCTAACCGAACCAAGGTTGGGGACACCGTGTCGGGTTGCTATTCCATTTGATTATTCCTCTCTTGGTGTCTCAAGCTCCTCATCTTATGTCTCCGTACCCACCGGTCGAGTGCCTCACTTCGATGGCACTCACTACGCGGCATGGAAACATAAGATGAAGATGCACTTGAGATCGCTTCACCCGTCTATTTGGAAGATTGTGCAAACAGGTTTCAAGCCCGTTGATCCGAACAATCTCACTCCCATAGAAGATAAAGATCAACATTTCAATGATTTGGCAGTTAATGCTTTGTTCAACGCTTTGAGTGATTCCGAGTTCAACCGAGTTGATGGACTCGAGGAAGCTAAGGCCATCTGGGATAGGCTCATGGTTAGTCATGAAGGAATTTCAAGTGTCCGCGAATCAAAAATCGAGCTCATTATTGGGGAGCTAAGTCGGTTCACTTTGGAAGAAGGAGAATCATATACCAAGATGTTTGACCGCTTGATGGTGCTTGTAAATCGCTTAAAGGTCTTGGGAGCACCGATCTCATCGACAAAGCCGTCGTCAAAATCATTCTTCGTGGTGATCACCCCCACCAACCGCAATTTGGTTCAACTCATCCGTGACCGGCCAAACTTTGACACTTTGACACCTCATGACGTCATTGGCCGCTCATGATGGACGAAATGATGGTGAAGGAAGCGGAAGTTGTGGAAGAACTCAAGTCCGGAAGAAAAGGGCATCGCTTTAAAGGCCGTCAAGGTTATGCGCGCAAGCCAAGAAAGCACAAGTGAGGACGAAGAGTCTAATGGTCCATTGACAAATGAAGACATGGCCCTATTTGTGCGAAGGTTCAACAAGTTCTTCAAGAAGAAGAATTTCAAACAAGAAGGTCAATCAAAGAAATATGGAAGAAAATCAAAGGGGAGACACTCCACAAGAAGATGCTATGAATGCGGCGAAACCGGCCATTTCATTGCCGAAAGTGCCCGTGATAAGGAAAGTAAAGATGAGAAGCCGCATAAGAAGGACAAGTACCGGGCAAGGACAAGGAGAAGAGCAAGAAGTACAAGGGCAAAGGTCGTGTTTACATTGGAAAGGAGGAACTCCGACACCGACTCAACTCCGACTCGAAGTCAAACTCGACGAGGAAGGAGGAATTGCCTCCGCCGCCATCGCTGCGTTTACCACTCAACAACGTCGAAGAGCCTCTTCGACAACTTGAGCGATGACGATTTATTAACGCTCCTATGTGCCTTATGGCAAAGGGGCACAAGGTATCATCAAAAGACTCTACTCCTCTATTGCTAATGAATGTCTAGATGAGCACGATAGTGATAGTGATGATGATGATATTAACACGTGCTTAAATCCATGAAGAATTTCGACCTTCACAAATTAAACTTGCTCTTAAAAGACATTGAAAAATTAGAGGAAGTTGTTGAACAAAAGGAAGCTACTCTTGAGGCTCAAGAGGATTTACTCATCCTCTAAAAGGAGAAAACCGTGAGCTAGAGAAGAGCTTATCTTTTGAAAGAGAGAAGAATGAGGAATTGGTTAAGAACTTAAAAGTAACAAAATCCGAGGTGATTAGTCTTGAGATCACCCACGCTTCACTCAAGAGGAACTTGCGAAGTCGAAAGATGCTTGCAAGGCTCTTGAGTTGAAGCTTGTTGATCTCAAGAATAGCCCTCCGATTACCTCATCCATTAGTTCTAATTCTTTTCACCCTCTACTAGCAATGGTTGTGCTAGATGCTTCAATATAGATGTTAATACTTGTGCCACTAACCTTGAGACATTGCAAGTATTAGCATATGAGAATGAGAAGCTCAAGGATTGCTTGAAGATGGACTTCAAAAGTCCTACAAGGCAAGTAAGGGACTAGAGGAGTTCCTAGGTAAGCGCCAAGGTAATACTATGAAGTATGGGCTTGATATACTCCTCCCAAAGGAAAAAGAGTAATATTGTTATTGCTCCGCTGACCAAGCCCATCCAATTTGTTAAGAGCAAGGAAAACTCTAAGTACAAAACTCATTCTACTTTCTTTGCCTCATATGTACTTAAGAGAACTAACCATGGTCGTAGTAGTTGCATGTCCCATTGGGGTAGACCCAAAGATTCATCTAATGTGCGATCTATTTGGGTTCCCAAATCACTTGTTACTAACGTCGTGGACCTAAACAAGTTTGGGTACCAAAGAGCAAAAACTAAATTTCATTTTGTAGGCCTACATCTCTCGTGGATCAAGTTGATTTTGGATAGCGGATGTACGATCATATGACCGGAGAAAGGGCGATGTTCGCACATTTGGAGGCTAATGGATCGAATAGTGAAAGCATCATTTTTGGCGATAATGGAAAAGGTGAAGTGGTAGGTTTAGGTAAAATCCTAATTACCAATGATTTTCATATAAATAATGTTTTGTTTGTTGAATCACTAAACTACAATTTGTTGTCCGCTTGCAATTATGTGAAGCGGCTACAATTGTGTATTTAGTGATAAGGGTGTGGATGTCATTAAGAGGGATGATGGTTCGATAGCCGTTAAGGGTCGTTTAAAGGGAAATCTCTATCTCATCGACTTCAATACGGATAGAGTGAACCTTAAAACGTGCTTAATGGCTAAGCCTAGCATGGGTTGGCTATGGCATCGCCGGCTTGCCCATGTTGGTATGAGGAACCTTCACAAACTCATAAAGGGCAATCACATCCTTGGGCTAACGAATATTGTCTTTGAGAAAGATAGGTGTGTAGCGTGTCAAGCGGGAAGCAAGTTGGAGCTACTCATCCCGCCGAAGAATGTGATGACCACCTCGAGACCCTTGGAGATGCTACACATGGACTTGTTCGGCCCGATCGCCTACATAAGCATTGGTGGAAACAAGTATGGTTTAGTTATTGTTGATGATTATTCTCGCTTTACTTGGGTGTTTTTCTTGCATGACAAAAGCGAAGCCCAAGGAAGCTTGAAGAAATTCATGAGAAGGGCTCAAAATGAGTTCGAAGTGAAGATCAAGAAAATTCGAGTGACAACGGCACCAATTCAAGAATACCGTGTTGAGGAGTATCTCGATGAAGAAGGCATCAACACGAAGTTCTCGGCTCCTTATTCTCCTCAACAGAATGGGGTGGCCGAGAGGAAGAATCGAACTCTCATCGAGATGGCGCGACGATGCTTGATTTAATACAAGGTCTCCGACATATTCGGGCGGAGGTCGTCAACACCGCGTGCCACAGCTCCAACCGCTATATCTCCACAAGTTGTTGAAAAGAGGCAGACTGAACTACTTGCATCGGAAGAAACCCAATGTATCCTATTTCCGAGTCTTCGGAGCAAATGCTACATCCTCAACAAGAAAGCTAAGTCGTCTAAATTTGCTCCTAAAGTAGATGAAGGTTTCTTACTTGGATATGGATCAAATGCCTATGCATACCGAGTTTTCAACAACTCCACCGGTGTGGTTGAAATTTCGCGTGATGTGACATTTGATGAAACTAACGGTTCTCAAGTAGAACAAGTTGATCGTCCTTGTGATTGACAGGGAAGAGCCCCCGTGCGACGCAATCAAGAAACTGGCAATTGGAGAAGTAAGGCCACTTGAGGAAGATGTAATGCCAAGCGCTTCAACTCAAGGAGTTCATGACGCGACGATGGACGCTCCGGATGATACTCCTTCATCTTCAATGCGAGCTCAAGACGGCTCGAATGCCACTCAAGACGATGAGGGTCCCATCCAAAGAACCAACGCAACCGTACCTCATCCAAGAGTCCATTAGAGTGTACAACGAGATCACCCGGTCGACAATATACTTGGAGACATTAACAAGGGAGTATCTACTAGATCTCGTGTCGCTAATTTTTATGAATTTTACTCCTTTGTGTCTTCTCTTGAACCGCTTAAGGTAGAAGAAGCTCTCCAAGATCCGGATTGGGTGATGGCCATGCAAGAGGAGTTAAATAACTTCGAATCTAAACCAAGTGTGGAAGCTTGTCGAAAGGCCTAAACAAAATGTGATTGGAACCAAGTGGGTCTTTCGAACAAGCAAGATGAGAACGGAATAGTGACGAGAAATAAAGCCCTGTTAGTTGCTCAAGGCTTCACGCAAGTCGAAGGTTTGATTTCGATGAAACGATGCTCCCGTAGCTAGGCTTGAATCTATTAGAATATTACTTGCCTTTGCTACTCACCATGATTTTAAGTTGTATCAAATGGACGTGAAAAGCGCTTTCTTGAATGGACCACTCTCCGAGATGGTCTATGTTGAGCAACCACCCGGCTTCGAAGACCCAAACCATCCGGACCACGTCTACTTCCTACACAAGGCTCTCTACAGACTTAAGCAAGCTCCGAGAGCGTGGTTCGAGTGCCTTCATGATTTTCTTCTCGGTCAAGGTTTTGTAGTCGGAAAGGCCGACCCCACTCTCTTTACTAAACATATTGATAATGATTTATTTGTATGTCAAATATATGTTGATGACATCATCTTCGGATCTACTAATGAACACTTGTGCAAGGAATTTAGCAGGATCATGACTAAGAGATTTGAGATGTCCATGATGGGCGAGTTGAAGTTCTTCCTCGGTTTTCAAGTCAAGCAACTTAAGGAAGGAACCTTCATATGCCAAACAAAGTACATCAAGGACATGCTCAAGAAGTTCTAGATAGAGAACGCCAAGCTAATCAAGACGCCAATGCAAGCCAACGGGCATCTAGACCTCGACAAAGAAGGTAAACCGGTCGTCCAAAAGGTATATCGCTCGATGATCGGTTCCCTACTTTATCTTTGTGCATCTAGGCCCGATATTATGCTTAGTGTGTGCATGTGTGCACGGTTTCAAGCCGCCCTAAAGAGTGTCACATGGTAGCCAGAAGAGAATCTTGAGATATTTAGTGCACACCTCATTTTGGGCTTTGGTATCCTAAAAGTTCATCTTTTGAATTAGTTGGCTATTCCGATGCGGATTATACTGGGATGTAAGGTGGATAGGAAGAGTACCTCGAACTTGTCAATTCTTAGGTAGATCACTTGTCTCTTGGTCCTCTAAGAAGCAAAATTCGTAGTCTCTATCCACACCGGGTTTAATATATAGTCAGCGGAGTTGTTGTGCGAATTGCTTTGATGAGACAAACTCTAAATGATTATGGCCTAACCTATAACCATGTGCCACTTTTGTGTGACAATGAGAGTGCCATAAAATTGCCAACAACCCAAATCCAACACTCTCGCACAAAGCATATCGATATCCGCCATCATTTCCTAAGAGACCATTCCACCAAAGGCGATATTGAAATTCAACATGTGAGCACAATTGACCAATTAGCCGATATATTTACCAAGCCACTTGATGAGAAGAGGTTTTGTGATTTGAGGAGTGGACTAAATATTCTAGACTCTCGCAATTTGGCTTGAAACATGCTCACGTTGATTGGTGATTGAAAAATGTCTTAGAAAACCTTATTCTCTTTATTTCTCTTATCTTATTGTGTTTGTTGGTTTTTGATCTTCAGATCTTGTCAATCATCTTGTGATCATGATTTGAAGTGTTGTATGGCTTGCTGATCACTTGATGACTTGACTCATTAGGTCATCTCATCTATTTCTCGCTCCGGAGTCATTCCTGCCTTTGTTCAATGCCATCCTGAGAAAACAGTTCGGACTGTCTGAAATTTCATTCGGACTATCCGAACTGGTTCAGACTATCCGAACTTAAGTTCGGACTGTCCGAAGTGGGGCCTCGGGCTTTTTAAGCCGCCCGACCCTCTCTCTTCCTCTTTTCTTCCCCTCACTCCATATTTTCGATTTCTCTCTCCTCTACTCCGCCCCAACACTCGGATCTAGGGTTTTGGCCGGAGTTTTTTGTGGATTGAGGGCTCCAAGACCTTCCCCAAGGGCTAGGGATTCCTCTCCATCAAGCTTGTGCCCTAGTTTTGCCTTGGGAACCGGTTTTCTCATCTCCAAAAGGTTGGTTCAAACCTCTCCTAATGCCGGTTATTTTCATATTTATTTTGAGAACCCTTGGACTCTAGACCATCCTAGACCTTGCTAGGATAGTCATCCTATGATTAGATCTTAAATTTGTTGAATTATCACCTAGATTGAAAATTTAGGGTTTGTGAACTGTCACCTCGGAATGTCCGAGTTTCCATTCGGAATGTCCGAAGAGGTTCGGACTATCCGAATGAAAACTTCGGACTATCTGAAGAAACCCTCGGACTATCCGAAGATAACTTCGGACTATCCGAAGAATGTGACTTCATTTCAACTCTTTATTGTTCATCTAGGTTATAATTAGTGTCTAATCTTGCTTCAACCCTTGTATACTTTTAGATGGATCCCACTCAGGGTGGCAACCCTCGCTCTAGTCATGCTGACATCGATGCGGCTCGCTCGAAGAAGGCTAGGCATGATCTTCCCGCCGGTGGCTCCTCGGCGGCCCCCGCTGATCCTCCTCAAGACTCCCCTCCGGAGTCTCCTTCCGCTCAGTCAGCCGGAAGACAAAAGCGCCAAGCCATTCGCAAAAGGAAGAAAACTGGTCATAAGGGTGCTTCAAGTCATGGTGGTGGTGAACAAGGGGACGAGGGTCAGGGAGGCAGTGGTACTGAGGATCCTAGGACTGCTATGCCTAGGTTGAGGGCAGCTAAGTGTGCAGCTCAGCGCCGGGAAGGTGCGCTGATTGGACCATTGGAGATTCACTCTGCCCGTCGTGCTACTCCGATGGGTGTGACTCCAAAGAAGAAGATCGACTACTGTGTTGGGCAAGGAAGAGGCAAAGAAGTTCGTCAGCACAGGAGTCAGGATCCCCTGTTATATTTGCAAGAAGACTATGTGGATAAGCGGTTCTGGAATCACTTCCAACAGGATTTCTACGACTCTGTGATTGCTGAGAAAAAGAACCCAGTGGCATTGATGCAGTACATTGACTGGGATTACATGGCACAAAGAGAGGAGGACAAGATTCAATGAGGTGATTGCTGCCAGAGCGCCACAACCGAGAGAGATTATGTCCTTCGTGCAAATGGAACAATGAAGTCGTGGTACGCTTCTATGCGACCTCAGATGTCGATTAACCGATGCCGAGTGCACCATGTGGTTCATGGTTGATGAGCTATACTATTCCATGACCAAGGCTCGCTTGTCGATCGCATTGGATTCAACATCAAGGCCGGGAAAACTTGGACAAATTGCATATTTTTGATTCTCGCCAAAGATAAATGATTTGACTCCTTTATATGACTTAATCTCGTAACTTTAAGTCGGGCACCACAAAAGGTTTGAAGCCTTTTATGCTATCCTGCACAAGTTGTCGAGGAAGACCCCTGTGGCCCAAGGAGGAGACGCCACCAACATCGCCTACTCTAGGAACCCGCTTTTGAGGATTGGTGAGGGTTCTAGGCCATTTGATGTGTTTGACTTTATTTGGCAAGAGATACGCCTCAACTCACTCGGCCGCGTGAGTGCTTGTGGATTCGCCCATATGTGATGTGTATGGTTGAGAGTATCTCAGCTTGTGGTTTGCCAAGGATGTGGAGCATGTGCCGTCCCGTGTTCGTGTGATCAAGGCTCTACCTCCTCCAGTTCAACCAGTTCCTCCTCCTTGGCGCCCACGACTGTGTCAAAGCCACGTCAGCGAGACCCTCTGCAGATGATCCTTCTTCCCAAAGCGGCTCCATCAAGAACATGCTTCGTGCTATCTTTTGTCTTGGGATCAAGAATCACAAGAAGATCAAGCAGATGAATGAGAAGATCACCGACACTCGCCGTCAGCTTAATGTCATAAAAGGGAAGCTAAATCTGTCTTGCTCTTCAGAATCCGAGTCAGAGTCTGATTCAGCGACAGTTGATTCGGCGACCCGGCAGCTTTTTGACCTTCCCGCCACTTCGGCGCCTACTGGTGACGATGAGGGCGACTCAAGATGTGCTTGGCTCAGAGAACGACAAAGAATGACGAAGATGATGGCAGCGAGGAGTGACCCTTTTGGTGCCTTGATGCCAAAGGGGGAGTGAGGAGATTAGTTTTATCTTTCGTTTTTGCTTGGTTGGTTGCTTAGTTTGCTTTGTGTTTTATTAAACTTGTGCTTTTGGTCGCTTTGGTGGAAGCTTAGTATGTTTAGTTGAACTATTGTTGCGATATTGGTTTGCTTGTTGGATACTTGATATTAATAGCTTAATTCCATTTCTCTTTAGCAATGCATTTGTGTGATATCATGTCATATTTATTTATGCAAATTATGTGTCATATTTCTTGTTATACTCTCTCGAAAACAGAAATTTAGGGGAGCTCTCTAAAATTTCTCAGAATATGTGCGTTTGACATTTCACTCAAACTATTTCAATGCACACATTTAGGGGGAGCTTCCCGTGTATTTGGTTTTCCAAATATTCTCTCAATTCAAATTTTAATCATAAATCTAATCGTGTTGTCATCAATTCACCAAAAAGGGGGAGATTGAAAGCGCATCTAGGCCCCTTAATGATTTTGGTGATTAATGACAACAAGATTAAGTGACTAATGAGTATTTTGAGTATGGTGAACAGATGGATATGCTCATGAAAAAGTCGCTTAAGGAAAGAGGTCCCTAAATTTGAAGAAGAAAAGGCGCCGACTAAACTCAACGATCGCGTATGTATTTTTAATTTTATTTGAGTTTAAGGACTACCGCACTATAAAGAGGATAGGGCAAGAAATAGCTTTAGAATGATCTAATGTGCTCAAAGATGAACTCTAGTTGAAAAATGAGTCAATGTGTAAAGTCTAAGGGCTTTTTGTTGAAAAGGTTCTGAGTATCCGAATGCATCTTCGAATGTCCGAGTTGGACCCCTGTTGCTCGGGAAATTTTGGTTGAATGTCCAAATTTTGTTCGAGTATCCGAGCTAACCTCTCTGTTGGTCGAGCTCATTTTGTTGGAATGTCCCAACATAGGTTCGAGTATCCGAGTGGACCCCTCGGTTAGGGTTAAGTCTTTTGGTCTGGATCGTCCAAGTGTCGCTCGGACTATCCGAACGCTCAGATTGCCCTAGTTCAAATTGGTTCGACTATCCCAACATAGGTTCGGACTATCCAACAAAGGTCGGGTCAAGTGAAAACGGCTAGTTTTGGGAGGCCTTAAATACCTCCCCATCTCCCACCTACCAACTTAGAAGTGCATTCAATTCATTTTGAGTCAGGCTCCTCTCACTCTTGAGCTCTAGTGTTCTTCCCTCTTGATCTCTTGATTAGCAAATCTTTTGGGGAAATCTAGTTGAGAGTTTGAAGGCTCTAGAGGTTGTGATTCATCTTGAGCACTTGGTTCATCTTCGCTTAATTTCTTGCGGATCTTTTACTCTTGAGGTTGAGGACTCCTAGACGGCTAGGAGTTGCTGGTGAGCCCCAAGCTCGTGTGGGACGCCCGAAGTTTGTGAAGGTTGAATCCACCTCCGCAAGGGAAGGATTAAAAGAAAAGTAGGTGAGTGCTTGGTGCAACACCTAGAGGATTAGGTTGAAAGAGACCTCGGCTTTGTGCCTCAACGGAGACGAGGATCCTCAAGGATCCGAACTTCGGAGAAAAATCGCTGATCTCTCTTGTTTGTAAGTTTTACACTTGTCCCTTTTGTGCTTAGCTTAATCTTTTGGGGATCCAAGGGTTTGGTAGCTTCATGCAAGAGATATTGGGTGGATCTCTTAATCTGAAGTTGCCCTAGCTTAGAAACTTTATTTGGTAGTAATCTAGCCTATCAAATAACTCACATCTACTTTTTAGGATTTTCAAGAGCAGTTCGAGTATCCGAAAAGACATTCGGACTATCTCGAACCACTCTGACAAATCAAGGTATTTCGGACTATCCAATAGTAAATTTCGCTCGCATTTAAATTTGAAAAATGCCTATTCACCCCCTCTAGGCGACATATCGTCCTTTCAGAACGTCTGCTGTTGCCGACGGGTCGGCGGCGACCATCGCCAACGCTTGGGCCGTCCCATCTAGCGAACCCCTGAGCGGCGACGGCAGCGTCGCTCCTAGCGCCAAAACCGCCCCGGACGGCGACCCTCCCGCGGCCGGCGGCGGAAGGTCTTCCTCGCCTTCGTCAGCCCCTGACCACAGCGCCGGATTGCTGATAGTTGCTGGAGTCTCGTGGTGTCGGCTCGCTAACGGCTCCGAACGACCTCGGGCAAGACTCGACGCTGCCGACGGCAAGACCCAAGCGCTGCCAGCCAACGCTAAGTTTCGTTGGTCGCTCCAAATTGGCCGGCGCTTCCTCGACTCCCGCCAACGGCAGGGACAGCGCCGGTCTAGGCGGGGCCGCTGCCAAGTCCGTCGCCTCCGTCAAGCTTTCCCCCATAAAGGTCCTGAGCACAACGACCGGACAAAAATGGCTCAGGCCAAACCGACGCAACGCAACCTAGGGGCAAAAAGCACTGACCGCGCCGAACGGGTGCCGTGCAGCCGTGCCCTCTTCACTGGCCTCCCTGGTGAAGGCAAGTCACCCCTCTGCCTCCCCAAGGGTGCTTCGGCCGGGGGCGTCTCCGCTCGGGGCACCACGACGGCGGTTTCGATTAACGCCTCGTCAAGCTCTCGCTCGTCGGTAGCCCGAAGTCAAACGCGGCATACGGGTCATTGGGGATGCTGCCATCACTGGAGGACGATTCCGCACCGGCCTCGGAGAGGATGGTCGATTCAGAAACTTCCTCGCCGCGCGCGACCCTCGCTGAGCGCTCCTCCCTCTTCTCCTTCTTCCTCCTTTCTCGCCGCTCTTTGCGGGCGGATTCCTGCTGCGCGGCCTTACTACGGGTCGCGGCCCTCATCGCCTTCTCCCGGCAGCCCACGCCGAAGATGCCCTGCTAGGCCTCGAAAGTACAAAAGCACCACTCAAACCAAAGTACGAGGGGTAAAGATAAAGGAGGAAGGACGAAGGGAAGGGACCGCCAATTACTGTGTCCGGGGATTCTCCGCCGAAAAGGGCTCGGGAGCACCACCCACCGCCACGGTGGCTCTCCCGATCAAAACGGCGGCCACCCGAGCCTTGACCTCCGAGGCAGGGAGGTCCGAGCGATCCATCCTCATGGGATCGAGCGCTCCCTCGTACGCGAACATGGGGTGCGGCCTATCCATGAGGGGCTGCACGCGCCTCGCCATGAACGCGCGAACAACGACGTCTCCGGTCAGGCCTCGCCCTTTCTGAACCTTGATCCGCTCGAGAATCACCTCCATCTTCCTCTTCTCCCTCTTGTCGGGGCCCCAGTTCCATTCCGGCACCGCCTCGGGATGCCGACCGGAGAAGACAGGGGCGCTATTCCCCGAGTTCCGAACATAAAACCACTCAGAGTGCCACCCCCGATTCGACGTGGGCAGCTTCACCTCAATGTACTCCGCCGAACGGTGGGAACGCAGTTGGAGGGCGGCGCCGCCGACCGGCGCCAGCAATGCGCCGTCCGACTGCTTGCTCTTCCACAACCGCATTTGGAAGAAGTACTTTCAGAGGGCCCAATGAGGCTCAATCCCCAAAAATGCTTCACACAGCGTGATGAAGACTGCTATATGAAGCACGCCGTTGGGATTCAGGTGATGCACCTCCACCTTGTAATAATGGAGAAGCCTGCGAACGAATGAGTGAAGGGGGAGCCCAAACCCGCGCTCAAAGAAGGACGCGAGCACGACGGCTTCATCACCACCAGGCTCTGGAACCGCGGCCCCCGTCGATACCCTCCACTGCGAAATATCCCGCGAAGGGAGGAACCGCTTCTTCTCCAGGCCAAGAATGCAGGCAGGGAGGGTAGAGCATTCCGGCCACGACATATCCGACGGAGAAATCGGCGAGCGAGAAACGGGCGGAAGTGAAGAACTCCTTTCCTGAATCTTTTCCTCTTTCTCTCTGTCTTGTTTTCTCGTAGGCGAAGCAAGGGAAATGGGGCAGGATCCGCCCTGCCGACTCCCCAGTCGAGCCTTTAAAGGCCCAAACAGACGCCAGTCGAACAAGCGTTGGCCAGACGAACGACGCCTCGAGCGAAACAGCGTGCGCTTCACACCCCCGACCGCCACGCCGGTCCAACGGTACGCCGCATCGATTCCCGATTCCCTTTGCATTCAATCCTGACAGGATAACGGCCAGGCGAAAGGATCTTGCATCGGGCTTGTAGGCAGTTAAGCTCTCACTTCTTGTTGGCTTGTTGCAGTGTTGCTGAATCGCACTCGGAGGATCAGAACCCTCACTACTGCTTATCACACTACGGCTTGTCCTCCTTTTTCAAAGAGTAAACTCTGCACATCAGTCAAATGATTTGTCAAACCATACTTTTCTGGATGGGGTGTGTGTGGTGTGGTAGTTACATGTATTCTGTTGGAAAGCAGTACAAGTCCTCTGAAATGCCTACCGAAATCCGAAAGCATTGCAACTGGTTTCGCTGTTGGGTTTTAGGGATTTGCTAAAGAGTATACTTGCTCACAATAAAAAAAAGGGGAAGAATCCAAACTCTGAGGATCCATGTGGGAAATAGGGATTTCGGAGGAAAAAATTCCATTCTCGTCCTAAACAAAAAAAATGTCTACATTCTAAATAGAATGTTGTAGAAACTGAACAGTTGGACTCCTTCCAAATACAATTCTAAAAATAACTCTAATCGAGCACATGTGTCACTCTCCGCGCTCCTACACCGCGGAAGCGTCTAGCCCGCTTAAGGAGCTTGGTAAGCCTCCAAAGCTATCGAGTTTCAAAAGCACGATAGGAAATAGAATTATTTTTACCATTATGTCTCGAAGGAAACTAGATTTGTTAAAACAATTACTATGAGATCAGAAAGTTACGGCATTTTCAGGTTCCAAATCGAGCCTGCTGGTTGTTGTGCTTCTGTTAAGTTTTTGTCCTTTACTGTTTTCTGGCCTAGCGGATCAAGCTTCTCCGTGCCAGTTCTGGAAGCGGAAGGGAGAGCGAACCACCACCCCGACATCACCGGCGAAGACGCCGGCACCGGCCTTCGCATCGTCGTCGTCGACGCTGGTCTCCTCTACAAGGCCTGCACTCTCTCCTCCCTCTCACCTCGACTCTGGTTTCCTATTGATTCATTTCTCATGTATGCGTCTGATGTTTACTACTTGAGTTTGCCTCTAAATCACGCGCGTCGTGCAATTGCCCTTGTGCTTGTGGAAGAGATCGACTCGCGTTGGTAGGTTTTGATTTTTATTGGATTTTGTTGTAAGATGTGCTACCTAAGAACCCTAGATGTATTTGATTGGTCAGATAGATAAAACGCTCGACCTTGATGTGGGTTGGTGGTTTCACTAGATGAGCTGCAAATGTAAAGAAGCGTCAAACCGTAAATACTTCGAAGCACTTTTCTTTCATGTGACGATAATGTATGCTACCAGGCAACTAGGCACCTTTAATCTCTTGATTTGGATATACCGATGGGTTTCACAAAGAAATATAAACTGCAGGGAGGCATTTTCCTGCATGTTCTTGTCTCGCCCTGAGCATAAGAATACACCCAATTGAATCAAAATCCTTTATTGCTTAAGTGTATAATGACGTTTTAGTTATCTACCACATATATCATTTCCTAACAACATATGGTATCTTTGGTTCTAGCAGCTTATCTGTATTTTTTTCATTACTTAATCGGTTAGCCCTTCTAATTTGTTCTTGAATTCGTTATGTGTTTCAGAGAGTCTGCCATCATGCAAAGCCACAGCAAGATGTCTGACGCCTCCATCTCCACACCCTATGCGGTGTCTGCGGTCCAAGGTTGGGCAGATCTCCCAATTGGCTTGCTTCACTCCATTGTCGCTCTGTCGGGCTCCTTTCTCGACCTTCTTGCCTTTGCTAGCACCTGCCGTTCTTGGCGATCTGCGTTCTCCTCATACCCATCCAAATCTACCTTCTGCACCTTGTTCCCGCCTCTCCTCATCCGACCCAATGTCCGTGTCAAAGCTCCTCATCTCCCTTCAAACAGAGGGCACCACAAGCTACGGACATGTCAGGTCATTGATCTAGCCAACCAAACACTGCCCTTCGCTGCCAGATTCCTCAAGAAATTCTGCAGAAGATGCATTTTGCAGGCTCTTCATATGGTCATCTCATCTGCTGCCGTCATGATATTGTCTTGTTGTTGATGTCTTCACTGGTGCCAAGTGTCACCTCCACGCCTCCCATTCAGCGACAACTGTGAGGAGTTCTACTACTGTGGCACGCTGACTGCTCCTCTTGCATCACCCAACTCACATCTCCTTGTCGGTACTCAAACCTCCCTGTTTGATTGGCCAGTTGGAAGTGACTCCTGGTCAGAGCTCAAGTTTTCTGATGCACGGGTTGATCAGATTGTGGACTTCAATGGTCAGTTCATCGCTATGGTTTATAACAGGCTCTACACTTTGCAGTTGGCCCCCCAGCTTAGCCTGCAGGAGATAGAAACTGTGTGGTGGGACGACATGACCGAATGCCCATATTTAAGGCCATGGCTAGTGGTGTGCGGTGACATGCTTCTCATCGCTGACCATTACATAAGCTTTTCATGTGGAGCACCAGTCATGTATACACCATACCGCCGACATGTCAACCAAGCCTGCAAAATGGGTGGAGGTGAAGAAGCTGGAGAATTGGGCACTGTTTGTTGGGGGTGATGTGAGGAGCCAGCCGTTTTCTTGCATGAGCCCGGAACGATGGGGAGGGAGGAGCAATTGCTTGTACTACTCGCATTACTCTCAAACCTTGAGTCTACATGGATTGGGTGATGAGGCGGATTCTGTGTGGGATCCATCCACTGATCCTGACCTTGTGTACAAAAGAAACTGGTACCGTCAACTGCAGGCCCTCTGGGTGTACCCAAGCATGTTCTATTCCGATGGTCACTGATCGTCATGACGCAACTACTGCTTGCTGCTCTATCGACCTCTGAAATTTGCCTTTCCAGTAAAGAGCAGAGACGTTTGCAGGTTGGATTGGAGTCTAGGAGATGTTCATGGTGGCAATTAGCGCTTATAATTTGGTGGGATTACTCAAGCTTTTGCTGTCAGTTTCGTCGTTCAGTTTTTAGAACTTGGTAGCAGACGTTTTTGGTGGAATTAGTGCTTAGAACTTGTTAGGGGTACTCACGCTTTTGCTGTTAGTTTCATCTTACGCTGGACGGATGGATGTGCTTAACTACTTGTTGCTTTCGTGCTGGAACCTGGAACTGAAAAGTGTTTAGAGTCTTTCCTGTTTCAATGAGAAGATAATGCTCCTACTGTGCTTGAGCTTTCCTTTTTTTCCTCTTCCTCTGCAATATGCTTTGCTCCTGCTCAACATGTTTTGAGGAAGATCGATTTGGTGGTTTTACGCATACAGGATATGAAGCAGAAAGGCTCAATGTTCGAAATTTGTTAAACTACTAAGTTGCTCAATGTTCGAAACATATATTCATTTTCAGGATTTTAGGTGGTATATCTCTAAATACCATGTTTTGAAGCGACAGATATTCAATTTTGGCCTGGTTCTGAATGGAAAAATCTCAACTCCTTACGTGACTATTGTTGATCTAAAGGTTAAGTGGTTATCCGCTCCCCTAAAAAATAATTAAAAAAAAGGCTTTAACCGTTAAATTTATCGATAGCGAGCACATTACTCCACTTTTGTTATGTAATGTTTAGATATTTCTCACGTAATAGAATAACTGTGTTATGCTTCCTTGCGGTGGGAAATGATTTTTTTCCCGTCTCATCTGATGATTTTGCATGGCCTGACCCATCTTGAAGGGTGGATCTAGGATTTTTAGAATGACCTTCGAAGTTACAAAAATATTATTCGATGTAAAATATAAAGATTCATAATAGTAAAAATACAAAGTACAGGTTGTCCTTACTCCTTACTAGAGATAACATCTGAAATAATTTAAAGATTTGTGATGTATGCTTCCCTCTTTATTTTCTGAATGCTCCAGATGCTACGTTTCAAAAATCGTGATTCATTGTTATGACTCAATATAATGTTAAAAGATTTGTAACAGCATTTGGAAGAGAAGTTATA
Source organism: Guadua angustifolia (assembly GCA_036346375.1). Lineage (NCBI taxonomy): Eukaryota > Viridiplantae > Streptophyta > Magnoliopsida > Poales > Poaceae > Guadua > Guadua angustifolia. The sequence goes on along the minus strand of CM070505.1, from coordinate 18,998,534 downwards.
TCGTTAGTGGAAAGTAACGCATCTTTGTACAGGAGCACAATGTGCATCAAATGTGTGTTCTCAACCATATCTCTTATCTCAGATTTAGTGGCTAACATCACTAGCTTGTTTCCTTCGGTCCTTTTCTTACCACTTTCATTTGCCTTGTGGACTACACTTGTATTCTTCCTCTCTTTTTCTTTAGTACTATCAATGTGTACCTCATTCTTTTGCATTAAATCAGCATGAATTTGAGTAGGAGACATTGGTCGAAGAACTATTTCCTTGTTGTTCCACTTGAATGAGTATTGATTTGTGTAACCATTGTGATGACTTGCTCGATCAAATTGCCATGGACTAATCGAAAGCAGCAAGTGACATACCGTCATTGGGACCACATCACATTCCACGATATCACTATACTCACCAATCTTGAAGGGCACTTTCACCATGAACTGAATTTTAACTTCTTCGCAGTCACTCAACCATTGAATATGATAGGGATGCGGATGCCGAAACAGCTTCAAACCAAGTTTATCACACATTTCTTTGCTGGCCAAATTGTGACAACTTCCTCCATCAATAATTACCTTGCATACACGACCATTTATCTTTGCTTTGGTGTGAAAAAGATTGCAGCGCTGTTCATTGTCTTCTTTTTGTTGCACACTCAACACTTTCTTGGTGAAAATGAGAGATTGACCGGTCTCAAAATCACAGTAAGTCATTTCATTTTCCTCATCATCCAAATCAGGAATGGGGACATCCTCTTCTTCACTTGCAGATTCATATTCTCCACCCTCCGTTATAAGCATGGTACGGTTGTTTGGGCAATCCTTGGCGATATGGCCTCTCCACAAGCACTTGAAGCATTGAATGGCACTACTCTTCGCTGTAGATCCCACAGAAGAAGTAACACTAACTGCTGGACTATGCTTAGTATTTGGAGTAAATGGCACTTTTCCACTTCGAGCTTCATGAGAACTTGGAGCAATACTTGCACTAAAAGTGTTAGCACGAAAAGAATTGAACCGGGAAGTGGATTTACCTGTAGCAGGTGCTGAACGAGGAGCAAATGAAGAAGTTCTTGTAATTTTTGTGTCTTGTTGCACTTGTCTTTTAGCTTTGGTTGCTTGATGCACTAACTCCACCACATTGCCATAAGGTTGAAATTCGGTGATACGCTTGATGGGGTGGTTCAAACCAGCGAGGAATCGTGCCATAGTTTGCTCTTCATGTTCATATACATTAGCACGGATCATGGCCATCTCCATCTCCTTATAGTACTCATCCACCGTGCGACTTTCTTGCTTCAATCCATGCAACTTATCAAATAGATCACGTTTGTAATGTTGATGGACAAACCTTGCTTGCATTTCAACCTTCGTCTCAGCCCACGATGCAATGGGGTTCTCGCCATGTTCTACTCTTTGGCTTTGAATTTGTTCCCACCAAATCAGTGCATAATCATCAAATTCAAGGGATGCCATTGCAAGCTTCTTTTCTTCAGTATAGTTGTGCAACCGAAAGATTTTATCAACTTGCAGCTCCCAAGTGAGGTAGTCCTCTGGGTTTGTGGAACCTGCAAACTTAGGCATAGAAAACTTTAGTTTACCAAACCTTTCCTCCTAGGGATGATCGTTGTTGTTGCGGTTATGCTGTTGGTTTCCTTCATTGCGGGGCTGTTGGTTGTTACGAATTGGCTCATATGCAATACCTCCACGTCCTAACTCATGACCACGACCCCTTCTTACGCCATGTTCATTACCTCCTGCACCTCGCCTTGGTATGGATATTCTATTAGCATTAGGAACACGGGCTACTCGAGCAGCGGCTTCTTCATCGGTCTCATCAACTAGAGGGTCATCTTCAGCTTGTTGTGGTTGAAATTGCCTTCTAATATCAACAACTATGTTGTTATGGAGCACATTAAGTTGCTGATTGATTTCAATCTGAAGGTCTTGAATGGAGTTGTTCACTTCTGTCCTAATCTCTTCATTCCCATGATTGAATTCTCACCGTAGTGTGTCTCGCAAGGCTTGGTACTCAAACCAAGTAACCGGTGCATTAGGGTCACGCCGTCCATTTTCCTCGTTATCACCTTGATCTGACATGGTTAGTTACTCAGAACAACAAGATAAACACAATATGATGTATGATTAATGCCCACAACCTCACTTATCCTTATCACCAAATTTTACTCACCCTTTGTCGATTGATTGGCGAAGGAGATCGTGACTTGAGTAGTGAGGCAACACAAGGTGAGGTTAAGTTTAACTCAAAGCTGAGATTAAAGCACACAATAGGTTTGTATGTGGAGTTTGGATGGGAAAATGTATGCCCTACACAATCTGAATTCTTGATATTGTTTCGTTAAGTAAATATCCAAGCAAGAACACAATGTCTAGTTGCTGAAAACAAGTTTTATGCGAAGAACACAACAAACTCACACGCAAGGATGATGGAACCAAATGCAACCAAATGGAGTGAGCTAGAACAAGATATAATGATAGCACAAACAGCTCAATTGCAATGGTTATGGAAAGACGCTAGCTAGTTGCAAAAGATGAAGTAGGGCACAAGATTGCACATGAAGGATGAGTTTCTCACAACGGTGCAAATAATTTCAGAAACTTTTCTTCTTTACACCTTTTTTTTAGCTAGCAACTAGCCCAAAGCCTTTTTTTTCTTCTCTTTTGCTCTTTTGTTTGAATGGCTGTGCTATTGATTTTAGTAAAGACTCACAACTTTTCTTTTGATTTGTTGCAACCGTGTGATTGAGGGATATGAGTGCAGCCCTAAGCAATAGATTAGCTAGTCTTGATGGGTGCAAAGTATTCGCAAAGGACAGATTGGCTATCAAAGGAGATCTACCAATTTTCGAAACTAGAACAGCAACAAGGTTCAAGTCTAACTTCGACCAAATTCTAGGCAGAATTAGCAAAAGTTGTCTATACCAAATTTGTAGAGAATTTCATAAGCTTTTCAAAAAGCACAAAAATGCAAAAATCCGAGTTCGTATGTGGGAGTTATGGCCAAAATACTACACTGGACAGATTGGATCTAAAAGTGACGCGAAGGAAGACGAACAGTTTTCAGCAACAAATACACGATTCCATGTATAAAAACATAGCAAAACGCACAAGAATAACAGATCGGAGACTAAGGTTCAATATTTTTGTGAGGCAAGTTTTCTGATTAGGAAGAAAAACACAAATGCAAACTAGGGTAGATATTTTTGTGTGGCTCTTTTTCTGGATATGCCTGAAATGTAAAACTAGAACTAGGGATAAAGATCCTCTTTGTGACAACCGGGCTCGATACCAAATGACACGAGGGTGCCCGACCTTCACGGCGTAGAATCAAAGATACACATGAAACTCGACGGTTAGTGTGGCCAATACATCGCTCAGGCAAAGAACACCGCAACACCGAAGTTCGCCCAACCTCACGCAAGATGATTCCACTCGACCACATCAAGCGGATACAATCCTCGCTGCAATCACAAGAGCTTGCAAGAACAACGGGAAGGAATGCACAATCTCAGAGTTTATTCAGCCGGTGGCTAGAATACCCAAGAACATGCATATAGCAGATTGGTTTTAGTTTTCGAATAGTCTAAAAGTCTTCTTCACAAAGGGGTGCCTTCTACATATAAGAGAGGAGGAGAGGAAGACAAAAGGTGTGCTGGACAAGCCCAGGTCGCAGTACAAAAGCCAAGGACAAAACATAATGGTGGCGTAGCACCCAACACATAGGAATCTGTTTCTGGCCGCCATATCAAATTGATGATATCTTCGCGCTCCAAATGAATTTAAGGGTGAAGCCAAATCCATTGGAAAGCTTAAGAGATAAGCTTTCAATGCTGTGGTCAAACACTCCAATTGGACTCCATTTGCATATTCTATGTTGTTTTTGTTGAAGACTAGTCCTAGGAGGCCAAACTGAGTCCTTTTGCATTCACATCTTGCATGCTGACTTGTCCAAGCTTCTCTTGGTCTTCCCTAAGGTGTTCACACCTCCTCACATTGTCTTCATACTTGAGAATAATCAAATTACATGCATTAGATAGCAGCTGATTGTCACAAGTAATATAACTCTTACTAAGGAGCGAGTTCACCTGTTGATTGATTTGTTTAGCACGAGCGCGTGTTATTGGTCCTTGGAAATTATTTTGAGTCTCATGAATAGTATTAGGGGAAGGGCATAGCGATGGTGTTATCCTGCCCGTATCATGTAGCCTCCATAGGACTTCCACAGTACTCTTATTTTCCGGGATGAAGTGACACTATTGGTCTAAATATGCAATGTTACTGTATATTCGTATTCTCCAAATATGATTGTTGAAGTAACCAAATGGCGGCTCTTGATCGCACCAATGCAACCTCCTCCATTCACTGCTCAGTGCCCTTGCCCCAGAATACCCTAGACACCATGCACTTCATAGGCTGCTCATATGGTTACCTCATCTTGTCCTATCGTGAACAGTGTCCTTGTTGATGTGTGCATTGGTACCCAAACTACCATCCACCAACAACCATATCACGACTATGGCATCCTCACTATGCCTCTCTCATCACCCAACTCGCATCTCCTTGTTTGAACTAAATTCTCCCAATTCCAGTGGTAGGTTTGAAACCACACTTGGTCATAGAAACTTCTTCCTGGTAGAATGGTCCTTTTCATTATGGCCTTCAAGGATGAGATCTTTGCCATGGACTCTAAAAATCTATTTACTGTACGCTTGTTGCCTCAGCTTAGCATGCAGGACGTAGCATCTTCATGGGGGGCCAGCAAAATCATGGGTGTCCATTATAGACCATGGTTGGTTGTGTGTGGCGACATGCTCCTCTGCGTCTTGATGGCCATTAGCTACTCCATAAGCTGCCCTGAACCATTTGTTGTCTTTGACACTTTTTGCCTTGATTTGTCAGCTGAGCCAACCAAGTTGGTGAAGGTGGAGAAGTTGGACAACTGGTCTCTCTTTGTTGGCACTGATAGAAGAGAGGAAAGAGCAACTGCATATATGTTGTGTGCACATCTGAAGATTCCACTGAGCCTTGGATCGCAGTTGAGTTAGTTCAGGCATTGCAACGCACAGCAGAAGAGCTCATGCTTGATCACTCCGGGTTGTACTTAGGAGACTTTGAGAGCCTAGAGCCCCTCTGGGTATACCCCAGTATGATCTCTCGTGTCGACCAGTCATTGTTGTATGGTCAGGCATGGCTTATTGCAGTAGGATCAGCCTTGCTCCCAGGGAAACTTAGATGAGTGAGTTCCTACTAGAGGTAATTCATCTCTTGGATGGTGCTGTTATTGTCGGTTTAGCTTGAAGCTAGGCAACTGCTATTCCTTCTCGATTTTGGTAGAAAAACAGAAGTGTATAAGCATGTTTATATGTGTCTTGTCTCAAACATGATAATATAATCATTGTGCTTATGTAGCAGTAATAGAAAACATTGATGGACATGAATTTGGTTAGTGCAAAAGCAATGTCCAAGCTTGCTGCTCCATGATAACTCATGTATTGCCACATTTGACCTGGCATGGTCACTAGAATTTAACATTGACCATTATTTACTGTACATTAGTGTGGTATTAATGCGAGATTCTCGGAACGCCTCAGGTTCTTAGTCCTTCCATAGTGAAATGGAGGGAGTACACACCTTCTCACCTTGCAGTGGATGTTATATATCGCGTATCTAGGAGGATGCCAAGGCTCAAGTCTGAGCTTCCTAAACTGGTCCTGGCCTTGCTTTTATGAGAAATGAGCACTAACTGCATTTGTATGAAATGACAATCTAGCCATAACCGAAGAAAGCTAATCTAGCAGTTTAAGGCACGTGTCGAACATCCAGAGAAATCCGTATGCCTCATTTAAAATTCCTATGAAATTACTGTGTTCACTAGAAAATTCATATGGAATCACTGCAATATGAATGTTCAAATCGAAAAATTGATCTGTTTTAAGATTTCAAGTTTGGGCTGAGCCAGCCAAAAATGCTCTGTTTTTCGTTCCCTCAATCCTCGTCACACGTGGGTGGTAGACCGCGCTCGTTTCCCCGGTTCGGCATGATTCCGCCGGTGCCCAAGCCGCCTAGTGCCCGAACATGCGCAGCCTCCCCGGACATGTCCCTGTAATCTTGCCCGATTATCAATGTATCTATAGATAAAAACTCTAATAAAGATGGGCATGTTACTTTTTTTGTTGTCTATGGATATATTTATAGGGTCAAAGTTTGCCCGACTAGCAAACGGGTAAAGGTATAGGGGAGTTCCACTTGTATTCGTTCCACCCGATTTTCTGCCACCTTCTATTGATATATTGGTCACAACAAATGCCTAGTCGGTCCTATAATCCCCAATTTATGGTACCTCGTATTAGCAATTTGTGATTGATGACGCTGTGATTGGTGATTTTGTGATATGTGTGATGGCCGATGAATTTTTCCATTTTAATTGTTGAGTTTGAGCATGTGTGATGACGGATAAACTATTTCTATTTTTATTGTTGAGCTTGAGTATCTATGCGTTCTTTGTCTACATGTGTTATTTTAATTTTTATTTCCATGTACATTTGAAATTTAGAATAATTGATAATCATTCTTTAGTCCACATAATATAGTTGATTCTCATAATTCCATTAAAATATTTGTATCAATACCATAACTCATTAGCATCTAGTGCCTTTTAATTGGAAGGATTGTTGATGGTGACAAGTAAAGGGGTATGCATATGGATATCGGGTACCCGTGGGCGATAGGCATAGATAAGATTCTTCGCTCGCCACCCTTCATGGGTATACCCTTATAAGAGATTTTGGCTGGCGGGTATGGGTATGGACGAGCACTACTTATGCTTGCCACACTCGATTGCCATCCCTAATGCAAATCCACTCTAGTACTCCTGAGTTTGGCATCATGCATTCCTACTTCTGCACCTAGAGAACCAACATGAAGAAGCTAATGCTCAGATGCAGCCCTGAGTCAAGGCTCGCCAATGGCTTTTTGTAGACTAACGACATCGTGTTTCTATATCTACGAGAGTGTTGGGTTAAGCTTGATATGGGGAGCCGCATGTAGGGGTGAAACGGATCGGATATGGATCGAAAACCACTTATATTGTATTTGATCCATATAATTTTATCGAATCGGATTCGGACACGGATAGTATCGGATACGGATTCGGACATGGATAGTGCCGGATACGAATATGGATAATATTCGAACGAATACGGATAAAATAAGTTCGGATAATCATCGGAATGGATATTTTTCGAATAATACGCGTAAACACTAAATACAAACAAAGTGATATGCTACAACGAATATTATCGATAAGAAACCAACATAAATTGTATAGGACATTGAGAGATCAAGACCGTATTGCCTTGGTATGGCAGGAAGTTTCATACACATTATTGCACTTTGTTGACAGGCAGTCACAAATGGGGGAGTTGTAAGTCAGAAGTGTAAAACTTGCTAAAAAATATCCGCTTTGGGATTGTTTGTCGGCAACCATGGCTAATCAGAACAAAATGGAAATTAAGGAAGAAGTTCTGCTAACCCAAGTAATGCCTTTTTATATTTAGGATGGCTATATAGATGAAGGAACAACAGAATTCGAGAATTCACCTACACATTCGATGGAGAGGTTAATATCGACATGTCTCGGATGATCAATCAGAGACATTTTGAAAGAGGACAATGATACGTTTGAAGATAACAAAGCCGCAGGATGCTTTGGGAAATGAGCATGTGAGTGGTGATGTTCTTCAACTAGAAACAACATCGAGCCTAGTGTATGAGAAAACTCGTTAACGAGGATGAACAAACCGATGTTAATAAGATGGCCAATGGGGATACGAAAGTGACAATGTAATTGTTGATGTTCTTCGCCGCAAGATCGGCACAACCAATGGTAATACCTTCTCAACAACAAAAGTGCATTATTAAAATTTCCATTCCTTCTTAAGCATTCTCTTGTGAATACCAAAGACATTGGGTTGGATTGGTTAGTTGCTATGTACGAGAAGAGGTGAATGGAAGGAACGGAAGTGAGATTGGTATATGTAATTACCGAATCCATTGTCGAAGTCGAGGTAGCGCGTGAACCCGCCGACAGGGTAGAGCACGTTGAGGCGGAGCGACCGCCCAAGCTCCGGCGATAGCCCCAGCAGGAAGTTGGTAACGCCATCGAAGTTGGCCCCCATCGTCGCCGCGGCCGCCGTCGTCGCGCCCACCAACAGCCACCGACGGAACACCGCCGGCAATGCCACGAAGTCCTGCGCCGGTGATGACCTGGAGGGGTGAAGTTGTGACCGGGGACGACCTGGAGGACCGGAGGCGCGAACGGCCAGGCCACGCGCTACCGCCACGACTGGAGTTGGAGATGTGGATGGATACTAGATAGGTTAAAGGGAGGCGGGGAACTAAAGTGGCGGCTAGGGTTCCACTTCCAGGCTCTAGCTTGTATATTTATTATTCAACTCAAGTCTAGATGGGTCGGCCGAACATACGGGCCAAGCCGTCGGGCTAAGTTAAAAAGGCTGGAATTCGGATATTATCCGACGGATAGTATCTGAAAAAATGCTCGGATACTATCCGACGGATATTATCCGAGATATCCGTATCCGTATCTGTATCCGGGACACTTTATCCATATCCGATCCGTATCCGCACAAAATATCCGGATATCCGAAAAATTATCCGAATTGCTATCCGAGACGCTTCGGTCGGTCGGTCGGTCGGTCGGAAATTATCCGTACCATTTTCACCCCTAGCCGCATGTGTAATTTCGGTCTTCACAAAGGTGATTTGTGTGATGATTCTGTTGATCCAAGCCAACGACTTATTTTTAAGCCAAGGGCAAAATCTATACTTGTTGGACCCATGAACACGTGCTTAGCATCGTGTGTGGCTACTTCGGGTGCCTAGGGGGCACCACAGACACTCGATGTTGGATCGAACCAGCATGATGGGCCTAGTGCCCAGAATTGGTCCAAATCAGGTCTTGTCGACATCATTTTTTGAGCAACCGACCGTTATGGCATCTCTATCTCGACAGGTGCATCGAACCAATTTGGTATTGGCACCGTGTGAAGCCACCGTTATGGCATCTCTATCTCGACAGGTGCATCGAACCAATTTGGTATTGGCACCGTGTGAAGCCTTCATATAGATAATTCATGTGGTAATTCTGTCAATCCTAGTCACCGACTTATTTTGTATGCCAATGGCGAAATACAACCCTATAGACCTACGTACGGGTGTTTGGCATTTTGCATAGCTACTTCAGGCATCTCGGGGCAGCAGTGGATGCTCAACGCCGGCCAAACCAGCACAAAGGGACATCATCCAAATATTGCCTCCGGTTTATCTATTTAGACCGTCACTTATTTTTAAACCAGTTTTAAATCCACTTTGTGGCTCGTCAACAGTGGCTACTTGGTGCTATGGACGCTGACGCCATCAATCAGCATGAAGGGCCCATCACACGATGTTGCCCTGTGTTGAGCCCCACCGACAATGCTTTTTTTTGGCCAGTTGCCGTCGGGCATTTCTATCTCCGCAGGATCATTGGGCTAAGCTGATATTGGTGTAGGGTCACACGATTTTAGACTTGCTGGAGGTGAGTAGTGCAGTGATTTTTTTTATCTAAGTAACTGGCTTTTTTAAGTCAGGATTGAAATCCACCCCCATAGCCCCTATACACGCATTTGGCGTTGTGCGTGGCTACTTCAGGCTCCTAGGATGTACCGCAAATGCTCCTCGCTAATTGAAGCAACACAAAGAGCCTAGCGCCAATATCTCACTTCAGAATGGGGGACATCGATGATGCTTTTTTGGGCTAGTGCCCATCAGGGTGTTTTCATCTCCATATGAGCATCGGGCCAAGCTGGTGTCGGTGTGGAGGCACATATGATTTCAACTTTTATAGAGGTAATTTGTATCGTATTATGCTGATTTAGGCCATTGGCTAATTTTTTAAGCCAGAGGTGAAATCCATTCGTGGTGTCATTTGGCAACGTGCGTGGCTACTTGACGAATACCCGGGGCATGGATACCCCCAGCGGCCCAGGAAAAACGAATGGGCCGCCTCGAAGCCCAAAATTCGACTAGAGGCCCCGCTCAAGGATGCCCGGTTCCCGATCAAGCCGACCCCAAAAGGCAGCTCGACCCACGCCACAGGTCGGTGCTCTCCAAGCCACGGCTAGACGATCGAAGAAACCGACCGCTGGTCGATCCTTTCAGGAGCTCCGGAGACTCAGCCGTTTCACCGAAAAATGACATCGGATCATCAAAACCGCCTCTGTCTGGTCACCTACCCATTGGTACAACACTCAAGATGACCGCCCAAGGCGGAGGCCCTTTCCGAGGCGGCAGTGGTGAAGACAAAGCGCCAATTCATGGCCCGGCCATGAACAAGGAGGGGCGCGACCTCCCGAGGCGACTCCTGAGCCAGCGTTAACGCCAAGATATGACTAGTGCGCAGAGGGTAGGTACGCCATTTCCCGATGAAGTGGAGTGCTCCGCCACTCTGCGTGTCCACCGACCCGGTGCGGGGAACGCGGCCACCCGATGGGCGTCAAATCCGAGGACCGGACGCCAAGGCTGAAGACCAGACTCCCAGACATAGGGCAGCCCATCCTCCTTTTTTCCAGACTCCCATGTAACCTGCTACCCCAAGCTATATAAGGGGAAGCAGGACCCTCTGGAGCGGGACGGATCAATCGATAGCAACACTTAGGAGCTCGGACGCCTCACGACCCGAGTTCTCGTCGACTCACAATCACCTCACTTACTTCCACGCCACGAGGCGCCGAGGCCGACTCGCCCCTTGCTTGTAATCGGTGAAATCTCCCGCATCAGAGCAATATAGTACCACCTCACGAACTGGAGTAGGGATTTTTCAGCCCGAACCAGTATATATCTTGGACCCCCTTTGGCCTAACCATTCAGGGAGCGGGATCGCGCGGCCCCTAGACTTACAAATTTACTTGCCGGTTTACAAAACACCGACAGTTGGCACGCCAGGTAGGGGCCTCACGCGTCATCAGCGTCTCCGGATTCCCATACGCCTCCCTGATGGCTTCTTTCACCGGCGACAACACGCTCACACCAGGGAGCTGGATCCGTTTCGGCTCCTTCGACTTTGTCGCCACCACGGCGGGAGAGCTTGTACTCGCTCCCGCCACCTCCCAGGACCAGGCCCCCACTGGGCGCCTGGGCCCCGTCACCTGCGCCCTCGACAACCTTCGGATCGAGGCCCCCGCGCAGGCCTCGGCGCCGGAGCTCGCCATGCATGGGCCTATGCGGGCGGCGCCGTCGCCTCCCGCAGGCTCACATTTCGTGGCAATGGCCGGCTACGCGCCAGCCTCCATCCATGAAATACTTGAGAGCTCCTCCGACCACGACTCTAGCTCTGACACAGAGCACGCTTCGGAGGAACTATATTCTCGTGAGTGCAACATGGCCGGCGTGACCGAGCAGCCGGCCGTGACATCCCCAAGCCAAGAGGTCCACCTCCAGTGCACCGAAGCGCGAGAGGCGGGCCACCAGCGCGAACAAGTCGGGCATCCCCAAGCCCGCCACGCCGAGCTTCACCAGCAGCACCAGGAGCTGGAGGCTCAAACAGCCAAGCTTGGCAAAACACAGGCCGACCCGGGGCCGAGCCGACTCGAGCCCCCACAAGCACTAGGGTGCATGCTGCTGCCACGCCAGTACACCAACAATGGTCAAGGGCCGGACGCCGTCCCATACTTCCCTCTTCCAAGCCAAAACTTCGCCGTGGCCGCGATGCTGCTCCGCGGCATCCCAAAGCCAAACGAGTCCGAGGCTAGGGCCACCTACCAAAGACCTCCGGAACCGTAGAGCGTCTTTTGCCAGACAACACGTGCAGCCTCCCGGCTCACCACTCGGGGTCCCATTCGGGCCTCCGGAGCCTGGCTCACCAAAGTCCGGCGAAGACCAGGCCAGCACTGGAGCGACCTCGGCCTCAGACACTCCGCCTTTTGGCGCCTCGGTTTGCAACCACGACTACCGCGACACCCTCGACGCTCGAAAAAGGACGATGGGCGAGGCGGCCCGGTCGCAGGTCGCGGATAGCGGCAGGCGCCGCAACCGCAGTCCAAGCCCGGACGGCCCGGGACCACAGGCATTCTCTCGGGAGATCCGCAAGGCGGATTTCCCCGCCTGGTTTTGGGCGCCCGTCAGCATAGCCAAATACACGGGGGCGACAAACCCCGGCGTATGGCTGGAAGACTACCGGCTCGCCTGCCAGGCCGGCGGGGCTACTAATGATCTTTTTATCATTCAGTACCTCCCCATTTACCTGGCGGACTCCGCCGAGCTCGCTCGAGTACTTGCCCGCGGAACCATCAGAACGGGCCGATCCAAGAGCGTCTTCGTTGAAATTTCGAGTGGCACGATAAGCTACGGGAACTCTCGACTAAAAGTCGCAGCAGATGGGGAAACGCCGGGACTATATCCGCCGCTTCTCCCAAAGAATGCAATGAACTCCTCGACATTAGCGACGCCGACGTCGTTGGGCATTCATTTACGGCACCACGTGCAAGGCCTTAGTGCATAAGTTGGGTTGCATCAAACTCAGAACCACCAAGAAGCTGCTGGACATCGCCACCAACCACGCCTCCGGCGAGGAGGCCGTGGGGGCCATCTTCGATAAAGGGAAGGCCAAACGAGAGTCCGGCACCGAACCTGCCGCCCTCTCCGACCGCTCCGACAAACGGAAACGGAAGGGGAAGCAGGCCCGCGAGAGCCACATGGTCGCGGCTACCGACCGCCCTGCCAAGCAGCAGGAGCAACAGGTGCCCGACCACTTCAAAAAGTTGATGGAAAGCCCGTGTCCGCATCACGGGTATTCCGTCAAACACAAGTACCGGGACTGCGAGCTCCTGAAGCGTTTTCTTTCTGGGAACTGCCCACCCCCTCGGGGTAAGGAAAAGAAACGGGCCCTGGCACCAGAGGTCGGGGAGGAGAAGGCGGACGATGGGTTCCCGGAGCCCGACGGATGCCTTATGATCTTCGGCGACCCGGCGAGCTACGCCGACAAACGACGGCAGAAGCTTGCCTATCGCGAGGTACATACGGTGACCCCCGCCGTTCCAAAGTACCTCCGGTGGTCGGAGTCCCCGATTACCTTTGATCGGAATTCGGAAGGACCACCCCGACCACATCCCGCAACCGGGAAGGTACCCACTTGTCGTCGACCCCATCGTGGGGCCAAAGCGCCTTACCAAGGTGCTGATGGATTACGGCAGCGGGTCTCAACATCATGTATGTTGAGACGCCGACGCCTGGGGTCCTCGCCGACCTCGCGCCAAGCAAGGCGCCTTCCATGGTGTCATCCCGGCCGACAGTTTACTCCGCCGGGCAGTCGACTGCCGTCACCTTCGGGACCCAAAACTTCCAAGACCGAAAACCTCACCTTCGAGGTTGTGGAGTTTGAGCTCCTACCACGCTTATCTTGGGAGGCCGTGTTACGCCAAGTTCATGGCGGTCCCCAACTATACATACCTGAAGCTGAAGATTCCGGGGCCACGAGGTGTGATCACCGTGGCCTCATCCTTCCAGCTTGCTTTCAACTGCGAATGAAGCAGTTGCGAGCTAGCCTCGGCGGTCATCGCATCCGCCGAGCTCGATAACTACCTGAGGGAAACCTCCGGGTCCGCCCCTGGCCCCAGCAAGTCGGGACCCGGATCCTTCGAGTCCGCCGAGGACACGAAGGGGGTCGCGGTCGATCCCGAGGACCAGACCAAAACCGTGCAGATGGGAGCTGCCCTCCCCGCCAAATAGGAAGGCACGCTCGTCGACTTCCTCCACGCGAATCGAGATGTCTTTGCATGGAAGACCTCCGACATGCCAGGCATCCCGAGGGAAGTCGCCGAGCACACCCTGAATATCCGACCTGGTGCAAGGCCGGTCGCCCAACGCCTGCGCCGCTTCGACGAGGAGAAGCGCAGGCTCATAGGGGAGGAGGTAGCCAAGCTTTTGGAGGCAGGGTTCATAAAAGAGGTGCGCCACCCCGAGTGGCTTGCAAACCCTGTCCTTGTAAAAAAGAAGTCTGGGCAATGGAGAATGTGTGTTGATTACACGAGCCTGAACAAAGCATGTCCCAAGGACCCTTTTCCTTTGCCTCGGATCGACCAAGTCGTCGACTCCACCGCGGGGTGCGAGTCACTATCTTTTCCGGATGCCTACTCGGGCTACCACCAGATTACGATGAAAGAGTCCGACCAGCTCGCGACTTCTTTCATCACACCGTTCGGCTCGTTTTGTTACGTAACGATGCCTTTTGGTCCGAAAAACGCGGGCGCTACATACCAGCGATGTATGTACACCTGTTTTAACGATCAAATTGGCCGTAACATCGAGGTATACGTAGACGACATCGTCGTCAAAACCGAAAGGGCCGGCGACCTGATCGCTGACCTAGAAGAAACTTTTGCGAACCTCCGACGGTTTCGCATAAAGCTCAACCCCGAGAAGTGCGTTTTCGGGGTTCCCAAAGGGAAGCTCCTCGGCTTCATCATTTTCGAGCGCAGCATCGAAGCCAACCCGGTAAAGATCTCCGCGATCATGAAGATGGGCCCAATCGCCAACCTAAAGGGCGTCCAGAAGCTGACCGGATGCCTCGCCGCCTTGAGCCATTTCGTGTCGCGCCTCGGCGAACGTGGGATGCCACTCTACAAGCTGCTCAAGAAATCCGATCAGTTCAGCTGGACGCGGGAAGCTCAGGAAGCCCTCGATCGACTGAAGACTTTCCTGACCTCACCCCCAGTTCTGGCTGCCCTGACGCTAGGCGAACCGCTGCTCCTCTACATTGCCGCCACGACCCAGGTCGTAAGCGCGGCACTCGTCGTGGAGCGGGCGGAAGAAGGCCACGCGCTCAAGGTACAACGGCCGGTTTACTTCGTCAGCGAAGTACTCTCTGAATCCAAAGCCCGGTATCCGCAAGTACAGAAGTTGCTCTACGCGATGCTCATCGCGAAGAGGAAGCTGATCCATTACTTCAGCCAGCACCCCGTCTCCGTGGTAACCTCCTCGCCGCTAGGCGAAATCATCCGCAACCGCGACGCCTCAGGAAGAATAGCCAAGTGGGCGCTCGAGCTCAACGTCCATGACATTTCGTTCATCCCTAGGACAGCGATCAAGTCGCAGGTCCTGGCAGACTTCGTTGCAGAGTGGACCGAAGCTCAGGCGCCGCCAGTGCTTGAAGACCCCGAGTACTGGACGATGTACTTCGACGGGTCCTATACGAAGAATGGAGCGGGTGCCGGAATCGTCATTGTTTCTCCGCTTGGCAACAAGCTCCAGTATGCCATCCGGCTGCTCTTCGACGCTACCAACAACGTCGCCGAGTATGAAGCCCTCATCAACGGTCTCCAGATCGCGGCCGACCTCGGCGCGCGGCGACTTTACGTACGTGGCGATTCCAAGCTGGTAGTCGACCAGGTCATGAAGACCTCGGAACCGCGAGATCCCCGCATGGCAGCATACTGCCGTGAAGTACACAAGCTTGAGGAGAGGTTTAAGGGGTTTGAGCTCCATCACAGCTACCGACGCTACAACGGCGAGGCCAATTACCTTGCCAACCTCGCCCAAAGAAAGGACCGATTCCATCCGGATCTTCGCCCACGACCTCTTGACCATTCGTCCGATCGACCTAACGGCCGAAAGCAAAGCGGTTAACCCGCCGACTTCTGTTGGCCGACTTCCGAACGATCGATCGCGACGCCACTCGAGTCAGGCCAAGACGTACTAGTGGCGGACTCCGACTGGAGGAAGCCCTTCGTCGAACGCTTGACGGACGGTTCACTCCCCGCCGACCCGACCGAGGCCCGGCGTCTCGCTCGGCGGGCGAAGTCATTCGTCCTGGTCGGCGAAGACCTCTACAAGAGGAGCCCCTCTGGGGTCCTCCAGAAGTGCATTCTGGCCGACCAAGGGAAGGAGTTGCTGCTCGATATCCACGGCGGGGTGTGCGGTCACCACGCCACGCCACGGTCCCTCGTGGGGAAAGCCTTTCGGCAAGGTTTCTACTGGCCAACCGCCGTGGCCGACGCCGACCAAATCGTTCGCACTTGCGAAGGATGCCGATTTTGCCCAAAACACATCCGTCACAAGAAGCCCTCCAGACGATCCCCATCACATGGCCGTTTGCGGTCTGGGGACTCGACCTGCTCGGGCCCTTTAAAAAGGTGCCCGGGGGCTTCGCCCATCTTTTTGTCGTGGTGGACAAGTCACCAAGTGGATAGAGGCAAAGCCGGTCGCCTCCATCACGTCAGTGCAGGTGGCCGACTTCTTCCGCGGCATCGTTTACCGGTTTGGAGTCCCGAACTCCATCATCACCGACAACGGAACACAGTTTACGGGGAAGGAGTTCCTCGAGTTCTGCGACGATTTCAATATCCGTGTCGATTGGGCAGCCGTGGCCCATCCGCAAACCAACGGCCAGGCCGAGAGGGCGAACGGCATGATCCTTCAAGGGCTCAAACCGCGAATCTTCACCGATCAAGAAATTACAGCGGGCGGTGGGCGCCAAGGCGCCCTCGCTCTTGGAGCCCGTGAACCACGCCAGTCTCGGCCGACCGGTTTACACCATTCTTCCTGGTGTTCGGCGCCGAAGCCGTCCTACCAACCGACCTGAAATACGGCGACCCAAGACTACAGGCCTTCAACGAGACCCGGGGGCTCGACTCACAACAATTCACCGTCGACCAGCTCGATGAGGCGCGCGATGTCACCGTCCTGCGATCGGCCAAGTATTAGCAAATGCTGCGACGATATCAGAGTCGTCAGGTCCGCGGTTGGGCCTTCAACGTTGGCGACTTGGTCCTGCGTCAGGTTCAGTCCAACAAAGATAAACACAAGCTTTCACCTCCGTGGGAGGGCCCCTTCACCATCGTGGAGATTATCCGGCCCGGTACCTACCGACTCAAAGACGCCAACGGCGACGTCCTTTCGAACGCCTGGAATATCAAAAAGCTCAGACGGTTCTACCCATGAAGTTTACCCTTGCCAAATGTTGGCTCCCCGACCTACGACCGAACGATTCCGGCAATACAAGGGAAGGAAACATGAAGACCGAAACGCTGAGTAAAATAAGGTTTTCTAGAAAGGCATTACATTCCCAAAGGAAACACGAGTACACATTACAGAAAGAAAACATGAAGAAATATGAGCCTACTCCTACAACTTATGCTACCCAAGGGCAGAAAGGAGTGCAAAAATCTGCAAAACAAGGATCGGAGTACGATGACAAAAAGCGACGCCCCAGTGCCAGAGTTGCCTCGCCTGCACGACGAGTTCAGGGGCGAGCCGACAGACTCCTACTCCGAAGAATCCGGGCCCCAGAAGGTGCCGCCCCTCCCGGAGCTTCCGCTATCCTCGGCCTCATCATTTGAGACCTCCAAATGCAGCCGTCCCGCCACTGCTTCCGCCGCCTCCCGTACTCTGGCCTGCGCCTGGGCCGACTCGCCTTCAATCCGGGCGACGGTCGCCGCCGGGTCGAAGGAGGCGACGGCCGGCGCAGAAGCCAAGACGCACTCGCGGCCAGATCATGACCCTTCGCCTTCACGGCGGAGCGCCACGAGCGTGGGGCAGGTCCTCCAGGGCCTCGGCCGCCCGGGTGAGGCCAAAGGCATATCACAGAATAAGAGGCTGCTGCGGCCTCTCCACCGCACCTCAGGGCCTCAGCTCTCGCCCATGCTCTCATAGGCAGGGCGGAGCATGGAGAGGAGGACCGCGCGCGTAGAGTCAAGCTCCTCACGTGCTCGGGCCGCCTTCATCTCAGCGGCCTGGGCACGTGACCGCTGGGCCACCACTTCATCTTCGGCAGCCTGAGCGCGAGCCCGCAGAACCGACGCCTCCATCTCCAAGGCGGCGGAGGACGCCACGTGGGAGGCCAGGGAGGCATGCGACCTCGCTAACGCATCCACCATGCTGGCCGCCCGCGCCCTCATCGTCAAGAGGTTGCCCTGCGCCGCCGGAGGGGCGCTGGTGGTAGCCCCGGCGGCGACCACCGGCTCCGCTCTACCCGAGTCGGACCTGCTAAGAGCGAGGGCGAAAGACCGCCGTCAGCCTTGAGACACCAGAATTCCACCAAAACAGCCAAACAACGACTTACGCTTGGGGAGGGTTCCAGATGTAAAAGGCCGGCGAAGGTAGATTGAGCCCGCCCCTCGCCGCGGCCGCGGAGGAACCTGCGTCCGCCCGAGGCCTCTTGGGGACCGAACCCCGGGGGCTCGCCTCCGCCGGACGCTTATCGGCCCTCTCATCATCGCTGCCACCGCTCGCCATCGCACCCTCTCAAGCTTTTTCGAAGATGAACTCAGAAGGCGAAGAAGGCGAAGAAGGGCAGGCGCTATGGTTGGGGAGAGCTACCATCGCACCCCGTATCCCATATTTATAGGAGCAAGACGAGGCGGCCTAAGCAGTCGCCGCCTCGCGTGCCCCGCCATGCGTCCTGTCGTACCCACGGCTCCACGCGAGGACATGACGGTCATTAAAATCCCACTCCGCATTAAATGGCAACGAAACGACACGAGGGCTAAAAGACGCCACCTCACGCAGAGACGGCGCGACCCTTCGGTTCTCGCCCCCGAAACGGACTGGTCATACGGATAGACCGCCACGACTTCGAGATTCGCGCCCACTCGCGAGGATCGACGACCCGACTGGCCTTGGGCCCCGCCCAAAGCGGCAACTCTCCCGACTCGAGCGCTACGGCCTACGCCCCAGCGGCTACGGTTGCTAAGTGGCGCTTCGCGGAAGAGGGCGGTACCCGCGCGGGACAACCAATGGTCGGACGAGAACGCTCGGCCATACGTCTTTTGGTTGCCTCGCGTTATCATCTAGACGTTGACACTCCAATCCATGCACGAAAGGCCCCTACGGTTCCCGAGTGCTATGATCGCTCAAGTCGGCGCACGTTGCAAAGAAGAAAATGCGAGCAATGAAACCGCAAGATCAACCAACATGCCAAGTTCGGGATGTCCAGAATATGTACAAACATTACACCGCAAAAGTAAATGTCAGGTGCCAGCTCCTGGAGGGTCCCCTAACTAGACGGTGGCGTCGTCGTCGGAATCGTCGCTGCTCTCGGCGCCCTCGCCTCCGGCGTCAACGCACAGACGTTCGGCCACCGCCTCCACGCCGCTCGCACCCTGGCCCGCGCCCGGGCAGCATCACCTTCGATCCCGGCGACGGTCGCCATCGGATCGAAGCAGACACCATGGCTGGCGAAGCAAGCCAGCACGTATTCCGCCGCCAAGGCGGCGACTTCCGCGCTTTTCATGAAGCGGAGCGCTGTTCAGGCACGAGGCGAGCGACAGGCGCCCGCCGCCACTGTGAGGCCAAACAGGGCGTCCGCCGCCACCATGAGGCCAAACGCGTACTGCGAAGGGGAGCGTCTCCGCGGCCCCTTCAGCTTCACTCCCAGCGGCTCCAAGCTCCGGGCGATGCTGTCGTAGGCAGGGACAAGCATGGACGAAAGGTTATCGCGCAAGGCCCAGCGATCCTCGTGCATCCTATCGACCTCATCCTCCGCGTCCTTGACGCGCGCCGCAGCGACGACACCACTTCGCGCATCCGAACAAGCTCCTCCTCTGCGGACTGGGCCCGGGCCCGTTGGTACGCCGCCTCCGCCTCGAGCAGCGGCTGTCATAGCGTGAATGCCCAGGGAGACCTGCAGCCGCGGAGAAGCATGGGATGCGGCTCCGAGAACGTCCGGCTCCCTCGCGCCCGGCGACGCCGTGACAGGCGGCTCGCGAGAACCCGAGCCAGAGACACTGAAGAAAGAGCCAAACAGAAACCCGTGTCAGCAAAAGAAGATACCGCTCGCCTCAAGACCCAAAGAAAACTTACTTCGGGAGACCATCCCGGATGCGAAAAACCGATGACGGCAGGACTATCTTGCCCCTCGCCGTGGCCCTCGACGAGCCGGCTTCAACCCGCGCCCTCTTACCGGCCCTTCGATCCTTGCTGGCATCACACCCCCCGCCCATCATCTCCCCTTTGAGAAAGGAACTTCGGGACAAGCGCGGGGAAGGCGAAGAGACGACGAGAAATGGCAAAAATAAACCGCCCTCATCACCCCTCACGCCCTATTTTTTATGGACGATGCAACGCGGTCCAGGCAAGCGCCGCTTCGGGTGAAGCAACACGCACGCCATCATTCCCTCTGCTCCAAGCCGGATGCGACGGCTATTAATTCCCCACTACGCATTAAATGCCGATGGGACGCCAGCGGGCAGAAGGATGGCATTCCGGGACAGGAGCCCAAAAAAGATAAGACACTCTACTCTCGGTCTCCCTCACGCTTACATTGAAATCCAGCGCTGCGTGCCGACCACAACTTGGTCCCCACGCACCGCTCGGGGGCTCGGGGGATAACGTCACTCGCACATTCGCACGGGTCGGTGACCCGATTGGCTGTCAGGTTCCCCCCAGCGGTGACCCGATCGGCTGTCAGCTTCCCCTTAGCGGTAACCCACTCGACCCAGGCGCCACGGCCTACGCTCCAGTGGCTACGGTCATTGAGTGTTGCCTCGCGGAAAAAGGAAGTGCCCGTACGGGGCGACCCATAGTCGGTCAGGAACACTCCTTTCCCGTCCAAAGTGCGAGTAGACGTTTTTTGCTCCCAGGGTTCGTTCCCATCCTCTTCGCACTCTCCTTGAAAAAATTAAACACGCCAACCTACGTCCGAACAACCCCCGTGGTTTCTAGGGCTATGGTCGCTGAGTATCCACCAGCGCAAGGAGGCGCGAAGGGCCAGGTCGAACTTGCGGATGGCATAGAAACAAACCCCAGCTCATTACACCTCAAAAGTTTTTACGTCTTTAAAAAGTGTCTAACTTCATTCATATTCTCCGTGGAGGACGCCCTGCGGCGATATCCGGTCGGCGATCGTCCGGGCATGCGGTTCGACCTGGAGCGCGAAACGGTCGACCTCCTCGTCGGTCTGATTCCCAGCGATCCCACTGCTGATATTGTCCAGGTCAAGACCATTGTAGAAGGACATGGTGCAGACGAGTGCAGAGGAGGCCCCAAGGGCGGCACTTTTGCTCACCGAGCTCTCAACGTGTTCCCAAGACGCGAGCGGCTTCGATCGCGGCGAACTTAGTTCGTGACGGCCCGAAAGCACTCGGTCGCAGAGCAACTGCCGATCCTCTCCAGGGCCGCCACTGGCGGCCTTCGATCGCCGTTCTCCGCCACTTGTCGTGCCGTCTGGGCCGCCTCCTTTGCCGCGACTGCCACATCACGCTCTTCCACCGCCAACCTCCGCGCCTCCGCGACCTCACTGAGATTCTTCTGTAGCTCTGAAGATCAAAGCAGAATCAAAAAGCGCGCCCGACGGACGACGCCTTCAAAATTAACCAATACGCCGATCCCTTACCAGCCGAGGAGTCCGTCATAGCGCGGAGCTTGGCCCGGGTCTCCTCATCAAGTTTTTTCGCCACAGCCACTTCTTCCTGAGCGGCGTCCCTGGCATTACTGGCCTCCGCCAGGGAGGACTCTAGCTCGGATACCCTCGCCCTCAAGGACTGGTTCGTCCGGCGCTCCTCATGCAAGGCCTCGGCAACCTGATCCAGCGCCTGGCGGGCCTCTTTCGTCTCCGACTGCTCGCGTGCCACGGCCTCCCGAGCCTCGCGCAGCTCGAAGCCCAGTTGGTCACGATCCTTTTCTGCGGCCGTCCTCTGGCCGTACAGGTGCCGAAGGAACCCGAATTTATCATCAGACCGCTCCCGCAGACACTGCAAAACGCCGACGTCCCGTCAACCTATGGCGAAATTCGCCGAAAATTGAGATGAAGGGTCCTTAAGTTCGCTTCATGCGCTGGTCGATCGATCCCCATTGGATGCGCCGTGGCCTTGCCGAGGACTCAAGGAGACGGTCCAGACCCGCCCAGATCTGGTCCATTTCAGCCCTAGCTCGCCGAGAGTCCTCCCGCAGGGACTCCCATTCCCCGATCTCTGCCTCGTCATCCAGAACATACAATGGCCTGCCAGACGGGTCATTGCCCGGCCAGACCAATGTGGGTAGGGGCGGTCGAGGGGACTCACCCGCGGCCACCTCGGCGACCTGCGTAGGCGGTGGAACGTCTGCCGCCGCCGTCGATGGGTCGGCGGCGACCATCGCCAACGCTTGGGTCGTCCCATCCAGCGAACCCCTGAGCGGCGACGGCAGCGTCGCCCCTAGCGCCAAAACCACCCCGAACGACGACCCTCCCGCGGCCGGCGGTGGAAGGTCTTCCTCGCCTTCGTCAGCCCCTGACCACAGCGCCGGATCGCTGATAGATGCCGGAGTCTCGTGGTGTCGGCGCATAACGGCTCGTCTGACCTCGGTAAAGACTGCGTGGCGACAACAAGGCGCTGCCAATGACGTGACGCGTTCACTGGTCGCTCCAAATTGGCCGGCGCTTCCTCGACTTCCGCCAACGGCAGGGACGGCGCCGGTCCAAGCGGGGCTGCTGCCAAGTCCGCCGCCTCCGTCAAGCTTTCCCCCGTAAAGGTCCTGAGCACAACGACCGGACAAAAATGGCTCAGGCCAAACCGACGCAACGCAACCTAGGGGCAAAAAGCATTGACCGCGCCGAACGGGTGCCGTGCAGCCGTGCCCTCTTCACTGGTCTCCCTGGCGAAGGTGAGTCACCCCTCTGCCTCCCCAAGGGTGCTTCGGCCGGGGGCGTCTCCGCTCGGGGCACCACGACGGCGGCGCTCGTACCAACGCCCTCGTCCGGGCTACTACCTGTCGGTAGCCCGAAGTCAAACGCGGCATACGAGTCTTTGGGGACGCTGCCATCACTGGAGGACGATTCCGCACCGGCCACGGAGAGGACGGTCGATTCGGAAACTTCCTCGCCGCGCGCGACCCTCGCTGAGCGCTCCTCCCTCTTCTCCTTCTTCCTCCTTTCTCGCCGCTCTTTGGCGGATTCTCTTCGTGGCGGTTTTACAGCGTCTGCCCTCATCGCCTTCTCCCCCGGCAGCCACGCTCGGGAAGATGCCCCGGCTAGGCCCTGGAAAGTACAAAAAGCACCACTCAAACCAAAGTACGAGGGGTAAAGATAAAGGAGGAAGGGAAGGACGAAGGGGAGGGGGACCGCCCGAATTACCAGGTCTGGGGGATTCTCCGCCGAAAAGGGCTCGAGAGCACCTCCCGCCGCCACGGTGGCTCTCCCGATCAAAACGGCGGCCACCCGAGCCTTGACCTCCGAGGCAGGGAGGTCCGAGCGAGCCATCCTCATGGGATCGAGCGCTCCCTCATACGCGAACATGGGGTGCGGCCTATCCATGAGGGGCTGCACGCGCCTCGCCATGAACGCGCGAACAACGACGTCTCCGGTCAGGCCTCGCCCTTCTGAACCTTGATCCGCTCGAGAATCACCTCCATCTTCCTCTTCTCCCTCTCGTCGGGGCCCCAGTTCCATTCCGGCACCGCCTCGGGATGCCGACCGGAGAAGACCGGGGCGCTATTCCCCGAGTTCCGAACATAAAACCACTCAGAGTGCCACCCCCGATTCGACGTGGGCAGCTTCACCTCAATGTACTCCGTCGAGCGGTGGGAACGCAGTTGGAGGGCAGCGCCGCCGACCGGCGCCAGCAATGCGCCGTCCGACTGCTTGCTCTTCCACGACCGCGTTTGGAAAAAGTACTTCCAGAGGGCCCAGTGAGGCTCAATCCCCAAAAATGCTTCACACAGCGTGATGAAGACTGCTATATGAAGCACGCCGTTGGGATTCAGGTGATGCACCTCCACCTTGTAATAATGGAGAAGCCCGCGAACGAATGAGTGAAGGGGGAGCCCAAACCCGCGCTCGAAGAAGGACGCGAGCACGACGGCTTCATCACCACCAGGCTCTGGAATCGCGGACCCCGTCGATACTCTCCACTGCGAAATATCCCGCGAAGGGAGGAACCGCTTCTTCTCCAGGCCAAGAACGCGGGCAGGGAGGGTAGAGCATTCCGGCCACGACATATCCGACGGAGAAATCGGCGAGCGAGAAACGGGCGGAAGTGAAGAACTCCTTTCCTGAATCTTTTCCTCTTTCTCTCTGTCTTGTTTTCGCAGCGGGCAAGGGAAATGGGCAGATCGCCTCGCCGACTCCGCCGAGCCTTTAAAGGCCCAAACAGACGCCGGTCGAACAAGCATCGCCGATTTAACGACGCTCGGCGAAGCGACATGCGCTTCACACCCCGACCGCCACGCCGTCCAAGCCAGACGCGCGATCGATTCTCGATTCCTTTGCATTCAATCTCGACAGACAACGGCCAGCGAAGGACCTTACATCGGCAAAGACGTCGCGCGACCCTCGGGCTCGCGGATTGGGTGAACCGCCCCGTAACAAGTGAAGGGCCCACCAGACCGCCACGGTCTCAAGAGCCGCAAAGGGGCCTGACAACTCACCCCCAGGGCCCAGTCAAACGTTGTGGGTTCCGAAGGCTTGATCCACCAAGTGGATTCAACGCCGCCCCAGCGAAAAATAGAGCAAGGGACGAGGATAGGGTGAGCCCCCAGCGGGCCTCTAGTCGGGACGGCGAACGACCCAATCACCTTGAGTCGTATCCGAGACCATACTTCACGCTCACCCGCGGAACCCATCGATGGGAGGCAGCCTGCTGCGCCCTAGGTCGGTGGACGACCTAGGGTCCGATACGGGATCGAGTAAAGAAAGGTTCTCATGGGTCGCCCCCAGTGGGCCGGGCGCCCGCGCCAGGATAACGCTCGCTCGGAATGATCCCCCTTTGGGAGATCACCAGGGCCCACTCGGATAACCCGTTATTAGCTCGCGCAAGCACGGCGCTCAATCCAACGTATGGCAAACGCGCGTTAGCTGATTCCCTCCAGGTCCCACACCTGCGGACGGGGCGTACACGTGGGACAAACAACGCATCGCTTCCACCAGTACCACGCCGGCGAGGGCACGGACGACGCCTCCACCCGGCCCGGCATAACGCTGCTCGCAGCGGTCGGTTACGACGACAGCGCCCGCCACCGGAACCTTGCGCAAGGCGCCCCGTCGTCCGCGCCAAGCTAAGGCAACGTCAAGGCCGTCTCCGACCCACTCGGGGGCTCCATCCAGCGGATGCACTCGCACGCACCCGCCGATCAAGGCTGCCTCTGTGCGCAAGGAAACCCCCCAACCGGGTCTCCGACCCGCTCGGGGGCTCCATCCACCGGATGCGCTCACGCGCACCCAGTCAAGGCCGACCAACCGAGCCGACGGCACGCAAACAAGCAGACCACCCGACCTATTCAAATACGCCAGATAGGCGCGCGCACCCGCCGATCAAGGCCGCCTCTGTGCGCAGGGTTTAAACCCCCCCAACTGGGTCTCCGACCCGCTCGGGGGCTCGAGGGCTCCATTCACCGGATGCGCTCGCACGCACCCGGTCAAGGTCGACCAACCAAGTCGGTCGGACACCGACAACCGGGGCAGCCGGCCGACCTATTCGGAATACGCAGTCCGGCCACGTCAGCACGATGCGTTCGGTCGGAATCCACCAACCAAAGTGAACCCCCGACCGGTTCTCCGACCCGCCCGGGGGCTCGGGGGCTATTGACGAATACTCGGGGCATGGATATCCCCAGCGGCCCAGGAAAAACGAATGGCCGCCTCGAAGCCCAAAATTCGACTAGAGGCCCCGCTCAAGGATGCCCGGTTCCCGATCAAGCCGACCCCAAAAGGCAGCCCGATCCACGCCACAGGTCGGCGCTCTCCAAGCCACGGCTAGGACGACCGGAAGACAGTCCGACCCGCGGGTCGGACCGTTCGCGAGCTCCGGACAGACTCAGGCCGTCTTCACCAGAAAACAGACATCGGATCATCAAAAACCGGCGTCTGTCCTGGTCACCTACCCCGCTGGTACAACACCTCAGCATGACCGCCCGAAGGCGGGAGGCCCTTTCCCGAGGCGGCAGGTGGCTGAAGACAGGCGCCGAATTCATCGCCCGGTCATGAACAGTGGAGGGGCGCGCACCCTCCCGAGGCGACTCCCGGAGCCAGGCGCTTCAACGTCAGCATATGACTAGTGCGCAGAGGGCAGGTACGCCATTTCCCGATGAAGTGGAGTGCTCCGCCACTCTGCGTGTCCACCGACCCGGTGCGGGGAACGTGGCCACCCGACGGGCGTCAAATCCGAGGACCGGACGCCAAGGCTGAAGACTAGACTCCCAGACGTAGGGCAACCCATCCTCCTTTTTTCCAGACTCCCATGTAACCTGCTACCCCAGGCTATATAAGGGGAAGCAGGACCCTTTGGAGCGGGACGGATCAATCGATAGCAACACTTAGGAGCTCGAACGCTCTCACGACCCCAGGCTCCTCGCACTCACAATCACCTCAGCCTACTTCCACGCAGGCGCCAAGGCCGCACTCGCCCCTTGCTTGTAATCTGGTGAAATCTCCGCCGATCGAGCAATATACTACCACCTCACGAACTGGAGTAGGGATTTTTCAGCCCGAACCAGTATATATCTTGGACCCCCTTTGGCCTAACCATTTAGGGAGCGGGATCGCGCGGCCCCTAGACTTACAAATTTACTTGCCGGTTTACGAAACACCGACACTACTTTAGGCTCCTAAGGGCTAGAGTGTACCATGGACATTCAACGCCGATCGTACCAACATGAATGGCCCAACGCCCTAATATCTCCTCGGGTATGGTCTGCATAACTGTGTTTTTTTAGCAGCATACATCGCCACAAAGGCGCCTCAACGGGAAACTTGATTATTTGACGCGCCTAAGTTGATGGAATTGATGATTTGCCACACACTGTCTTATTGACATATGGCCCAAGTTGATGTACGATTGATGATCAGTGAGACAGGACGTGACAAATCATCAATCACACATCAACTTCGTTGCAAATAATCAATTATGCCCTCAACATTTGGCTGCAATCCTGTTGGGTCTGAAATTGAAACCAGAAGATGGGGGAGTTGGCAACACACCGAATTGCACGGCGTGGCCCTTTACTATCTACTGGAGCCCCCGTGGGTGCTCCCCAGCTTGGTCTCTCGTGTCGGTTAGTGATCTTCTTGCCTGCTGAAAGTATATTGTGGCAGATCGGATCATCTTCAGCTTTGCTTCTAACACCAATTACCTTGGATCAGAGAACTAAACCCCTAGTGGTATCAGCTTTACTTGGATGCAAATGTAGGCAGTTAAGCTCTCACTTCTTGTTGGCTTGTTGCAGTGTTGCTGAATCGCACTCGGAGGATCAGAACCCTCACTACTGCTTATCACACTACGGCTTGTCCTCCTTTTTCAAAGAGTAAACTCTGCACATCAGTCAAATGATTTGTCAAACCATACTTTTCTGGCTGGGGTGTGTGTGGTGTGGTAGTTACATGTATTTTGTTGGAAAGCAGTACAAGTCCTCTTAAATGCCTACCAAAATCCGAAAGCATTGCAATTGGTTTCGCTGTTGGGTTTTAGGGATTTGCTAAAGAGTATACTTGCTCACAATTAAAAAAAAAGGGAAGAATCCAAACTCTGTGGATCCATGTGGGAAATAGGGATTTCGGAGGAAAAAATTCCATTCTCGTGCTAAACAAAAAAAAAATGTCTACATTCTAAATAGAATGTTGTAGAAACTGAACAGTTGGACTCCTTCCAAATACAATTCTAAAAATAACTCTAATCGAGCACATGTGTCACTCTCCGCGCTCCTACACCGCGGAAGCGTCTAGCCCGCTTAAGGAGCTTGGTAAGCCTCCAAAGCTATCGAGTTTCAAAAGCACGATAGGAAATAGAATTATTTTTACCATTATGTCTCGAAGGAAACTAGATTTGTTAAAACAATTACTATGAGATCAGAAAGTTACGGCATTTTCAGGTTCCAAATCGAGCCTGCTGGTTGTTGTGCTTCTGTTAAGTTTTTGTCCTTTACTGTTTTCTGGCCTAGCGGATCAAGCTTCTCCGTGCCAGTTCTGGAAGCGGAAGGGAGAGCGAACCACCACCCCGACATCACCGGCGAAGACGCCGGCACCGGCCTTCGCATCGTCGTCGTCGACGCTGGTCTCCTCTACAAGGCCTGCACTCTCTCCCCTCCCTCTCACCTCGACTCTGGTTTCCTATTGATTCATTTCTCATGTATGCGTCTGATGTTTACTACTTGAGTTTGCCTCTAAATCACGCGCGTCGTGCAATTGCCCTTGTGCTTGTGGAAGAGATCGACTCGCGTTGGTAGGTTTTGATTTTTATTGGATTTTGTTGTAAGATGTGCTACCTAAGAACCCTAGATGTATTTGATTGGTCAGATAGATAAAACGCTCGACCTTGATGTGGGTTGGTGGTTTCACTAGATGAGCTGCAAATGTAAAGAAGCGTCAAACCGTAAATACTTCGAAGCACTTTTCTTTCATGTGACGATAATGTATGCTACCAGGCAACTAGGCACCTTTAATCTCTTGATTTGGATATACCGATGGGTTTCACAAAGAAATATAAACTGCAGGGAGGCATTTTCCTGCATGTTCTTGTCTCGCCCTGAGCATAAGAATACACCCAATTGAATCAAAATCCTTTATTGCTTAAGTGTATAATGACGTTTTAGTTATCTACCACATATATCATTTCCCGAACAACATATGGTATCTTTGGTTCTAGCAGCTTATCTGTATTTTTTTTCATTACTTAATCGGTTAGCCCTTCTAATTTGTTCTTGAATTCGTTATGTGTTTCAGAGAGTCTGCCATCATGCAAAGCCACAGCAAGATGTCTGACGCCTCCATCTCCACACCCTATGCGGTGTCTGCGGTCCAAGGTTGGGCAGATCTCCCAATTGGCTTGCTTCACTCCATTGTCGCTCTGTCGGGCTCCTTTCTCGACCTTCTTGCCTTTGCTAGCACCTGCCGTTCTTGGCGATCTGCGTTCTCCTCATACCCATCCAAATCTACCTTCTGCACCTTGTTCCCGCCTCTCCTCATCCGACCCAATGTCCGTGTCAAAGCTCCTCATCTCCCTTCAAACAGAGGGCACCACAAGCTACGGACATGTCAGGTCATTGATCTAGCCAACCGAAACACTGCCCTTCGCTGCCAGATTCCTCAAGAAATTCTGCAGAAGATGCATTTTGCAGGCTCTTCATATGGTCATCTCATCTGCTGCCGTCGCGGATATTGTCTTGTTGTTGATGTCTTCACTGGTGCCGAAGTGTCACCTCCACGTCTCCCATTCAGCGACAACTGTGAGGAGTTCTACTACTGTGGCACGCTGACTGCTCCTCTTGCATCACCCAACTCACATCTCCTTGTCGGTACTCAAACCTCCCTGTTTGATTGGCCAGTTGGAAGTGACTCCTGGTCAGAGCTCAAGTTTTCTGATGCACGGGTTGATCAGATTGTGGACTTCAATGGTCAGTTCATCGCTATGGTTTATAACAGGCTCTACACTTTGCAGTTGGCCCCCCAGCTTAGCCTGCAGGAGATAGAAACTGTGTGGTGGGACGACATGACCGAATGCCCATATTTAAGGCCATGGCTAGTGGTGTGCGGTGACATGCTTCTCATCGTTGACCATTACATAAGCTTTTCATGTGGAGCACCAGTCATGTATACACCATACCGCCTCGACATGTCAACCAAGCCTGCAAAATGGGTGGAGGTGAAGAAGCTGGAGAATTGGGCACTGTTTGTTGGGGGTGATGTGAGGAGCCAGCCGTTTTCTTGCATGAGCCCGGAACGATGGGGAGGGAGGAGCAATTGCTTGTACTACTCGCATTACTCTCAAACCTTGAGTCTACATGGATTGGGTGATGAGGCGGATTCTGTGTGGGATCCATCCACTGATCCTGACCTTGTGTACAAAAGAAACTGGTACCGTCAACTGCAGGCCCTCTGGGTGTACCCAAGCATGTTCTATTCCGATGGTCACTGATCGTCGCACGCAACTACTGCTTGCTGCTCTATCGACTTCTGAAATTTGCCTTTCCAGTAAAGAGCAGAGACTTTTGCAGGTTGGATTGGAGTCTAGGAGATGTTCATGGTGGCAATTAGTGCTTATAATTTGGTGGGATTACTCAAGCTTTTGCTGTCAGTTTCGTCGTTCAGTTTTTAGAACTTGGTAGCAGACGTTTTTGGTGGAATTAGTGCTTAGAACTTGTTAGGGGTACTCACGCTTTTGCTGTTAGTTTCATCTTACGCTGGACGGATGGATGTGCTTAACTACTTGTTGCTTTCGTGCTGGAACCTGGAACTGAAAAGTGTTTAGAGTCTTTCCTGTTTCAATGAGAAGATAATGCTCCTACTGTGCTTGAGCTTTCGTTTTTTTTTTCTCTTCCTCTGCAATATGATTTGTTCCTGCTCAACATGTTTTGAGGAAGATCGATTTGGTGGTTTTACGCATACAGGATATGAAGCAGAAAGGCTCAATGTTCGAAATTTGTTAAACTACTAAGTTGCTCAATGTTCGAAACATATATTCATTTTCAGGATTTTAGGTGGTATATCTCTAAATACCATGTTTTGAAGCGACAGATATTCAATTTTGGCCTGGTTCTGAATGGAAAAATCTCAACTCCTTACGTGACTATTGTTGATCTAAAGGTTAAGTGGTTATCCGCTCCCCTAAAAAATAAAAAAAAAGGCTTTAACCGTTAAATTTATCGATAGCGAGCACATTACTCCACTTTTGTTATGTAATGTTTAGATATTTCTCACGTAATAGAATAACTGTGTTAGGCTTCCTTGCGGTGGGAAATGATTTTTTTTCCCGTCTCATCTGATGATTTTGCATGGCCTGACCCATCTTGAAGGGTGGATCCAGGATTTTTAGAATGAGCAATCGAAGTTATAAAAATATTATTCGATATAAAATATAAAGATTCATAATAGTAAAAATACAAAGTACATATTGTCCTTACTACAGACAACATCTGAAATAATTTAGAGATTTGTGATATATGCTTCCTCTTTATTTTCTGAATGCTCTACATGCTATGTTTCAAAAATCGTGATTCACCGTTATGGCTCAATATAATGTTAATAGATTTGCGAATTAGGAATTTCAGATTAGTAAATCAACAATATAATGTTAATAGACTTAGATGTTAAAATACGTATTTTTTAGCCTATTTACCGGTATATACACATAATATACTTATACGTACTAAGTTTTTTGTTAAAATTTTTTGGTGTACATCTGTACACCCTTGTCCACGTATTGGAGGCATTTTGTAGAAATATTATTGCATTTGATTATCGATACCATATCAGCAACAACATAGTCAGCTCCTTCAACTTGCCCGCAACTTCGATCCAACCTTCAGATTCCTCAGGAAAGAGGCACCATGTTGATTGATGGCATCCAGGACATCCCCAGCTTCAGACTCCGTCCGAATGCTCGCAAAGATGACTCAAGACGAAGCTGTCAGGTTTCAGCGATCCACGTGTCGTCTCGAAGAACGAGATGCCTTCGTCGATGTGACTGTACTCCAGGTACAACCTCTTCATGGTCCGGCAACAGGCCAAATCAGCACCCACACCCATGTCCTCCATTTGGTTGAAGATCCTCAGGGCTTCATCGGTCTGCCTGTCCTTCAGAAAGGCGAAAAATGAGGTGGTTGAAATGTGGGCATGAAGGGGTTATGTTGCTATGCATCACCGTATGGACGGCTTCCTCAGCTTTGGAGTAGCATTTGCCCTGCGTCTGCTCTGATCAGTGCGAGATACGAAAGCGAGTCGGGAACATGACTGCTTTCCTGCATCTCCTGGAATATAATGTCTGCCTCATCATGCAGTCCTGCAGTGGCATAGGCATTGCTCATGAAATTGAAGCTGATCTGCGTATTGCAAATCAGGTCCAAATCAGTCACATTGGTTAATCTCAAGGCAGAACTAATACCATTTCATGCTTCATAAGAGCAATTTCAGAAGTTACTGCCAACGAAAGAAATACCTTTCCAGGCCTGACGCCATCTTCCTTCATTTATTGAATTGCACAGACGCCTCCCTGCAGAAATGAAAATTCAGAGACTTTAGTAGTATAGGAATAATGAGTCAACATGAAAATTTTCTTTGAGCTGTCTACAAGGCAGAGGAACATGGCCTGCTTTTCCATAGAAGCTAAGCATGTTTGTGTATGTCATCTCGTTAATCGGTAAGCCTAGTTCTTGTGCAGCAATAAACATTTCAATAGCCTTATCCAGATTTCCTCCTTGGCCATGAACAGTGAACGAGAAAACTGAAGCTAATGACATAATGTTCTCAACAAAACATCAAAAAAGAAGATAAATCCAGACTTTTGGCTCCAACGTTCATGCGATATTTTCTGAAGATTGTCTACCTTATCATTACATTGAATGTCTGCATGGACTGAGGAGTTCCAGAGGATATCATACGATCATATATGCTGACAGCCGAGTACAGTTTGCCTGCTTGGATACTAAGGCTGAATTTGTTTAGGCTGGAGCTGGAGGAGAAGCTGCTGGAGCTGAAAGAAGCTATTTGGCCTGCTGGAGCTGGATGAGGATGGCAATTTTTCGTAAATAATAGTTAAGTTGTAAGGGTACCAGGGAAGTGGGATTTTCAGAAGCTCCAGCCAGCCCGAGAAGCATCGTTTTCCTTGCTTCTCTCGCGTAGTGCAAATTGGGTTGGAGCTTCTTCTCTCCGTGTAGCTGGAAAAATACTGTTTGTTTTGGCTTATGGCTTATAGAGGTCTAGAAGCTAAATAAGCTCAAGCTCAAGCCTAAACAAACTCAGCCTAAAGCTGTAACAGTTAGCTATGGCAACCTGAGACCTGAAAGGTTTGCTTGTCCATCTAATGAGGAAAGGAAATTATCCGGACCTGACTCAAGCATTGACTTGATAAAAGTATTGTACACGACAGTAGCAAACTCAACTTCATCATGGAAACAGCCATGCATGATGTTTTCTGCCTCCTGAAATTTCCCTGGGAGTAATATGACTATGTTAGTATACACAACGATAAAATGCCTCACCAAACTTATTGCACAACGACTGATGATATTCATCTCTTCAGCACATAAGTTAAAACAGCCACCATATCATCTAACGTAAACAAGTTATATAGCAGTTGAAGATAGGAACCAGCAGAAGACCCTTACCATGCTATGTCGCAGCATCTCTATTATAGCCTTGGTCAGCCATTTCCATGAAAAGATTACATGACTCCTCAGTTTTGCCGCATTTACATAACGCATCGACCATGGCATTTGTAGACATGACTCAAAAAGTTCTTGTGCTTTCTCTAACAGCTGCGCCTGACCATATTGGACAATCAAAGTAACTATTGCAGAATCGTCAGGCTCCGCTCCCAATTCAGTAAGCAGTACATAAAGGAATTTTGCCTCATCAGTATTCTCTGCAGCAGAATACATGTATGGACAGCAGTAAAAGACAGTATGTTTAGGCACGAACACCATGTTCTGCGTTGCACCAAGCTTGCTCGCCTTCCCCAGCAAATTTTCCTATCAATTGGCATGCACTGGACAAAGCCCCCAGGCGTGTCCAACAAGGATTTCAACATCATGCTAACTGCCGGACTGTCAGTACGATCGAGTGCCTTCGACGAGCTCACTTCTTTCTGGAGCGCACTAGTGCTATTTCAAGCATACGTCTCTATAAGAGAAACCATTGTTGGCTTGTTCATGGCCATTCTATTAATCAGCAAATCTTCAAACCAAACACTAGCTATAAATGATCAAACCTTCCTAACTTGAGTGTGGCAATCAAATAGGCCCTTAGTAGTTTTCTAGATGTATGCTCCATTGAATGTGAATTTCATCTGTTGGATTGAAATTGGATGATAACGGACGAATGGGATGACGTGGCACTCTCTTGTGCTTCGTTTCACACTCAGCTTCAATAGAGAGAGATGTGACTGCATTGCCATTTCACTTGGAGGGAACAGCACTCGATATCAGAAACAGAGGAGTCTGATTTCTGAAGACAAGGGAGCTACACAAGACCAAACAGATCCATCACCATAAGCTCAAAAGCACGTGTTTCCAAGGTAACTTAATTTCTTTACTGTATTTGTTTGGAAAATTAGTACACAACAATGGCAACAATGATCTATGATCGACACATAACAACCATCTCCATCTAAACAAGCTGTAAAAACATCAACTAATACAGTAATACTATACACTTAGTACTGATCCATGCACACAACGAAATTGGTTCAAATCCTTGGGGACACAACACTCCATTCTCTAGTTTCTGGCCTTTTCATTCTGCTCTGATCAGACGGGAGGAGCTGAGCTCTGTGGTACTGTAGAACGACTCTTCCGGGTAGGCCTCGTCCTTCTCGTCCTCCCACTTGAGAACCTCCCTGATGAACTTGAAGGCCTCATCGACTGTCGGCCTGTCGCGGGCGCGCGCCTGCCACACGAAGAGCTTCCGGTTCTTGTGGGTGGCATACAGGTCCTTGAACTTCATCGCCACATAGTAGAACGCCTGGTGAGCCAGCGACTGGTTGTTGTGGTGAGTCCGGAGTGGGCAGAAATCGTTGAACCACTCGCATGTGGAGAGGGGGACACGGCTGATCTTCTCCTCAAAGAGGTCAAACTTGTTGAGCACAAGAACAAATGGTGTGTCGCGGAAACATGGTTGCCTGGCCAAAGTATAAGTTAGTAACTTTGGTCCTGGAACTGAGCTTAACTATATCGAAGAAAGCTGTAACAGGTTTCTCATTTTCTACGCATGGCACTCGGTAATATGAAGTATGCAGTTTCCCAAATTATTGAACTTCAGTTGGAACTTGGAACAAAACCATTCTCACTCAGACACCTTAAATTTATGAAAACTATCAGATTGCCATTGCCGATGGAACAAATATGTGATGATGGAATGTTAGGTGAGCAATCTTATGGAGTACTCATTATGCAGAGGTCAGTAGGTGGGTTCTGGTTCAAAATGCAAATGCCAATGGTAAGTACCTGATTGTAGCCTCAAACAAGTCCCTGCTTTGAATCATCTTATTAAGAAGGGGCCTGCTGCCACCACTTGAAGGGGCTCCCACCTGGTCATAGTCGCTGAGTGCTACGGAGAATATCACCATGCGGACATCCTCAAACATTTCCACCCACTTGCAGCCCTCGTTCATGCCCTTGGCGCTTACTCTAATCAGCTGATATCTGAGGGTGATAAAAGCAGATGAGACAATTAAGCTTTCTGGGACTTGTTTCGCAGGAGAAAGAAGTCATTAGCCTAAGCAGATAGCAGGCAACCTACAACTGCGTATTGCGTTAATGCAGTAGAAAAAAGTTACAATGGCTTTTCTTTTACCACAATCAACAGGTACATTCCACAATACCAACAACAGTGTTAATATCTAAGGCTATTTTAATTACAAGAAAGAGAGAAAAATAAAGGATGTGAAAGGAAAATCATTGTTTAGGTTATATGGATATATAGACATATTTACTAAAGGATTTAGATGCGGTTCAGACATAAGCCATGAAGAAAGAGTTTACCTGGTTTGTGTCTGAGAGTGTGCCTCATGATTGTCACTGTAGAGTTCAGACATAGGGCTACGGTCGTCCAGAGTGAACTCAATGAAGGCCAATCCATTCCCTTGTGTTACTCCTTCAGCATATATTACATCTTTCTCTGAAGGTACATACTCATTACTCGATACTTCGATGGCCTGCAAGGACGTCATAAAAAAAGAAGTTAGTTTAGCCGTTTAGGTGCTCAAATACCAATTAGAGTGTACACACAAAAACAAGTGACAGTGCATTGCTGGAGATCATTCTCAGACACAGAAGGATGGCGGGCAATGTCCAAAAACACAAAGGCTCCTTACGGGATTATTAACAAGCATAATGCTTAGTAGTTCAAGCTGTTGTAGCATTATTAGGAACAAATATGATAAGTGAATGTACAGGGGTTTGCTAATAAGTAGAAGCTATACTATGAAGTGCTGGTGTAGCATAATATCTGAAATACAAGTTGTGAACAGATTAAATCAAGGGATAAGTCCATCTTTAATGCAGTTTTTCACCAGTGAATTAACTATGTTAATTTAATATAAAAGCTTTTATTTAAATACCCTGCTCAAGAAATACTCGGCAACATCAGGGAGAAAATGCAATTCATCTTTTCTTTTATATGTTGCTTGTATGGCAGGATCCTTCCACATCTCATCAACAACTGGAGCATATTCCCGCGTAGCTGCAGGGAAGAATGCATCTAGGTCTCCCATTGCTATGATGTCCAAAAGCCAATCTGAGAACTTCTTCAGCTTTGCATTTATTGTGTATATGCAAGAACTGGAACCACTAGATTTATTTTCATCTGCATGAAGAAAAAAAATTAGCTGTGCAATATGCTCCTGAAAAATACTAGTGGAACAAATATTAGCTGTGCTGCTACCTTGTTGAGTATCCTCATCCTCTGAGCTTGGGTTATTTGAGGCAGCCAAAGCCTCTTCCTCAAAACGCTCACGGCCCTCAAGCAGAGTCCCGAGGTACTTGAACATGTTGCTTTGGATCATTAATTTGATACTGTCTAGTTCTTCTTGGGTAAAACTAGTGCCGTACAAGAACTTAGCCTGTTTCATAAAAAACAAAACATCATGCAAGTGTACGCAAAATAAAGAAACATTTGAAAAGTTGACTCCTCAAGTCTCAACTCGAAACTGTATCATTCACTCATGAGAATGAACAAGAACAACTTGTGTGGTGCTGCCTGAAATTGCTCCATAAGGACTTCCAGGCATTTTATTGAATAAAGCAAGATACCTATGATGACTACACACGTGTAAACATGGATCAAAGCTAGCTTG
Organism: Guadua angustifolia; assembly: GCA_036346375.1. Taxonomy (NCBI): domain Eukaryota; kingdom Viridiplantae; phylum Streptophyta; class Magnoliopsida; order Poales; family Poaceae; genus Guadua; species Guadua angustifolia. The sequence goes on along the minus strand of CM070505.1, from coordinate 18,961,780 downwards.
CAGAAGGTTGTGCCACAGTATGCATACGAGTGTTATCTACAACAATTAACCAGGGCTCCACAATAATGAAGGGAAAAGGTCCTGTAATTTGCAACCTCTACTTCTTCAATCTCTCTTTCAGTACTCTAGTTGATTACATTCCTGCTTGAGGTTAGTACCATGTTAATTAATTAGTGGGCTAATATTTGACTAATTACAGGATTGGAGTACATGACCACCGGACAAAGAAAAAAATACTAGGAAAGGACTGCGAAAATATGAACAAGCATATTAGTCTGCTGCAAGTACTTGATCTGTTTCTAGTCTTGCATATCTGTTTCTCGCTTGTGTGTTTGGGAATTGGGAGAGTAGTGTGTGGCCAGGGCTCGCTTTTGGTGTTGGCGGTGGCGGCAGCCATGACCGGGTGAAGGGAAAGCTGGGGAAGAAGGGCAAAGATGTCTTTTCACATGTTAATTCCAGCCCCCAAAAAATTTGGAAAATGCCAGAATACGCAAATGGTGGCAAATCCCAACTATTTCCATGAATTGGGTGGCATATCCTCAAAGCCAATATTAGCGGTAGCAATTCACAAAGTGGCAATCTTTGGATAGGCAAATAATTGATTTCCTCAATAATGAAAGGGTCACTACATCACTAAAACACGGCCCTAACTGCATGCAGAAACTTTAGTAATCAACTTCAAGCTGTATTATTTCATAGCAGGCCTACTGGTAAAGTTGGGGTCCACCCCAAAAAAGTAAATAACATTATAACAAAACTTAATTTATTATTAAATGTTTAATTCGGTCATACCTGCTTAAATACGGTACTTGTGCCAGCTCCAGGTGATCCAAGAATAAGAAGCTTTTGGATTCTTTTGTGGTCCAAGTAATCACAGACAGTTCTTGCCGAATAAGGAGCTTCCTCTTTTGGTCCATCAGAGTTTGTAGGAGGCACCGGTAGTGAAAACAAGGCGCATGCAAAACGTGTCAAAGGCTGTTCAACAGAGGATATATAATATCTTGTTAAAAGAAGGGAACAACAAGACACACATTAATTTTAGAAAGGAAAAAGGAATGAATTGAAACTCCTTTGAGCAAAATACATACTGACTCCCATATTTTCCCTTTGATATTATTTTGGCCTTCTTCCTCATAGCCGCCATCATGATAAACCCAAAAGTGAGTATCACGGGGACACTGAACTTGTGCAAACTGCAAGAATGATGTGGATATTGTAGCAAACTCAACTAGAAAGGTGACACAGTAGAATTGTAATATACAGTCTATAAGCAATCCCAACTGTAGGTAGCACAAACTGCACCTGGAAAGAATTCTATAACATTTAATTTGATAAAATTGTTTTCTCGGTTGCTTAAAGAACATGTACGTAATCCCTAGTAGCACTCTTTTTTTTATTCTGGTGAAATCCAAATATATATCGGACTACATGCAACTTTTCTATATCATTTACTTTAATAAAAGTAGAGCAATCATGGAGGAGATAGTAACCAAAGACTGTCTATGGTACAATATTGCTTCTTTTATGAAATTTCCACTTCCATGCCCCCGCTTTCAAACAGATAATTATGATGATAGAACATTGATACCTTTAGAATTTTCAGTTCAATCTTGGTAATTTCCCTTCCATTCATATAAACCTGAGTGTTGCCATTACTTGCATTGGGCTGAAGCTTTCCGCTGAAGTTTAGGTTAGTGCTGACCATCTTATCTGGTTTTTCCCCTTCCTATCAGTAAACACGAAAGGTTATTAGTGCAAGTTCTGATAGCATAGAAAGGTAAGTTCTTCTCCTAGTGATAGACGTTACCTTTCCCCATAAGCCTGACTCCTTATCATACCAATACCTTCCAGGCTTCAACTTTTGAGGAGGCCGTTGGCAACTAAGCAAGTCTGTCATCTCGTCTGGATTAAGAGGGCAACCATTTATAATGAGTTGCTCAGGCCGGAGCTGGTTTGCCTGGCACTCCTTCTCAGCTCTTAAGATTTGCCTTACTTCCAATGGGCTGAGCATCCGTGACAGTATCCTTGAGCTCTTCCCTAGCTTCGACCGCTTGCACTCATCGATTGGCTGGCCAATGCAAGTGATGCACTTCCGGCCTTCTGGCATCGAGCCCATAGCCCTGAGCACACAGTAGCTGCAATACCTCGCATCACAAACAATGCATGACTCCTTGCTCTCCCACTTCCTCTTCCCACACCGATTGCAGGTCCTCCCCCTCTTCTCCTTCCTAGTCACTGCAACGAGCTGCTCTGACACCTCCTCAAGCTCCTTGCTCTCATACTTGCTATCCTCTGTGAACCCAAAAGTCACCACCTGAGGTCTCCTTCCCTCCGGCACAGCAGGCCTGCTAGCCTTCTGGCCCTGGAAACTATGCGCAGACTCATGTGACACCGAACAAGAGTCATCATCAGAGAACCCCTCATTCTGCAGAGCCAAATTGACAGATTCTGAGCCTCCCCTAACCTGCGCAGACGGCGGTTCTGCACTTCGAGCATGCACCCGGGACGCTGGCAGGTGCACTGGTCTGATGACGGGCGCCACCGGCACAACGCCGTTCCCAAGCCTCTGGGGGCCGGACACCGGCTCCGCCGTCGGTATCGCCGGGATGTCCACTGGATCAATCCTGGGGAGCTCATAGGACACCGGCGGGCCGTCGTACTCGAGCGCAATCGAGTAGTCAAGGTTGGCCGGCGCCTCGGGGATTGTAGTCCCCGGAGGGAGCATCCTCTTCAGCATCTCCTCCCAGTTGCTCCCGCCCACCGCCCCCGCCATCTCGTCGACGCAATCCGCGAACACCTACTGCCCAATGAATCCTTCCTCGACTTACTCACCAGCAGCAATCTAGTAGTACTCCCACCACCCAAATCGGATAAACATGGAGTGGAACCAAAATTACTCCGAACTGAGTTCTCGTGGACTTGAAAAATCCAATCTTTTCACCGCAAGATGAGAGAAATTTCTCGCTGCCGCCACGCCTCGACGACGGCCAAAAGCCGGGTCAAAATCCAATATTTCCACCACCAACCATTACTAAGGCATGTTTGTTTAGAACCGATTCGGATTCTAGCGCAAGCAGAATCGAAACAACAGACCGATTCTAGAATCGATTCTCACAATCCAAATTTCACATATCTATTTAGAATCCACAATCCACCGTATGTCTTTTGGATTCCAAAACCAAGAGAATCGAACTCTACAACCATTAATCAGAATCGAACTTTTGAGAATCCAAATTTGAAACAAACAAGCCTAAGAAGACCTTGCTACCCCCGACTCCCCGGTCAGTCAAAACCCAAAAGCAAATCTTTGAACGAGTAAGACGCCAAGAAAGGGATATGATTGGACCAATCAAACAACCTCCAACCACGCCAAAAATATCGCCCTATTCAACCAATCTTTAGGCGGCCTTGTAGTTCTAAAGGTGTGATTTCTCTTCTTGATTTTTGACTGGGAATGGGAACGAAACGGAGGGGGTGAGCAGTTGAGCACTGAGGAGGAGAGGACGAGGGTTAATTCAGACCGCAGAAGATGACCGTTTCGGTTTTTCACCGCTGAGAGCGACGGCAAGGCAAACCAAGTAACTAACCCCTTCTGCCTGTTTTTACTTTTACACATTGTACTGGTTACTGAACCCTTTCTACAGCGGTTTTGCTCATGAAAAACCATTAGTCTGAATTGGAAAATGAAAAATAAAGAGGTGCTTTGTGCTTTACTTTTTGACAGTTATATAAATATTAAAGCATGAATAAAAGGTAGATAGTGATTACTTATCTTTGACTTGTTTCAAGATTTGTACAAAGAGGGAAAGCATGTATCACTGCTCTGGAAAATATCTTCAATTCGTACAAAAAAAACAAATTCTAGTCTGAAACCCTTCTTTTGTGCTCTACTTGCTCTATACCCCTCTTTTCTCAGCAGGCTTGTGGATTTTGGGGGAAAAAAATTCTATGGCACTGACTGTCATGTAACATATATAGCATTACTTCTATATTTTTGATATATGGTGAATAAAAATTTTAAAGCAACTTCATCTTCTTCCTTATCCCCTAACCCCAAATTGAGTCGCAGTGATTCTTGCTGCCGTAGAATACCCACAGTACACTATCGCCGTTTTACTTAGCACAACCCACTCGAGCACCTCATCATTAGCCTGAATGGAGCTCAATTTTGCACAACTTATTTTGTGAATCAGATACGCCGTATCAAACAGGGAAATACAATAAAGACGTGAATAAGGCCCGTTTGCAACTTGGAACGGATTGTTTTTCTTAGAATCTGAAATAAATCCAACCAAACGGAATAGGACTCGGAGCGTTTCAAAGCAAATCGTTTCGATTTTTACACACCGTGGTCGAATCGGCTAGCAACCCGTTCCTCCGGATTCGATTCTACCAAGCGTTTCTACCAAGAATCGGGAACCGTTTCGTTTCTACTAGAATCTGGAACCGTACCAAACGGGGCCTAAATCAACTAGAGTGTATGGGTCTCTTGATCATTGAATCGTGCCATATGACTGTACTGGGACAAGGCCAGTGGCGTAGCAGCAATGGCACGGTAGGATCGGACATGGCGGCAGATGGCGGTTGGGTCACCAGCAAGGTCGCGACGCGGCGAGTGCATATGCAGCGACAACGGAAGGATGAGACATGTGTAAGTTCAACCTTCATTAGTTATGATTTTGGTGTTAATGACAAATCTAATCTTGTATTAATGACAAATCCAATATTAAGCTTATCCCCTAATGCGATATTGTTATTAATGTCAATCTTATATCGAGACTAACTTGTTTGATTAGAATATCTTTGTTTAGTCTCATCGCATGGAAAAATAGAAAACCCAAGGTATGTTTGCATATTCATCTTAATATTAGTTGCATACTTTGGAGTCAAGTTAAAATATGAATGTCCCCGTCATATTAACCACAAAATGTGCATCATGTTTCCTAATCCATATATTACATGGATGCACACACTTAGGGAGTTCGTGGTTTAACTTGATAGTTTCTTTGTATTGATCGATTCTTATTGATACACATAAGGATCAAGACAAAGAAACTAAATCATTGAGTATATATTTGAATTGCCTAGTTATAAGTATACTCATGGTAATATAGGATATACTCCAATATGATCAAAGTAAGTATGTGCATATTATATCCAAGTCAATCATATTTATGCATATATACATGTGGAGTTTATTCTATAGTTGATGATTTAGAGTAATGATCATTTCCATACAATTTACATAAAATGGATCATTACCTTTCATCAACATGAGTATATGAAAACTTGTGTAGTTAATATATACTCATATCAATTTAAATGATAATTTAAATTGAGTTCATTTGTCTCATTAAACATTAAAGAATAATTCATCATGTGTTGATGGTGTTCCTTGATTAATTAAGGACAAATGAATAGCTCTTAAGTATAATAAAGCATGAGTTGCATTATCGTACTTAAGACACATATAAATCATTCAAATTGATTTAGGTTGTGCTCAATTGATTTAAAGGCATCCATTATGTGTTAATGGAGTGCAAGAGATAATTGAGACAACCATGTATCTTGGACTAACTATGTTTATGAGTTGTGATTGAGTTAGGTCCAATGATGGATGAGAGCAGGACAAGGACGGCATCATGTGTTGATGGGCGTCAAGAGTGGATCGAAGAGAGTCGAGTGAAATCGGGGAATATCAAGTGTCAATCATAAAGACCCCAAAGGGATTGCTTGCGTCTTGTGGCGAAGGTATAACTAGATAGGCTAAGGACTTTTGTAGTCTTTGAGTCTAAAGTTTTATCGCCCGTACTATTAAGAGGGTCGTTCCTTTGCTTGAGCTTCATCATGTGTTGATGATCTCATTTCGCGTTCACTCAAGCTCAAATCATTTGGATTTGGTTTTTGCATATGGGTTAACCATTTGGCATGTGTTACAAATGTGTTAAGCCTATGCTTGGTTGTTTTGCATCATGCTCTGATTTGCATGTGTTGCAAAGATGAAAGAGTATATGCATTTGGTTTTCGCATTATGCTTTGATTTGCATGTGTTGCACATAGGATAAGCTAATGCGTTGGCTTTTGCGTGGAGTTCACTTTTGCATGTGTTGCATTAGTTGAAGCTTCACGTTTTGGTTCGAAACAAATCTTTATAAAACCTTGGTGTTGCTTGGAGCTAAGTTTTGCATGTGTTGCAAAAGGAGAGAGCTCAAGCATGATTTAAGTGTTGTGTGTTTGTATGGAGCTAGAGGCTTGCATGTGTTGCAAGTAGAGAGCTCATACATGTGATTTGGTTTTAGTGTGAAGTTTGGTTTTGGTGTTGCATGAAACTAGAGAATTGCATGTGTTGCAATTAGAGAGTTCATGCACCTTGATTTGATGTTGCTTGGAGTTAGACTTTTGCATGTGTTGCAAAGAGTAGTGCTCAAGCATGAAATGTGTTTATTGAGTTATTTGCAAGTTCGTTGTGCGAATAAACCGAGGTTTATGAGTCAGGAATCTGAGAGCATGTGAGTGGGGCTTGCAATGGGTGTTGGCAAGTTGACCGGGTCTTGTGTTGACCTTCACATGGCTAGGGGATTAATCTCATAAACTCGAGTTTGATTTGCTTATCGTTTTGCAAATAGATTTGGAGTTGGTTGCAAAATGTGTTTTTGCAATTTGGTTTAAATTCTTTGAGCATGAGGCTAAATGGGTGCAAATGTGTTTTGCACATGTGTATGATCATGTGTTGATCATCTTATGGCTCAAGGAATGGTTTTTGGTTTTTCGGAAAAGAGATTTGAAAAATCAGATTTTAGACAGAATAGTGTACTAGAGTTTGGTTTTGGTGATATTTAAAAATATCTATGGGTGCTTAAATCATGAAAATAGGTGGAGATTGTAGCCCTCGTGATAAGCCGCATAGAATCAAAAATCACCCAAATCGGAGTTCGAGTAAAAGTTATGAGTGTTTTTGTGGTGATGTGCGTATGGGCGGTTGGACCGGCCGGGTCGGTCGGACCGGCCGGGCGGTTGGACTGGCCCCGAGCGGCTTGATTTTTCCAGGCGTGTGTTTTTGGTTCGGTTAGGCGGTCACGCGTCCGGCGAGTCGTCGACCGGCCGTGCGTGCGGCTTGACCGGTGCCGAGCGGTCGGGCCACTGTAATCTGCTGATCGTTTTCGACCGTTGCCTGTGAGGGCGGTCGGACCGCCGAGGTCGGTCGGACCGAATTTCTGATTCGCCCATTTGCCCCCAAACGGCTAGTTTTCTTTGTGGGGCTATAAATACACCCTTGGGGGCTTGGACAGGGGTTGGTCTTTGTGTAGGAGTTGTGTGCATGTGTTGCTCTTCTCCATTTGCCTCTTGAGCTTAAGAGTGAGTCTAATTGCATGTGTTGCAATTAGAGAGTGGTTTGAGAGCCTCTTGTGCATGTGTTGCACTTGAGGGAGGCCTTGTGCATGTGTTGCACTTGGTGATCACCGGGAGCGCATTCGTTGTGCTCGGTGTAGTTGAGCGAAAGGCGGCTTGTTACTCTTGGAGGTTGCCGACTCTAGGCAGCGTGGCGTCGTCTTGTGAGGAGCTCTCGAGTGTGAAAGCCCGGCAAGTTTGTGAAGGTTCGGGTTGAGCCCACGGCGCAAGTGTGAAAAACCACGACTAGTGGAAAGAGGCGGAGTGCTCGGCGGGAGCCGGTCCAAGTGTGGGCTTGCCTCAACGTGGACTAGGGAGGCAAGCAAGTCTCCGAACACCACGGAAAAATATCGGTTGTCCCTTGTCTCTTTACATTCAAGTATTTATCTTTTGCATATTATTGATTGCTTGAATTAGAATTGCTTAGTATTATTGATTTGATCAATTTAGCAATTCATACATAGAGACATAATTTAGCTAGTGCACTAGTGAGCCTAGTTGATTTAGGCTTTAAATTGTCAAAACCTTTTTATCGCTTCCGCATATATAAATTGATTAGGTTTTGACATAGGGGTGGAGTAGAGCGAATTGTTAGTGAGGGATCGAATTTTTATAATCGCCTATTCACCCCCCCTCTAGGCGCATCCTCGACCCTACAACATGCGAGGTCGTTGCCAAGAGCTATGGTGGAGAAAGAGGCAGCAACTGCACGACGAGGTCCGTGGGGTTAGCAGGAAGATATTTTACGGTGGATAACATACATAGTAAGTAATAGTAAAAGAAATTAAATTTAATTATTTATTTTTTAAAGGTATTTTAGACTTTTTCTATTCATTCGTAGGGGTATTTTAGATTTTTCTAATTTGTTCATAATTTTGGATTTACCGAATACATGGTGATATTTAGAGGTCTCCTATTCATTCATCCATCATTTATCAGGATCATATGACGTGTTTTACCGTAGAGGACAAATAATATGACGAAATTTTTTACCCTTTTACCGCTCTCTAAATTTTACTATCAATACTACAAGTGGTAGTATAACTAGATCTAAATTGATTTCAACCATTATATTCAAAAGAATAAACGGTTTATATTGATTTAAATCTAATGTAAAATAGCTATAGCGGAGAGGAGCTAGAGTCGCTATGCTTGGGGTCAGCACCATGAGGGAGCGGTCCAAGTTGACAAACTCAAAGCGTGGGATGCCAGCGTCGGGTGTCTTATCGGCAATGGCGTGCGTTTGGAAGCTGTGCGGCTATAACAGACGTTGGTGATGATGAGGGTGAAGATGTCATGGCTCATGAGTTTGATGATGAGGGTGGAGATGTCATGGCTCCCGAGTCATGATGGACGTTTTGGAAATGATAGAATAGGAGGGAGAAGATGATGCACTGTTGCGTTGAGATTTGAGTTTTATCATGTATCAAAATTTTAGAAGGGATGCTAGTGCTACCGACACTGTTTGGCACCTAGTGCCACAGTAAACTTTTTCCCGTGGATTCTGGTTTCATGTGTTGACATGTTTGCATTCGTGTGTCTTGCTCTTGCGTGGCTCTAGTGAATCTTTAGTAGCGCACTCCATCTCCACGGCGTATCTGCAAAGGGAAACATGTTCTTTCTTTGCTGCGAACGGCACCTTTTTTTTTTTGGTTGCGAATCGCACTTTTGCACTGAACAGGAACACTAGTCTGTAGCAGAAAGTTAATGTCAAGGGCCTCAGGTCCGAGGGTAGCTGGACCGCGGCTACGGAGGTTGTAGTTGCGTTCCGTGGTTGCCGGCAGGGTTTTGCCCCCACGCCGTCGCCCTTCTAAATCACCGGGTTATGCCCCTGGTCGCCGGCTTAGGAGAGGAAGAAGAGGGAGATTAGATTAGGTAATACTTGCTTTTCCAAGTGCCGGATTACAGGTATTAAATAACCCATAGGCTGAAACAATCCTGCCTATCTTTTAGGACGCAAATAAGGAAACAAACCAACTAAACAATCCTGCCTATCCTTTAGGATGCAAATAAGGAAACAAACCAACTAATTTAGGCTTTCTAATCTTAGCCACTCGGTTGGCTTCCTCGTAGCGCATTTGCGCTGCGTTCTATGATCCGTCGACGTCCGCCGCAGTGGCGGCGCTATCGTCGCGCCCCGCATGACATCTCTCCTCCTCAAGCGGCTCGTCCTCGAGCTGAGCGAAATCGGGGTGCTTGGCGATGCGTCGGCATCCTCCGGTGGCCGAGGTGGCGGTCGCCCTTCCATCAAGCAGCAATGGCGCCGCGCGTGCGAGCGTTAGCAACGGCGTGTTCGGCTCGAGAACCCTGACCCCATGGTGAAGCAATGGCGAGGGCGGTGGGGCATCAGGGGGCGGTCCCTGAAACTTCTTGAGGAGCCCGATGTGGAAGACATCATGAAGACGGGCACGAGGAGGCGAGGCGGCGCCTGACCACCTCGTTGATAAGCTTCGATGCCAGTAGGGCCGTAAAGCGTGGCCAGCGGCTGCGGTGGGTGAAACAAGAGGAAGGACGGCCTTGATCCGAGGCGAAGAGCACCGATCCCCCACTGTACGAGACAAGGCGATGTGCCTTATCATAATGACGCTTTTGGACCTCCATGCTGTTCGGTGGCGCGGATGTCGGCGAGAACTCATCCGCTCCTCCATGGACTTGGCGGCGGCCGCAACCTGGTGTCACCTGACCTCATATGACCGGATGGATGGAGGATCTCGGCCAGTAAGCGACACGAACGGCGTGTCCGTAGTGAGGTCTCGGTAGGCGGTGTTGAAGACGTACTCGCCCATGGAAGCCACCGAGCCCTTGGCGCGCCGGTCACTGTGAGGCACCGCAGTACATAGCGATGACGCGGTTGGCCGACTCGGATTGCCGTCGTGGATTTGTGGATGAAAGGCGGCGTCATGTGGAGCTTGGTGCCTACCAATCGCCACACGCCCCGCGAACTTGGAGGTGAAGAGCCGTGTCCTGTCGACCACGATGGGTAGAAGGCGGACCATGTAGGCGGACGATGTGGTGAAGAAAGCTTGGGCAACGGACTCTGCGAATGCGGATGGGGACGATGGGATGAAATGGCGATTTGCTGAATCATCCCACCTTTGTGAGGATGACGGACTTGCCTCGGACACAAGCGGCGCCTCCACAAAATCCATGGCGATGTCGGTCCGGACCCTTAGGGTGCGGTAGCGGTGGAGGAGGAGGCGGGTGGAGGTGCTTTCGGACTTATAAGCGGCATGTAGCGCATGCCGCACCCAATCCTGCACAAGTCGCTTCATGTTAGGGAAATGAAAATCGCGCCGCAGCCGATGTAGGGTGCGCTGGACGCCTTCGTGTCCCTCCTCATGGACCGCCGCCAGGAGCTCCTGAAGCAATGGCGATGTGGGGGTATGTCTGACCGCGCATTGTCATTGGAGAACCCATCCACCACCGCCCACGGCAAGGTTCGGGAGCCCGCCTCGATCTCGTCGTGCATGGCTACCAGGGACGGATCCGTGGCTCGAGCTGCTTGGCCGGCGGTCGAAATCGAAGCGGAGTCTGAGCGCCAGACGAGCCCTCTCTGGTGTGTCTCGGCGAGCAGGCGTCAGCCATGCATTAGCGTGGCGGCTTGTACTCCTGGCGGTCGGCCGAGTAGTTTACCCACCCATGGTCTTGAGGATCGTCGTGAGCCGTGATCAAGCAGTACTTGAGGTCAGAGTGATCGGTCTTGGCAGCGAACCGGCGCCCAGAGATCTGACCTCGATGCCGCCTGACTACCTGACAAGACCGATGAGCTCCCGCTCATAGGCGCGAGTGGCGATGGCGGCGCGCCCACTCTTGAAAAAAGGCCCCGGGTGGTATCTGCCCAAAGACCGCCCCAAACCCATGTGACGATCGCGTCGCGATTCGGACGATGAAGGGCTTGGAGAAGTCCGGCATGGCGAGGATCGGCGGAGGTTACCGCCGCTTTGAGGTAGCGTCGAACGCATGACAGCGCCTCGTCGGACCACGAGAACCCATCTTTCTTGAGGAGGCGGTGAGGGTGCCGCGATGGTGCCGTGGTTGTGCACAAACTTGCGTAGTAGCCCGCCAAGCCAAGAAACCACGAACCGCAGCGTCTGCGATCGCGGTCGCTGCCACTCTCGCACCGCTGGACCTTGGCGGGATCCATGGCGACGCCGCCACGGAGATGATGTGGCGAGATAGGCGACAGACGAAGTGGCGGCGGCAGTGCGCTTGAGGAAGAGCCTGGTGGTCTTGGCTTCGCCGAGGACCGCGGATATGCCGTGGGTGGTCGCCCATGACTTTCAGATATTAGGATATCATCAAAAAGACAAGAACGAACCGACGGAGAAAGCGGAGGACGCGTCGTTCATCGGCGCTGGAACGTTCTTGCAGGCGTTACCACATTAAACGGCATGACGAGGAACTCGTAGAGGCCATCGTGTGTGCGGAAGGCGGTTTTGTGAACATCGGCGAGGCGCATCGCGCCAGTGATACGGAGCGAGGTCGAGCTTGGTGAAGAAGCGCCCCATGGAGCTCATCCAGCGGCTCGTCGGCAGCGGGGATTGGAAACGCGTCCTGACCGTGGCGCGTTGAGCGCTGATAGTCGACGCAGAAGCGCCACGACCGTCCGACTTCTTAACGAGGAGGACGGGGGCGAACGCAGCGAAGTCATCTGCGACAGACGATGCCTTAGGCGATCATGGCGGCGCATTGGCGCTCAATTCATCCTTGTGAGCCGCCGGAATAGCGATGACGGCGAACGGCCACCCGCAGCGCCCGGTTTGAGGACAATCTTTGTGGTCCCGGCGCTGGGTGGTAAGCCGGAGGCTCGGCGAACACCGTCGAAGGAGGCGAAGGCCCTCGGCGGTCCGCCGGGTCTTGATGGCGGCGACGGATGGGCCGGCGTGGCGTCACATCAACCAAAGACACTGCCGCCAAGTGGCGCGAGAAGGACATGGTGCGCGCCTTGAAGTCCGGTGATTGGTCCTGGGTAACCATCCACCGGGTACCCAAAACAAGGTCGTAGCCGCCAATGGCATGACGAAGAGGTCGACGTGGAACTCCTCCCCATCGACCAAGAGCGGAGCGTGGCGCGAAGCGCCGGAACCTTGGATCCTTCGCCATTAGCCACCGTCGCCGTGAGGCCTGTCGTGGTGAATCGGCGAGCGGTGCGGAGGCGCCGCGCGTCGGCGATGAAGTTGTGGGTGGAGCCGGTCGTCGAGGGCGAGAAGAAGCGGCGCCCACGGACACTGGACTGAGCGTGTCGCAGAATGGGTAGGCGGCTCGCGCGAGGAGAAGACGCGCGCGTCTGGTCGGCTGGCGATGGCGAGTCGTCCTCCCAATCTCCACGCCGCCGATGTAGAAAGGCGGCGAACCTGTTGTGGCCCCGGAGTAGGGCTCATTGCGGTTATAGCACAAGCCAGCGGCGCTCTCACTGCTCCTCGGTGGTGGCGTTTCTGTCTGAGTCCCCACGGCCCTGGGCGCCGGAAGTGCCAAAGCGGAGCCGGGCGGCGAAGCGTGCGATGGGCGCCTGCAGTGATGGTGGTGGCGGCGGCTTGGGCGCTGTTTGGCAGCAGCGTCTTTGCGGCCGGTCGAGCTCCATCATCTCGACTTGACGCGCCAAGCTCATAGCCGCTCGAGGGTCCCGGATTGTGAATCACGGAACGGCGTGGAAGCGGCGAAGAAGGCCGCCCGTGAACAATCGGACGCCGGCTTGGTCCAACCAAGCCGCACGACGGAGAAGGGCTCGAACCGATTGGCGTAGTCCTCCACGATCCCGTCTTGCCGACACTCGCCCGATTCGAGCAATGAGTGGATCATGCTGCGGTCCAAACGGCGGCCGAGCTCCTTGAAACGCCCCGAGGCGTGCCCTCGTCTTCATGGAGTGGATATACGGTGGCGACATCCTCCAAATTGTACGATGCCATCCATACGCGCTCTCGCCATGGTGCGCTTGTTTAAATAGGACTCACACTTGTTGATGAAAAGCATGGGGTCGGTCTTTCCATCGTGGCGAAGTCGAGCTTCGGAACTTAGGCGGTCGGTCAAGATCGCGGCTTTGATAGTCTTGGCATTGCCGGTTTCAAACGACAACGCGGCCATCTCCTTCATGCGCCATACGTCGGCCTTCATGGCCGTCATCTCCGTGGACGGTCGGCGGTGCTTCATGACATCGGCGAGTGGGTGGTCCCCATGGTCTGCGATGGCGGTGGATCGAGGGTGAGGTGGTGGGCTTGGTGGATGGGCGGAATTGGTGGCGGCGGTGGTGCGGATGCGGACGACGAGGATCGCCGAACTCCCGATACCAAGTTGTCAAGGGCCTCGGTCAGGGTAGGCGGACCGCATGACTCACGGAGGTTGTAGTTGCGTTCGTGGTTGCCGACAGGTTTTGCCCCACGCGCCGCCCTTCTCGTCACCCGGGTTATGCCCCCTGGGTCGCCGGCTTAGGAGAGGAAGAAGAGGGAGATTAGATTAGGTAATACTTGCTTTTCCAAGTGCCGGATTACAGGTATTAAATAACCCATAGGCTGAAACAATCCTGCCTATCTTTTAGGACGCAAATAAGGAAACAAACCAACTAAACAATCCTGCCTATCCTTTAGGATGCAAATAAGGAAACAAACCAACTAATTTAGGCTTTCTAATCTTAGCCACTCCGGTTGGCTTCCTCAGCCGCGCATTGCGCGCGTTCTGCGGTCCGTCGTACGTCACGCGCACGGTGGCGACGGCTATACGTGCGCCCACATGACAGTTAAGGAAGCAGTAACACTAGTCTGTAGCAGGCTTAGGGAGCAAGTACTAAGGAGTAGTAAAACTGTAGCAATAGTAAAACTGTAACAGCAACAGTGCTCCCAAACCAGAGGACACTGCCTCATTTTCTCTCTCCCATGACCACGGATTGTACGACTCTGCCGTGGGAGGCTTTTATGCCCTTTTACAGCCTGCACTCTGGGTAAAAAACTAGGAATTTTACCATGGGAAACTGAAGGTCCTCTCCTTACTCTGAATATTTGGAAACGAGAAGTGTGGCCGTTTTGGTCAGCGAAAGCTCGTGTGGACGAGCGAAGCTGACGAGCTGCAGCAGGTGAACAATAAGAAAAACGCCATCCAAAGGCAAGCTGAGACGTTTTTTTTAAGGGAGAACAATATGAACTTGCGTTGTTACCATTGGAATGGATGATCAGTTCCTCTGTACCACCGACGACTTTAGAAGAGAATCAAACAGCATTGAAAAGGTCCTTAACAAATAAAAGTCGGGTAGGTACAAGCGCAGCAAACACATGCTAACCACAGTGTGGGAATACATATTTTAGTACTTCCATGTATGTAAAGCCTTATTTTTTTTATTTTTTTTTATAAAAAAAATCCAGCGTAGAATATGTGAACTTGAGGTTTTCGAGCTGCTCAATCAGCACGGGAACGAAGCGTACATGCTTTCTGATTGAGATCATAGGAACCAAGAAGGCCGAGTGCTTCACGATGGATAAAAATAACATTATCTAGCACGTTAAGTTGTTGTCGTTAAACTTAGTTTGTACTATACTCACAGCTTCATTGTAATGCTTGAATGAGTTTCGTCCTAACTCTACCTCATACCGTGTCTTTATTATCGATATTGGCTTACACCACACTATTGATTTTGCTACCGTTGTTTGCATCGTATTTTTGCCTCACACATGAAAGGAAGGGGGTTGTTAGGATAAGTATTATATTTTTTAGTAGTTAATTTCTTTGTTATAGAGTAATGTTTTTTGATATAGTTTTTTTAGGGGTGAAAGGAGGATTCAAGAGGTGGTGGAGACTGGGAAGATGAAGTATCGTTCACCGTCACTAAATTCTTTCAAAAAGAAATAAATGGCTTTGAATTGCATAAGTACTGTTCCCTCTGCTCCAGTACGCAGATGTTTTACCATCTTCAAAACGTGACGTCGCCTTAGTCACTACATTTCATCGACACATAGGAAGAAGGCAAAATGATAATTTTTGTAGCCTTTTTATTTTATTTTTCAAATATAGCCTCATCCTAAATAAATTTGCAAATCTAATTCCTACCTCGTGCCTTCGTGTCACTGCCACAATAAAGCCGCCTCCCACGTTCACCGACTGAAGCAAGCCACCTTCTGAGCCCGTTCTCTCGCTCTTGAGACACAGCAGACAATAGGTGTCACATCTGTCGATCTTTTCAATAAGGAAGGACTAGTTTTATAATTCAGTTTGAAAAGGGGACTAAATTTAAAAAAAATCAAGGTAAAAAGACTAAAAAACGATTACTTCGTACTTCGTAGAATGCCGTAGCAATATATAGTGCACAATTGAAGGTTTGAAGTCCGCCAGACTACCAACTCGATTGTCATGCGGTGAATCCGAGCCTACATCTTCTCCGAAACGATCTATGTGCGTTCTCCCAAACTTTGTCGACATGACCTCGTGCTGACGACATCATCGGCTGAACGAATGTGGCAAAATGATACCTTCGGGATGTCGGTAGGGCGTCCAGATCCGTATGCGTTCAGATCCGCCATCAGCTCACGTTCTGTTCTACTAACTCCATGGCGTGTGGGCCAGTGGTGGCGGAGAGTGGGACCCACGTGTCAGCCTTGTTTGACTCGCCTACCCATCGCGGCGGCGTGCGCGACCATGCGGGGCCCACTCGTCGGTGAAGGGCTAACGGGGCTGCTAACTGTGCGGGGCGTGGGCGAGATGGGGGCATTTCCGGTCTATTTAAGCGGGGGGAGCTGGTGCGGTAGGTCGTCGCACCCGCAGCGCGATTCGCACCGGCACCACCATCGAGGCAGGTCCAAGGCAGGTGAGGTGAGAGATCCAGAGCACTTCTTTTCCGATCTCTTCCGTCGCTTGTTTGATTTGATCCATCGTCTTGCTAGATTCTCTCCCTGGTTTGCTTAGAATACCCCGCTATTTTTCGTCCTGCAAAGCTTAGGGTTTCTGGGGTGGGATTGGAGGAGGCGACCGGTTCTTGAGCGCTGAGTTCGTGCGAGAATCGGCTCCCTCCTGGCCATCTCTGGGTGAAATGGACCATCTTCAGTAGCAGTACGTGCTGTTCGGTTTTGTTCTCGGTGGAATTTAGCTGCTACTAGTAGTTAGGCGCTTGTAATTTGGGGGTCACCGGTTTAGGGGATAAGCTGAGTTCGGTGGTGGTCCAGATCCATGGGAGCATCCAGTTGCTGTTGCAAAATACTACCAGGGAAGCGTCACATCAGTGGTTGCATGTCTTCTCAAATAAATCAGCATAGGTACTACTACGAAGCTTAAGCGTCGATGTTTTAACTTGTTAAATAGCATGCAACGTTTGGTTCCTGGACAGTGCCTAGCAAATCAGGTGGTTGTAAAGATGCGCTTCCTCTGCCATCTTTCACTTGCCCTAATACACACAAACACTTGGTATCTCATTGTAACGTGTGGCCCTTGCCCCTGGGTGCTACCATGGATCATGCAGTTAGTAGTTCTAGTTGGGTTATCAAATGCCATAAGTTCTGTTACATTGAGCAATCGGTAAAACTAAAGTGACATTACGTGTTGCTTGCTGTTAATTGTGAAGTGTTCTGTACTATGTAGTCTTTGCCTCTATAGTGAGTATAGGATTCCCTGTGTAAGTGTTGACTGCATGGATGATTGGGACATAAATAGATTTATTTTCAAGATTCTACCAGTCTCTTGTCATCGTAAACAATCTATATAGTTTACTAAAATGGATGATGTTGTTATCCTCCTTGGTGAGCTCCTTTTGTATATATATTGCTGTAGACCATAAATGTGGCCTCATAGTTTGTTAATCTGCTTAGGACCTTAACATTGCATATAGTGGTACCTTCTATGTTTCCTCTTTTTGAATTGGCATTTGAACCCTTGTGTCCATCAGTCAGCAATTAGTTTCTGTATTAGTTGCTGAATCTTTTGTTCATAACAAACAATAACTTGGATGAGGCTTGGGCTTTGCTTCTCAGTCACCCATAGGTCAGTGGGTTTCTAAAGGTTTACATGCATCTTTTTTGACCTTTCAGTGAGAGATGCATAAATTAACATTGTTCCGTACATGATGTGTTTGGTATATCCCTTTCTAGGTAGGAGATGGCTCTCACGAGAATTGGTCTTGCTGGCCTTGCGGTCATGGGGCAGAACCTTGCCCTCAACATCGCAGAGAAAGGGTTCCCCATCTCTGTCTACAACAGGACAACCTCCAAGGTTGATGAGACTGTTCAGCGTGCCAAGGCAGAAGGAAACCTTCCTGTGTATGGTTTCCATGACCCTTCATCCTTTGTGAACTCCATTCAAAAGCCACGTGTCGTCATCATGCTTGTCAAGGCTGGAGCACCAGTGGACCAGACCATTGCAACGCTCGCAGCACACTTGGAGCAGGGTGACTGTATCATTGATGGAGGAAACGAGTGGTATGAGAACACAGAGAGGAGGGAGAAGGCGATGGAGGAGCGGGGCCTCTTGTATCTTGGGATGGGTGTTTCTGGAGGAGAGGAGGGTGCCCGCCATGGCCCGTCCTTGATGCCTGGAGGCTCATTCGAGGCATACAAGTACATTCAAGATGTTCTTCTCAAGGTGGCTGCTCAAGTCCCTGATAGTGGCCCATGCGTCACATATGTTGGCAAAGGTGGATCAGGCAACTTTGTCAAGATGGTTCACAATGGAATCGAGTATGGTGACATGCAGCTGATTGCTGAGGCATATGATGTTCTCAAGTCCGTTGGTAAGCTCACGAACAGTGAGCTGCAGCAGGTGTTCTCCGAGTGGAACAAGGGTGAGCTCCTCAGTTTCTTGATCGAGATCACTGCTGACATTTTTGGCATCAAGGATGGGCAGGGTGAGGGCTACTTGGTTGACAAGGTCCTGGACAAGACTGGGATGAAAGGAACCGGGAAATGGACTGTGCAGCAGGCTGCTGAGCTCTCTGTGGCCGCTCCTACAATTGAGGCATCCTTAGATTCCAGGTTCCTAAGCGGGCTGAAGGACGAGCGCGTCGAGGCTTCCAAAGTCTTCCAAGGTGACTACTCCAGTGACCTACCAGTCGACAAGGCACAGCTGATTGAAGACGTGAGGCAAGCGCTCTATGCCTCCAAGATCTGCAGCTATGCTCAGGGCATGAACATCATCAGAGCCAAGAGCATGGAGAAAGGATGGGGCCTCAACCTCGGTGAGCTAGCTAGGATCTGGAAGGGAGGGTGCATCATCCGCGCCATCTTCCTCGATCGCATTAAGAAGGCCTACGACAGGAACTCTGACCTCGCCAACCTGCTCGTGGACCCTGAGTTCGCACAGGAGATCATGGACAGGCAAGCCGCATGGCGCAGGGTCGTCTGCCTCGCCATCAACAATGGCGTCAGCACCCCAGGCATGTCAGCGAGTCTGGCATACTTTGACTCCTACAGGAGGGACAGGCTGCCCGCGAACCTGGTGCAGGCGCAGAGGGACTACTTTGGGGCTCACACCTACGAGAGGGTCGACATGCCGGGCTCGTTCCACACCGAGTGGTTCAAGATTGCGCGGAACAACTGAGGTGCTGCTGCTCCACTGATGGCACGGCACCATATGACATGGTTTCATATTTCCGGTATATTTGGTTGCTGCTGAGTGTTCTCTCTATACTTGCAGGGGAGGAACTGTTGTTAAATTTTATGTTTCATGTGCAATGCTTAATTCGTATAAGGAAGTCGAAAATTCTCTCCATTCTTTTCATGTAAGCAGTCCTGGATGGAGAACGTCTATATTTATTGGAACTCATATGATGATCTTCTCTAGTTTATATGAATAAAAGGCATTTTGGCGTGCTTATGTTTACTTCTCCTTGTGTTGTGTTCCATTCTGCCTTATGATATATTACCCTGTTGTTTCTTTGACATATGTGTTGTCGGAAAAGTTTGGTTTCCTGGAGTGAAGATTTTGTTGGACTAAACTGTTGATTGGTAATTGGTTTGCTTTGGAGAACGTTGCGTTGGTTCGTAATCTCACCGTAATTGAGATGTGTCCGTATAGGTGATTCAGTGCTAGTCTTTATTCCTGTAGCTTCTGGGGGTGCATATTACGCAACTGTGCACACAAGGCGTATTTTTTTTCTTCGAATTGCTTCCCAGGCTTTTCTTCCCTCCCAGCAGCCCGATTCTCTCCATAGAAGCTAGAGCCTAGAAGCCTACACTTTGCATTGCAGCGGCGGAATGGCGGAGGCGGAGGAGCCGTGCTGCATCTCGCACGCGTTCGACCGCGCTGCTCGCCGGAACCCTAGCCGCCTCGCTATCATCCACGCTCCCTCCTCCAACAACAACGACGAGCGCCGCTTTACATGCGGCGACCTCCTCGCTGCCGTCTCCTCCCTCACTCGCCGCGTTGCCGCCGCGCTCGGCCCCTTCCGCCGCCTCCAGCACGACGAGTCCCCAGGTCCGTGAACAGCGACTCGCTCGGTTGCAACTCCCTCCCTCTAATTTCGTCCCCTGATTCGAACGAATTTGGAACCGTAGGCTATTCGGATCGACCCGGGGGCGGCGCCACGACGCCTAGGATTGTGGGGGTGTACGCCTGGCCGTCGGCGGAGTACGTAGCCGCCGTCCTCGCCGTGCTGAGGTGCGGGGAGGCGTTCCTGCCGCTGGACCCGTCGTGGCCGGAGGAGAGGGTTTGGTCGGCCATCTCCGCGTCTAACGCCGCGCTCATCGTATCATCAGGGGGTTCGCGAGCAGCTCAGGTGTTTGCGAGCAGCGCTTGCCCTGTGCTGTACTTGGACGGTGACACCAGCCAAGGGTTTGAGGATGAAAAGTGTGGGATTGGTCGAGAGGAGCTTGTTTGGCCGTGCGAACGTGAGAGGACGAGGGAATTCTGCTACGTGATGTTCACCTCTGGTTCCACCGGAAAATCCAAGGGTGTTTGTGGAACAGAGAAAGGTATACCTTCTGTCCCTTGTTGGTGGTTGGTTGCTTGTGCTCTGTGGAGGTATTCTTATGCAATTATTGAAGCATTTAGGCTATTTTGTTGTTCTGTTTCTAGATAATAATCTATTGTTCCTGGAAAAAGTTGGTTACTGATTCCATTGTCCTTATAATCCTGCGGTAATGTTTTGGTAATGAATTCTATGCTGAAAGCTATATCCTACTGTTTGGTAGGAACAACTGCAGGCATTAATACCTGAAATTAGTTAGTAGAAAAACATTGGTGACCAGCGAAGTCATATGACTCACAGTTTCTTTGTGATGGCTTCCTCATTTGGTGTTTCAGATTGTATTTTCAGGTTTGACTTGAGCAACCAGCTTAT
The DNA here is from genome assembly GCA_036346375.1 of Guadua angustifolia. Taxonomy (NCBI): domain Eukaryota; kingdom Viridiplantae; phylum Streptophyta; class Magnoliopsida; order Poales; family Poaceae; genus Guadua; species Guadua angustifolia. Next base: position 18,941,148 of record CM070505.1, on the reverse strand, counting down.
TGAGACATGCTTCTTTTGCTATCATGCCCTAGGTCTTCTGAATCGCTTTTTGTGGATGCAAAGGAGGAATCCTCTGTGCTCAGACGATGTGTTGTCGTTTAAGACATCTGTCAGCTTTGTTGACCATCTGCAGGAGTTCCTTTCTGCTGTGTTGACTTGCACAACGCTTGTCATTCCTCCTCCCAGTGATTGGAGAGCTAAACCAGCGTCCTTGGCCAACTTGATTAAGGTTACTTGGCCTTCATATATGTGTTAATCTTTGTTATAGTGAAAAATATTGCTATGCTTTTTTTGTCATGAAATAATACGGGAGAGAATAACGATTTCCTTATTTAGGCAGTTAGATTTTTCCACAAAATTTTTGACCCAATGTTTCTGCTTGATGAAATAAATTGCACTAGTGTACAGAGATAATATCTCACAGGAATTTTGCAAATATAGCTGCGATTTGGAGCATTCAGTTTGAAATTACGCCATTACGGAATTACCATTTACTGTTGGTAAACAAGGATGAAAGCGGGGATCCACATTTTGTTGCTTGCAGACTAGCTTGTTACAAAGAATCTTACTTTCATTCACAGTGCAAAATTTAGGCAGTTAGGTTTTCGATTTTCCTAATACAAAGTCATATTTGTTCATCTATGCCCAAATATGCCTAACTTTTAAGGAAAATTTGATGATTTGCCCTATTTTTCCTTTGCCATTGATCATTTGCTCCGTGATGTCTCACTGACATGCGGGCCCTAGGGCCACATGTCAGTAAGGCATGTGGGGCAAATGATCAATTGCATCCAAAAAGGGGCAAATCATCAAATCTCTCAACTTTTAATGTGTTTTACTGTTTTAGCATATTCTTTTTCCTTTTGTCATTAATCATTATCATTGCCAGGGATATAGTACTATATTACTATGGTAGTAAACACTGATTTTTACTATGGTAGTCTGTAGCTCTTTTCTGTTTGGTAGGGATAGATGCTTGATAAAATGGTAACCCCAAATGTTATCCCTGGTTTTCGTGGTTAATCATTACATATTACAGTGCTAGCCATTACCCTCTGTTCTTTTTGGTATGACATTGTCCTTGCATTTTTGCTTATTTTGTCTTAGGCATACTGTATATCAAGGATGACTTTGGTTCCATCATTGATGGAGATAATACTACCTACCCTGGAGAAAAATCTTTCATGTAGCTACAACCCTCTTAAGATTTTAATATTTAGCGGGGAGGCTCTGTCTGTATTGTTGTGGAAGAGAGTCCATGAAATTCTGCCAGAGACTACTATCATAAATCTGTACGGAACAACAGAGGTGAGAAGTTACCCATTCGCTATATTCTGTTGTCTCAGATGAGATTAAGTCTAATTTTCTTTCGCTAATGTATTCTTACTCTTTTTCCTTATATCGAAAAAAGTTGGCTTTGGATAGAAGTGCGTGGAAAGCAGCTATCCACGTGCCTGAACCTTGATTAGGCTTTATGCCACGTTTTGGTATAGTTTTAGGCTTTGTTCTACTTCCTCATCTCTCTCTTCCTCCCTTTGTTAGCGGATCGTTTTGGGTTTCAACTCTAGCCTACCCCAACTTGCTTGGGACTAAAAGGCTTTGTTGTTGTTGTTGTTGTTGTTGTTGTAATGTATTCTTACTCTTTACCATTGATCTCACCAGTCTCCGCCAGCCAAAATCAACACTACTTTGGTGTCCATTTAGCTGACTTTTCGTAACATGACCGTTGGTTAAATGGATTTTTACAGCATTTTGATCACCTACACAGAATTGAGAATGTGACTTGTGCCATTTTTATTATAGGGTAGCTCAAACTTCAGTAATTTTTTTTATACAAAGTTAGGCTTGTGACCGTTTGGTTGTACACAGCATTTACTAACCACAATTTTAGTGCTATCTATTAAATGGGAATTAAATGAATTGCCACAAGGAGCAGATATGCTGTAAGGATTGAATACTTTTCTCTTCAAACTTCTTATTCACCATGAATTGAACTTCAAAAGATCAATTTTTGTTATGTGTTTTGTCACTTTCATGAGAAGTTAAATTGATGTTGAATTATGACATGAAAAAGATACAAATAGTCACATAATCCTTTTTTTTTGGGTGAAACGAGAGAGTCGCACAATCTGAGCAACATGTTAGATAGAAGAACTCAAATAGCGTACTTCTGCCCCTGGGATCCATCTATCTGTGAGCTTGATAATGCCATTATTTCGTTTATGTGATCCATCTAGCTGTGAGCTTGAAACAATTGTCGTTCCATTTATGCTATCTTTGTGCAGGTTTCCTCACACAGGGACTAGCTTTATTCAAAGTTTGCACTCGTGTTTCAGGTTTCTGGTGACTGTACATTCTTTGATTGCAAAGATCTGCCTACAATTTTAAAGCGAGAAGAACTAACCAGTGTACCAATTGGATTTCCTATTTCAAATTGTGAAGTTTGTCTTCTCACTGACACTGGGGTAGCAGATGAAGGTGAAATGTGTGTCAGTGGAGCATGCTTATTTGCTGGATATTTAACAGAGTTCATGAGGAGTAATCGTGGTGAAGGAAGTGAACATTTAGCATACTACAAAACAGGTGACTTTGCTCGACGCTTAAAGACTGGTGAACTTATTTTCCTTGGGAGAAAGGACCGTGCTGTGAAAATTTATGGGCAGCGTTTTTCACTGGAGGAGGTAGAATCCACCATAAGGGAACATCCTGATGTCAATGATGCTGCAGTTACTTATCATGGTAATGGTTCTCCGGATTTTAAGGCATACCTAGTGTTCAAGAGTAATGATGAATTTGTGAAAGACAGTTCGCAGTGTAGAGGATTAACTTCTTCTAAAGATATCATGACATCAATTCGAAGTTGGCTTGTCATGAAGCTTCCACCAGCTATGATTCCAAGCCTTTTCTTCCCCATGAAATCATTACCTTTGACTTCTTCAGGAAAGATTGACTATGTCAAATTATCAAGCTTGGAGTGTGCACTGGAGCCGTGTGAAATTGAGTCTGAAAGCAGTTCAGTTAATCCACATTTGCAAGCTATCAAAGAGGTTTGTTCTTAATTATATTTGCCATCTCTTGTTTTTTACCTTATTTATTTTCCTGATAAACTTATTCTTTATTTTTAATTCTACTATTTCTATTTATTGCTCTTTCAAAGTTATTATTTTTCTTTGGATATTCTTCATTCATATTCATGTTTTATTGATACCATTTCTTATCTACAAATAGGCATTTTGTGATGCCCTCCTTGTTGATGAAGTTTCGGAGTTTGATGATTTCTTCACCTTGGGTGGTAACTCAATTTCTGCTGCCCATGTAGCCCACAAGTTGGAGATTGACATGAGACTGATTTATATCTATTCCACACCTTCAAAACTTTTGCAAGCTTTACTGGTGGAGCGTAGTCATGTAATTTCTCCTACTCATGAGCCTCACCCTAGGAAGGGCTTGAATGTATCTGCAAGCATAACAAACTCCTTTTATCCAATTTCTGCAAATGTAGATGATAACTTTCATGAAGGCAAAGCGCAGATAAATGGAGAGTGTGCACATGATCACATTTCAGGTAAATACGAACCTGAGACAGATGGCCAGCTTAACAACAAAATGACTTCACCATATGATAGATACCAGGCAAAAGACCTCTACTCAGATACATGCTTGCATGGCAGAAACAGTGTCAATGGCAGTCATTGGATTTTGAATTTTTGTTTACAAAAGAAGTGGTCTATTGGACGTTGCAATAGATTTATGCATGGATATGAAGGAAAACTGCAACTTGAAGATGCTTGCTCATATGTTTCATGCAACAAAAGAGGTTATCTTAGGGAACTTTGGAACATTCCTCTGGATTCATGTGTTGATGCCTCACCTTTGCTTGTCCTGAACAATGGGATGATGAACATATTTATCGGGTCCCATTCACATTTATTTCTCTGCATTGATGGTTGTAGGTGAGTTTTGCTTGTTAAATGGAATTATGGTCTTATTAGTCATTGTTTCTTTTATTTTCCTGATTTACTTTGAATGTTGAATCTAGGACCGTCTAGTGTGCCCTATATGCTCTATTGTTGTTTTTATGGAGCTTATTTTATCAGTGATTTGAGAAAGAATGAGAGAAATGAGGAGAATCAGATGATTTCCATTGATAGCATAGGCGCCATACATATACAGTACATGCTATACATGAATAAGGAAAGCTATCTCCTAAATATAGAAATACATCAATACATGGAATGCGTCTGCCACTAATGGCAGGGCGCAGCCTGATTAGGGGCAAGTCCATATATGGACTTGCCAGGACATATGCTAAGGATATTCTCTAACATCCCCCTGCAAGCTCAGCCGGGAGCAGCGCGGACGTTGAGATTGGAGCGGAATTCCTGGAAGACGGAAGAGGGAAGGCCCTTTGTGAAGATGTCGGCATATTGGTGAGATGTAGGTACGTGGAGAACACGGACATCACCAAGGGCGACACGCTCGCGAACGAAATGAAGGTCGATCTCCACATGCTTGGTGCGTTGATGCTGAACCGGATTAGTGGAGAGGTAGACGGCGCTGACGTTGTCACAGTAGACGACGGTGGCACAGCGAAGAGGTTGGCGGAGCTCGAGAAGGAGTTGACGGAGCCAGCAAGCTTCGGCAACACCATTAGCAACTCCACGATACTCAGCCTCGGCACTGGAGCAGACACAGTGTGTTGGCGCTTGGAGGACCAAGAGATGAGATTTGGACCAAGGAAAGCACAATAGCCCGAGGTGGAGCGCCGAGTGTCGGGACAGCCGGCCCAATCCGCATCAGTGAAGACGGTGAGGTGTCATGATCGCGGCCAGGACTGAACTGAATGCCATGGTGAAGGGTGCCTTTGATGTAGCGAAGGATGCGCTTAACCAACTGAAGATGATGGTCACGAGGATCATGCATGTAAAGACACGCCTGCTGAACGGCATGGGTGATGTCCGGTCTGGTGAATGTCAAGTACTGGAGAGCACCGGCTAGGCTGCGGTAGAGAGTCGGGTTGGCAACAGGCTGACCGCCGTCCGCTGATAGCTTGGTGCGGGCTTCGAGAGGAGTGACGCAAGGGTGACAGTCAGTCATGCCAGCACGCTGAAGAATCTCCGCCGCATATTTGTCCTGAGACAGGAAAAGACCATGCGTGGAGCGAGAAGCGGTAATACCCAGGAAGTAGTGGAGATCCCCGAGATCGCTCATGGCAAACTCTTGCTTGAGGATGGTGATGAGGCGCTGAAGGAGTGCTGGAGTCGAGGCAGTGAGGATGATGTCGTCGACGTCTGTGAAGAAGGTAGGATGTCGGTTTGCGGTGTTGTAGATGAACAGCGAAGAGTCGGACTTGGAGTTGAGGAAGCCGGTGGAGGTGATGAAAGTGTGAAAGCGACTGTACCAAGCCCGAGGGGCCTGCTTGAGGCCGTAGAGGGACTTGTTAAGTCGGCATACATGCTGGGGACAATTCGGATCGACGAAACCAGAGGGCTGCTGAGCATAGACTGTCTCAGAAAGGACGCCGTTGAGGAAGGCGTTCTTGACGTCAAGTTGATGGATGGGCCAAGCATTGACGACGGCGATGGAGAGGACGGTCCGGATGGTGGCCGGTTTCACCATCGGACTGAACGTCTCGTTGTAGTCGACGCCGGTTTGTTGGGAAAAGCCACGGAGAACCCAGCGGGCTTTGTACCGAGCGAGAGAGCCGTCGGAATTGAATTTGTGCTTGTAGATCCATTTGCCGGAGACGATGTTGGCGCGGGGAGGAGGCACCACCAGGTCCCATGTGTTGTTGCTGAGTAAAGCGGTGTACTCGTCGATCATGGCCGCCCGCCAATGAGGATCGTTGAGCGCACCGCGGTATGTTTTCGACACAGGGGACGGAGCGTCGGTTGCAGTGGCATGGAACTGGTACAGAGGTGGCGGCAGGGTGCCATCCTTGCTGCGGGTTACCATGGGATGAGAGGCATTTTGTCCACCGGGTGAGTCTTGGTAGGGCAAAGGGGAGAGTCTTGGTGGCGGCGGCGTAGGTGAAGACATCTTGGGAGGAGGCGTGGGAAGACGCTGAGAATCGCCAGAGAGTCTTAGTACGCCAGAGGACCCTCGGTCCAGAAGAGCCAAACGGCGGTGCCAGGTGATCTGGTCGGAGGTTGCAGCAAGGAGGGCTTGTGGCTTGGCGGGAGGCTGGAATGGGTAGAGGTCGCCGGAGCTATTGCACCTCTGAATCACAGCCTGAGAATGAAGGTCCTTCACAGAGAAACCAAAAGGATCAAACTCGATGGAACAATTGTTGTCTCTAGTGAATTTGCGGACGGAAATAAGGTTAGCGACAATATGTGGAGAAACAAGAACGTTGGATAAAGTGAAGGAGCGAGTAGAAGTGGGAAGACTGTGATTGCCGGAGGCAACAACGGGTAGGCGAGTACCATTGCCGACAATAACGTTGGAGAAGGATGAGGGAATGTGGTGAAGGTTGGTGAGATTACCAGAATCTGAAGTGAGATGATTAGATGCGCCGGAGTCCATGTACCAGGAAGATGGATCCGGTTGCTGGAGAGTCATCGCGTTCATCGCTTGGATGAGAGCGGTCTGGTCCCAAGAGAGAGGTGAAAGCCTCAAGAGAGCAGGACAGTCTTTGGGCATTAAGGAGGTGCTAATATAACAGATTACTAATGGATATGCTTTCCTTGTATACCTTGCCTTTGTATAGGCTTTCCTTGTATACCCTTGTATTCATGTATATATTCGGCCATTGGCCTCATGGTGTTGCACTTGCGCCTCTTCTTTTTGCTGACTCTTCTCGTCGCCTCCTTCATCCGATTGGAGGTGGTTTGACGCCTCCTCAGGTGCGCCCAGCGTCGACAGTCTTCGGCGCTGTGCGACATCCGCGATGATTATCTTTGATCTTGTGGAGTCTTTTTCAAACTTCGGTTTATTGCTTACAAGACATGGATTGATGAAGATGCTTTCGCGCCTACTGCTATTTTGGTTGCTAGCATGGAGGTGCATCTTCTTGGTGACATTGTTGCTTTGTCTTCGGCCACGATTGATGTGGGCGCATCTTCGTGATCGCTATGAGCCTTCTGGTGACTCTCTTTACCTTCTTGTTGTCGGCACAGAGCGTCCTTCTGACGAGGTGATTCTGTGGATGAGTTCTATGCATGGCTATCTTGATGTGGCGTCGCTGATTCTCTAGGGCCGGAGGTTTCTTGGGACTTGCCGGTGTTGTCGGCGTCGGCACTCTCATTTGAGCCAGCGCATTCACGACTTCTGACACGTCTTGTGTGAATTTGGAGCGATTCGTGCCCGATTGCTTGCTCGTCATCCTCGTGTGACTCTGTTGGAGGCTCTTCTTGCTAATTCGTCTTGAGAGACTCGTCTTCAGTAGTGCGGGCCCTTTGGTATCTCCCTCGGTCTTGGCGTGCCTCGTTCTACTCCTCCATCATGGCGCCTACTTGATTTTCGACTCTTTGGGGTGGAGGTCTTCATTGCACATCTTGCAACAAAAATGGCCATGTGGAGGATTACGCTCTAGGAAGAAGGATCTTGCTCGTCAAATGCTTGAGTCCTCCTAAGAACAATGGAGGCTCGGCGTTTCCTCTCAGCAGACTCCTCCTCCATGAGACTTTACTGGTTACGACTCTACTCGGAAATTCTTATGCTCTTTCTTTGCGTCGCATGGTGCCTCTACAGAGCAGGTTCGAAATTTGGTTCTGCTACTCGATCTTCGGTGAGACCACCTCCTCATCGGGTAACACACCATGGATTCTTGACTCTGGAGCTTCTTTTCATATGACATCGATCCCACGAGTCTACATTCCATTAGTCCTCTTGTTGCTCCTACCTTTGTGCGGGCGACATGAGATGGTACTTCTCTTTTTCATTGCGAGGTATGAGGCACTCTTTTAAATGAATCCTCTTTTCATGTTCCTGCTTGTTTCTTATGTTCCTAAAGCGACCATGCGGCTCATATCTGGCCGCCGACTTCTTGATCATGGTTGTCGGATTATTCTTGATTGACTCTTGTTGTGTTCAGGATCGTCGATGCAGAGTTCTAGTTGGGGCGGCCTCGCCGCCATGACTCTCGGCGTCTTTGGGAGCTTGGTGGCTTCATCTACCTTCCATGCCTCTGCCTTGATCTCTCTGTTTCTCTGCTTGGTTCAGCATCCAGGTGCTTCTTCTTCTGGGACTTTTGCTCGGTGGCATCACCGTTTGGGCCATCTTTGTGGTTCACGTCTGTCTTCTTTAGTTAAATCGTGGTCTTTTAGGCTCTTGTAATCCGGTGATGCTCTTTACATTGTATGGGTTGTAAGCAGCAAACGGCTACAACTTCCTACCATTCTAGTGAGTCTATCTCACAGCGTCCTTTTGATCTTGTTCATTACGATGTTTGGGGTCCGGCTCCTTTTATTTCAAAAGGGGTCATAAATATTACATTCTTTTTATAGATGATTTTTCTCGCCACACTTGGATATATTTTATGTCCTCTCGTAGTGAGGTTCTCGCCATCTATAAGACCTTTGCCACTATGATTCGTACTTTCAGATTTGATTCTCCCATTCGTGTTCTTCGTCTTGACTCAGCAGGGAGTATTTGTCGAGCTCTTCGTGGTTTTCTTGCTACACAAGGCACTCTTTCTCGATTTTCTTGTCACGGTGCTCATGCTCGAATGGTGTGGTAGCGCAAGCATAAATCATCTTCTTGAGGCGGCTCGTGCTCTTATGCTTGCCATTGTTCGCCTCATTTAAAAGTCGAGGTCAAGTTTTCCTTGCTACCTACTTGACCAATATCAACCTTCTTACGCTCTTAAAGGTGGGATTCGATGAGAGCGTCTTTGTGGCATGCCTCGATTATTAGGACTTCGCCTTTTTGGGTGTGTGTGCTGGACATGGCGATGAGAAGGCGATCGAAGAAGGTCTCTTTGCTCGAGGCCGAGGTCCGAGGATCCCGAGGAGAGCAGCAGCATGGGAGATGGCCACACATGAAGGTGCTATAAGATTAAAACCACGATGGTTGAACCCCATGCGTGCTCCAAAGAGAACATGGCAGAGATTATGATGAGGCTGTGGCCATGAAGACTTGGTACTCTACTTGCATGGCCTCTGAAGTCCATTTCTCGACTTGATGTCAAGAATGCTTTCTTAATGGTGATTGAAAGAGGGACGCCCTTGTGCTTCCCTTGTTTTTACCCCTGCCAAAGAAGCAGAGGCAAGGCGCCTGGTTGGAGGAGGAAGGGGCGCCTTGTGCTTCCTTGTTTTTTGGTCTTGGTGCTTTTGGTCGAGGAAGCTTGCCCAGTGGTGCCGGAGAAGAGGACAGGAGCGCCGGTGGTCTTGGTGGTTTTGATCTTTGCTTCTTCAAGGAGAAGCATGGAACGAACCTCCAAGAAGGAAGGGAGAGGTTCCCTTGTTTTGATAATGGCTGCGAGGTGGCGGTATGATTCACTCAAGCCTCGGAGGAGAGTGAGGACAAGAGTATCATCCCGGACTGGATGGCCGACGTCCGCGAGAGAGTCGGCGTAGGTCTTGAGATGTTGAGAGTAAGCCAAGACGGAGAGATCGCCTTGCGCCAGGTTTCGAAACTCGGCCTCCAAGGCCAGAGCTCGAGACGTGCGGTTGTTGCGGAAGAGCACTTCCACACTTTCCCAAATGTCGCGGGCTGATGCGCCGGGTTGAAGCACAATGCCGAGGATCTCCTCGGACAAGGAAGCATACAGGAGAGATTTGACGGCAAAGTCGGTTGCTGTCCAGACTGCATCAGGGGCTGCGGAGCTGCAGCGAAGAGATGATGGGAGGCAGCGAACTTGCCGACAAGAATTTCGAACAGCTCTCGCCATCTGGAGTAATTGGGAGGGTCAAGTTGAAGGGAAAAAGGGATGTGGGTTTTCACGTTTATTGTGGAGAGCATGGACGTGGGGTTGAAGGGTGGGGAAGGAGCAGCAATGGCAGTATTGGGGGCAATGGCGCCATTGGCAGCAGGAGGAAGATGATGAGTGTCGCCCATGGAAGGCTTGCTCTGATACCAAGAAAGAATGAGAGAAATGAGGAGAATCAGATGATTTCCATTGATAGCATAGGCGCCATACATATACAGTACATGCTATACATGAATAAGGAAAGCTATCTCCTAAATATAGAAATACATCAATACATGGAATGCGTCTGCCACTAATGGCAGGGCGCAGCCTGATTAGGGGCAAGTCCATATATGGACTTGCCAGGACATATGCTAAGGATATTCTCTAACAATTTGTTTCATCTAAATTTTATCCAATGAGGCAGCTAGTTTTATCATATGCATACTGACTGTTGTTAGAATTTGCTCCCAATTTGTTCTGCAGTGGTTCAGTGAGGTGGAGTGTCAAATTGGAAGGACGTATAGAGTGTTCTGCCTCTATAACTGGTGATTCTTCAGAGGTAACAGTAACTCTTGAACTTCACAATAAACCCCCACACCACCTTACCAAACATTCTGGTACCCAGTTGATGGTATATCTTTTGGACAGGTTGTAGTTGGTTGTTATAAAGGGAAAATTTACTTTCTTGATACGTTGACTGGAAAACTATCCTGGACCGTTCAAACAGATGGAGAGGTACAAGTGCCACAATTTGTTCATTTAAAGTATCTTTTGAGTTGTGGAGTTAACTGATAGTTGTATGTTCATTTCATTTCTGAGTAAACATTGAAATGTTGTTGAACTGATTATTTTGCTTGCTAAATGTAAATATAACTGCAATAAATGTACAAATACTTGGGTAACTTTGCTTGTCAGAAAACTCCCTAATTGTATGTTCATGTTGGATAGGTTATAGTTCTCAACCTGCTGCTAGTGAAATAGAAAAAGGTGGGGTGACCAATGATGGAAGTAGTAGCATTGCTAGGATATCTAAGTCGATAATGCAGTTACTAAGTTACGCAATGATTATTTTGATATAGCTTACGTGATATAAGGTATTAAAAAGCATCCAGTCCTACTATGAACCTGATCTTTATGATCTCACATAATGTTTGTAACAATCCGTATCTCAAATTACGGAATTTTCTTTCAGGTAAAAATGCAACCAGTTGTGGACAAGATAAGGAACTTGATATGGTACCTTTCTGTAAGCTTCCTTTTGTTGTTCCTTTTATCCATAGTTCGTTTGTACTCATCATACATTCTCCTGCATATATCTTTTCTTTCCATTTGGATGAAAACATATTTATTTGTCTAATAATGAACTGTCTAGTTTTTAACTAACTAGAATTAAGGGGCAAACAGGGGTCTCCTCTTCAATCATACCGAGACATAATTTTGCACAAAAGATGTCTCTGCAGCTGATATTTTTTTATTAATAATTTGTTGTTTATAATTTGAAGGTGTGGCTCTTATGATCATCATTTATATGCACTGAATTACAAAGATCGTTGCTGCACTTACAAAATTTGTTGTGGTGGAAGCATTTATGGTTCTCCTGCTATAGACACGGTATTCTTACTGATTCAGAGTACACATATTTATTAATCTATGTGGGCTCTGTTAATCTTGTGTCATTTATATTGCTTCCTTGCAGGCACACAACACGATCTATGTTGCATCTACGAGTGGCCTTGTGACTGCAATATCACTTGAGGTGATTTAAGATATATTCTATGTGATGTCTTTAAAGGCGAAAGTACACTTGTTTTCTCTTCTCACTAGTTTTTTTTTAATCCATGGGGAATGTCTTCAGCAAAACTTTGTGAAACAAATGAAAATATTTATAACTGCTGAATATTGAGAGTCTTCACTCTTTTCTTTGGTGGTAGCAGGTACCATCATTCAGAATGGTTTGGCAGTACGAAGCTGGAGCACCAATTTTTGGTTCTCTTGTAATAGATCATGAAAGTGGATACGGTAATTCTCGAACTAGTTATCATGCTTGCGGGTGTCCTGGAATATGTCCATACTCATGATTAGATTTTGTTCGCAAAAAGAAGACTTTTCGGAATGCAATATATACCACAGCACAAATGAGAACAATATTAAGCATACTTTGCGTGGATCAAGCATACTTTGCTGGTTATGTGACATTATGTTTTGAGGTGTCAAGGTCAAATGCTAGAGGGTACCTTCAATCATACAGCTGTAAACCATATTATCTCTATATGAAGTATTACGGCTTGGTTAATATAATAAATCAAAAACCAATTTAAAATTATCTTCATTAACAATATTTTATGCCTTGTGTGTGGTTCCATTCTGAGCCATGTAGGCTTTCTCCTTTGGGAATGGACTGGAAATTTGCTATGCACTTTCAGTTTTTTTTTTTACCTTCTGTGCAGTTGTACATGCCAGTTTATGCTGATTACTAGACTTGCAATTTGCAGTTATTTGTTGCTTGGTGAGCGGCCTGGTGATTGCATTGGACTCATATGGCACTGTTGTTTGGAAGGTGCAACAGCTTTTCTTTTTCATGTTTTGCTTGTGAAGCCATTGTTAACAAATAACAATTCTGCAATTGGATGGTATACCAAGGATGGAGGTAGTTGAGCACCTGGAAGACTAGCGGAAATACATTAGTTCATATTCAATAGTCAACTAAGTAATGTTATTAAAGTGCTTACAAATTAGATACCTCGTATGGTAGATGTCATGCCATTATAAGTTGGGCTGGAGCCAGCAAGTGGTGGGTTGGATAAATGGGTCAGGGGTAGGAAATGGTTGGAGTCAAATGGGTTGAGTTGGGCTTAGTGCCATTTGGGTAGGGATGAGTGTGGTGTTGGATGATGTTGGAGATAGAGTCCGAATTGTGTGACTCGGAGTATATTAGGATAGGATTCAGAGTTAGAGATAAATTAGAGATAGAGTTTAGTTGTAATACTGTTGAGATTGACGCTATAAATAAATGTGTGGGGATCCTATGGGACACGCACAAACACACAATATTCCATAAATTTCTACATGGTATTAGAGCTGAAACCTTAGACCCAAAAAAACTCACCTCGAGTCTCAGTCGATCCGCCAGCCGCCGCCATCCCCTCGCACGTGGTCCGCTGTGTCCGCGTCGCATGGGAGTAGGCTGTGCAGGCTATGGCTGGCCGGGTTGTGTGCGTTACCGCCGCTATGCTGTGGAGGAATCGGCAGCCATCGGGCTGCTACAGTTCTGAGCCGCCGAGCTGTAGCGATCGCTAGGCTGAACCGCATGGCGGAGGAAGTAGAGGCCGGGATGGAGAGGCTTCTTGATGGAAGAGTCTTGGGTATGATAGGAGAAGGAAAGAGAGTGAGAAAAACGGATTTTGCCGGATCTAATCAGATCAGCGAAGAACTAGGCGGAAGAGGAGGAAGTGGCTATCGGTGAGAGCTTGACGAGGAGGTGCGATTTGGGTGAAAATTGATTAGGGTTGCGAGGCCAAGAGAAGAAAAATAGTTGAAGGAAAAAGAGAGAAAAAAGGAAGGCCGGTGGAGGAAAATGGGAGGAGGGGGGGGGGGGGGGAGAGAGAGAAGGAAGAAGAGAAGGTAGAATTTTGGGTTGATCGTTGTTGTTTGCTATGAGGTTGCATATGCTGTATAGGTGGAAAAAGACTGGGAAGTGTTTTTTGGGCTGCTTTAGGTGCACAAGGAGGTGTACCAGAGTTGTTCCGAGGTCTAGGATTTAGAATGGCTTCTAATTTGTGTGGTTTGGAATTGCTGTGGAGGTGATGGTTAAGGAGGCATTGGTCTTGGAAGTTTTTAGGGCAAAGAAGAGGCCCTGAAACATAGGAGAAGAAGGCTCATGATGTAGTTTTGGTGATGTTGATATTAGAGTTGGTAGCTGGAGAGGTGCTGGGTGGCAAGCCCAGATGTGTTGATGGTGATATTGGTTGTGGGAGTAGGAGCTGGTGGTAGCTCCGGTGGAGGCTATGTCTATGGTTATGGTTTTGGTGTTAGCTATCAAGGTATTGGTGCTGTTTCAAGAGGCATTGTTGGTAGAGAGGTGCGGTCGGTAAGGTAGTAGGTGAAGGTTGAGGTGGTCGGGGCATGTTGGGCGAGAGGTGGTGGAAGCCAAGGTGGTCGGGGGTATATCGGGAATCGGGATAGGTGGTGGAGGGGTGTGGGGGAGGAGGAGATGGTGGAGGCCAAGGCTTGAAGTGAGTGGTTAGAGATGGAGGAGACCAAGACTATGGGTGTGACGAAGTCACGAAGAAGACGAAGGACTTGATGTTGGTTGAGGTTATGATTATGGTGGTTACTATGGTCAATGGTGGTGCAGGCGAAGACATTTGGAGGTTGCGTTCGTGTGACGGTGTTAGACACAAAGTTGGTGGTGCGAACAACAAGGATGATGGTTGTGGAGGTTGCAAACGGCAAGGATGACGGTTTTGGAGGTGGTGTCGATCATGGCATTGGAGGTTGCTTTGGACGTAAGAGGTGGATGTCATGGTGGTGGCATTCATCATCATGTTGGTGATTCGGTAAAAGTAGTTGTCTTGAAGGGAAGTATTGCATTATTTAATAAGATGGTTATGGTTGTATCTCATACCCATCTTGAGGGGGAGCGTATTAGGATAGGATTTAGAGTTAGAGATAAATTAGAGATGGAGTTTGGTTGTAATATGGTTGAGATTGACGCTATAGATAAAGGGTGCGGGAATCCTATAGGACACACACGAACACACAATATTTCGCAAATCTCTACAGATGATTTGTGGGTTGGGTTGGGTTTGGAGTAATTGTATTGCTGGGGGTTGAGTGGGTATATGTTGCTTCCAAATTTCAACCCACTCATGTGCCTTGCTGCTGATAAGAGACTACAGTAGTTGACATGCAGCGCATGTTGCAATGGCTCAATAGAGAATTTTTCTAGGCCATCTATAATTTTGTTTTGTAGATATGACTATTAAAGCTGAACAAAGAGAGTTCATGTAAAATAACTCTTAGAGAGGAGTTATAACTCATGTTCCAATTGCTAAATAACTTTTCTAGGCTATCTATATTTTTGTTCTGTAAATCCGAATATCAAAGTTGAACAAAGAGAGTTCAAGTAAAATGACTCTTAGAAAAAGTTATAGTTTTTGTTGTGTCGATTAATGAAGATTTGGTCGTTCTTGTTATAGTTAAAATCTTGTCAAGATTTCTTCATGCTGAGATTCTGCATTCAATTCAGTTTTTTTGTGTTGTTCTGCGCTGTCTAAACATATTTATTAGCCTTCAGTTGTTTATCTCAAAGTCACAACTAATTGTTATTTGTTAAAAACCCAGGCAACTGTTGGTGGCCCTATTTTTGCTGGAGCATGTCTGTCATCTACTCTCCCTTTTCAGGTATGGTCTCTATTTATATGCATTTTCAGTTATCAAACTCTCCTCTATCTTATGGAGTTTTTTTTTGGAAGAGATATGGAGTTTTATGTCATATAAATCTTCACTATAGTTTTCACATTGCAAGCTTTGAAAAATGGCTGTTCTGTCAAAAGAACTATTTCCTTGTCAAAAGAACTATTGCCTTGAGCTCTACTATCATTGATAACTTGGTATGTTCCCAATTTGAAGTAAACTAAACAAATCTTTTGCATTATTGGTAGGTGCTGATACCTTCCCGTGATGGAAGTCTATACTCTTTTGATATTGTAAGTCTTGATTTCCTGAACTTTTAATTTTTCTTGAGGCAGCGCAACCTTATTGTAGGGAGTAATGAATTATGCATGCTAAAGGGTATGTTGCATGATGAACGTATCATAAAATCACTTTATATTTTTAAATAACAGTTCCATGTTATAATTAATGATCATATCATCAATTACGTTTTTAACATGACACCCTAATTATAATTAGGGATCATTGAACGAACCTATTTCAGTGCTGTATTTCTGTTAAATATTTGTAGTTTGTACTTGTTTTCTGATGTTAATTTAGCCATTGCATGTAATTCTAAAAATTGCCCTTGTCTTAACTAATTGAATTCTGTTTATTGCATTTCTGAATAACTAGGAGAACAGAACTTATCTTCAAAATAATTGGTACCTACTACCTAGCAATTTAAGATAGCAAGAAGCACTTCTCTTAAAATAATTTGTTTGGTAGTAAGAATCCCAGCTTTTTGAAAAGATATACAAGTAACAGATAAGTAGATGCAAAAATGGTGAGCTTCATACATTGTTCGTTGTGGTTGTTTATCTGCAGCTGTGCAACCTAGACATCTAATATTTCCGTTGCAGGCATCTGGTGCCCTTCTTTGGGCATATGAAGTTGGGGACCCAATTACCGCATCTGCTTTTGTTGATGAAGTGTTGACATCGTCATTTGGATCATCTGAAAGGTACTGAACATATTGATAGAGCATAGTCTTGTATCAAATATATATCAAGAAAATGAACATATTGATAGAGCATAGTCTTGTATCAAATATATATCAAGAAAATGATCTTTCTGGTTTTTTTTCCAGATTTGCTTGTATCTGCACGAGTTCTGGAAAGGTCCATGTCATCAGGATTAGAGCTGATGCTAAGCAGCAGAAAGTTGATGAAAGTGTCAACGATGACTTGGTGCAAGGATTTGCAACCATAGGTCTTCCAGGAGACATCTTTTCATCGCCCTTGATGGTTGGTGGACGCATCTTTGTTGGATGCAGAGACGATCGGCTACATTGCCTCACAGTCACCACATAGCTTCAAGCCATTTCATCGGAGTGGGGGTGTATATTTCGTCATGCCTTGCTATCCCAAGCTGTTAGGAGTTGCTTTACATAACAGACAGTGAGAGGTTGGTTTAAAAACCTCCAAAACATGCCAAGCAATCTCAATTTAGTATCAAATGGGTTTGTAATGAGGCTTATGTAAGGCTAACCAACTGATCTTGTGTAGGTACTGACTCACATCAGGTGATTTGGGTGGTACTCTCACCTAAAATAGTGCAAAGTTGGATTGGGTAAAGGCACCTTAATTATCAAACAGGTCGCCATTGTAAAAAATGTAGAAGTTAGGATCATAGTCACACAACAATGTACCCATGCATGCTTCTAGAACTCACATGTTTAAATGCATGTGCATGTCTTCGAGGAAATGTTAGGATCTTATTAATTATCATCGAATCAGGCCCAGACATTTTACCTTTGTGATATTACTTGCCACAAAAAAGAACGTTAGTTGCACCCAAAACTTGAGGAAATGTTGTCTGGCCATATTGTTTTTTTTTCTTTTGAGATAATGTGGTTAGATTGTTAACCGCGTCGTACAGAACAAATGCAACCATCTCACATCTTATAAAAAAGATTCTAAAGGCCCAGCCCAAACCCAAACCCAAACCAGACTCACTCATAAAGTCCACAGCCTACTACCGCACACGCTCTTTCTGAACCCCAAAACCACAACGCAAACCCCACGCCGGCGACCCCAACCACCGACTATGCCCGGCGGCCCTTCACCTACAGCAGCTGCGGCGGCGACGACGGCGGAGGTGAAGGACGAGGCCTCGCGCCTCCTGGCCCTGGCTGAGTCCGAGCTCTCGGCAGGACGCCTCCGCGCCGCGCACAAGCACGCACGCCGCGCCGCCCGCCTCGACCCCGACTCCCCGAGCGCCTCGCTCCTCGTCACCGCCACCTCCGTCCTCCTCGCCGACGCCTCCTCCTACCACGCCACCCTTCTCTTCCCCACCGCCTCCTCCTCGTCGCTATCCCCCTCCTCCCTCCGCCGCCACTACAAATCCCTCTCCAAATCCCTCCGCGCGGACCCCGGCTCCTCTTCCCCCGCCGCCTCCGCCGCCGCCCAAGAAGCGCTCAGCCGCGCCGCCGACGCCTACGCCGCGCTCACGGAGCAGGCGGCCGTCCCCGTCCCGCCAACCTTCTGGACGGCCTGCGCCGGCTGCCGCCTCCTACACGAGTTCGACCGCAAGTACGTCGGCTACCGCCTCATCTGCCCCTCCTGCCGCCGGAGCTTCCTCGCCTCCGAGGTTCCCCCTCCGCCGGAGGTGGACCCATGGCCGCCCAAGAAGCCCAAGACTGAGAAGCCGGAGATGACGCTCGCAGAGATGCAGCTCCAGCTCGCCAAGAGAAGAGCAAAGGATCACAAGGCCCCCAAGAACTCATCCAGAGGCGAGGCGGATGAGGACGCTGAGGAGGAGGAGCAGGATAACAATCACTCTGAGCTGATGGCTGTGGAGGACTCCGACTTCTACAACTTCGACGCCGACCGTGGCGAGAGATGCTTCAAGAAAGGCCAGGTGTGGGCATTGTACGGGGACGATGACGGCATGCCGCGAAACTACGCACTAGTGGAGAGGGCGGCGCCAGGCAGCCGATTCCGTGCACAGATACGTTGGCTGGAGCTGCAGCCTGATGGGGAGGAGGGGAAGCCATGTGGGGAATTCAAGGTTGGGAGAGCAGCCACCGTGCATTCTGTGAACGTCTTCTCACACCAAGTCGCCTACGAGAGGGCGGCGAGGGAGATGTACCGGATTTACCCAAAGAAGGGATCAGTTTGGGCGCTCCATGCTGAAGTCGGCGACTCTGTGAGGCCAAAGTATGAATTTGTTGTGTTCCTCAGTGGCTACACTGAGTTGTATGGTGCCAGCTTCGGTTACCTGGAGAAGGTGGAAGGTTTCAGGAGCATCTTTACCCGCCGGGATGTCGGTAGCCATGCCGTCCAGACCCTTCAGAAGGGAGATGTCGGGATGCTTTCGCATCAGTTACCGGCAAGGGTAGTCTCCAAGGGTGAAGGCTCGACGCTGCCTCCTGGGGATTGCTGGGAGCTTGACCCTGCATCGTTGCCTCCAGAGTTGCTGCACGTCGAACTGCATAAATGACTTGGAATGATAGCTTTGAAACTATTTTAGCTAGCTAATAGGAGTGTCCGTACCTCATAGTACAGAAATAGGGGAAGAAGGTCATAGGTTTGGTCTCCTGAGTCAAATGATCTGATGATGCTTGTGACTCTAGATGGACATTGCTTCGTCCATATGATTCTTCTTCAAGTAGAGATTTACAAATCATGGATACCTGTAGGTGTTTGTGTGTTCAGTTCTACTACCCACAGCTGGCAGCCTGGCAGTTTATGAAATGAGTCATCTTTATATAGTATTGATTGTGGACACTGCTCTGGTATATGGATGATTTTTAGGAAATGATTCTGCACTACGATGTTTGATCAAACCAGCATTTGTTATGGTAATATTTCTGCAATTGACGAAGAGAGTAGCGTAACAGGGAGTAGTTTTCTTTGTCAAGTAGGTCTGAATGAAGCCAAAGCAAACGGTGGTTGCAAGTAATGCTGGTGCTGTGAGAATGCTAATGTGTAACAGGATCTGTCATCTAGATATCAGGCCATCAGAGATTCAGAGGCAGGAGAAACTGTTCCGTTCGGTCCAGCTTGAATGGTCAGGACTCAGGAGTATTAGAATGTTGTTCCCTTGACTATTACAGAACTAGAATATGTACTTACCACACACATGTGTGCGTTCAGTGAGACAGCACGTTTCTGCGTTAGGGTCTCCAAAATTTTCCTTGACGGGCGTAGCGGACGTGCACGCGTGTGCGTGTGAGGTGTGTGCCCTTTGTACCCCTCAAAAAAAATAAAAGTGTACTTACTGCAATCGTGCCTGAGATATCAGGCTTTCCCGCTTATTCTTCGCAGGATCCTAACTTCCCAATGTATAATCTACGTTGCCGTTTCAAGCGTTATATGGTGATTGCAATCAGCCAGAAGAGCGTTACAATCTCTATTTCCCCTCCAGAAAACACTGGCTCTGGCTCATTGGCTCCTCTCTAAAAAAGAACGAAAGAGAGAAATGAAAAGAGAAGAGCACAGGATGGCACAACCAGAAGTGCAAATGCTCCGTACAGGGTACCTACGATGACTCACAAGCCTTTTGCCAGAATCTGGACTTCTTCAGCTTATATGTGTATCATAGGTCTATTGATGAAAGTGCACGGCGGCTATCAGAGATGCATTGCAATTTGCAAGTAGGGAAATTAAAATTTTCAATAACAGCATAGCAATAATGACAAACAACAGTTATACAATTGTGAAAAAGAATGAAAATTTTGAAGCGATCTAGCCAATCTTCACTTTCCTGGAGAAAAAGTAAGTTCTCATGTTCTTACATTGTTAACGCTAAATCCACCAAAGTAAAATAAACTGCAGGAACAGGTAGATGACTTCTTATAGTTCCTCAAAAAAATTCTCATAGTACATAGGTAATTTGAGAGATCACAAGAATATCTCTCGGTCCCAGACATTAGGATGCAATAACCAGTGACCATAATCATGGGCTACAAAATCTTAATCGCTTGTAGGACAATTGCTTATCCGAGGAAGTTCATGATCACCAAGTGGAGCACCAGATTGCACAGAACAAAATCTGCAAAAGCCCTTTCTGGGGGAAGATCCTGCAGATAATGTTTTGAAGTACAGCATTATGCAGGAATACAAAGAATAAATGAGCCGATCAAATAACAGTGAAAGTAGAGTTACCTTAAATTCCTTGTTATCTTTGTTGACTTGAATACGGAGGCAAACTGCATAATCATTGACAGTTATATATCATGCAACCAAGGAAGGGTAACCATGTCCATGACTGGGAAGGGTAAGAAATTCCTACCAGCAAGCACTGCAGTTCCTATGCATGAAAGGACACCAGAGAGGAAAGAGTTGAAAGGAAATGACCCCACTATTCCCATGTAAACAACCTGTTTTGCCACATAAGAGAGCATTTCAGTAGTTTGCACATAGCTCTGTCATACCAGGCCAAGGCCTACTTTGCAACGATGATTGAAGAGAAGACTTATGAATTGAACACAAGACTTAACGTTCAGTTAATAAAACAAATGCTTAAAATAAATTGCACTGAACCTAAGAACCTGGCCTGAACCCACCATATCACACCATCTTAGAAAATCACAGCTATATCATACTTTCATCTGTGAAATCAAACATTGAGGGGCATACAGTTTCATAGCAATCCATGACAGATACATGTACACAAATTGGTTGCCAGATGGCTAGATAGAGCAGATTTTTGCAAGTTTATAGCCTGTTCCTATTGAAAACTGTGAAATGAGGTATCATAAACACATATGATATCTGTCATCTAGCAAATCAGTAGATAGCTTTAGGGAACCCCCATGTATAGTGCGTACAGCATACCTTTTGACATGATATACTAAACAGAATAGCTCATAATACCACATATACCACAACCCTATTCTACATTTTCTTTAGGGAAAATCCCCAACAGGAAACATTTTGAAGATAATATGTGCTCCAAGTTGTTCAGGTAAATTTTCGACTTCCATTTTGAGGCTTCAAACTCCTCTTAAAACAGATATCCTGAACAAAGAGGAGTGCTAAAACTTGCCTGAATAAAGGCAGTGGCCACAGAGAAAACCACATACAGGTCTATAATCTGCAGAAATATCACCACAAAGAGAACAGGATCAGTAATTAGCTAATATAGCTGATGACCTCAAGTAATAGAGAGGAGAAAAAGGTCAAATCAGATTTACCTTAAGATTTGTTGGTGTGGCAGCATAGGCCTTGCTCAGGGACTGGATCAGAAGCTTGGCCTCGCTCGTGGCCCTCGGCATCCTCAAAAACTTGTCTTGTTGTACTTCAAGCTAATGAGGAAGGAAGCAAGCAATAATCAGTTTGCCTGGACTGTAGCAAGCTGGATCAAATGCGCAAACCCCTAATAGCTAACACGGAGGTATTAGGATATTAGATCATGGCAAACAGTACATCTTCCACATTGCAAGTCCTACGCGGTATAACATCTTCCACATTGCAAGTCCTAAGCGGTATCTGAGTTTCCAGAGGTATAATAGCACCAAGAATGTGCACTTCAAGATGCGTTATTCTCAAATTATGACATATAGCTTCGAATTTCACAGAGTAGGGTGTTAGATTTTAACTTCAAAATTGTTAAATTTTACGTTTTAAAACCGTGCTGGCGATATTCCATATCCTAACACCACCGAATAGGTACAATTGGGCTCGGCACAATTACATTAAGGCCAAAATAAAATGCAACAATTCTGAAATCCGCACTCCCATCGTAGCAAAGATGGCGTCCTACCCCAAAATTACCACTAAATCGGTCATAGATCTAAGCCAAACATACCAAAGATGGCGCCCTACCCCAAAATTACAACTAAATCGGTCATAGATCGAAGCCAAACAAGAGCAAATAAGGCCATCACCTCTCACCACATACGTGATACGTCGTACTAACAGTGGTGCTTCACGAGAGGTTCTCGAAGGATCCAGACGGAACAGATCCGAGAGCCAAACCACAGCCCACAGGGGATGGGGAGGAGGGGCCGTGTGGGATGCGGAAACCCTAGAGAGAGGTTTTGTGGAAGGGGACGAGAGGGGGAGACTGACCTGGTGAAGAAGAGAATACGATGCAAAGCAGTTGCTGCGACTAGCAGGAGAGGTGATCAGTGCTACCGTGCTTATTTATGTAATTATGTTCGTAGCGGACGCCGGTGCGGTGTCCCAAAGAAGACCAGAAAAAAAAAGCTAACGAAGGTATTACGGGCATGACGATCGGAGGCACTCCTCGTCGAAATTTTTTGAGTAATATATTTTAAAAAGTATTTGTATAAATACGCCAAACCAAAAATCACATAAATACCCATCTGTCGTTATTTCAAATGGTGATAGGGATTTTGTAGCTTTGTCACCATTTGAACAAGTATTTTTGCCATTTTTTTGCAGCAAATTATTTTTGTAATTTTTTGTGCTGAGAAATGTCGGCATGTTATTTATGGAAATTTTATTGCTATCCCATTTAAAATGGAGATAGACTGTTTGTTTTTTAATTAGTACTTTTCACAAAAATATTGACAGGAAGTAGGATTTCTTAGCATATATAGACATCTAGTTTTCTTATCCGTGTACTATGCCTGAATTAAAAACACTAAATAATCATCGGGAGAGAAATTATGTACAATGCAATAGAGAAGGGCATCACGAACGTTCGAAAAAACATTGAAAAAAATTCCTAGCAGTTTTGTCGATTGACGGTGGAATGAAAAGATAGACAACATCGGTAACATGATAAGAAGAAATAACAAACAAACAATAATAAAGGAAAAGTACAAGAATAACAAAGAAATAAAAATCACGAGCATATGAATGTACTCGCCCACACAAAAGTATAGTAAAAAGAAAAAACAAATACTAGATGTCTTTGTGTTTCCATAGTGCAACACTTCAGATGGTGCAGTGCCTATGACGGCATTGTACATGCCCAAATGGGTACGACAACCGGTCCGTGTCACTCCATGAATGCTCCTAGCAGAAGTACCGGCATAAGCGGAGTAACAAAGCTAGCTGCGATGGTCGGCTCTGTCCGCTCATCTCGGGAGCTACAAGGAACAAGCACGATGGGCGACGATCGATGGGGATGTCGGCAAACCGCTGTTGCTTCGTCCATATGATTCTTCTTCAAGTAGAGATTTACAAATCATGGATACCTGTAGGTGTTTGTGTGTTCAGTTCTACTACCCACAGCTGGCAGCCTGGCAGTTTATGAAATGAGTCATCTTTATATAGTATTGATTGTGGACACTGCTCTGGTATATGGATGATTTTTAGGAAATGATTCTGCACTACGATGTTTGATCAAACCAGCATTTGTTATGGTAATATTTCTGCAATTGACGAAGAGAGTAGCGTAACAGGGAGTAGTTTTCTTTGTCAAGTAGGTCTGAATGAAGCCAAAGCAAACGGTGGTTGCAAGTAATGCTGGTGCTGTGAGAATGCTAATGTGTAACAGGATCTGTCATCTAGATATCAGGCCATCAGAGATTCAGAGGCAGGAGAAACTGTTCCGTTCGGTCCAGCTTGAATGGTCAGGACTCAGGAGTATTAGAATGTTGTTCCCTTGACTATTACAGAACTAGAATATGTACTTACCACACACATGTGTGCGTTCAGTGAGACAGCACGTTTCTGCGTTAGGGTCTCCAAAATTTTCCTTGACGGGCGTAGCGGACGTGCACGCGTGTGCGTGTGAGGTGTGTGCCCTTTGTACCCCTCAAAAAAAATAAAAGTGTACTTACTGCAATCGTGCCTGAGATATCAGGCTTTCCCGCTTATTCTTCGCAGGATCCTAACTTCCCAATGTATAATCTACGTTGCCGTTTCAAGCGTTATATGGTGATTGCAATCAGCCAGAAGAGCGTTACAATCTCTATTTCCCCCTCCAGAAAACACTGGCTCTGGCTCATTGGCTCCTCTCTAAAAAAAGAACGAAAGAGAGAAATGAAAAGAGAAGAGCACAGGATGGCACAACCAGAAGTGCAAATGCTCCGTACAGGGTACCTACGATGACTCACAAGCCTTTTGCCAGAATCTGGACTTCTTCAGCTTATATGTGTATCATAGGTCTATTGATGAAAGTGCACGGCGGCTATCAGAGATGCATTGCAATTTGCAAGTAGGGAAATTAAAATTTTCAATAACAGCATAGCAATAATGACAAACAACAGTTATACAATTGTGAAAAAGAATGAAAATTTTGAAGCGATCTAGCCAATCTTCACTTTCCTGGAGAAAAAGTAAGTTCTCATGTTCTTACATTGTTAACGCTAAATCCACCAAAGTAAAATAAACTGCAGGAACAGGTAGATGACTTCTTATAGTTCCTCAAAAAAATTCTCATAGTACATAGGTAATTTGAGAGATCACAAGAATATCTCTCGGTCCCAGACATTAGGATGCAATAACCAGTGACCATAATCATGGGCTACAAAATCTTAATCGCTTGTAGGACAATTGCTTATCCGAGGAAGTTCATGATCACCAAGTGGAGCACCAGATTGCACAGAACAAAATCTGCAAAAGCCCTTTCTGGGGGAAGATCCTGCAGATAATGTTTTGAAGTACAGCATTATGCAGGAATACAAAGAATAAATGAGCCGATCAAATAACAGTGAAAGTAGAGTTACCTTAAATTCCTTGTTATCTTTGTTGACTTGAATACAGAGGCAAACTGCATAATCATTGACAGTTATATATCATGCAACCAAGGAAGGGTAACCATGTCCATGACTGGGAAGGGGTAAGAAATTCCTACCAGCAAGCACTGCAGTTCCTATGCATGAAAGGACACCAGAGAGGAAAGAGTTGAAAGGAAATGACCCCACTATTCCCATGTAAACAACCTGTTTTGCCACATAAGAGAGCATTTCAGTAGTTTGCACATGGCTCTGTCATACCAGGCCAAGGCCTACTTTGCAACGATGATTGAAGAGAAGACTTATGAATTGAACACAAGACTTAACGTTCAGTTAATAAAACAAATGCTTAAAATAAATTGCACTGAACCTAAGAACCTGGCCTGAACCCACCATATCACACCATCTTAGAAAATCACAGCTATATCATACTTTCATCTGTGAAATCAAACATTGAGGGGCATACAGTTTCATAGCAATCCATGACAGATACATGTACACAAATTGGTTGCCAGATGGCTAGATAGAGCAGATTTTTGCAAGTTTATAGCCTGTTCCTATTGAAAACTGTGAAATGAGGTATCATAAACACATATGATATCTGTCATCTAGCAAATCAGTAGATAGCTTTAGGAACCCCATGTATAGTGCGTACAGCATACCTTTTGACATGATATACTAAACAGAATAGCTCATAATACCACATATACCACAACCCTATTCTACATTTTCTTTAGGGAAAATCCCCAACAGGAAACATTTTGAAGATAATATGTGCTCCAAGTTGTTCAGGTAAATTTTCGACTTCCATTTTGAGGCTTCAAACTCCTCTTAAAACAGATATCCTGAACAAAGAGGAGTGCTAAAACTTGCCTGAATAAAGGCAGTGGCCACAGAGAAAACCACATACAGGTCTATAATCTGCAGAAATATCACCACAAAGAGAACAGGATCAGTAATTAGCTAATATAGCTGATGACCTCAAGTAATAGAGAGGAGAAAAGGTCAAATCAGATTTACCTTAAGATTTGTTGGTGTGGCAGCATAGGCCTTGCTCAGGGACTGGATCAGAAGCTTGGCCTCGCTCGTGGCCCTCGGCATCCTCAAAAACTTGTCTTGTTGTACTTCAAGCTAATGAGGAAGGAAGCAAGCAATAATCAGTTTGCCTGGACTGTAGCAAGCTGGATCAAATGCGCAAACCCCTAATAGCTAACACGGAGGTATTAGGATATTAGATCATGGCAAACAGTACATCTTCCACATTGCAAGTCCTACGCGGTATAACATCTTCCACATTGCAAGTCCTAAGCGGTATCTGAGTTTCCAGAGGTATAATAGCACCAAGAATGTGCACTTCAAGATGCGTTATTCTCAAATTATGACATATAGCTTCGAATTTCACAGAGTAGGGTGTTAGATTTTAACTTCAAAATTGTTAAATTTTACGTTTTAAAACCGTGCTGGCGATATTCCATATCCTAACACCACCGAATAGGTACAATTGGGCTCGGCACAATTACATTAAGGCCAAAATAAAAATGCAACAATTCTGAAATCCGCACTCCCATCGTAGCAAAGATGGCGTCCTACCCCAAAATTACCACTAAATCGGTCATAGATCTAAGCCAAACATACCAAAGATGGCGCCCTACCCCAAAATTACAACTAAATCGGTCATAGATCGAAGCCAAACAAGAGCAAATAAGGCCATCACCTCTCACCACATACGTGATACGTCGTACTAACAGTGGTGCTTCACGAGAGGTTCTCGAAGGATCCAGACGGAACAGATCCGAGAGCCAAACCACAGCCCACAGGGGATGGGGAGGAGGGGCCGTGTGGGATGCGGAAACCCTAGAGAGAGGTTTTGTGGAAGGGGACGAGACGGGGAGACTGACCTGGTGAAGAAGAGAATACGATGCAAAGCAGTTGCTGCGACTAGCAGGAGAGGTGATCAGTGCTACCGTGCTTATTTATGTAATTATGTTCGTAGCGGACGCCGGTGCGGTGTCCCAAAGAAGACCAGAAAAAAAAAAGCTAACGAAGGTATTACGGGCATGACGATCGGAGGCACTCCTCGTCGAAATTTTTTTGAGTAATATATTTTAAAAAGTATTTGTATAAAATACGCCGAAACCAAAAATCACATAAATACCCATCTGTCGTTATTTCAAATGGTGATAGGGATTTTGTAGCTTTGTCACCATTTGAACAAGTATTTTTGCCATTTTTTTTGCAGCAAATTATTTTTGTAATTTTTTTGTGCTGAGAAATGTCGGCATGTTATTTATGGAAATTTTATTGCTATCCCATTTAAAATGGAGATAGACTGTTTGTTTTCTTAATTAGTACTTTTCACAAAAATATTGACAGGAAGTAGGATTTCTTAGCATATATAGACATCTAGTTTTCTTATCCGTGTACTATGCCTGAATTAAAAAACACTAAATAATCATCGGGAGAGAAATTATGTACAATGCAATAGAGAAGGGCATCACGAACGTTCGAAAAAACATTGAAAAAAATTCCTAGCAGTTTTGTCGATTATCGATTGGAATTGTCGAGTGTGAGAAATGAAAAGATAGACAACATCGGTAACATGATAAGAAGAAATAACAAACAAACAATAATAAAGGAAAAGTACAGTAATAACAAAGAAATAAAAATCACGAGCATATGAATGTACTCGTCCACACAAAAGTATAGTAAAAAAGAAAAAACAAATACTAGATGCTGTGTTTCCATAGTGCAACACTTCGTATGGTGCCAGGCCTATGACGACGTTGTACATGCCCAAATGGGTACGACAACTGGTCTGGTGTCACTCCATGAATGCTCCTAGCAGGAAGTACCGATGCTAGCGGAGTAACAAAGCTAGCCTGCGATGGCTGGCTCTGTCCGGGCTCATCTGGGAGCTACAAGGAACAAGCACGATGGCCGACGACTGATGGGGGATGTCGGCAAACCGCTGGTCCACTATGGTGTCATCGATGAAGTACAGGTCATTGGAGTGGGTTGCGGTGTCCTCCTGTGTTGCATCGTACGTTGCTAAAGAAATTTTTTTTATTAATGCATAATAGAATGTATTGAACGTACCAGATGAGGTGATACATCTGCCATTACATGCGCCCACTGCTGCGCGTGAGGCAGCATGCGTGCTGCCCAGTCCCCCTATCCAACGAAACCCTTTCGTGTGTGCCTGCAGAAAAAGATGACCGTATTAGTAATGACATACAACGTGTATTGCAATTGAAAGTGAAGTAAAGGAGAACTCACATGTGCACGGTCGGTAGGACGATGACACCAGTGGGGACTGAGAAATCCTACCGGAGATTGAATTGCCGCATCACATGGTGTAAGACGTAGGTCTCGACGAAGACGTCATACACCAGGTGATGACGGGTAAGCCAGAAGGCAGTGTCATGGGTGCCCTGCTGAAAGGACAGGGGATGTCGCCTAGAGGGGGGGTGAATAGGCGAATTAAAATTTAAAACTAAATCGCAGCGGAATACAAAACTTCGGAATGTCCGAATAATACTTCGGACTGTCCGAGTGGTTCGGATAGTCCGAGATTATATCCGGATAGTCCGAGATTATTTGAGTATCCAAGTTCTATTCGGATATTCCAAATCCTCCGAGCACATAGCTCGCAAATGATATCTAGGCTATTTGGGGGATATTAAATACACCAAATTAAACTAGTTAGCCTAGAATACTTGAAGCAAATAGAGGTCTAGTCGAAAACTCACTAGAAAAGTAGATCGGACAATTTCAAGATTCAAAATCAAATACTAAAGTAAGAGTAAGAAGCAAACTTGGAGACGAAGATTTTTCACCCGAAGTTCGGATCCTTGAGGGGATCCTACGTCTCCGTTGAGGCGACTCGGTCACACTTGAGCCGGGGTCTCTTTCAACCCTTTTCCTCCCGGTGTTGTACTTTGCACTCGCCGGCGGCCCGGTCACCCAAGACACGGGGGTCTCTTTCAACCCGCTAGCCGCCCGGTGTTGCACCTTGCACTCGCCGGCTTCACTTCTTGATTCCTTCCCTTGCGGAGGCGGAATCGACCTTCACAAATTTCCCACGGCCAACCACACAAAGCTCCGGTGGCTCGTAGGCGACCTCCTAGCCGTCTAGGAGTCCTCAACCTCCAAGAGTAACAAATGCTCATGAAGAACAAACTTGGAGATGACCTCAAGTGCTCAAACAACTCAAATCTTACTCAACACACTCCTCTTCCAACTCTTCTTAACACACACCTCTTCCAACTATTCTCAACCCTTCTCACTAAGGGGATCACAAGAATGAAGGGAATAGCACCTCTAAACAATAGGGTAAGAGCCTCACCAAAATGGGGGAGGATGGGGCTATAAATAGAGCCCACCAAAAACTAGCCGTTTTCCTCAACGTTCAGGTCAGTTCGGACAGTCCGAGCTCAAGTTCGGATAGTCCGAACGCGTCAAACTCAAAGAAACAGAGAATTCACTTCGGATAGTCCGAAAATATGTTCGGATAGTCCGAACATTCGGATACTCCGAGTTCATCTTCGGATAGTCCGAACTGGCACTGAGCAGCCCGACGAAAACGAGCATAACTTTTGACTCCGGACTCCGATTTCAGTGATTTTGGACTCTATTGAAAGCTAAGAGCAAGGGCTACACAACTAACAAGGTCTCACTACCCAAATCTCAAAGGATAAATCCAGATTTCACAAAGAATCCAAGAGAGACCTACAATTCTCACTTTCCGGTACCACCAATACCACTCTCTCTCTAAATTTCACAAGGATGGATCATTTGAGCACTTGACACATCTAAAAGTCATTCGACGTCGCATCCCTCTTAATAGTACGGCAATCCTTAGACTCAAATTAAATCAAAGAAATCTAAGTCTTACATTCAATCCGCATGCCGTCTTCTCCGTGGATGCAATGTGCATGATGTCTTTTACCAAATGATCGATGACATATTCGCCTTGTCCAACTTGACTCGATTCACCTCATGAGACTCTCGTCCTATCGACCTTGACTTGATCATCCTCTCTGACGATCTCTACGCCAAATCGATCTTGACTTAGTCCTCAACTCTTAGTGACACCGCCGTCTTGTTGACCTCGGCTTAACGGTCATCCTTCAAGATACCTTGGTCATCATGCACACACGGGACCTAATTCTTTCCAAACCACTCATGAAAAGCATTAGTCCCAAAAGCTCAATAGATATGAAGAAATTGATATTTGTGAGCAGTTGATTACCACAAGTGTTTCATATAAAGAAGCACAATATAAATGGAAACACTTGACATAAGAAATATTCTCTACTAAGTGCATCATGATGAATATGTAATTGATCTATATGCACTAGAGAGATAATTGCCGATATGATGAATCATTTAAATCATGGCAAGGATCACAGTCTTTACTTAACTGAAGCACATGATAGAATATACATGAATTGTACATGTGCAAATAGTATTTGGAATAAGAGTAAATATGTGATCCAACTCTAGATTAAACTTCACTAAGAGAAGTGCATGAGAAGATACACAACTAAGATATGCATGCACTAAGTCAATCTATAGCAATGTGAAGTTTAACTCTAGTTAATATATGCATACTAAAAACAAAGCACATAATGAACTCAAATGAATATATATGCACAAATAAATATGACATGAACCAATGTGCATATCAACATGCTACTTGGAGTTCACTATGTATTTGCACAAAAGGAATGCAATAACAAATATAGAAGAGATACCAAAATTGCATACCTTATCTTTGCTTAACCATCCCATTTGATTTTCCTCTAAATAGATGAGACTGATACTCAACTAGGCAATAACATGTTAGTCTCATAGCAATATAATCATATTAGAGGTTTGTCATTTTTTAAGCACTAAGTTAAGCATTTACTCAATTACATAGATTGTCATTATATGCATTTGTCATTAATCACCAAAATAACATAAGTGCCTAGATGCACTTTCACCTGCAAAGAGAGGTCCTGAGGTGCTCGAGCAGCAACAACATCAGAGATGTACGGCCTCCAGATGATACGATCATCCATCAGCTGGTCAAATTTGACAACGTACTCGGGGTACGATGTGTGCGACGTAACTAGGGTGAAAGTTGGCTTCAAAAAAACAAAGAAGGCAAAAGTCAGTACAGACGATATCAAACTATTAAATAATTAAAGATAAATGTGAAAGTACTAACCCAACGATGACATCACATATCCCCATAGTAGGACGATCTACATCATCCACAAGGGCCCTATAGAGGACTAACCTCTAAGGTGCCAACTCGATCTGTGTGTCATCCGATCTGAAAACGCTCAAACGACCAGAGCTGAAGAAGTAGAGGACATCCGGTGAGGACTGACCCGTCTGCCACACGAAGTGCGAAGAGCCCAGTACATGTACGCTAGTACAGCCGGGCCCCAAGCTAACTATAGGATCTCCTTTAGGCCCGCGTCTATTATCGTCCTCGTGTATTGGATCATGTGTTTGTACACATTGTCCCGATAGGACGAGCAAAACATGACCTAGCCGAAGAACAAAAACAAGATGTAGTCCCCTACTCTGTCTGCTATCCTCTCTAACTACAAAACATAATGGTCAGTTCGATAACAGAAACGCAAATTGAAATGTAAATATGCAAATGAATACACACTTGCGTATAATTATGCGAGCCACTTTTGCATGTCATCGTGCACACTAAAGAACAGTGCGCAGGCTACCCCCTCGGGTCTTTCTTCTTCCTGTCTATCTTTTTCTCCCCCTTCATCTCCTCTTTCTTCTCTTCTCCCTCTTACTCTCTCTTCCCTTTCTTTTCTCCTGCGCTTGGTTTGGGAGGCCGTTCTAGTGAGCAGCGCTCAACTAGAATTATAATATGGCTGTCGCTATTTCAAATAGCTACAGAGGGTATTTATGTGATTTTTGGTTTCGGCATATTATTTATACAAATATTTTTTTAAAAACATTATTAAAGAACTCCTCCAACTTGCGTCCGCCACAGTTCATTGAGGCATTTCATTTGTTCACTTTCACTCTGAAACTTTGTTCTTGTCATCTTTTCTCGCTTATATAACACTAATTTTTGCAGTCTCCTATTTTGACCGATCAACACGAAACATCTAGATTTTTTTTTTATTAGTAAGTCAACATTTTCGAATGTTCCTATTCCAAACGCCTGTACAGAAAAGATAAAATGAATTCCGGTGCATAAGAGAGTAAGATGATCTGTCCAAATTTGTGTGGCCTTGAAGTCCTTGGATTAATCTGAGCCATCCGTGGCCAGCATCAAACGGTTTTCGGGGCCTCTTAGGTCCTAGAGATCTTTCTATAGCATCTTTCTCAATCAGTTGTTGTTGCCCTGTATTAAACCGGGAGCATGTTTGTTTGATTCTGCTTGGAATTCTAGTCCAACTCGCTCTCCAAGTGCCCATCAATCCATCGGTGTCAATGAGCGTCATGGTAAGTATCGTTGCATCGTCTCATAAGCAAACCACTCAGTCGTTACTAACACATCAAACGCTAAGCCTGAATTGGTCATGCCAACAGCACAAGCTCTGACCGTGTCATGCCAAGTCGGTGCACGACGACTCCATGGTCAGAGAAATCCGTGTGGAAAACAAAGGGAAAGATTATATTTTGCAAAACCACAAGTTATATACTACACACACTATCAAAAATACAGTTTTTAGCTTCTATTACACAGAACTATAGATTTTAGGAAAGCTTGTGTCACAACTCACAAAGCTATAGGTTTTAGAATTGAAACGGGTTATATGAGCCTACTTAGCAGTCTCACACGCCTCCATTTTCCATTTCACTCGTAAGCAATACTGCTATATGGTCTCACACTATCACACCTGTTCCGAGAAACGTTCAATTCTAAAACATATAGTTCTATGATACAAGTTCTTCTAAAATATATAGTATTATAAAATATAAGTTAAAATATGTAGTTATGGGATGCGTATCCTCTGCAGTATTGCCGCTGACGTGTAGGCCCTACGTTTGTGAGACGCATATCTTCTACAGTATTGCCTTCCCACTGACGTGTTGATGCGCACACGGGTGTCCGATCTTCCGGTGAGAGGATAACTTCGATTAGGCGGAGGGTGACTTTGACGATCCGGCTACGAATCACACAAGGATAAGCGCCCGCAATCGCTAAACCACACTCCTAGTTGTTATCAACCGTGCCAAAAGCCCGGATGACCTGACCACGAAGGTCTATTCTTGCAAGCAATCGAAGAACTAGCAAGAACAAGGATAAAGCACACACACGAAATGAGGTTCTGAACTTGTTTACTGCTGCTCTAGCCGAGTCAGGAGAACAAGGTTATAGTTCCATACATGAGGTAACTAAACTTAACAAAACCTAAGGAGATAGATAGGGGGTATGTCCTATATATAGCCAAGGAGATGGCTGCTAAGAGTTGGTTTCACATGTGAACTCATCTAATGGTGGCGCAGCACCCGAAGAGTACTAGGGGTTGGTTTCACACCACTCTAATTACATGTGAACTCATTTAATGGTGGCGCAGCACCCGAAGAGTACTAGGAGTTGGTTTCACACCACTATAATTACATGTGAACACATCCAAGCAATAATGGTGGTGCAACATTCGAAGAGTCTGAAACCGCTGGATTGTTTTGCTTGCTGCGTCCGGCTTGAGTGGAATTTAATGATGAGGCTGGATCCATTGGAAAGAGCATGAAATTATCTTTCAATCAAGTACTCACTCATCCCAAACGGACTCCGTATGCAAAAGTTATGGCCAGTTGAAGATGGACTGCTCCTGGGTGGACGTTTCAGCTTCTTCCTCGGGAATAACTTGTACTCTAGTTTGTATTGATGTGGGATGACATCCTTGCTGCTCTAAACCATGATTCCTAAGTACAAGCACATTATTATGTAGTGGTCCATTCATTAAAAATACAATTATGCAACCTGAGAAACGAGTTCACCTGTTGATTTAGCTGTTGTGCGTATGCTCAGGTAACTAGTCCTTTTATGCTCAGGTAACTAGTCCTTTTATGTGGGTCAAATGTTGCTGATCACAAGGAGGATTTTGTTGACCATTGACTATTAATGCTTTGGGTGTATCCGACGTAGCTATGTTCTCATCACGTGTGGGCCCAAATGAGGGCAATACTGCAGAGGATCTGCAATCGTAGTTGTGGTAGTTTGTGTAAGAAATCCTTAGTTTTATGAAATTTGTACAATTTTTGGTTGTACGACAGGTCACATGACCAGGCCATCCCTTTCCTCAGACGCGTTCTCTTCTGCCTTCTCTCCTTTCTCAAACGCAGCCTCGTCTGAGATGCCTTGCCAGCGAACCGACATCGCCGGAGATCATGTATGTCGGCAACCATGACCAGCAACGCCTCGCTGGAGTGGCGTCGCTAGAAACAAAGCGCTGTCACCATGCCACATACAGGGCCTGCGTTGACTGCTCCGCCTCGTCGTCACCCAATAAGGCTGACGACCATGATGCGCCTTTCAACGGTGGTCGGCTGGTCGCCGTTATCACCACGCTTGCCGCTAGCCAGCTCGGCCGGCGTATTTCCACGTAAAGATCGTATGTATAGCTGCGCACTGTTTAGCTGTGCGCACAGATAGAGAGAGTATAATAAGGGCTAAACGCAACACGAACAGTACAAAAGGCAAGGCATGCTTTGTTGCTACACGACTTGGAGAGGAAAAACGAAACGCGGAACGGTCGGTGGTTGAGCACAGTGCCATGAACGAGCTTCTGAAGCTCCACAGAAGAATGGCAAGCGAATGCGCACAGCTCGACGAGCTGCAAGAA
This sequence comes from Guadua angustifolia, assembly GCA_036346375.1. Lineage (NCBI taxonomy): Eukaryota > Viridiplantae > Streptophyta > Magnoliopsida > Poales > Poaceae > Guadua > Guadua angustifolia. The sequence goes on along the minus strand of CM070505.1, from coordinate 18,906,440 downwards.
TGAAACCCAGAACTGCCCAGAACTATTGAATTTTTGTACTTGATGTCCAGGTCCAGACAGAACCAGTTCACGTCTTGAAACAAAAAACGAACGAACAAAAGAACTATTATGCTGCATCATAGTAACATTTGGGGCAAAAACACCTAACCATAGGGAACAGTAGGAATTTACTCTCCATCGGCTCTGACGATGAATGCCGCTGGAACCAATGATATACTATTTATCATATGATAAGCCGATAGAAGCCAAGCTCATGGGAACGTGAAGGATCCACCGATTTGCGAGTTCTGGGATGGCGGGTTGATGGCGACCCACAGGAGCGAGATGGTGATGGCGAGGAGGCCAGACCAGACGAAGACGATGGTCGGCGTCCGTCCTCTCCTTCCCATCAGCCCCTTGGCGAACGGGTACAGGTGAGCCAGCACCCAGAAGCTGAAGAACACACCACCGAGGAGCTTGCTCCACTGAGGGATCTCGCTATATATTGTCCGGCTGAACCCGACAGCAATGGCAATTAGGTTCACCATCATGATGACGATCGGTGGGATCATGAGCGACGTCCACTTGACGATGTAGAGGTCGGCAAACTCGTCGTCTGCTTCATCTCCACCAGATTTGGATGTCAGTGTGAAGGAGATCTCAATACCGGCAATCACCTTGAGAAGGCCCTGAAGCACAGCGGCAAGGTGAGCACTGGTTCCTCCGATAAGCCAGAACTGCTCATTCCTCCACCAGTCCTCCAAACTGATGCCTGACCACTTGATCTCAAGCACCGCAAGCATGCACAACGTTAGAGTGATGATAAGCAGATAGGTGAGGAAGGCCACATTGAGTGTTTTCACAATGAACTGCCCAGAGAAGAGGGACAGCGCTGGCAGGAAGCAGTACACGATGAGGAAGATCGATGTGAAGGGGTAGATGCCAACATTCAGGTAGACAATCCTCTGAAGAAATTTCATCCTTCGGCTTGCAAGCAGCGCGTTGTTGCGGGAGAAGAATATTTCCACTGAACCAGTAGCCCACCGTAGCACCTGGTGGAGACGGTCAGTAAGGTTGATTGGTGCAGTGCCACGGAAAGCATCACGCTTGGTGACACAGTAGACTGACTTCCATCCACGGTTGTGCATCCGGTAACCCGTGACAACATCCTCTGTGACTGAACCATAAATCCATCCAACACGCTGACCCCACTCAGTCTTGTCTTCGTACCAGCATGAGATGACGCTAATAGCCTCAGCAACTGTGGAAGCATCAAGAAGGTCGCGAGGGACAGTGAGAGCACCAGGAGGACGGCCATTCTTGACACCAGGGTGATCAGCAAGCGGGCGCCCTTGGAATTCGGCAATAGGAATAGAGTTGATGAGGAAGTTCGAGTTACCAAACTTCTTGGGAAATGTTGACAGGTTCATTTCCTCATCATCAAAATCTGCCATTCGTAGAGCCCGTGTCTCTTCGGATGCAACTGAGGTAGTCTTGATCTTACGCCTCTGGGGGAAGCAACAGCTGCAGCAGCCACTATGTTCCTTGGAGCGTGGAGGATCAAATCCATATAGAGCAATGCGGCGGAAAAGACAGCCAGTGCCAACATAGACCGGTCCCATGATACCATCCTGCGCGCGCATATTGACATCAAAGAAGACTGTGTTGTGGTTAGCATAGCGATCCGATGGATCAATACCCTCAAATCGTTGTGGGAACTGGACATAGCCAATACGGTCACCACCACGGTCCATCATGAAGCACATGCCTTCACGGAAAGCTTGCGAGTTGTAAACATAGTGGTCACAATCAAGGTTGAGGATGAAAGGTCCATTCGACATGACAGCGGATGAACGGACTAGGGCATTCATTGCACCGGCCTTCTTGTTGTGGTCATAGCCTGGGCGCTTCTCTCGGGACACATAGACCAACATTGGCAAACGGATGTCAACATCAGTGAAGTCAAGAGGTCTGCCTTCTTCGTCACTGCTGCCATACAAGGGATCATCGCTAGGAGGTTTCAGCATTACCTGAAGCACAGAACAGCAGTGATTAAAAGGGCGCACTTTTCCTTGTTCACTACTGGATAGAGACAACAGATTGACATATTGTTACATATAACATACATACAATGAAAACCATGTGTATGTTTCTGGTCAAAAGGAAATTTGTAATTACTTGTGAAAACTTGTCCTAATGCCTATATGCGGCTACCAATCTTGTTCATTTACCAGTATTGAAGCATCATACTTCTGTACCAAAGATGGTTGACCTCTCTCAAGTCTAATGCATTCTCTTTAGGTATAGACGCCACCTTTCAACAAATATAGAAGTGCAAGGAGAAGAAAGGTGATATGAAGATATCTACCTGAATTATTCCAGCATGGTCACCCCGAGTATGCTCAGCAGAGGGTTGAATCCAGGTACCAGGCCAATGTGTGCCATCAGCCATCCAGGTAGCTTTAGCAATTTTAACAGCTTCCACCGCGTCGTCAAGTGCAGCCTCTCGCTGCCTCTTCATGGCCTTGATTTCCTCTCTAGCATGGTATGCGTCGGAGCGGCGGCGGATTGAGTCAGGCAACCCATTGGTCCTGACCTTGAACTCGTCATACTCCCTCTTGACCCTCCTTCTGTCCTTCACAAAATCTGGACGGACCTTGTTCTTGTATGGGTCCGTCTTCAGGTTGAAGTAGCTCTCCGGATTGCGAGGCTCAATGTTGTGTTTGCGACAAAAAGGAACCCACATGTTAGCGAAACTAGCAGCTTCAGCCATCGCTTCAAATGTCAGGAGAGCGCCTCCATCATCAGAAACATAGCAAGAAAGCTTCTCAACAGGATAATCAGCAGCAAGTATGGACAGAATAGTGTTTGCTGTGACCAATGGAGGTTCTTTCTCTGGATCAGCGGTGGACACAAATATATCAAGCCCCGGCAAATCAGATCTTCCAGTAGGATTTGAAGGTGTTGGGGTCTCAAACTTGTCTTTCAGGACAGCAAGGTCAGTTGCTCGGTTAACAGGGCACAACTTTGGCAGCTGGTCCAAGAGCCAAGAAAAGCCAAACCAGAGTTCACAAACAACAGACATTCCCCATAGCCATATAGCATCCTCGTTCTTGTGCCTAACTCTCCACGTGAGGAACAGACCAAGGGCAGCCATGCGGATAAGAATGAGGAGCCTGTGGGAAACACCGAAACCAAGGTTAGCGCACAGGACATTGTTATAAACATTGTGTAATCAGATCTTCTATAACCAAACTCCAAGGAGAATGGAAAAACATTTGTGCCAATGCAATGAGCACTTGTGCTAAAAGCAAAGGATGCCATATAAACATCAGGAACTTGAATACTAAATACTAAGTCTGCAAATTTAATAAAGATGTGATGGTGAGGAAAAAATTTTGTCATATAAATATGATCATCATATTTGTTTGGAAGTTAGGATGAGACCAGAAGAACTCACCTAACCTACTAGACTAAATCACAACAACTGGGACTACTCTACAAATCCTGGTTGAACCAAAGTTTGACTTCAAATGCATTCTAAGATTAATCAAATCAAATGCATCACAAAAACAACGCATTTCCTACGTGATCAATGGACCAAACCAGTCTAATATGTGCACCTGAATCAGAATTTGAACTGATATGCAATGCAAGCCATACACCTGTACGAAGTTAAACCAAAAAAAAAGAGCTATTTTACGGTACCCACCAATTACTATAGACCGTCCATTGTTTCAATCCAATGGATTAGCTTAGCAAGGTTTCAGCTATACTTCATCACATAGTATGAAGTACTGTTACAATAGGGGTAAAACTGTAACTACGTGTGACTTTTTTAAAGGACAATCATAGACAAATAAATAAATTTGAATTGTTGCATAACCCTAACCCGAGAACAAACTTTGACAACTCCTTGATAGTTACCAATTTCTTCTGCCGAATGCATGCGTCTCTGCTTAAATTATTAGTTCAAATTTATATGAAACAAGCAAATTCTTCCATTGAAAGATTGTATGCGGCAATGTAGGATTTGTAACTCTCCATGTCACCTGATGATCGCAATTCATTGATTGCACTGAGTGCGGCAATGTGGGATTAGTAATTACGGCTTATTACTTGATCTATTGATTTCCACAATTGAATGCGGCAACAGTGAATTCGTTGTTGGGCAGCGGCGTAGGAAATTGATCGGGATTTGGATTAAGTTAAACAAGAAGAATCATAACATATATCCTTCAAAAAGTTTTACAGTCAGCACAAAAAGTCTATACTACCCCAGAAAAATCAATTGTCAGATTTAATTTAGAGAAAAAAGTCTATAACACCCAAAAAAAATCGATAGCCAGATTTGATTTCAGCTACCATCCTTTGCTGCTACTAGAATATATTGTAAAAAAGTCCCTAAAACAAAGTATAGTCATATACCTGTATGGGCTAAGGATGCCAGCAGGGATCTTCAGCTTCCGAGTGAGCGGCCTCCATGGCTTGCTCGTGAACTCTGCCGGCTGCTCGTCGGCTCCACTCAACCCACCTCCGCCGGCGCCACCACTTTCCACTTCATTTTCCTTTGGCCAGATGGCATTCCCATACCCATAAGTGCCCTTGGTCTCAAACAGCCACCGGTTGTGATCCCAGTCGCCGGTCTGGCTCCTGGTCATGGCCTTCTGCGACCGCACAATCGATAGCCGCCTCTCCATCCTTGACGCGGCAACGCCGCCCGGCGGCGGAGGCAGCGACAATGTCGGCCTCGCCCCCGTGGCGGCGGCGTCACCGACCAAATCCTCCAGCTCCGTGGCCTTGTACGGCTCCTTGCAGCCAGGGCACACGCCGCCGCCGTTCTTGACGGCGTCGCCGAAGCATTCGTTGCAGATCTTGAAGTCGCACTCGCAGGGCAGTATGTCCTCGCCGCGCTCGTCGCTCATTACCTTGCTGTCGCAGCCGTTGATGGCGCAGGAGGAGCCCTTGGCGCCGGCCATCTGAGGGTGGCTGGCCTCCGACTCGATCACCTTGTCCATGAGGTGGGCGCGCGTGACGCTGTTGAAGCCGCCGGTGAAGAGTGAGTTGGAGACGTACTGCTCCTCCACCCGGGCGGAGATGGCCGGGTCCATGGGCTGGTTGTCTGGGGTGGCCGGGATGTGGACGTGGTAGCTGAGGAACTCCTGCCGGTCCGGCGAGAAGTCGCCGCTGTTGCCGACCTCGCTGTCGAGGTCGTCGCGGGAGTAACTGACGTAGCGCCCGGAGTGCGTGCGGCGGGCGAAGGTCACCATCGGTCGGTCGCCTCCGGCGCCGGAGGCCTTGGCGCGGGCGTCCTCACCGGAAGAGGACATGCGCGAGAGGCGGCTGCTATTGCTGTTGCGGATGACGCCGCCACCACCGCCGCCGTTGGAAGCCATGGTAAGGCAGTAGCGTTGTGGGCTATGGATCGATCACTGGTTGATCTGCGGAGCAAATCCATGAACAAATCAGAATCCTATTTTTCACGTATGAGAGTTAAAAATGGCAGATTTCTGCTCAAAGATTGCAACTTTTACACATGGGAAGCACTTCCTCAAGCAAATCAGACAGCGAGCAAAGGACCAGGCTGAAATCCCGGGTCCAACCAAGATTCAAACATTGGGAGCAACATGACACACCGAAATGACCACGAAAAAGAACAAATCTAACCAAAAAACGTCGTCGCCTTTCCCCCGCAATCCGAAGCAAGAAAAATCATGAACACAAAACTAAACAAGTTCCAGAACATCCTGGCAAACCCAAAGATCGCACCTTTAAGGCCAAAACCCCATCGATTTACCCTAAACCAACGCCGCCACAACGCACACTCTCCCAGATCACCAAATCAAGAAGCACCCACACCCCACGCGCCCATAGATTCAGAACTGTACTAGTGGATGATTCTTACCATTCCACTCCGAATCCAGGACGGGTCAGACCCAGGAAGGAGCGCTCAGAGGCTGGAGTAATGGCGTGCGTACTTGTTTTAGTATGAATGGAAGGGGAACAGAGGGGAGGCTAGTGCTAGTACTAATAAGGAAGCTTTGGGAGAGGTAGAGGCGAGTCCTAGTACTAGTAGAGAGTGGAATTTGGAGCGCTTGGGTTTGGTGAGCACCGAGTAGAGGAAGAGAAGACGAAGTCCGCAGCACCGAGCAAAGTACTGGTAGTCTCTGCTCTCTGGTATAGAGTACAAGAGCAATAGACACCCAGGAAAGCCACAACAAGCATCATTCCCATGGGAGACCGTGAGAGGGAGGAGTGCCAAAAAATTTCAAACAAAAGTAAAGGAGTTCTATTTATTTATTATTGTGTGATTATTTGTTTACTACTAGCAAGATTATTATCATTTTATTGTTTATTTAAGGCTTTTCCTTAAAGCTTCTATTGGCTGCATGGAAGAAAAAGGGTGTACAGGGAAGCGCGTCCAAGGCAGCTGGTGACTGGTGTGGTGACGATCACCGGCCGGTGCATGCGCCGAGTGCTAGGCTTCTTTCTTTGTTCTAGGAATTTTTTTTAATGCTTTTCTGTGTTAAACAAAGAAAGAGATCTGCGTGTTTGGTAATACACTAGCACATCAAGTAACTTGCATTTGACATGCTTTGGTTGGTTTTACAGTCCTCTGTTTTACAGATCGAAATTGCAAAAGAACATATGAAATGTTAGGATTATTTGGTGGTGGTTATCCAGAAACTTTAGCCGTGAAATGTAGAGATTCGGTAATACTTAAACTCTCCATGGTGTGATCTTTTCAAGTAACGGGGCAAGCTCTCTGTGATCTGGAATTTCTCTGCAGAGATCTGGATGAGGTATAGGCTAGCTGTCTTTTCCGTGTGTGTGTGTAATTTCTTTCCTGATATGGATCCACGCCCTCCAAAGTCCAAAAACATACGCCAATAAGGCTTTCTTTAAAAAAAATGCAGGAATTTCACAAGGATTTCGTACAAAGAGTTTAATTCCTGTACAAATTAAGAAAAAAAATCCCGTGTGCAAACGGGTCGGAAGGCTGTCTTTTGTCTGATCACATGAAATCAGGGTAATCTTGGAGAAGGGCAGCAGCCTGTATACGCCGAGTAAGTAAAAGGAATCATCGAGAAGACTTGCTCATGATCTCAGATTATTTACAAGATGCAGAACACAGGAAGAAAATGGTTTTCGTCAAGATGCCTCGTCTCAGCAACTAGTCCTACAAGTGCAGTGGAGTAGTTTCCCTGGGCATTTAGGAGATTTTACCATTTCCAAAGCTGGAACTCCATCTTTCTCCCTTTTCTTTGAAGAAAACTAAATACAAAACTCTAGGAAGTCGAAGGAGCTGTTGAGCATCACTGTCAGTGATGAGAGTTTTTGACCGAGCAGATAAATCCAGCTGCTCCGTCGGTCTTCACATAGACCAAAATACGCGTATAAATTACAGCACACGCTGCAAGTCGTTTTTAAGTCCCGACTCCCGAGTAGATCGGGAGGATTCATACCGTTCATCCCTGGCCCGACAGCTGAACCTAACTAGGATGAGCTAGTACTACTGGCTAGTGTGAAAAGCATCCTCAGCCTGCAGTAGTAGTTCAGGCCCTCCACCGCAATTCAGATTCAGAAACAAACAGCTAGCACGTACCGCTCCTACCTGTCGATTAGCATTCCATATGTTTCGCAATTGATACTCCAGTTTCGTTGTAAGCCAGCTGAAATGGCACGTAACTAGTCTGGACCATGTCTTAGCCGTAGCCAGCTGAAATGGCACATAACTAGTCTGGACCATGTCTTAGCCGTAACATTCATGAATGTTCCCCGGTCCAAAAGCAGCAAAGCATACAAGGAACGGTGTTCCAAATGATGACATTTTTTTTTGTTTTGATAAAAGAGTTCTCCCAATTTCTATTACTCCCCGCTCAAGTTTATAAGATGTATTTCTTTTTGATAAAATATTAAAAATAACTAGATTATCTCTAATTATTATTATCACTAATCACTATGCTTAATGGATGTATATAAAGAATATAAAGTAAAGATAGATATTTATTAGAGGTATAGAGGAAATATCATATCAATTTTACATTAAAATATGAAATACGATCTACATTTATGAATAAGATCGTTCAAAAAATAAGTCCTACAAATTTAGACAGAAACGAAACGTAATAGAAACCAAGTTCTATAAAAGAATCTTACAGAAATTAAGAGGGAGCTAGTACCCCGCTCCCCGCCACCAGGGAAGATGCTAGCACCAAACAGAAGCAGAGGCCTAATAACGTTCAGAAATTCTAAACCGAGGAGAAGCACAACCAACTACAGCTACTCCAAAACCAGAAACTACAAGATTCACCATGCATGTAGACATACAAAAGGAGATCCCGGAAGAGGCACATTCATGGTGTCAGAGCAACTCCAGCAACACTCTCCAAATCTCACTCTCCAAAAGCCACTTTTACATAACTCTCCAAAAAAATCCCTCTCCATATCTCCTCCCTCTCCAACAGCACTCTCCATATCACACTCCCTATTTTATCTCTCCTATATTCTAATCATATTCCACATAACAGTCATAACAGCAACCGTTTTTTTTACCGATAAATTTAAACAACTATATTTACATATGGGAATTTAAAAATTAAAATTTATTGTGAGGATCACATTGTAAATTCGAATGGCTATATTTGAACGTGGGAGTTTGAAATTTGAAATTTTCTGTAACGGATGTCCTGGCCGACGCGGGAGCTCAACGGCAACGCGGATAGGGAGCGGAGAGAGGCTCGCCAGAAGTAGCGAGCCTCTCTCCTCTCGCTATTTTTGGCGAGCGCGATGGAGAGTCTGCTGGAGGCCGACCAACCGGGAGAATCGCTATTTTTTGGAGAAAGGGAGCCGGATGGAGAGAGCTGCTGGAGCTGCTCTCAGGGTCAAGTACCCCAAGAACACGTAGATCCGCCCCTGCACCAGATGATATTTTCTGATGCACTGATCCACCTGCCATAGGAGTCTAGATCTGAAATAATACAACCTTTTTCTAACCCCAACCAGCAACTTATAGAAAGAAAGCATATAAAGAGGGAGACTGGTGAGAGAAGAGTTAATTAGAGTCAGTCTCCCACCAATAGATAATTACTTACCCTGCCACCAACAAGTTTTTCCTTCTATTTTGTTCTCAAGTGCCTTCCCAGTCCATGTTACTAAGCTTTTCCTTATCCAGAGGGATGCCCAGATATTTCAAAGGAAAAGAACCTACATCACAGGATCATATACCACCGTAAGCAATTTGCCTTTTACAGGATCATATACCACTGTAAGCAATTTGCCTTTCAGTTGCTTTACCCAAGCAGTAAAGCTCGCTCTTGTGGAGATTAATCTTCAAGCCAGACATTCACATAGCTCAGGAACCAAACCTAGCTTTAATCAAACCATGTTTCTGACCTTTATCAACCAAAATTGGTAAGGCATCAGCAACTATTTCAAAAAGGAGGGGAGACAGAGGATCCCCCTCTCAATCCCTTGTGAGTCTTGAAGTAAGGCCCCACCTTATCATCCTCTGATCAATTTTATAACCCAATCACACTGCACATCAGGAAAACCCTTTAATTTCATTACTTGGTAGACAAAAGGCCATTTTATTTTGCCATAAGATTTTTCAAAGTCAACTTTAAAAAGTAAGCCAGATTTTTTATTCTTACTACTAACTGAGTTCAAAGTTTCGTGAAGCATCGTAGCACCTTCCATATATAAATCTTCGGCGCTGCCTGCCTGCCTTCTTATGTTCTTCAAATTTTCAACTAGTAGTAAAGTACTAGCATAAACAACGCTTTGGAAGAATTCTTGACACGGTACGGCAAGGTCACCACCGATCACATTCACATGAGGTTACAGATTAGCTGGCTGTGTAGTTTAGATGTAGTTTAATCACCGCTCCCCATGTGGCACTACGCCATGCATGTTCATCAGATATAGGCTAACATCGGACGGAAGAATAACAATAGATTTTGCTATACTTAAATTTTTCATTTCGTAATGTTTCTTCCTCCATTAGATCAGCTGGATAGCTGAATTACTTTATAATAAAATCGGGCTGTGTGCTTTTGCCGAGGCTGGAGACAACTCCATTTTCTAAAAAAAATCAGATATAGGCTATAGATAGCGTGTGATTTTAATTTTAATTTTGTTTTAGTTTCGATGATAAATCAACCAAGCACTGGGTTGTGTACGTCATACATGAGGGCACAGATCGATGGATGGCGACCGATCGACCGGTTGGCATACGCAATTATATACGCCTGCTGTACGCTATGGTTTGTACGCGCGTTTGCCCTGGTCTCTGCAGGTCGTCCAAGCTTAGCTGGTCTCGGCGCAAGAATTAGGGGAAACTTTTCACATAAAAAATAATAAAAAATGGTGGTGTTAAGTTTGACCTAGCGGCTAGTGATCAGATTTTTGCTTAGTTGGCAGCGTAATTAATTCTATGGATACTAGCTGAGGTGGAGGGTTGGGACTACCCTAATGCTAATTGGAGTTGTTAATTGCATCACATGCATGCTTGCAGGAGATGTAGTTATATATACTAGGTTGGATTGCGCGCGATGCCGCGCCGCGAGGAAAAAATCTGGTTGATGACAACCTTCTTTTGTCGAGTCTAACACCCAAAATCCTGTAGATCGAATTGGGGAAAAAACTATAAAGATACAACCGTGCACATATTTTTCACTCCGGAAAATATCAGAAACCGAGTTACGGGGGAAAAAAAAGAGATATAGAGTTGTAGAAATATCTCCTTCGACGAATTACTGAAAAAATATTGGAGATAGTCTAGAGGAAAAAGGGCGAAAAATTATTAGAGATGATAACCTTCTTTTGTCGAGTCTAACACTCTACGCGCTCGCCGAGTAACAATATCGAAAATATTTTTCCCGAGAAAAACGGAAAAAGGATCTAAATGTAAGGAGCAAGGACCTATTTGTTATGTTTTTGGACCTGTCCGCTATTCTGAAAAATAAGAAAAGGGCCTACTCGCGATTTGAATTTAACGCGGGTTTTTTCCGTAAAACAACGCGAGAGGGACCCGAACGCAAAAAAAAATAAAAATCTTCCCCTCACAAAAAATCGCCAAGGACCTATTCGTAATCCACGGGGACCTATCTGTAATTTGAAGAAACAAAGGGACTTTTTCGCAAAAATGGCTAGGGGGACAGGTGGCCGGCTGTCTGGCCGGCAATTCCAGGGGCTGTAAGATGGTTTATATTAGGTGAGCATAGCTAGCCCATGAACATGTGCCTGCATGCGTTCCTCGCATCTTAATTCTCCGGTAGCTGCTAGCGATCGAGTAAGTGGATATCAATCGGCAGATATCACGCGTTGCTTTTCACCAAAGCTAATTAAGCCGACGCTGTCTGGTAGGATTACGTGATTAAGTACGTGTATGTTCAGTTGCTGGCTGCAGCTATATATATATCGTGCTATGTCGTAATAAAGAAATTAAACAACGCCTCCAGCAAGGCGCTGACCGACCACATATTATTTCATGCATGCAAGCACATGCACAGCTACGTATGCTCGTGCAACCGATCGACCTAGCTACAGCTTATCGAAAAATGAATTGTATCTCCTGATCGAGATTACACGTATATATAGTGATCGATTCACGTACATATGTATTGCATGCTTACGTGACACGCATACACATGATGACGGGCTTGAGTTAAAAGATTATTAATTTGCTGTACATATATCATTGACGTATTGGATTAATTATGGTTAAGTCGTAAGTATTTGGATCGAATTGGCATCGCTGTCTTGTTCGAATCGGTCAGTGACTTGGTGTAGACAGCACACGGCACATCACGATCGAGACCAAGTCGTCAACTACTAGTTAATCTTGTATTTTCACGAAAGCATGCTGCAGGCACCGATCGAGTTCAGCCTTTTATTTTTGGAAGCTGAATTCAACCAAAATCGATCAGCTGGCTTCCTATATAGGAAAATGTCGATCGATGTGTCTCGTTTATGTCTTGGCCTGCCTATCCTCTACCCAAAAAAATGTATTTCAACGAGCGAGCTACTACTAACCTGAGAGGTATATATGTAGTCCACCGATCCATTCAAGTGTGACCTATATATGCTTGATTTAGGCTGTGTTTGGCACAGCTATAGCTCTACTAGATCTGTGGACAGATCTAGTGAAAACTGGATATTTCTATCTCTACTAGATCTATGGAGTTAGAGCTGTGATTATATTAAGAGTGTTTAAGTGGGACATTTTATTTATATTTTAAACTAAAAATATAAACTTAATTTACTTTATTTTAGCCTACAAGTTTCAAATCCGATATGACGGTAGGATCTGAAACTCTACCGATCAGGGCTTTAGTGTCAGCTTGAGCGATGTTGCTGCTTGTTGGATATGCCGGATCATTAGGGCATGTACAACAGTCTAGATAGCTGCTGTCTGTAAGTGTATGCCATGTCACATAAAGACAACAAAACAGACAACTTCTACAATGGTTTGTCTGTTGGGCAGTCTATAAACTAATTAATTTATGCATGGGCCCATAAATTACTGTGATCAAGCATGGGTATATAGACGGCTTCTTTCCTACAACGGGCGACGGAGCCGTCGTTTTGCATCGGAGCACGGGCCACTGCCGTCCTTTCGCGAAGAGACGGCAAGCGCCTCTCTCCTCATTAATTCTATGCCACATAGGATGATAAAGATTATGTGGCAACTTACAGACGGCTCATTAATTACTGTTGTACATGCCCTTATTGGACCACCGAAAGGAATTAAGATGTGAAATAATGCACCGGTCAGTGTTAATTATGTGATCCCAATTCTATTTGACGATGAAAGGACGGAATGCGGTAGCGGAGCAGCCGGCATGGATTAGGCCATCTTTTTTTGTATGGATTAATTAGGCCATCGGCCTTTTGGATTTGTTTCCATCTACGACTTCAAATTGTTAATTATGTGATGCTGAAATGTGACACTACAGTGTCAGGGCACAATGATTTTAAATATATGAATTCACGCAAAATTTGGGTATATTTTTCAAAAGTTTTGGCTTTAGGGTATATATTTATATATAACAATTCAAATGAAACACATACCTATAAAAAAATAGACTTGAATTCAAAGATTTAGATCACATGCTTTGCTGATTTATATATATATATATATAGTCAACACATACCTACAATCAAACTATCCTAAAAAAGTAACTCTAGTTTAATTTGAATTTAATTTCAAACTTGTTTGAACTAGTTATTAAACTAGTTAAACTTGACATCCAAAGAATTACAAAATTTTTTGCACGTGGTACATAGAGAAAATACCCATTTTATACCATAATGTCTAGACATCATGGTATCCTCGTAGCTAGGGGTGCAAACGGATCGGATACGGACGAATTTCGCTCATTCCGTATCCTATTCTAAATTTTTTCTCGGATATAGAATCGGATATGGACAGTGTCGGATTCGAATACGAATACGGATTACTTCGGTCGCGAATACGGAGCGAATCTGGATCGTTCGGATACGGTTAGTCTCGATTCTGAATAGTTAGTCGGATAATGCGTGAAAGCGAAACCATATATGTCGCGCATATTAAATACACAAAACTTTACTAGAACCTTGGAGACATATAAGCGTTTCAAATTCAATAATAGTTGACTTCCCTATATAAGAATAATATGCAGCTAAGTATAATTCCAATCATCATATGAACTTATATGATGTAGAATGTTTATGTTTATCGGATCTGTTATCGGATATCTATTGCACTCATTTACACTGATATTTTTCGGATATCTCGGATATGCGGATATGGATCGGATACTTCTCTTCCCATATCTTACCCTATATTTTTTTCGGATAGGCAGATTCGAATCCGGATATAACCGGATATCATTTTTTCGGATTCGAATCGGATTTTAAACGAATTCGGTCTTCGGTCGGTCGGGAATTATCCGCTCCGTTTGCACCCCTACTCGTAGCTCGGCTCCATGTACCGAAGGAGGAAGGAATATATAATAGTTGTTCTAAGGAGGAGGTGTAGAATAGTACGAACTACTATACACACATACGGGATTGGGTGGATTGTAAAATCCCCTGCTTACAGCTTGGTGCTCTCTTCATATAATGATTGCCATTATGCTCTATGGTTTTTTTTCATAAAAATTTTGTACCTTAAAATCCCTGTCTCACAATCTCGATAATTGATCTTTGTTATTTGCCGTAGTGCGTGATAACCCGCTGTTCGAGGACGACAACTCCAATCGAGTTGTTCAGTGTTTATCTAGTTTAGTTCAGTTATTAATTGGTACTCCCTCCGGTCTTCAAAAACTTGACCTTGAAGCATTTTGTACAAATTATGCAAAAAATTGATGTTGAGGGAATTAAGGGTTATCTAGACTCTTTTGCCCCTGCTTTTAGTACAAAACTACAATGGTATGCATGCAATTTATGGCTGCCTCTTTTCCAAAGCTCTCTTTGATACTTGTAAGTATGTTGCGGCTGAGTAAATTGGACTGTTGGGATTCTTATACCGTGATTACATATAGACTTTCTAGCACTAGCTACTTGATCTGGCTGAACTAGTTGTAGGACTACTTCGTCAGCAACATGGAACATCAAGAAAATGAGAGTTCGTAGCAAATGGAAGAAAATAAAGTTAAATTTGCTCATTTAGATTTTCCTTGTTCTATCCCTCATGGTCATCTTCCTCTATCAACACCATGATACCCCACCAGGTTGTTGCCGTGCAAGCTTATGCCGTCGCCGGTGAAACAACTGCTGTCGCTTTCATCGTTGCCCTCACCAGCGAAACAACTGTCGTTTGCGTGGGAGGGCGATGAAGCTAGAACAGATTTTGTTGAAGATTCGCTTGAACCTGAAGTCGTCCGAGACTCGCTTGAACCTGCTAAATGGCGTTTACCAGATGTGTCGGGGATTGGATATACTGTACCAAGACGACCACCGAAGCCCGGCGCCAACCGACCATGCTCTTGCCGGATGGCGCCAGAGACCGACCGTGTAGCGGCTCACGGGCTACCCCATCCTCGAGCGAGCCAAGCTCGGGGCTCGCGACAAGGCGACGTGGCATTAAATGCGCGCGGCTCGAGGATCGCCCGCCAGATCTGTATTTGCCACGGTCCGCGCCACCTGGTCTGCGCCCATTGTTCCCACGTCGCGTGGTACCGGGTGGTGGCGCGTCTGTTGACTACGACGTCCTCTGATGAGCGCCCTGTAATAAATAACTTTGTCTCCTGTAAATCCCTATAAATACCCCTCGCACGATGTCTTCGAGGGTCGGTGGCTTTTGGTACCACGACATCGAGACCCGAACTTGTTCCTTGGAGTCCTTAGGCTAGCTCAAGGCTCCTCCGAGCAAGCACGTTGTAACTACTCCATACTCATTAGTGAATCCTTTGGACGAGGGTTGTTATCTCCTCCGTGAGAGGCCCGAACCAGACCAAAAACGACCCCTGTGCGCTTCCTGATTGTCTTGTCCACCTCGATCCGTAGCTCGGCACACCCTTGGACGTATAGCCCTTGCGGGAAAGGGGCCCTAGGTTGATCCCCCATTCAACAAGTAAGCTCGGCGAAGGACCCCTGTCCCGAATCGTCGACAGATGGCGCCGTCCGTGGGGACCGACTGAAGTCCTCCTGCAAGGAATCCCTGAGGATGCCAAACTCGCAAGACAATCAAGACCTCTGCGTCTTCGACGACGTGGAGGACGCCGACATGTACTACGCCAGCGACGGCATGGGTGGTGCGGTCGATCCGGAAGGCCACATCGAAACCAGGAGTCTTTCCCCGGTGGCGCAGGTACGAGAGCATTTCCTCTCGCTCGCGCCAGATACCTCGCTATGGGATGAATCTGGCGGCGTGACGACGGTCGGACTACCCCGACCGCCTCGAGCTCGGCCAAGGACCGCGTCGACGACACCACCTCAACGTCGCCCGTCGTAGATCTGGTCCTCCGCGCGTCTGCATGGCGGGAAGGGAGGACGACCACGAACGGTTTGTCTCCGGCCCTTCTCTCGCCCGGCTCAACGACGGCGAGCACCGAGTCCCCGGCGCGGACGGCGGTTGTCCACCACCAACCCGGTGGCGGAGCTGCACGGGGCGGAGACCGAGCTCGCAAGGACCCGGCTACCACTCCCGAGTCTGGCGCGCCGCCCTTCAAGGTCGCCTCCGATGCTCCTCAGGCGCCGAGCGACCAGCGCCATGGCGGCGATCGTCGCAACCTCGAACCGCCAACCAGCGGACTGGCGGCCATAGGGGCCCTCGTGGCGAAAATATGGAAAAGCTTGTCGCCGACGCCGGGCCCCATCACCGCCCGGTGTTGGGGCCCGGATGTTTCGGGGCGCTAAACCGCATTCTCGCCCGGGGCCTCCCGGCCATGCTCGGGGAACCTGCGGCACCATCAACACCATGAGGATGCTCGGAGCACTTCCCGGCGACCTCACGGGCTCACGGACATGCCCGGCCCGCCCGCGAGCGCTCCGTATGTTCCACATCGAACCCGCCGCCGCCGCACCGCATGAGGGCGTGTTCTCTCGCCTCGCCTTACGCGCTAAGGACGCTTGGGTCCTTGCCGCCACGGCAAATCACGCCCGGAGGGCTCGCCATGATGGCCCGGCGTTCGGATGCCGGGCTTTCTCGGCGTCCCTCCGCGACGTCAAGTGGCCGGGCAAATTCAAGCCCGGCCACGTCGAGCGCTTCAACGGGACCCAAAACCCCGACGAATTCATCTCGATCTACTCCACCGCCATCCTGGCGGCCGGCGGGGACGAAGGGGTCATGGCTAACTACCTCCCCACGGTCCTCGACGGCTCCGCCAGGACTTGGCTCTTTAACCAGAAGGAGGGATCGATCCGTTCGTGGAGGCAGCTCTCGGAGGCCCTCATGGCGAACTTTCAAAGTTGCTACACCCGCCCGGGCAACGAGCGCGACCTCGAGCGGCTCATCCAAACGGACAAGGAAACGCTGCGCGACTTCGTCCAAAGGTTCATAAAGGTAAGAAACTCCATCCCGAGCATCTCGGACGAAGCGGTGGTCCGGGCCTTCAAGTTCGGGGTCCGTGACGTCCGCTTCACGCAAGACTTGGAGATTCACCCCAACCTGTCGGCCAACGAACTGTTTCGTATGGCCGACCGCTACGCGAACGCCGACGAAGCAGTGCAATGGAAGAAAGCGCTCGATGAAGGCAAGCTACCGCCTCAGCCCGGTCTGGAAGGCGCCTCGAGCAAGAGGCCCTCGGGCCCCGCGGAGAAGAAGATCAAGAAGAAGAAAAAGTCGCGCGCACCGGGCATGGTCGCGGCCGTCGAGCAACGACCGGCTCGTGCCCCACCTTCGGCGGAATAGCAGGGCGCGGCTTGGCCGCCCATGCAGCCGCAACACCGACCAGCGCCAGGATGACCAAGGTCGCGACGACCAGGGTCGCGCCGAAGAGGGCGCCACGGCGCACCGCCGCCCGCTCCATCGTGTAGGTCACGACCTTCCAATCAGAGAACTTGGGCATATCGCCTGGAGAAATTCTACAGGGGCGAGGGCCCCATGCCGGCTCTCCCGAGCAAGGGGGAGAGCAGCAAGGGCAAGGGCCCCGCTGACGGCGACGACGACATGGATTACCAGGAGCCCCATAATCACATCGCCGTCATATTCGGCGGCTCCTCGGCCTACAAATCCCGAAGGGACTTAAAGGAGGCCGCCCGGGAGGTCGGCCACATCACCCAGGGCAGGCCCCCCGTACAGCAGCTCAGGTGGTCCGAGTTGCCCATCACATTCTCCAAGGACGATTGTCCCCTTGGAATGACCAAACCCCAGAAGCTCCCGTTGGTCGTGAGCCCGACCATCAACAACGCAAAAGTTGGCCGGGTCCTCATCGATGGCGGGAGCTCCTTGGACCTCATATCCGTTTCGGTCCTGGACGAGATGCAGGTCCCTCGTTCCAAGATCAAGAGCGTCGCCGTCCCGTTCTTCGGGATCGTCCCCGGCACCTCGATCAAGCCTTTGGGCCAGATCGTCTTGCCCGTAACATTCGGGGACACAGCGAATTTCCGGACCGAGCCAGTCAATTTCGAAGTCGTGGACTTTAGATCGGCCTACAACGCCATCCTTGGCAGGCCCGCCCTCTCCAAATTCATGGCTGCCACGCATCACGCCTACCAGTGCCTAAAGGTCCCCGGACCCAAAGGCGTCGTCACTGTGAAGGGCGACCATAAGGCGGCCTTGAGCTGCGACGAAGTCCTCGACATGGTCGGGCGGTGCCCAGCCCAGCCCGACCAGCAAGCCGGTGCCTTCCCGGCCTAAAGTTGCCCTCCAGCCCGGAGGAGAAACCAAGGCGGTCCCTCTCAACGAGGCTGACCCGTCCAAGGTCCTCCATTTGGGGTCCTCCTTGGACCCCAAATAGGAACTCGAGCTCATCACCTTCCTCCGGAGGAGCTCGGACGTGTTCGCCTGGGAACCGTCCGATATGCCCGGGGTCCCAAGGGAGGTGATCGAGCACAGTGGTATTGACGACAAAAGACTCTGTCGTCCGAGGCTCAGCGATTTTCCCGGAAGCAGCAATCATCCGGAAGAACTCGACAAGCTCCTTAAGGCCGGCCGTCGAGAGGTCGCACACTGGAGTGGTGGCAAATCCGGTCATCGTCAAGAAGAAGGGGGCAAGTGGCGATGTCGTCGACCACTTTGGGTTAAACGCCGCATGCGAAGGACAACTTCCCTACGCGCGATCGACCGGTGGTGGGCGCGCGGCGAATCCTGTAATGAGCTCGGGCGATATTCGGGTTATCACCAGATTAGCTTGCTTCGGGGACGAGGAGAAGACTTCCTTCATCACGCCCTCGCACGCGTTACGCTACGACCATGTCGTTCGGTCTGCGAACGCGGGCGACCTTCGGCGCTTGATGCAAAAGACCTTCCGGAGCAGATAGGCGGAACACGGAGGTATATGTAGATGACATCGTAGTTAAGAGTAAAATCCTCGGGCCATATATCCGACCTCGAGGAGACCTTTTGTAATCTCCGTAGGCATCGAATAAGGCTTAACCCGAAAAGTGCGTTTTGGTGTAAAATTCGGTAAAGTGCTCGGGTATATCATCGGTCGCAGGCATCGGCGCCAACCGAAAAAGATCGAAGCCATCGAAAGAATCGACCCCAAACTCGTTAAAGGAGATTCAAACCCCGACCGGACGAATGGCGCTTTAAGCCGCTTCATTTCTCGGTCGGGGAGCGGCTTGCCCTTCTTTAAGGCGCCTGTAAGCATAGCGGTTTCACTTGGAATGACGAGGCTAACCGCTCATTCGAGGAGCTAAGCGAGACTGTCCAACCCTCCGATCCTCGCCACGCCAAGGTCGGGGAGCTGCCATGTACCTCGCGGCGCCCCAGTCGTAAGCGCGGTCTGTGATAAGCGAGAAGGACGCGGCGTCCGGTATACTCGTCGCCGAAGTGTTGCACGGACCAAAGGAGCGTTACCACGAGGTCGAAACTCTTATACTCATTGTCGTAGCATCAAGGAAGTCGCGCCACTACTTCAAGCCCACAAGGTCGTTGTCGACCGACTTTCCACTTAGGGAGATCCTAAGAAATTTGGGCGCCAATGACGGATAGCGAAGTGGGCCATGGAACTCGCGAGTTCGATGTCCACTTCTCGCTCGACCGCGATCAAATCTCGATTCTAGCGGACTTCGTGGTAGAATGGGCGAACCCCGCTTGACCCACCACCAGGACCACGAATCGAGACCGGTCATTGGACTATGTACTTCGACGGGTCCCGAGCTTTCGAACGCTCGGGGGCTGGCGTTGTACTGGTATCCCCCCAAGGGGAACAGCTCCAGTACGTCATTCAATTACACTTCCCCGCAACAAACAATGCGGCGGAGTATGAAGGCCTCTTGGCCGGACTCCGAGCGTCCAAGGCGCTCGGAGTCCAGAGACTGACTGTGAAAGGTGATTCACAGCTGGTCATCAACCAAGTCAACAAGGAGTATCAGTGTTCCGATCGCTCAATGGCGCTTTACTTGGTTGAAGTGAGGAAGATGGAGCGGTACTTCAGAAATTTCGAAGTACTCTACATCCCCAGGAAGGATAATTCCCTGGCCGACCAACTTTCCAAGGTCGGTTCCTCGCAGGTGCCCGCCCCTCCGGGGGCGCTAGTCGAGAATCTACACAAGCCCTCCATTCCCTCAGAGAGGAGGCACCAACCAGATGCCCGCCCACCGGGCGCTAGCCGAGCATCTGCAAGAAGCCCTCCATTCCTCTCAGAGGAGGCATCGAGGCGTCGGCAACGTCTCCTTCCTCGAGCAAGGTGCGGATTGGATGGCGCCATTCATCGAAGATTTCGCCCATGGGACATTGCGAGGAAGAAGCCGAGCGTTCATTTGCAAAAGCGGTCATCTGTCTACAAGGTGGTAGACGGCGCCTTATGTCGCAAAGGGCACTTGAGTCTCTCCAAGTGCATATCCCGGAGGAGGCGAGTTCCTTCTCCGAGATATCCATGAGGAATGTGGAGCCCACTCGCCCTTCCGGGACTTCGTGAGCAAGGCATTCCGGTTGGGATACTATTGGCCAACAGCGCTAGACGACGCTCGGGCGATCGTGGCAACTTGTCGGGCGTGCCAGTTTCACGCCCGTAAGTCCCACCAGCCGGCCTACGCACTGCAAACCATCCCACTCTCATGGCCATTCTCGACCTGGGGGGCTGACATCCTCGGGCCTTTCCCCCGTGGTCGAAAGGGTTGTAAATTCTTGCTCGTCGCAATCGACACTTTCTCTAAGTGGATCGAGGCCGAGCCCGTTTCAACCATTTCGCTCAAGCGACCAAAAGATTTTTCCTTGAGAATGTGGTGACGCGCTTTGGGGTACCCAATCGCCTCATCACAGACAACGGCACCCAGTTCACCAGCGAACTGTTTCAAGCCTACTGCGAAGACATTGGCACAAAAATATGCTTCGCCTCTGTAGCCCATCCGCAGAGCAATGGAGCAGCCGAAAGAGCGAACGGCCAGCTACTCCAAGGGATCAAGAAAAGAGTCTTCAGAGACCTTTCCCGACAAGGCGGGTCATGGGTGGACGAGCTCCCTTCCGTCCTTTGGTCGGTCGCATTACCGCATAAGCCGAAGCTACGGCGAGACGCCCTTCGGCTAAATCACGGCGCCGAGGCCATCCTCCCCGCCGAAATCATGCTCGGGTCCCCAAGGGTGCACCTGGCCGACGACATCCACCAAGGTCGCGAGCGCCGCCTCGACCTTGACCTTACCGAAGAAACTCGCCTAAAGGCACGGCTCCGGTCAGCCACCTACCAGCAAACCCTTCGCAAGCACGCGGCTAAGTCCATTCGGCCTCGAGCTCTACAGGTTGGCGACCTTGTCCTGCGTCGGATTCAGGACGCGTCAAAGGCCAACAAACTCTCCCCCAAATGGGAAGGCCCATTCACGGTCGTTTCGGTGTCACGCCCGGGGGCTGTCCGCCTTACGACGGAGGATGGCCGCGAGCTCGCTAGTTCATGGAACATTGACCAGCTGCGCAAGTTCTATATCTAAAAGCTCATGTTCCACTTTCTGCACTATGCTATAAATTCACGACCGTTCGCATCAATGTGACCTTTTGTTCGTCTAAACACCTCTCACTTAGCAGATCTCGGACGGCGTAGAATAGCGCAAGGTACTACGACCAACGCCTACCGCTAAAAGATTACCACTAGAGGCGCCGGTCTCAATAAGTCGACCTTGGTCCGATAGTTATCATCGCTTGCGATACAAGTCATAAGCAGACGCCCTTTTGGTCGGTACAAAGCTTAGCTCGGACGCAAGACACGGTCGCCGCACACCATGTCCCAAAAACAGCGCGCCCTTCCTCGCACGACCATGCTCATGGGTTAGGCCCATGCGTGCCAAAGTGTTGAGAAGTTTTGAGCCACGTTGGTTTTTCTACACCGACCTAACCCACGCTTGTCGCCGGATAGGCCGATGCTTGGTTGGAAGTATAGTGTCGCGCTCTATCTCGTCTCTCCTCTGAAACAAACTCGTGCTCGCAACTCGGTGCACGAGTTTCATTCGCAGGGGGCTCGGATAAGGCGTGACATCGGCGAAAGTGTTTTTGGTCGCTAAGTCACGACTTGTCGCAAAGCACGCCTCGCTCTTAAGCATTATCTATTCATTACAGAAAAGCAAGAGAAAGATCAAAAGAAGAAAGAAGCGCCACCATCGACACAACATTCGAGTAAAGCGGCATATAACCCTACACACCCAAGCGCCGCCCCCTAAGTGTGCAGAGCTTCGCTTATAGTCGGCAATCTTGGTCTCAAGATCGATCACCTTCCGCCGGGCGTCCACGACCTTCTTGGGCTTCTCATGAGTGCGCCGACCTCGTCCTTTTCTTGGTCGGCCAGGCGGCGGGTTGTATGCGCACAAGCGCTCGGTTCGCCACCTTAGCTTCGAGGGCTCGAGCACGTTGGTTTTCTTGTTCAAACCTTGCTCGAGCCCGAGAACCTTATCCCGACTAAGGGCGAGATCTTCCTCCAGCTGACCAGCTTTCCGCCTCCACTGCTCTAGCTCTCCCGTGGCCTGGCACGACACCTCAAGCTCGGCCACCTTGGTCTCCAGGGTCCGAGCATACTGCTTCCCCTGTTGAAGCTCCTGATCGAGCCCCTGAACCCGGTGTGGCTAAGGGCAAGACTCTCCTCCGCCAGGCTAGCCGTTTTCTTCCACTGCTCCAGCTCTTGCTCGAGATCGAGCACTTTCTTCTCGGAGGAAGCAGCGCCCTCCTTGGCCTGGCGGGTGGCGGACCTTTCCTGCTCGAGCTCTTGTTCGAGCCCGAGGATCTTCCCCTTAGCCTCGACGACTTCTTGCTTCGCTCGCGGCATCTTTTCACGATTATGGTATCCATGAGCTTGAGGTCGCCCACCTTCTCCTCGGCCTAGTGGTCCGGGCTTCGCTTTCTTCATATAAGCGGGCCAGGGTGTCGGGGACAATCAGCACTTCCTCAAAATTGGCCAAAGACTTTTTAAGAAGCTGCGGGCAGGGAAACTTTAAGCGGGATCCCACGAAAACCAAAGAAGGAAAATTACCGCGGTAGCAGAGCAATTCTCACCTCGGCAACGTCGGTGCGCAGATTCTCCCGGAACTTCTCATAAATCTCCCTCGCCTGAATGTCGCCGGAATCCGGCAGAGGTGTGCGCACAAGCCCGGAGTCCTCGAAGAAGGGCGGGTTGTCCGAAACTGGCGAGTCCTCCTCCTGGGGACGTTGTCTGTCCCGCGGCACCAAGGCCCACTCTTGAGCGGCGCTTCCGCTCGGGGTCCGCTCGCTATCCTCCCGAGCATGTTGTTCGCTCAGGGCTTCGCTATCCCCCCAGGCAGGCGGTTCGCCCGGAGCGGGTGCCGTCTTATCCCGGGCAGGCATTTCGCCCGGGAGCCCCGTGCCCTCTTGAGCAGCCCCTTTGCCCGGAGCTGCGGGGTCGGCCTTTTCTCCTCGCCGTGCTTTCGCCGCTGCTCCGCGCCCGGCCATCACGATGTCGGCGGCGGCGAATAGCACGCCCGCTAAGGCGGTGGGCAAGCTCATGAGCTATTTGGCGGCGATCGGGAAGGCCCTACGGGCTATTAACCATCCACGTCGGTGAGTGGGGTTAGCCCGGGGCAAAACAAAGAGCGAAGGGAAACAGAGCAAGGCGAGGATCGACGCCCACCTTTGGCGGCCCTTCTTCGTCGTCATAGTGAGTTCGCCGCCGCTAGACCACGGCTCGGCCGCCTTTTCGGCGGCTGGGTGATCTTCGCCCACTTAGGGTCAACAGCCTCCATGTCGACCCCTCCGGCGTCTTTTTCCGGATGCGGGCATGCAGTTGCGAGAGGCTTACCGACCGACGATCCCGAACTCTCGAGCTTTAGTAGCTCGTGCGAGTTGGTCTTTCGTCTCGGCAAGCTCCCTCTTCAGCGCCTCCCGCTCGATCTGCACCATTCCCTTGATCAATCTTCCCTCCGCCGCGATTTGTTCGATTTGAACTTCCAGGCTATAATTCTCCAGCCAAAGCCTCAGGCGGCTTACCTCCTCCACGCGATCGGCGTACTCCATATGCCGCTTCGGAGGGTTCCCCGGCCCGGTCGCGTGCCTCTTCGACGTCCGGGTACTCACCAGTGGCGCGGTCGGCCTTTTGCTCCTCCCCTTTTTGGCCTTAGCCGCGGGGACGAGCACCCCGCTGCTGCCCACTTTGGATTTGAGCTCGGCCACGCCCAGCTCCAAGGCGAGCTTCTCCTGTCAAAAGGAAGCGGAACGCCGTTAGGAAGGCGCGGGTGCTCTCCCCGTGCGCCAAATGCTCAGTAAGACTCGGACGTTCTCCCCGAGCATAAATGACCAGGGGTACTTACCACACTGCCTCGCTCGAGCACGTTCAACGGGACTTGGAGTTTCTTCTCGAGCTCCTTGCCCTTGGGGGACCCAAACATTTCGCCGACCCTCTTCTCCACCCAGTCGAAGCCCGGGGCTGCAATCGCGACGCGCAAAATGTCATCGCAAGTTCGAGCGTCACAAGTGAAGCTCACAAGTGAAGCGAAGTTGTCACGAATGGCGAGGGCATACCCGATTCGGCCTCACGGGTGAGGTCGTCCCACCCGCTGATCTTGAAGAAGGGGTGCACTCTCCTCCGCAGCGGGGATATCCTGTTCCGGAGGAAGTCGCGGACGATGTCGCGCCCGGTCAACCCCATGTTCGTGAGCTCGTGGATCATCATCAGGACCCGCTCCTCATCGGGGGTGGCCGTCGGGCGCGGTGTCTCGCTGGCTGGGCCGCCGCCGATCAGATAGCGCAATGAATCGTCTGCGCCTCCGCAAGTAGAACCAATGGTCGGCCCAGCCCGAGACGGAGTCCTTGAGGGTGAAAACGGGAACTCAGACGGCGGCGGTCGCAAGCGGAAATATAGGGCGCCGGTGGCGGAAGCGCCGCCGGTGAAAAAGGTTGTAGAAATGGAGGAAGAGACTTGGTGTAGGAAGGGTGCCCACGAAGCCTTCGCAGAGATGGGCAAAGATGTTCAAGACAAGGATGGAGTTGGGGTTCAGATGGGTGAGCTCACACCGGCACTGCGTGAGCACATCCTCCAGGAACTCGCTCTCCGGCAGCCGGAGCCCATTGACGGTGTAGAGGTCGCAGGTGACCATCTCGTCGTCGTGCGGCGCCGGGGCCCCCTCGCCCTCCGGGATCCTCCAAGTGGGGGCATCCAGGTACCCGAGATCCTCCAAAGCCCGGAGCCTCTCCACCGTGATCTTGCTCGCCCCAAACCGCGCCATGAGAAGACTTGGAAAGATGAACCGCCGCGGCAAAGAAGAGAAGTTTGGAAGCCGTCGAGGTTTCTTTGGCGGAGCGCTTATCGCGAGCAGTGAGAATAAAGGAAGGAAAACAAATGAAGTGTTCCCGCCGGTTATTTCTAGGCGGAGGTCGAACGGGTCAGAACGGTTGCCGATTGCGACGCGTGGCGGCACGTCCCCGGCAGTTCGACCGGCGCGGTTCCCCAAAATCTGTCGAATCGCGCCATGACGCCGTGGGGAAGGAACCGCCACTAATTTTTCCCGCCCTCCCGGCGTTATTTAGCTCTAAGCCGACCAAAGTGCGCTTTCGGCCTCAAGGGAGCGCCTCTCCGAGCCCGATCGCTCGGAAGCCGCAGCAGGCCTTTTTCGTTGCGAGACCCTTTTTCCCGAGCTCGGTAGCTCGGATGTCATGCATGGCTTTTTTTTCCACCGTGAAATCTCCGCCCCGAGCATGATTGCTCAAGCACATGTGCGCCACACAAGATTCCTCACCCGAGCAAGGGCAGCTCAGGCGTCATGCAGTAGGTCTTCGCCGCATGACTCCAATCCCTCTTTAAGAAGTCTAGAGGCTTAAGGCGGGGGGCCTCAGCAAGGCCTGTCCCCCCCTTTAGCCTCGGGGGCTAGCTGTCGGGGATTGGATATACTGTACCAAGACGACCACCGAAGCCCGGCGCCAACCGACCATGCTCTTGCCCGGATGGCGCACAGGAGACCGACCTTCGTGTAGCCCGGCTCACGGGCTACCCCATCCCCGAGCAGGCCAAGCTCGGGGGCTCGCGACAAGGCGACGTGGCATTAAATGCGCAGCGGCTCGAGGATCGCCGCCAGATCTGTATTTGCCACGGTCCGCGCATACCTCGGTTCTGCGCCGCTGTTCCCATCGTCGCGTGGTACCGGCGGTGGCGCGGCTCTGTTGCACTACGACGCCCTCTGATGAGCGCGCCTGTAATAAATAACTGTCTCTCAGAATCCCTATAAATACCCCTCGCACGATGTCTTGAGGGTCGGGCTTTTTGGTACCACGATATCGAGACCGAACTTGTTCCTTGGAGTCCTTAGGCTAGCTCAAGGCTCCTCCGAGCAAGCACGTTGTAACTACTCCATACTCATTAGTGAATCCTTTGGACGTAGGGTTGTTATCTCCTCCGTGAGAGGCGAACTGCACCAAAAACGACCCTGGCGCTTCCCGATTGTCTTGTCCACCTCGATCCGTAGCTCGCACACCCTTGGACGTATAGCCCTTGAAAGGGCCCTAGGTTGATCCCCCATTCAACAAGTAAGCTCGGCGAAGGACCCCTGTCCCGAATCGTCGACAAGATGGTTTTGACGAAAGGTGTTTGTCGGATGGTTTTGACAAGCTACCAATTTGGGAGCAAGAGATCCCCAAGGTCATGTATAAATTTGTATGTCTAAATTCTTCTAAAACATGGAACCTGTATGCACCTAGAGTATGTCTCGTTTTATGTTAGTGCGTCAATTTATTTTTTTTCAAAGTGTTCCATGCATGCTGCCGTACATGAGGGAAAAAAATTGTAATGATCAATCTAGTAGTACATCTATGTATCAATCAAAAAAAGTTTATAATGATCAAACCAGTAGAATATCTCTGTAGCAAATAAACAAAGCGTCGAGCATGCAGAAGAAACAAACAAATGTGCCGAGCCATCGAGCATCCAGCAGCAAAGAAGAAAAGAGCAGCAAAAGACCAAATGCGAGTACTAGTACTCGAGCGTTGTACATGTTAGTACAAGGAGATTATGGCCTCAAACCAGTAGGACTGTAGCAATTTATTACTCTGTTCTAGTATTCTGACCTATCTAAGTTAATATAGGTAGAATGGTAATCAATCTCTCTTGGTATGAGAAATCATGTCTAAAACGTCAGCTTTTTAAAGACCGGAGGGAGCAGTTTCTTACTTACCGGTGTGGTGTCCATATCACTCCATATATCGCGCGTTCACATACGCGTCGGTCTCGCTGACCATACGTATGTATGTACCACACATTCGGAGAAGGAAGAAAACGAAGAACCGCGTTGCGTGCCTGGCTGCATCTATGATCTGCATGAGAACGAAATACAAAAAGAAGAAGAATTCCGGCATGCAGCTGAGCCGGCACCCGACCTGGTGGGTGGAGAGAACAGGGGCGTGGCAACAGCAACATCGTGAGGGTTCGGCGCATTCCCAGGCGTGATTGCGGCGGTCTCCTGCCTCCAATCATGATTCCATTGAATCTGACTGAAGCCACCGCCGACCAGTAGGAGCAATATGGAGGAAGAGAGAATTAATGGAGTGCAGTAGAAAAATAATGATCTCGTAGAGATGGAATTAAAGCGTCAGGACTGAAGCTTAATTTCACAGCCAACGGCTGAATTATCTGGGCCAACGAGGACACAATAACCTGACGAAGAAAAGAGGACCGATCGATTCATGAACCAGAACGTGAGTTCGTTTGCTACTCCTGCTCTCTGTAACTCTGAATAATTAAGCAGTGCTTTCAAGTTTGCCTCTGATTTCCAACCCTCGTGCTACTACGATCTCTATTAGTTACAACCATATGTACAAATCGAATACTAATTGCAATGCACAAGACTAGAACTCATATGTTCCATGATTGCCATCCCCACCGATTTGAACTATGTAATTGTTTTTTTGGGGGGGGTTAAAATGTACTCTGAATTTATGAGTTTGTATCGGACTTTTAAATGTTGTACTTTTGAAAATTCAAAATTTTACTTATCAAGATTTGAACTCCTTGCACAGATCCCTAGATAGTACGCTTTTGAATATTTTAGTTATCAATCTATATATGATTGGAAAATAGAACTTTTGAATCTTCTAATTCCATACAATTTTGAAAAAATTATGTCTTATCTATATTATATTTGGAAATAGAACCTTTGTTGTTTTTCATTAGAAATTCGTTATTTGATAACCACACCTTTGTATGGTGCATTTACATAAATCTAGATAGTCTAGTATCCTTGCTAGCGAGAGGGCATCTGCCCAGAACCCTCACACGTGTCAAAGGTGGGGTGGGCCTCACACGGCGTCCTACCTAGGTGGATGCCTGCCCGGTGCCCACTAGTGCGCCTCTATATATTATTAATCCTGTAATTTTCAACTTCGTGCTTGCCAAAATTATTCTAGATTTTTAATTCATGGTTTGCATATATATCTTGATCTCACAATCCATTTGGAATTTTAGCTCCTAATATTTTTATCTATTCGATTTACGTAGAATTTTAAACATGATATGTGGGCTCCAGATTCCAATACCCAAGCTATTATAATTAGAATGTCCATTAAGTATCACAGAAATATGAGAATGCCTTCTCAAAAGCAGATGAATGCATGGAAGCACATAGCTAAAGAAAACTTGATTGTTAGAGGTAACACAAGTTGTTGAACAGATTGAGATTTTAGGTGAATTGGTTGTACATAAAAACATAATCAATATACTCATACTTCAACACTTAAACTCACCTCTATACTCCATCAATGTTCTGACGTGATTGAAGTGGACTACACATATTTTGTTCAAAATCGCATCAGCCAAGTATTTGAAACCACGCATCGCCGTCTTATTGCTTCTCCGTTTGATTCTTCACTCTCCCAGCTACCAACACCTTCCTCGTGCAGTGGTTTATATGCGGGGATCGTTTCATCCATTCTTTTCTTCAACTCCCCTATTCTACACTTTGAGTTCGGTAAGAACAGAGGAGACTGAGGAGGAGGAGAATTCCAGGGAGTAGGAGGCATCGGGATAGACATGATTTGTTCCTGACAGATCCCACGGCCTTCATGTGGATCTGAGGCGTTGGTTCTCTGTGTCCACGTCTGTCCTCACGTTATAGACACCCAGTTCGAGTGAACAGAGATGCACAATAGGAGTTGATGTTGAGTTGCTTGCCGTGCCGAAAGGACGACGATCTGCACAGTAGGAGTCAATGCTAGCGCCATGCATGGTTTGATCGGGCTGCAACGTAAGTTACAAGATTAATTGTATCCATGTTGGCCCTTACATTGTAATTGATCCGTTGGAAGTTTTTGTAAAAGGCTTAAGTGCTTTTGTTTGTAAAAAAAATGCCTAAAAAATTCCCTCCAAAAAATAAGTGTTTTTAGCGGTGTAGATGCAAATGGGCTCGTGTACTTGAAATGACAAAAGCACATTCGAATCAGCAGTAACCAGAAAGAGAAGAACGCATGGATTGTGCTAGGATCATTGAAAAAAAAAAGTTCCTAAATCTGTTGCTCTTGCTACAACGCTACAGATCAATTACTCATGCACCATGCACACTAAACGAGTAAAATCTTTCGTACAAGATATACCTTTAGAGGTTAGAAACATTAAATTGATACAAATGAATAGTCCACCAATCTTCACCAGCGTAGTTAATAATTTTCCTCTCCTCTCCGTATAGTTAATGGTGGTAGTTCTTTATCCGCCCCCTCACATGCTCCTAGAGGTGGGGCATTGGGCCGAGCTTTTTTGGGCCGACACGATGGCACAAGGCACGGTCCGGTACGGTTGTCTGGGCCGTGTCGGGCTTGCCAACGGGTACGATGGGCGGTCCGGCCCGGCACGGTCCGAAACAGGCACACACCTGTGTTGTATGTGTAGATGAGCAGATCAAGGAGTAAATGCATAGCTGCATGCATGTGACTAGAAGGAGCAACTGAATCAAAGAAATCGAGAAGAATAAACACAATAGAATTTTGTTTCGACCGGAGAAAAAAAAGTCCTAAATAAATAAAAAAGAAATCAATCCGTGATCATTTTCTTTTATAGTAATAGTATAAATGGGCCGGACCTGGACCGGCACGGCACGAAGCGCAAATGGACCGTGCCTGGGCTCGCCGAAGACGAGCTGGGCCAGCCTGACTCGGTACGGCTAGCATGATAGGCTGTCACGGCCCAACACGATTTAAGCCCGAAACACGATGAATCCGGCACGACGCCCACCTCTACATGCTCCTCATCAGCTCCCGGCGGCGAGTGGCGGTGGAACTTCCCGTCCGTCCGTTGCAAGCATGATTCCCGCCGCCGCGGCCGCCGCAACCCCAACCCACGCGGCCGCCGCCATGGCCCCCCGGGGGAGCAGCTATCGTCGTCGTTGGGGTCCATTGGCCAAAGCCGTGGCTGGCCTATCGACTTCCCATTCAAGCAGGCCGCGACCGCCGTCTTCCTCACCCTCACAGGAGACACAATCGCTACATCTTTAAGTGAACTTCTTAGAGCCACACACTCCAAACTACCAAACGAAATTCAATGATTTATTACTCTATGGAAGGCCGAAGGCTTAGACAAATCCCTACATCTTTATGTCAAGCAAAAATCTAATTCATCCATCTTATATTTTTAGTCCATAAACTACCGTGACACAACCCAATCACGATGGTTTACAGGACAACATGGTTCCAAAGGCCCTAACTTTTAATCTACTCATTCAAATCCAGAGTTCAATCACCACAAAGAAAGATAGCGGAATTATGTACAACTCTCTAGTGTATTAGATTCTCATACCAAGCCCATACTTCACTTAAAAATGTTGTAGAAGAAGGTGTCCTCGAAAACCATTCTACTGGGCAGGGTTCCCAGCAAGTTTCAGATCGCAAACAAAACGCATCTACCGATAACTATGTAAGACATGTAAGCAATCTATCGCATTAGAAGGTATCCCTCTGAGTGCCGACGTCGGGGACGGCGAGATCGGCGTGCTCTTCTGCCCTTCCTGCCTTCTCTGCCCTCCGCCTTCTTTACATGTACTCTCTGCACAGCATGTAACACACACACCACTCCTGCACTTCCCCTTCGTTCTTCACCTCCTCCCTTGTCTCCTCTATCCTTCCTCTGTTTTGTTTTGTTTTTCCTTCTCGGAACCACTGCAGCATACAAGCCGCACCACATCTTATTCCGTGGTCTCCTTCGACACTATCCATGCTATCAATGTTATAACATTTAATTTTATTCAAAATTTTAGCTGTTTTTATTGGAGTTCTTACAAATCAAATTGCTAATTTTATTTATCTGTATTTTAGTTATTTAGGGATTTTACTTTGGAATTCTATCGAAATCAAATTGCTAATTTTATTTTATTTCAAATTTTAGTTTTTTTGTTGGAATTAGTATATAAATACAATGGCTAATTTTTATTTTAATTATATTTATTTTTGAGATTTTACTTAGGAATCCGTGTGGGGATCAAATTGCTAATTTTATTTATTTTTTATTCTAATTTTTAGTTTTTTTGTTGAAATTTGTATACAAATCTAATTGTTATTTTTAATTTTTATTCTTAATTATATTTATTTTAGGATTTTACTTAGGAATTTATATATAAATCAAATTGATAATTTTATTCTTTATTCTAAATTTCAGTTATTTCTGGGTTGTACTTGACATGGACCTTTTCTTTTAATCTAGGCAGTTATAATATGGATGGATTCACCACAATTAATAGCATGGATCTTTATCATTTTCCTTTTATTAATGTAAAAATTTTTAGCCTTCGAAGTAAAGGTGGTGGTCTCTACTGCCTTTGCTTTAATAAGACGGTAGATAGAAGATATATAGATTCATCTGCTTCATGAATTGATGCCTTCACTCCGTGTGATTTTCCTGTGCACTTGGTAAAAGATGACCATACATGCATACATGTACTGCCATGCATGTACTGTATGTACCTAGCTTCCTATGTAATTAGCATTGAAGACTACTAATATGAAGATTTTTTTGTGTGCAATATTTGTATTTATAAGATATAATGCGAAATATCTCAAGAAATTAATTTATGGTAAATGCTTCCAACAACCACGACATGCCCAACAATAATTTACTAACTCTGTTCTTTTTTACCATTCATTTTGGACATCAATATGTTCTCCATTACACACCTTTGATCTTTTTTTTTCTAATTACATGTTAGCAAAAAATTATTAAAAATATAATTACACGAAAGTATTTGCTAGAGAAATCTAGCGACATAATTTTCAGATGAGAAAAGCAAATAATTTTGTGTATACTAAAGGTTAAAATTTTAAAAGATTGACTGCGCATATTCAAAAACGACTTCTAAAAAAGATTGACTATCAGCTGTGCGTTGTCTCCATGCTTGAGGATCGATCGCCGCATTTCTTGCCAATTGTTGGTAAAAGCAATGCAAGAGAAAGAAGAGAGGAGCGTCGAAAGGAACCTATAATTAAGGCTCACGAACAGGCAGGAGACATCTACAGATGAGATGCTGGAAAGAATGAGATGGTTGGACTGAAGCTGTGGCAGTGTGCCTTCATGGCATGGTAGTAAACTCGATCAGCCTCAGCGTATGCGAACCATTCGATCATGCGCCATCTCCAACATCTCAAATGGAGCTAATCTGTTCATCCGGCCTTCTTAGCGTAGAATTGCTGAACCAACACGCACACACGTGTTGTCAGACAAGCTTAATTTAACTATGACTGGCTGTGCGGATTGAAAGAAATTAGACGAGGTGCAAAGGAGGGGGATGCATGGATTCAGTCATCATTCTAGTCACACATGGATCGAATGTCTGGAGGGCTGTTGAAAATAAACGAGAAAGCCTTGGCCGGCCATCTAATTGCCTTGATCGGTCAGGAATCATGAGAGTTGCTGCGTATCAACACGATCGAGAACTTGATACAGCTGCCTTCAGTCCAGTTGCAGGTTACTGCTATGGTAGTTACTGTTTGTGTATTTTTTTTTCTTCTCTCCGGTCTGTCCTCCTTTAATTTGTTCTTGCTTCAGCTTGACCATATCTTTTTCTAGGTCCCTGGTTCCTAGTGTTTTTTCTTTTGCCTTTTCTTTTTTATATAACAGCGTGTAAATATTTTGCGTGTTCTAAACAGATGTTCTTGTGCAAAGATTTATTTTCTCAGAGGTGTTTTCGTGTTTTTCTTTTTGACAATTGTATAAATATTAAAACATGAATAAGAGGTAGATGGTGATTACCTATCCTTTTGTTTGCTTTAAGATTTATACAACTTATATTGAGAGGAAATCATTGAAGCACGGATCATATTTTCTATTGCGGATTTAAAGATACGAAAAGCTTTTGCATATTTTTGAAAAAAAATCGACTGTATAAGGGTGGGAAAAATACGAAAATACCAACGCACACGTCCGGTTGCAGCCAGAGTGTGAGACGCTGCTTCTTCACAAATCCCGATGCTGTGCTCTCTCTCCCTCCCGTCTCCCGCCAAAG
Source organism: Guadua angustifolia (assembly GCA_036346375.1). NCBI lineage: Eukaryota > Viridiplantae > Streptophyta > Magnoliopsida > Poales > Poaceae > Guadua > Guadua angustifolia. Next base: position 18,872,975 of record CM070505.1, on the reverse strand, counting down.
GCATCTCGCATGCCGCCGCCGACGCCTCCCACCACGCGCGCCTGAGGGCGGCGGCCGCGTGCTCCGACCTGCCGGGCGCGCTCGCCGCATTCGTCGCCATGTCCTCCGCGGGCACGCGCCCCGTCCTCCGCTCCTTCACCACCCTCCTCAAGCTCTGCGCCGCCCGCGCCGACCTCGCCAACGGTCGCGCCGTCCACGCCCAGCTCGCCGCGCGGGGCCTCGCCTCCGAGGCCCTCGTCGCCACCGCCCTCGCCAACATGTACGCGAAGTGCCGCCGCCCCGCCGACGCCCGCAGGGTGTTCGACCGAATGCCCGTCAGGGACCGCGTCGCCTGGAACGTGCTCGTCGCCGGCTATGCGCGGAACGGCCTCGACGAGATGGCCATGGAGATGGTCGTCAGGATGCAGGAGGAGGGGGAGCGGCCTGACTCCGTCACGCTCGTGTCGGTGCTGCCAGCCTGCGCCCATGCCCGGTCGCTCACTGCCTGCCGTGAGGTCCACGCTTTTGCGGTCCGTGCTGGCCTCGATGGGCTTGTGAATGTCTCTACGGCGATCCTTGACGCGTACTGCAAGTGTGGGGTGGTCGAGGCAGCAAGGGCGGTCTTCGATTGGATGCCCGTCAAGAACTCCGTGTCTTGGAACGCCATGATCGATGGATATGCAGAGAACGGGGATGCCATGGAGGCTCTGGCACTGTTCAAGAGGATGGTGGGAGAGGACATGGATGTGGCGGATGTGTCCGTATTGGCAGCGTTGCATGCGTGCGGGGAGCTTGGGTATCTTCATGAGGGGATGCGTGTCCATGAGCTACTTGTCACGAGTGGGTTGGAGTCCAATGTGTCTATCATGAATGCACTGATCACCATGTACTCCAAGTGCAAGAGGACCGACCTTGCTGCCCAGGTGTTCAACGAGTTGGACAACAAGACACAGGTCTCATGGAATGCCATGATCCTCGGGTGCACACAGAATGGATGTTCAGAGGATGCAGTGATGCTTTTCTCTAGGATGCAGTTGGAAAATGTGAAACCTGATTCGTTCACTCTTGTAAGTGTCATTCCCACGCTTGCGGACATTTCGGATCCACTGCAGGCAAGGTGGATACATGGATATTCTATCAGGCGGCACCTAGATCAGGATGTATATGTTCTGACAGCCCTTGTTGACATGTATGCGAAATGCGGCCGCATTAATATAGCTAGAAGGCTATTCAATTCTGCAAAGGGGAGGCATGTTATCACATGGAATGCAATGCTTCATGGGTATGGCTCACATGGTTTTGGCAAGGTTGCAGTTGAGTTGTTTGAAGAGATGAAGAGCGCTGGCAGAGTGCCCAACGAAACAACATTCCTCTCGGTCCTCTCGGCATGCAGTCATGCTGGTTTGGTTGATGAAGGGCGAAAATATTTTACGAGCATGAAGGAGGACTATGGGCTTGAACCTGGGATGGAGCACTACGGTACCATGGTGGATCTTCTTGGCCGAGCTGGGAAGCTAGATGAAGCATGGTCGTTCATCCAAAACATGCCTATAGACCCTGGCATTAGTGTTTATGGTGCAATGTTAGGCGCTTGCAAGTTGCACAAGAATGTGGAATTGGCAGAAGAATCAGCACGGAGGATCTTTGAGCTAGGGCCAGAAGAGGGAGTGTATCATGTCCTCCTGGCAAATATTTATGCAAATGCTTCAATGTGGAAGGATGTTGCAAGGGTGAGAACTGCTATGGAGAAGAAAGGCCTCCAAAAGACTCCTGGATGGAGTATTATTCAGCTCAAAAATGAGGTACATACCTTCTATTCTGGAAGCACAAATCATCAGCAGGCAAAGAAAATATATGCAAGGTTGGCTAAGCTAATAGAAGAGATCAAAGCTGTAGGATATGAGCCAGACACTGATTCAATACATGATGTGGAAGATGATGTCAAGGCACAGCTGCTCAAGACCCACAGTGAGAAGCTTGCCATTGCATATGGGCTCATTCGCACGGCCCCTGGAACAACAATTCAGATAAAGAAGAACCTCCGAGTTTGTAACGACTGTCATAATGCAACCAAGTTAATATCTCTAGTGACAGGACGGGAAATAATCATGAGAGATATTCAACGATTTCACCATTTTAAGGACGGCAAATGTTCATGTGGAGACTACTGGTAGTGAAAGTGTTGAAGGCAGTCTGAATATGCATTTTGAGATGAGGGATCTTCACGCGGCTGGTATACAGATAAGAATATAAGATCAGACTACCAGATGAACTTAACTACTTGGCAGTGGCACAAACCTTAAGGTCATTCCTGAGTTATATCTATGGCACACATCATGAGATCATAGCATTCTATATATGATTTTCTATTCTTGATGACCAGACTTCTAAAACTGCCAATGAAATCTGAATGACTTTGTAACAAGTTTTGTTATAGGTCGTGCAGCTGCCTTTCGTATCAATGCTACATGTCTAAGCTTGTGAAGTACCTGGCAGCTCTTATGATCACTTCACCATTTCAAGGAACATACTGCAGATTTCAGCCCATTTGGTTTGGTTCCTTACTACCTTAATACATTTTAAAATTTAAAATGTTTCTACCTTCATTTAAAATTGGTGCAAATGGAAGCTGTGTCCATGGCAAACACTGCTATTCTTTTCTTGTCTGAGATTAAATGTACATGATGAGATCAAACTGCTGATAACTGAATAAAAGAATCTTTGTTTTTACTTTTTAGTGTATTTGAGCGTTGCAGGCTGATTATGTCACAACATCTGGTATTCTTTTTATATAAAGGAAATATCTGATTCACCGTTTTGTTTCAGCATTATCCCAAAATGCCATTAAAAAAAGGATTGACGTAGGCACTGTCATGGGCATGAGCCCATGGGTAGCCATGGACCATTAGGAGGCTGCACGCAAGGAACACTACCAGAAGCATGTCTTCATATTAGGAATAGTTAGATGCATGTCTTCAAATTATGAATGGTTAGATGCATATCTTCGAATTAGGAATGATTAGATGCATATCTCCATATTTGGATAGTATAGATATTGTCTTATCTTTAGAAATTGGTTGTGTTAGATAAGAATATAAGATGGTTTCCATATTGTTAGGAGCTAGCCTCATCTATATAAAGATAGAAGCCACACCATTCTAATCAAGGAATAAAGAAATTCCTTCCTCCCCTCTCTTCTTCTTTGCGCCGCCGGCGCCTCCTCAGCTGGCAGTGTTTACCCATTATGAAAGCAAGTTCATAACAAGTGTCATGAGCATGGGTACATGGGTAGCCATGGCCCATTAGGAGGCTGCACACAAGGAAGGCTACAAGAAGCATATCTTCATATTCCTTCCTCCCTCTCCTTTGTGCTGCCGGTGCTTCCTCGGCTGGTGGTGTTTACCTATTATAAAAGTAAGATCATAACAGGCACGCTTACAATTAACTCTACATTTAGAACACTTATATCCTTTTATCAGAGAGGACGTGTTACGTGCAACTTGAAGCTGAGGATTGTGCCTCATTCTGAATGTAGTTTCCAATCATTATTGTAAAATTATTCCAGAGCATTGATTGGTGAGCATGGCAGCCATCTTTACTTCAGTTATTAGTACTTTGTGCTGATGCTATTTGTGGCGACCCGCATAATTAACCCCTGGTAACACTGTCACCTAGAGCTAATTATACGGACCTCAGCACAGTAACTAGCAAAACATCGAACACTCCGATGCTTTATTAGTTACTATATCGTATCTGATATTGCAGCAGAACAATAATTAGAGACAGGTAACGGAATCCTTTATTACATTCCATTAGCCACGCAGGGCTATTGACCAAGTCTTAATCTTACATCAGTTATAATACAACAAAAGGAAGACTAAAACCTCCTATTTCCCGCTGGAGGACTAGCAACTGTCTCGCTAAGCGTGAATAAGGTAAACTAGTACTACTACTCCTCCGGTAGTAGTAGTAGTAAGTAACCGCCTCCGGAAGATCTCGCTCTGTGACTGTCCTCCGCCCATGCCTCGGAGGACGATCCATTCGGTTCAGCGTCTAAGCAAGGAGAGATTTAGCAAGAGTGAGTACTAAGTACTCAGCAAGTATAATAATAATGAATGCAATAAAATGACTTTCCCAATTCCCTCCATTTCTTATCCCTTCTTCTTCTACAATCATTCTCAACCCAAATCCTTCCTTTTAACGAAATAAACTTTTGTTGAAAGGTTTGCAAGTTTTATATTTATAAGGACTCTACTAATAGTGAGCATGTCACATGTAGTCTCCAATCCTGAAGACGGGCTTGAATTCAAGATTTTACCCTGCGCTGATTTGTGCCACTTTACCCACAATGACACCCACAAGAGATGCCCCAGAACGTTTATTCTATTCCGGTATTAGTTCTCCACCCTACACTGAGTATGGACCTCAACCACTCTGGCTTAGCCCACCTCCGGTGCAGTTTGCACTCTGACCATGAGCTGCAAAGACTCACCAAGACTTCAAATATACCGCCCATTTCACATTTCTCAATCCGTCCCCACAGGTCATCTGAAGCATTTCAAGACGACATACAACTTACCGGTGTGGAGTAACTAATACCATCCTAGAACAACCTTTTCGACCGATTTCACACACTCGTGGTTGGCACCAATTCTGACCCATTACTCAATATTAGATTGTTATTATCTTATATGCTAGCCTATTGTAGAGGACCCCACCGTGAGCACCCTTCTCATCGGCATCCTCTACCCACCAATATTAACACACTCTCACGGCTCCATTCGTTGGATGAGCGAATTTATCTGACATCATATTACCATTCCATTTATTAGCCAAACTCATCCCCATCAACCCGTTTCATCCATCCATTTCCAACCTCTACCATTTATCCATTCTTACAACTCACACCCTTTCATTTATACTTTTTATTCCAAATATATTTTAATGCAGTGATAGAATTTAAATTAGAAAGCAGTAAAACATTTACTGAAATATGATCAATAGAATGCGCTTGCCTGGAGTAGAATTTAGAAGTTCGGCCTCGCTCGAAAATAATTTCAGATCGGTTGTCGGGTTCTGTTCGGATCCTGAAAATTAACTTACATTAATCTACTGCCTTTTTATTATATATGAGTAGCAATTCCAATATTCTTAATGAACCAATTTTTGCTATTCTTCCCAAATCTGATATCTGTTTATTTATATGCATGCACTACATTGCTTCTTATATTTCTTTTATGCATCTAATGCAATTACCAATACTGATAATGGAATGAATGCAGGTAATGTTCTATTTATTGTTTTATTCATCTACTGCAGTTATTAGTGCCATGAGGTATGTATGCATGTGTGAGATCCATTTTCCCTTTCTCCGCTTGTTATTGCTCTGGCCGAACCTCTGGTCCTTGGCTGCACTCGTTCGGCTGGTACTTTGGCTGAAGCTTTGGCTCTTTGGCTGTGTGACCAACTGCTAGCACTACTGCTTTACTCCCTCTCTCACTTATTCCTTCGGCTGTTCTCTGGCTACTACTTCTTCCGGTTTTTCTCTCCTGGCTGAAGGTCCTACTGGCTCCCTTCCTTACTCCTGCCTCTACTGCTCTCCTCCCCTCTCCTGCTATTACTCTTCCCTTGCGCATGTGGTTGCTGGTTTCTTTGGTGAGCTCTTGCTGTTTTGATTTATTTGGTTGGGAATACAGCAGCAAGCTACTACTTTTTCAGCTATCATTCATCTACTTCGGCTCTCCCCTGGCTGAACCCATGGATGGGTTAGGAGCTAACCCTAGCTCCAATAGAACAGGGGTTGTGATCTTCTTTCTTGGATTTGGATCTACTGGCTGCTTCACCTTTTTGGAGGTAAGTTTCAGGTAAGGGTCTATGATAGAATGGATTTGAGCTCTAGGTTGGGTGGCGAGGGTGTCGACACTAGCTAGCTAGGACGCTCCTCGCGAGCTACCGGAGTTCACATCTTTGAGACCATGGTCCATGATGATATACACTCTGAGACCATTTTCCACTTTCTAGCTCTACTGCCTTTCTCTTCTACTACTACCTTATGGCAGTACAAAACTTACTTGTGATCCTGCGGTTTGGCTTGTTTTGAGTTGAGGAAGTGGGGTCAGGTGGAAGTAGAGGAAGTAGAGGAAGCAGATCTACTTCTTGGATCAGGCCTCCTCCTCCTTGCTCCTTGATCTTTTTCTCCCTTGACTGGGTTCACCTCCTGGCTGCACTCGGCTGGATCCTGGTGGCTGCACTTGCTGCCTTGGTTTCTTGATTGCTTGCTAGACTGGAATGGCTGGTTCTTGCTAAGAATGTGGTTGCATTTGTGGTTGTTTCGATTTGTGAAATGGCAATGGAGCGTTTTACTCCTTCCTGGTTCTGGTGAAAAGTAAGGAAAGAGGAATGCCAGCTGCTTCTTCTCTCCTCATTGCTGGCGTCCTTATCCTTTTTACTGCGCTGCGAATTTACTCTTTTGCCCTCACTGATTTACTTTTTACTGCCTCTCTTTTACCTTCTTACGCCCTCCCATGCATGCATGCTTTTGCACTGATGCACCAAATGCATTGCAGTGATGCTCATGCCTAGTGATAATTACTAATGCTGATTAATGCTAAAGAAAATGCTAATGCTTGCTTATGCATGGATGATGGAGGGTTAAGGGGGAGGGTCCTCACACTATTGACTTCTGCTTGCCAACTCTAGCAATGAACTCCACTGCCATTTTGAACGCATTAATAGATGCCAGGTTCATCAGGCTTGTTGATGACCATGTTGGTTCCTCTCCAGCCAAATCAGATACTCCCCGGAATACAATTACAGTTATGCCAGGAGATGTTGTTGTCTGTTGAATTAGTAAGGACACTATCTTAATTGTAGGGCATATTGGCAGAGATTTAAATGAACTAGGAGATATAAGACAATAACTAACCCTCACCACTGCTGTACTCTGCTCATCTAATGTTGACACCCCAAATTATCTGAAAAGGAACTTTCTATATTCTGCATTGTCTAGAAACATGTTGGCCGATGATCCTTTGAGCCCGTTGACCACTTGTGGAGTTGTTGGTAAGCAGAAAGTGTCATTACATCTTTCAAGTTTGACCTACAGAAATTTCACAATTAGTACAATTTTTAGGCTGTGATTTGTCATGCATAAACTTGTATTTGCTATGCTACTGAAATATAGTGTATCTCTCACCTTAAGTTCTTCTGCGATTTTGAACCATGCTGAATCTATAGGTAACCAGAAGACTTCTTCCATAGGCTTACGCACTGAGTATATGTGATAACCCCCCGGGGGGGGGGGTTATCAGTTTAATTAAAGGATTAATTAAACATTAAAAGTGAATTAGGCAAGAAAAACAAAATGTAAGGATTAAAAGAGTGCCGTCAGTCCCGCAGTGAAAGGTATCGCTCATCGAGGTACCTGACCTGTCCGGGGGCCAGACTGGCACCTCTCGCTAGACCGGGGTTCATCATTCGGCGTTTAGTAGCTTACCTGGTACGGTTGCGGGTACCGTTAGTAAATTGAGCGAGATATGACCGTAATACCCTTATAGCCAATAGAGGCCGGTAAATATCCCAAGGGCAAGGTGGTCTTTTCCCCATAAGAGAGGTAAATAAAGCCAACCAATCCCAAGCAAGCTAGCTCACTTCTGTCCCCCATTCCAGCACAACCGAAGCATCAACTGAGCCCACAAATATCCAGCCGAAGCAACCACTGCCTTCCTTGTTCCCCCACACAAGAACAGCCAACTAGCTTCCAGCCAAAGCACCAGCCCCAGCCGAAGCAAGGGGAAGTGGAGAGATTCCAGAAGAGGGGGAAGAGATCCAGAGGAGGAGGATCGCATCCAGAAGAGGAGGGTAGCAACCGAAGCCAGAAGAAGGGAGCCCGAAGGCGGCTCGACCCGAAGGGAGCCACACCTCTACGACGTCATCTTCCCCAGCACCGATCTTCCTCATCCGACCCCCATTCCGACCAAGACCACCAGGTACCCTGTAGCCACAGTACGGGTCTCCATGGCAGCAAGTAGAAAGGGGTAGAGTAGGGGTTAGATCGGGTCCTCCCCGGGGGTTCTCAGTAGGTAGGAGGATCATCGGGGTAGTGTAGTATTTTGTTCTTCAGTTGGTAGCTCAACCCGTCCCCCATCATCATAGAACCCCTCATCCCAAAGCAAATAAGCAAGCAATCAAAACGAAAATGCAAGAAATGTAAAAAAAGGGTAGAAACCCTAGCTTGGCCAGGAGGGGGGAAGCTCATCTCAGTCGGCGCCAGGGAATGGAGCAGAGGCCAGGAGAGAGTGGCTGTCGGCCAGGGGAAAAAGAGGCTTCGGCCTAAATGGCCGAAGGCCAGTAGAGAAAAAGAAGAGAGCCGAAGGGAAATAAGGAGAAAAGAGAAAGAAAGAAAGAAAGAAAAAGAGAGGAAAAATAGGAAAGTAAGAGAAAAGAGGAGAAAAAGAAAGAAGAGAAAAAGATAAGAAAGTAGAAATGTCAAGTTGTGCCGCGGACCGCGTTGATTTTTGAATCGATTGTCGGAGTGCGTAAAAATCAGCAGGTGAACTTATGTATTTTGTGTTAATTAAAACCTGAACGACAGATCACCAAATCGGTTGGACGCCAGAATAAATTATTTGCATTAAATTGCCCTAGTTAACGTGTATGCTTTCAGGGCCAGACCTGAGCATTCCAGCCAATCAGATCCAGTATACGGGCGAGGACGATCCTTCTGCTTTGGTACTAGGCAAGATTCCTTGAGCATTTCTTGTTAAATGATTTTCAATGCTTTCTTATAGTGAGTATATCATCACTGCATCAAAAATCTATTTTTAAAGCGAAGTGTGGAATTGGAGGTGAATGATGGAAATGGGATGTGGTTTTGAGAAGAGTGAAGTGATGATTTTGTGGTGTGGTTTTGAAAATGGTGGAGTTGGAGTTTTAGCGTCCACGAATGGAGTCGTGGATTTGTATTAGAAATAATTATGGTGGGTAGAGGGCGCCGATGAGAAGGAAAGTGGCCGGCGGGGTCCTCTACGTAGGCTATAATATAAGGTCAATAAACTGCACTTGGGCAATGAGCCGTATTCTAGTATCAACCATAGTGAGTGAAATCGGTCAGAAAAGGTTGTCACTATGAAGGTATTATGGTCTCTACATTGGTGGTTAAGTAGTTATCTAGGAGTGTGAAGCTGGGTATGCCGGGATGCCCAGTGAAGGACACATAATCAGCTGCGGTTGATCAGGCGCTATATTTAAAGCCTAGGGGAGTATCTATGCTGCTGCGGTAGTTCGGTACAACTGGTACGCTGGGGGTAGTGGGGAACAGTCGCGGACACCACTACTTATCGGCTATCAGGGTTGGAGACCTAATGCTGGATTTGGTGATAAACGTTCTGGGGCCTCACAGGATGGGGTCGCTATGGCTAAAAATGATACGAACCTGCGCAGGGTTAAAATCTTGAATTCAAGCCTGTCTCCTGGATTGGAGGCTACGGAAGCTAAGTCTGCCTCATATACGGGTGTAGTAGCTGTTTTTCATATTTAAAATATCCAACCCTTAAAGAAAACCAAAAACCTATTTCCTGTAAAAATGGATTTTGAGGGAAGGTAAGAAAGTGGTCTTGAGAGGAAAACTTCATGATTGCATTTGTTATTAATGCTTGCTGAGTACTTTTGTACTCACTCTTGCTAAATCCCCCTTTTCTAGAGTTTGGCTCCGGTGTTCAAGCAGATGGTTGGGTGGACGAGGCTGCAGAGTTCTACCGGGAAGAATAGAAGAGAGGAGTAGCCGTGTATCGACTTCGTCAATCTTTTGGTGTAATAGTATCTATGTTATATTCTTTTGTTGTACTAGGACCAGAAGTATATCTATGTAATGGACATATAGCCTGCGTGGCTTGGTTTGAATATATTTTCAATCAGTCTCTAATTATTGTTCTGCTGCAACATTCTGAACACGGTGTACTATCTGATAAGACATCGGGTGCGCTCGGTGTTTTGATTAGCTAGTATACCGAGATTCGTGTGATTATCTCAGTGTAATGACAGTGTGACTGTCATTACCCTGGGCTAATCGTGCGGGTCGCCACAATATAGCTCATCATTTCTGAATTTCAGAGATCCTAGCAGGTTCTCTCCTCCATTCGGGATGTCATATTCTCCAAAGCTTAGTTCTGTTGATGACTCTTTTCAATGATTTGAACTTCTGAAATAATCAGAATACCAGATGTTTTTGTTAAGGAGTGAGTTTGAAGTGTGGGATGGTAGATGCTAAATTATGTTCTAATCACCTGCGCTTGTGCTTATAAATTATCTTCAGTTTCCAGTCCAGAAATGTTTACCTACTGCTAGTGGTGGTTTTTGAGTGTACCACACAGTTTGAAACTCCATATATATTATTAGAAGCACTGTTAGCTTCATTTCCTCCACTTGGAACTAAATTTATTAATGGATGTTTTGACATAGCACAATTAATTTGGTGTTCTCACTAGAATACATGATTTACAGATGACTAGATTCAAGTTGCTTTGCATCCATATATGCACTCGCCAGCACTACATCTTGAGGATGGGAATGCAAGCTAATTACTGTAGGAGGGTACCTTCCATGCCCAAGCACCTGTGTAAGCAACAAGCTTGGGAACACTGACATCACTAAACGGGATTGAATCATTAGAACTTCTTGCTGTGCCATAATGGACAACACCAGACACACCGAAGACATCAAGGAGAGTCTGTACAGCGACATCTGCGTTCAATTGGAAGAACAAAGAAATAGTGGAAATGGGTAAGCATAGCACAATTCATATTTGAATTCTTACTTTGTTGATTCCAGCATCTCACAGTAGTTTCTATTGGCATGTATCAAAAGTAGTTTCTCCATGTAGTAAAAAAATATAGAATGTAAGTGCTGAAAGTTATGATTTTAGTACCCTGCGATGTCCTGTCAATGCTTATATTATAACATTCACACCTCGAATACTCCTGATGTGAAACCTTCGTCCTGAAATCCTATGAGGTCATATGAAGATGGAAAAGATATGCATTAAAGGACTATATGAAACATTCTGTCTTGAATTTTAATGGGAATACAATCTATCAGCAGAATAGTAAAATCAATAAACCTGTAACAAAGATACTAGATTACAGCAGAAAACTTGGTTTATGATTGTGTCTTTCCTTCTCTTCTCTTTCTGATGAGGGAATATGCTATTTTCTTGTTTGTCTATTACCATGTTTTAAGGCTAAAGATGAGGTTGATATGACTTCTAGTTTGTACTTTCTGGACCCCTTTTTAAAGCTTTTATCCAACACAAGCGAATTGGACAATCTAAATTTTTGTAGTTGTGAATTGATAGGTGAAAACATCTCATGTTGAAGGGAATTCAGGTCTTGGCCTTAGTGCAGATCATGCAGATTTGCAGAGCAAGGTGCTTCATCACATATGCACAGCTTCAGGTGTCTGACATTTTTATTCTTCATCGTTAAATGTTGAAATACCACTATATCATCTCTTGGGTACCGAAGTGGATATCACATCCTTTAACATCTAGAGCATTATAAATTTATTTGTCCATTGCCCTTTTGTCCTGTACATGTTGGTGTCTGGGTTCAGTTAGCAGTATAGTGCTAGGTTTAGCTGTTGGAAATGCCAAGGAAGTCAACTAGGAACAGTCAAACTTATCCAGTCTTTATGTGCACAATCTACAGATAAACATGTGGATTGGAAATGGAAGGCCCATATTTACCGTAGAGGTCAATGAAGGGGAGGACAGGCCAAGGCCTGAAGTAGCCGGAGGATTGGAGAGCGGTGGCCTCATCGATGTACGACATGATGAGCCCGATGAATGGGTCATGCTGGTTGGCCTTGTCGACCTGCCAATGCACCTTGTCCATTGCAGGCAGTGCCGGTAAGGCCATGGAGGAGCCTGCGAGCAAGCAGAGCAGGAGCAGCTTCAGCACTTGCAGTGTTGAGCGCCTTGTCAGACTGGAGAGCTCCATGGCCATGGCTGGAATGGATTGGAGGTCTGTCTGTGCTTCAGTTCGAGCCTTGGAGCAAGGAATTAAATTGCAAGCATGTGTGTAGTGCGCAGGTATGCCGGACAAAGGGACTGGGGGTTGGTTGGTTTGATGGAGAGCGCAGTTCGCGTGCTCAAATTCTATACAAGTTTCGGGGTGATTAAACAAGTTCACGTTTTCAAGGAGCTGCAAGTGGTAGTGGTTGAAGAAACCTGCGCTGGATGGTCCTACGAGCAGAAATTAAGCTGGTGAAGAAGTATGCGCACTCGTATCAGTTTCTGAACAAGCCAAATAAGAATTTCTTGCACAGAGAAGTTTAGTGCTTGAGCTGAAATCTTCTACTCCACAACCTGGATTAATATACGCATGTGGTGAACATTTTCTCTTGGTAGCACTGCACATTTGAGCTGAGCAGCAAAGAGTAAGCTTAAAGTGGCAGAGATGCCATGACATAGAAGAATTAATTTACCTGCAGAGGTCAGAGGGACGAGCTGGGCTGGGTCTACCTGCGGCAATTCTTGGTATCAGAGGGCACTAGTACTACAGTGACCGTACGACAACTGCAAACTCTGCAAGAGATGACAGGTACTGTAGTCTGTGGTAGTAGACTTGTAGGAGTAGATGGATGGATTGATGGGTCGGTACTGGATACTCCATTTGCAGTGGGAGGGGCCTGTCAGCATCGCACATGCTACATGCATGCTGCAGTCACTCCAGATCCAATCATGGACCCAATGAAGTGCCAAATCATCATTCCTACATTTTTAGCATGGTGTACCCTCTTCTGCGTCGCCCATCGTGTTCCTTGGTACAGTTCTGCACCGGACCCCGCATGGCAGAGACACGTCCGTACATATCTCCTTGGACGCTCTGATGGGTTGCTTTCGATCCGCTAGCTGCATTCCTGCTGGTTCAGGCTAAAAAGGGGACCCTGCTTTCGGCGCACAAAGTAAAGCCCCCTTCTCATCATTAAAATGACACTGTTACACTGAAGATTTTTAGCATGATAAAAAAAAAGCACACCCTTGTTAAATGTTAACCATGTCCATGTAATTACTTGCGCAGCAATCAGATCATGGTAATGCTGGGCTGAAGATGACGACTGGCTCTGGCTAGACAAGTAATTACATGTTTTACTCCAATCATAGGATCTAATTAATTAGCCAGTACTACAAAGTGTACTCCAGCTCTGGTCTTACAATGATACTATGGCTACATGGTTAACAACTGACGATGGATGTGCCTAGCTTGCCAGTTTTATCTGGGCTTATGTTTTTCTTGTGCTAGCTCATTCTCATATGCAGCAGCACAGCCTCATCTTTCATAGGCTGCAGCATCTCCCATCTACACTAGACAGCAACCAGGAAAGGAGGAGGAAGGAGAACAGGGAGATTATATTGGGCCCCCATCATGGGATCAAATACGCATACACACGAGTGATGAGTCCATCATAAGGTAATCATTCTTTCATTATTTGCTATTATCGTTCTGTCTCTGTCTACTGTATCTGTTACATACAGACACAGTACTCTTGCACTCTTACTTCTGGTTGGGTCGATGTCAGAATCATGGTAAAAGGTCATTAGGAAAATCACCTCAACCTGCTCTTTTGGTTTGTTCTGCAGCCTGCCTGCCCCCAGCTGCATGCGCTCGCACTTTCGCAGTCTATAAAAGCTGAAAGATGGCAAACAATGGCAGCGCTTCTATAGCATGCAATGTAGCAAAATTAAAGGTCATGGAGCATATAGCTAGCTAGAGCCAGGCAATTTATGTCATGTCACTGTACTATGGCTAGCCCAAATTGCTTGCTCGCGCAGTCGCGCTATAGTTCCTTCTAAAAGAATCAATTATGTTTGCTTGCATTGCTTCAAGTGTACGCGACTCTTGCATATCGATCGACACGTGAAAATGGCATGTTTTAGAATTAATTTGAACGTCTAGCCAGCTAGAGAACTAAAAGTCTATTGTAAGCATAACTAGCCATGTGCTTGTGCGTTGCAACGGAAACTTAATTTGCGATAAAAAGTTTATCTGCAAAGAGTACTAACAGTGGCAAAGGTAGGTAATTAAAGAGCGGTGGCAAAGATGAGTAATTTTGATGAAGTGACACGGGATCTAGGCATAACATGTTTCATTAATGGTTGCTACGAGTTGTCAAAAAAGTTGACCCTCTTGTTAATATGTTGTTTGGTTAATTTGCATAAGTGTGTCTCAAGAAAAGCATGGTAAATCGACCCATGTGTACCAGCCTTAAATTTGTGATAAAGAAATACTTCACCTATATATATAATTATGGTCATTTTTGTCGTCTTAGGAAGTTTGGCATGCCCTGTAATTAATAAGCCATCCTTTTCGAGTTAATACGTACATGGACATGAACACTGTGCATGCCCATATATAGACCTGGAAACTCGGTTATATATATATGCCTAATCTCCCGTAACCTTAAAATCACGAATGAATAATGCATACAAAGGAAATTGGAATAAGGGTGCCTGATCTTTAATTTGCTTGTGGAGAGGTAAATACATGCCTAAAGGTTTTAACGCCAACTGATTAAATTTTCAGTTCTCTCCCTTCCATCCAATCCTACATGAATGTATGTCTTGCATTTAATCCTAGTTAGCTAGCTAGCTCGTAGGTGATTGGCTCCCACCAACTAGACCACCGCTCCCTTGTAGTCCCGCGGGACGGCATTTCGCCTGATCCAGACCATCCGTAGCCTCGATCGGACGGCCTACACCCATAAAACTGTTTTGGGACTACATGGGAACCACGTCTCACCAACTAATATATGTATACTTCCAAAACTGAACAAGAAGAATAACATGTCATCGATGCTACCTACAGTATGGCTAGTCAGGTTTTGCATCAAGTCATGTTAATTAATGGGACGTACTGCAGATATTATACTTGTATGAGAATTTTTGATGAAAATGTGTATAGTGTCCCAATATATAGGTCGTGGTCGGTTTATTGGTCGACCGGATCGTTTAGCCCACACAATTGCACAGAGTTGTCTAGTACGTATACTAGTGTATAATTTCTTAGACATTTTAACCAAAGATTCAATCAAACGATGTGCAACGATCTCAAGAACCTTATTCAACAGATCGTTTCTCTGTAAAAGAAATGACTCAGATATGTGCTCGGTAGACAATGAGGTCTTATTCTTGAAAGGAAGCAATAAATTAATCTCTACAGAATATAAAATTTAATTAATAAAGTAACTTAGTCTTCCGTGGAACTTAAATGCCACGTCGGGGTATGATGTATACCTTGTCGATCTGTATATGTGTCCTATATTATGCTTCGTACTGCCCAAAAAAGTTGTTTGCTATATGGCTAGCAAGCTAGCTAGAGCACACATCGCATATACACACACATACACATACATACACACATATACACACACATATATACATATATACACACATATACACACACACATACATACATATATACACACATATACACACATACATACATACCTCCAGTTAAAAAAACATGTTGTGTTGGACATGGGCATAATCCCCAAAGCTTAACTTTGATAACTAATTTTTTATTGTAATATATTTATAAAACTCAATAAAACTACGATGTTATGAAAGTACTTTTCGAGATGAATCTACAAATATATTTTTTATATATCCAATCTAAATATTTAAGAAGATATCTATAGCTAAAGTCTTAAAAGTTTACATGTATCCCAAAACAACATTTTTTTTAATCGGAGGGAATATATGCACCATGCAATAAGTTAGAAATAGTGTTGGCTCAAATGCCCTTTCTATCTTACCTAAGCAATGGATATTTCTCTTCAGAGTTTGTGGGCTCAAGATGCATTAATGCCAATGTACATACATACGTCTGAGTTAGGCCCTGTTTGTTTCAAATAGGGATTGTGAAAGCGGCTTTTAAAAAGTTGGAAGGGCAACAAACAAACAAGCTTTTAATCTAGATTATAACAATCTGGAGGCAGATTAGCAATCCCACAATCCACTCTTCCCAAATTTTTCAACTTTTTTTTTGCAAAAGACCACAATACCCATCCAACTTCAACCAAAATTACCCACCATTGCCCCACTTTCCTTAGCTTTTCCCAACTTCAACCAAAATTACCTACCATTGCCCCCAACTATAATCTGGTTACCAAACAACCATGAGCTTTTCAACCTCCAACTTTTTAACAATCCGGCTTTTACAATCTAGTTTTTAAAAACTACTTTTCACAATCCCCAGCTGAAACAAACAGGACCTTAGAGATTCGTATATTGTATTTGTGATGGACGGATTCCATGGATCTAGGTGAATGCCAACTTTCCTTATGGGTAAACGTGGATTAATATTACAGTAATAGCTCACATCATTTGTATATGAGTTGTGTCTTGTGATGTATAATATAGTGATTGTCAGCTATTGACTAGCCCACATGTAGACTTGTTAATGTTTGTTGCCAAAACACTTCAGAGGCAGGCGCAATTCAAATGCTGAGGAACGACAGGGGCACCGAATTAACAGATAATTGTGCATGCTAAGGAAATTTCAAGGATGTGAGACTAGCTAGCATGGCAGTAAACTAGATTAACTAAGGGCCTGTTCGGTAGAGCTCCGGTTTTGGATTCTCTTCCGAAGGAGCTGGAGCTCTACCGAACAACCTCAACTCCTCGCGGATTCTCGGGAGCAGCCAAAGCGATTCTCCAAAATGAACGCGAGGCTATGAGCGGCGTAGAGGTAGCTCCCCGCAAGAATCAACACCTCCCCGCGTCGAGCGGCCTCTCCGCGTCACCTCCCCGCCTCAAGCCCCGCCTCCCTGCGTCGAACGCCGCCTCTCCGCCTCCCCGCGTCGCCTCCCTGCCTCAAGCCCCGCCTCCCCGCCTCGAGTGCCGCTGATCTACCCCGCCTCGAGCTCACCGTCCCCGACTCGAGCTCATTGTCCTCGACTCGAGCACCATCGAACCGTCCCCACCTCGAGCCCGCGTTGAGCCCGTCTCGAACAGCGCCATCCTCACCTGCATCACTGAGCCCCTCTCTTTCGAGCCCTTGTCAAGCCTCGTTGCCACCGCCGAGGTATGGCTCCTCTCCCTTCCCTCTCTCCCAAATTCCCTCTTTCAAGAATCTAGAGCCAATAGCCGAACATTTCCAGAAAATACTTTTGGTTCCTCAAAAATCAGAATCAAGAAGAGTCAAAGTAGAATTTGAGAGGAGCAGGAGTTAGAGCACTAACGAACGGGTCCTAAGATAAATTGGATATGTGGGCATTGGAGAATGTGTTAATGCTTCCGTAGACCATTTCTCTTGGAGAGACCATGCATGGAAATCGAATCCTGATCTATATACAGTGAACTCAACCTGCATGCATGTCATCGGCTTGATGGCATCTCCCCTGAATATTAGCACTTTAACCCACATATCATTGAAATAATAAGTGATGTTTTCTGAAGTGACTACGAATGGAATGGTATAATATAAATTATCCCATTAAACAAATGAAGATCGATATTATATCCTTCGACCCTGAGTACACAGTTAAAAATTGCACAACCAATGAAAAATGAATCTAGATATGCAATACTCGCGTTTTGTTTCAAAGAAGAGGAGCATACGGAGGTTTGGATGTTAATGTCTGCCAATAATTGAAGCATCAATGTCATGACGCATCATATATGCCAACAATTCTTGCGTCCTCTTGTTCCAAATTTTACAAGCCTGAAAAATCCTATTCCTGAAGAGGATTGCCCTATTCCTGAAGAGGATTGCCGAGGTCGAAAACACCATAGATCAAGTGGCGCAGTACAATGTAAATTAATTTAGACTACCAAATGCAATAACCTCCGATCCACCTGTTGCAAGACGAAGCATTCAACAGTAGAATGAATTAATAAATTGGGTTACTGCCGAGAGGTACTAGATTTAATTTGAATGATAAAGATACCGAGAGTTACAAGAGTTTAATGACAATTCGGTGAGAGGACTGTAAAAAAGATCTAGCGAATCACAGTCCGGGCGAAGAGAATAAATTTCTGGTTGTGGCAGCGACAAGCGGCGCTGATCATGCCGGCATCCTACTCTAGTGGACCTGGGCCGGCATGGACGGGCAGCAGTGTATAATAAGCTAAGCTGCAGTAGGACGGAAACCGCAGCTTTCCCGTATTTTCGCCGACGTCCAGTTCGTCGAGAGCCAGCCCCCCACCGCCGTCCGATCCGGCGGCCGCCGCCTAGGGTTTTGCTTCACACCTCCGTCCATGGCGCCGCCGTCCGACGAGCCAGCAGCCGGAGCCGGAGCTGGTGCCATCTCCAAAGTCCTCCTCGTCATAGGTACCCTCCCTCCCCGCTCCTCCCCTTCCCGCTCTCCCTCGAGGCTGCTTTGTCGCTTTGCTCATTGTGTTGTGGGCTTTGGGGGTTTCGCTTCAGCGATGCAGACGGAGGCGCTCCCGCTCGTCAGCAAGTTCCAGCTCGTCGAGGCGCCGACCGACGAATCCGTGTGAGTGTTCCTTCCTTTTAGTGTGGGTAATTAATTACAAATCCATAGTATTGGGACTTTGAAACAAATTACAGCTAGTGGGTGATTAGGGCTGTTCTATGCGTGGGTGATGATGTTATTCTGTAGTAATATACATATATAGCTATGTGCATAATAGAGTGAAGATACAAGCGTATGCGGAAATTTCTTCTTATGTGATTGAAATGTTTGCATGTGCATAGACTAGATGTGTTGCCAAAATGGATAATGAAATGGCAAATTCAGTGGCAGCCTGCCAGTCTTCATTTGACAGGCCTGTTCGATAGTTAGTTACCATTCTTGCTGTTCTGTGTGGGAACGTAAACTGTCGTTGCAACTTCGAAGATGATGAATTATGCTCTCTTGCACTATGCATCTCTGCTCAGTGATTGTCGACACACTCCATTTTTTACAATTCATGTCTGAGTCTGTCATCAATGAAGTAAAATCAAACCTGTTGTCCTTAGCTTGCTTTGCTAATAATCTGTCAGATACTCTGAAGCTGACTCCTTTCTTTGTGAAATGTGGCACACACCTAACAGATTTCCTAAAGGTGCCCCATGGACTAGGTTCCATGGCAACTACAAAGGCCTCCATATTGACCTTGTATGGCCTGGAAAAGATCCTGTTCTTGGTAAATTCTGACCCATCTGCTGTTTTCACCAGCTGGTTTTCAAGACATATTCTCTGTGGATTAGAGTACATATAACTCTTAACAATATCTTTCTCTCTTATTCATTCCATGTAATGTTATCTGAGACAATTCTTCATCAATCAACTTTATTTCTTATCAAGAACTGCTTTCTTTCAGGAGTTGACAGTGTTGGTACGGTATCGGCAGCCCTTGTGACTTATGCTTCCATACAAGCATTGAAACCAGACCTCATCATCAATGCTGGCACTGCTGGTGGCTTCAAGGTAGTGCTTGACTGTATTGCATGTTTGATGCCACTATCTCTATACCCGAATTTTGCTTATGTTTGCATCTTGTGTCATAGGCCAAAGGAGCAGGTATTGGAGATGTCTTCTTAGCGTCAGATGTTGCATTCCATGACAGGAGAATACCAATTCCTGTGAGTCTTGTCTCACATATCTAGTCTGTGTTGTGGTGGAATTACATCCATTTTTTTGTAACAGGATTTCATTGATTTGCTTCATTGTTGTTGGACAATAGGAAGTCATATATGTTCCAACAATACTAGTTAAATAACTAGTTTTATTTATTGAATTTGACAATCCAGTCCATTTTTCTCTGACTAATCAGGGTTTTTTTTGCCTTCCTGCACTATCATAACTACTTATTTAGACTTACAGTGTGTATTACTCGCTTGTGCTTGTGGTTAGATATGTCCTTTTGTATTTATGCCATTTCTTCTGTAGATGTTATTTTTCTGATTCTCTCATGTCATTCATTGTTCAAACTTGACTGATATTAAAATTGACTTTGTTGGTTTATGTGTAGGTCTTTGACATGTATGGAATTGGAGCCCGAAAAACATTTCCAACCCCTAATATATTGAAAGAACTCAATTTGAAGGTAAGCTGTACGGCTATGTTAGTTGTTGCCAAACTGCTGGAATATTTTTCTTATATGTAGTGCTTCAAGATGTGTATATCTTGCAATTTCCTTTTAGTTGGCGCCTTTTCTGAAATGAATTTGTGGTTTTCATTGGGTGATTTGTAGCATCGTATAGGCCCAATAGGGTATCTTAGCGTCGTACTTCTCAAAAGTCACTGCATTTCCTTTGTTTCAGGTTGGGAAGCTGTCAACTGGTGATTCTCTGGATATGTCTCCTCAGGATGAGTCAGCAATACTGAACAATGATGCTACAGTCAAGGATATGGAGGTATATGCTTTTGCTCAAGCATTCAGCTTATGAACACAGGCAGATAGCAAGCAAATGGAGTTTGCAAATCTAGACTCATCTCTAAGAAACAATTCTTCATGAACTCCAGGACAACTGTTAGAAATCTTGCATTTTGTGGGTAGTTGTGTTGAAGTTGATGACGAATTGTGGGTAGTTCCATTGAAGGCAACTTGGTAGTTGTTTACTGATCTCTTATTTTGTTGTTAATACTTGAGTTCAAGTTGAATTGAACAACATTAAGGTGATATTGTTTTATGTAGACTGGTATTCAGTATGAAGTTTAGCAGGCGACTTTGTTGCTTTTTATCCACTGCCCTGCTGCCTTTTCACTTGCTAACAATAAATTGTAATTTGTAGACCTCAAACTTGTTTTCCGTTTTCCTCATTTACCTTTCCAGGGAGCAGCAGTGGCATATGCTGCCGACATGTTTTCTACACCAGCAATCTTTGTCAAAGCTGTGACTGATATTGTTGATGGGGAGAAGCCAACAGCAGAGGAGTTTCTGCAAAACCTGATTGCCGTGACGGCAGCACTGGACCAGGCAATTACCAAGGTGGTCGATTTCATCAGCGGTAAATGCATCTCTGATCTTTGAAAGCCCAAGTGTGCCATGCTGTTCCGGGTTCGACAAATGGAGTAAGCTTAAATATGTTCATCGAAATCCAAGTTCCCCTACTCCAGGGCACTACACTATACTACATTGTTGGCTGTGTTTTTTTTTTTCCGAGGGGTTTCGTACACGATATTTTCCATTCTCCTAACCCCTTATGTACAAAATTCTTGGCAATTACTTGGAGCCATAATATGGAATTTTGTGGAAATATTTTGCAAAATGTGCAGTGTAATGAAGTTAAATAAGGTTATGTACTGTTAAACTAAAATAAACGATCGGCACTGCAGTTCCCATGAAATTAGCAGAGGAAAAGATTGTATCTACATGGTTTTTTTGGGTATAAGGACGCATGCAATACACATTTACACGCACCACACACAATTCCACACGCACACACGCGTGTGCATCCTGCACGCAGGAAATTTTGTATAGGCTTTTAGAGCCTCTAACTATCTATCTTACTGAACATACATGTGTGTATGTGCTCATCTTAATTTTATTTTTGGGTGAGGCCCTCTAGTCGGATTGAACCGGTGACCAGCCGGGAGCTCTCCGGCTCCCGAACCAACTGGGCTACCACCCGTCCTCTGCTTGACTACATGTTAATGGCATACAGATTCTGAGTCTCCTACTCTCATGGCTCAGTTTTGATTGTAGGCCGGGTGTGAGATTAGTGAATTGTTGCAATCTTAAGGTTATTAAGTTATAAAGTCGAGTCTGAGTCGCTACAGGGGCGATTTTTAGTCTTAACTAGTCTCCAAACTAACAAGTATGTTAACAAGGTATGTCATATACTAGGTTGTAGTAACAATTAAACACATATACTTACTTTCCTAAACTTTGAAACATTCACGCCTCCTGCTCGCTTTGAGCCGAGCGGCCGGCTCGGCTCGGCCCAATTTTTTTTTGCGTTTAAGCCCTTTAAAAAATCTGTAATTACGTATTAGTCCTTTTC
The DNA here is from genome assembly GCA_036346375.1 of Guadua angustifolia. Lineage (NCBI taxonomy): Eukaryota > Viridiplantae > Streptophyta > Magnoliopsida > Poales > Poaceae > Guadua > Guadua angustifolia. The sequence continues at coordinate 18,851,046 of CM070505.1, read as the reverse complement.
GCGTTTTTCCCGGATAGAACCTTAAAAAAAATTTCGTGAGAGAACCCTAAATAAATACCGAAAAAAAACGTAGTGACGTTTTGATCATTTCCAGCTATTTTTTACGAATTTATTTTCCCGTTTAAGTCTTTTAAAAAATCCGTAATTACGTATTTGTCCTTTTCGCATTTTTTACGGAGAGGACCTTAAAAAATACGGATCTTTCGTGAGAGGACCCTGAATAGATACCGGAAAAAAACGTGGTGATGTTTCGATCGTTCCGGCTATTTTTTACGAAAAAAACCTTTTCGATTTAGCACGATCGCAGATTCTTCGTGGGAGAACCCCAGATATATGCAAAAAAACGTTATTTCTTTGTGTCCTTTCAGCCATTTCGCTCATTTATTTGACGATTTTTTTTTACAAAAACGCTGCCATTTCGCTCATTTCTTCGACGATTTTTTTTTTTTACAAAATTTGCCGAAAAAAGGAAATTTTCTCTGAAAAAAATCTTGTGGCGTGTGACACCGCGAAAAATATTCTAGTACATATTGTAAAGTATGAGAAGAGAAGAACAACATGAGTATGATGATGAATTGATGACTTGTTTTGATCCTAACATATCTTTCTTGATGAATGTGAAATTGAGAAGCAACATCCTTGAAGTTACGAAATAGCGAGCCAACACGTAAAATAAGAGGAGTTATGTCACAGCATCACACTTCGTAGCAAGAAAAGTATCAAAAGAAAAATATTAAATTCAAGACAATGGATAAATAAGGCACTTGACAGCCATCAGGCCACCGGTGGCCTAGCCATTAAGTATAAGTGCATAACTTAATAAAAAAAACAAGTTCGGAATGATAATTGTAGCTGCAGCGTCTATCATGATACCTCACCTGCACAAGTGCACATAGAGAAATGTAGGTATCAAAAAAAGCAGAGCACTGTAGAAGCACAAACTTGATAGTGCATTACTAGTACCGCTACTACTATTACTTGGCTACTTGCTAGTGCATTACCAGCACTACACTACTGACTACAGCTGCCACGTTACCAGTACTACTACTACATTACTAGTTGGCATAGTATGCATAGCAGAGGTAGAGCAGTGTAGAGCAGAGCAAAACAGGGCAGGGCAGAGCAGAGCAAAACAGAGCATGGCAGAGCAAGGGAGGAAGGACAGGAGAGGGGAGAGGAGCGTAGCAGAGCAGGGTAGGAAGGAGAGAGCAGGGGAGTAGAGCGGACCAGAGCAGGGAAGAAGGGGAGGGGAGACGAGTGGAGCAGAGCAGAGGAGGTGATGCACTGACCAGCTGCTCGATCTAGACTGGAAGGGCGGAGGCAATGGACGGGCTCAACTCAGATTGATCTGGACTAGAGGTGGCTACCGCTCGATCTACTATGGTTCAGCCACTTTAATCCAACTAGTATATATGTCTCACCTCTCCGTTTGAATGTAGGCCACCATGTTGAACGGCTAGCCACAAACAATTAGTCGTCGTTGGTCACCGATTAATTGCCTAACCGTACGACTAGTCGTTCTAGTCGAGTCGAGTAGCCTAGTCGTCCACTATATACTGACTGAACGACTAATCGTGGATTAAGACCACAGACTTAATAATATTGTCTTGAATTGCCCAGTTAATGGCATACAAATTCTCAGTCTCAACCACTCCGCTCGGAACTCTGTATGAGTGTGGGTCGAACCAATTAATTCTCGTGCACTGATTGGTTGGTTCGCTGGACCTCGACACCCGCTTCGGGGGCCGTCCAACGCCCGAAGGACGTAGAGTCCGTCCAACACGCTGGCGTCCGTTCGATTGCAGCACTTGATTAACAGTAAAATAACGTCGTTAACACGTACGGGCTCTCCGCTTAATTCTTGCGAGGCGAGACGCAAGCCGAGTGAGCCGAGACGCCGCACAACGTGAGGCGGAGGCGGCGGTCCGCGAAGAACTCGTAGCCATCCTCCAACGCCGACCGGAGAGAAGGTGCAGGAGACGCCGGCGACGGGGCCGATCGTGAAGCTAATTCAAGACAGACCTTAGAGGAAATCTGCATCACCGTTCTAAAAGAAAACGTCTGTGGAATAAAAAACCTGACGCATAACGGCATAGTTATAAGGGTCATAAGCAAAATTTGCCAGGTTTGCCACAATCCTGTCCTTGGATCCTGCAATAAAACTGATGAACATATAATACCATGTGAGCTGTGGTGTGATGTTCAAGTCCAACAGACACACAAAATGCCACTACCTCCACAAGCCACTGATGCTTTACAAATCCATTACCTACGATAGATTTCATTTTTGAACGTTGTTCTATCTAAACTAACTAGGCCATACACAGAGGATATTGCTAGATATCATAAACATCAAGCCTCAGCCTCCGCCTCGCAAGAATTAAGCGTCTCGCGTTGTGCGGCGTCTCGGCTCGCTCGGCTTGCGTCTCGCCTCGCAAAAATTAAGCGGAGAGCCCGTGCGTTTTAACGACATTATTTTGCTGTTAATCAAGCGCTACAATCGAACGGACGCTAACACGTTGGACGGACTCTACGTCCTTCAGACGTTGGACGCCCCCGAAGCGCTCTACACCGAGCAGTGGAGTATAGCATTTCTCAGAAATTGATCGACTCGTTGCCTACTTTCCATTGGCAGATGCACATGCACAAATGACCTGAAACTCGTTTTGCGATTTGGGAGGCTCGCGCTCCTCCTAGCTTCAATTTGTTTCGTTTGATTTCAATACTATCTATTCAGATTGCTTCATACTTTATTCTTGCGGGTTCTCGATTTCTTGCAGAAACAATTGATCGTTTGGATCTTGTATCTGTGTGGATTGGCATTGCGATTGTGAAGCTCCCGACCTGTTGGTAGGAAGCCCTTGATTCGGTGCCGTCAACACCTCCAAATCGACATATCATCATCTCACCGAAAGATCGGGATCATCCGTCCTCATCAAGTGGTATCAGAGCATCTCCAAGAGGAGTCCTAAATAGGTTGCTAATTGTAATTATAGGGCTTTGATGGAAAAAAAAAACTCCAACAGAGGTTGTATTTTGAGAAAAATTATCAAAATAGGTTTAGGACTCGGAGCCCTGTTGCTATATTTAGCAACGCTCCTCTCCAGCTCCATCCTATTCGCGCGTTTAGGGTCTAATTGCTGGAGTCAATAGTTATCTTGGACCCTAATTCTTTTAGTTTAGGCCCTATTTTGAGGTATAGGACTCTATTTTAAGACCTGATTGTTGGAGATGCTCTCAGGTAGTGGTGAATTGCTTCCCCAAAAAATTTCACTTAAATTTTGCGACCTATTTCTTTCCCCCATTTTTTTTCGGTAGCAATCTCCCTTTTTATTCGGCCAGCTTCTCTGCTGTTTTCTTGGCCTGCGTCTCTTACGTTTGGTGCGAATCGTGCTCTTCAAAATCATGCAGATCCTCGCAATTTGTGCAAGAAGAAAAAAATAATAATTGGTAGAGTTTTAGGAAGTAGGATGCGGTATTCCAAAATTAAAAAAAAGGATGGGGAGTCTTGGCGTGCGTGCCGAGAGTCCGGCCGACCATATAATGTCAAGTGGGAGCCAAAACCTAGGCCGGCCTAGCCTCCAATGCCATGCCGTCCCAGCCTAGTGCCGCTGCCATGTTGTCGCACACGCTTCCCGCTGTCACGCCCAATCGCGCCGGCTACGGCTAGGGTGCGCCTCGACATCATCATTCTCCTTTTCGTGTTTTTTTAGGCATGTGTAATAGTACTAGCTATAAAAAATATCTATATCATCTATAGATAGCATATAGACAGTCTCTTCAATAGATTAGCTATAGCATTGTCTATAAAATTAAATATTAGCCCACATGTAATAGATAATAAGTGCCTTGGAATCAGTTATAGCCTGACTATACATTAGTAACTGGTTTATATCTCTCTCCTCATTTTCTCTCTTCCACCTAAGCAAAATGCTGAGATGGCACCCTTATAGCTAGCTGAAGTGGCACCATTGCGCATGCCCTTATTAATATGTGCATCCAATTTAAGATCTGTTTATGTTACTATGTGAATAAGGTGTCCGGGTCCGGGATCATGGAGGATATAGTGTATAAATTTTGGAAAGCTTGAAGGAGCAGGGAACATACGGGAAATTTGAAGGATTGACGTTGCTATCGTTTTGGTGGAGTTTCGGGACGCAGGTATGAACCCTAGATTATTGTTGGTCGTGTCAGCACTGTAGTAGAGTAATACTATGGTCATATTGATGGTAGATGAGGAGGTTGCAAAACACCGAGATGGAGTTTGGGAAAGATCGGAATTTATTTAATAGTGGTATCTGTTTTAGGGGGAGAGTGTTTGGTATCTATGGTCAGTTTTTATGGCCTGTCCAAGTTATGAATAATGTTGATTGTTATCTAAAGTTTCAGTAGAACACAAAAACGTTAAACCTGGTTAAGCGGTTAGTAAGTTATAGCTTGTAGAACTTTGCTATTTAGAAATCAGAAACTGTTGAGAACAGTTGTGTTAACCTGCTGATTAGGGCTACATAATGGCCGAATTAAATTATATCCATAACTAAAGGAAGTTAGAAAATTTTCTATATATACCAGAGATGCTATGGTTTATTATATTTGGAGTTGTAAAAAATAGTTACAAAATTATGAAGTATACTATCCAATAAAACAAAAGATTGATCTTCAGAGTTGGAAATAAAAGTGTTAAATGAATTAATTAAAAAATGTGTTCAACTAGAAAATCGTAGACAATCTAGTGTTGTTTTCAGACCATATGGTTTATTATGTTTGGACTCCTCGACTAGGAGTTATAGTCCTCCGACAATCAGGATAGCAAAGGGGAAATTGTCTGATGAGAATGAAAGTTAAGTCCGAGATCATGCGTAGGAACGATATTGTTATGCGTGATGTATGTACTGTTATGGCATATTGTTGATTTGAGTTTACCTACTGTATGAAGTGTGACTCTAGGTTTGGCTTCAACCGCACGTCATTCCATCTCTCGTGGATAAAATGGCAAGTATATAGTAGAATGATGACTTAGTTGTCAACTGTTCTTATTGGCAAATGATTTACTATATTATTTTACATCATTCATCTTGTTTATTATGAAAATGATATGATCATGAAATTAATGATGATGCTGATAAATGATAAATGTGATAATGAAAGTGCATCTAGGCCCCTAATTATGTTTTGGATGATTAATGACAAACGATTAAGGGACTAATGGCTTAAATAAGTGTATGAGCAGGTATTGGTCCCAAAAGAAATGCATCTACGGACAATGGTGACCCTCAAAAGTGAAAAGAAGAACGGCGTCAACTAAGCGTAGACTTTTCCATTTTATTGAGTCAATAGGAACGCCGTACTATTAAGAGGATGGGATGTAGATGTCTTAGAAATGATCCTAGTGCTCGAGAAGAACATCTTTAACAAAACAAGTTTTGAAGTCTTCTAGCACGACGCTCACCTGTTTTCATTTCGTTACGATAATATCGGAACATCCGATGTATATATCGGATAGTCCGATAGTATCGGACTCTCCGATAATGAGTGTGGGTGCCCGTCGAGAACTCTCGGGAAAAGTCGGATAGTCCGATGCCTCATATCGGAATGTCCGATGTTGTTTGAAAAATTTCTAAGTCTTTTCCTGGATCTCTCGGAAACATCGGATAGTCCGATGTTAAAATCGGAATGTCCGATGTAAATTGAAAATTTTTCTAAGTCCTTGATTTGGAACTCTCGGGAAAAGTCGGATAGTCCGATGTCATATATCGGATAGTCCGATGTGGACTTAGAAATATTTTTGAAGTTTGTTTTTCGCTCGATCTCTCTGGAAACATCGGAACATCCGATGTGTGAAATCGGATAGTCCGATGTATGCTTTTTCTCAAAGCAAAATTTGAATTTTCGAGTGGAGTTGATCCGGAGATTTGCTCGATCGGATAGTTCGATGTTGGACATCGGATAGTCCGATGTGGGGTCGACACAAAGGCGTAAGCGGCTATATTTTGTGTCTTGGCTATAAATACCCCTTCTCTCCCTCATTTACTCTCACCAACTCGATTGTCTTGTGCATTAACTCTCCTCTTGCTATTTTCTTGGTCTAATCTTGCTCTCTCTTGAATTTGTCTTTGTGAAATTTGTTGAGAGAGTTGAGCAAGTGCCTTCTAGTGCTTTGTTGCAAACCGTTAAAGTTCTTGTGAGCACTAGGGTGATTTTCAAGAGCGGATCTACACTCCATTTATTACTCTTGGAGATTGGGGTCTCCTAGGCGGCTAGGAGTCACCGGTGAGCTCCCGATCTAAGTGTGGGAAGCTGGGAGTTTGAGAAGGTCCGATTCCACCTCCGCAAGGAAAGGAATCAAGAAGTGAAACCGGCGAGTGCTTTGTGCAACACCGGGAGGATCGTGGTCGAGAGGGACCCAGGCTTTGTGCCTCCTCAACGGAGACGTAGGATCTCCCCAAAGATCCGAACTTCGGGAAAAAATCACTGCCTCTCTTGGTTTGTGAGTTTCTCTTGTCCCTTTGTGATTGGGTTAAATCTTTTGGGGATTCAAGTTCTTGGTAGCTACTCGTGGTAGAAAGTGGTTGATCTAACACCTTGATAGTTGCCTTAGCTCAGAAATTTCTTTTGGTAGAAATCTAGCCTCTCTAATTTCTCAGATCTACTTTTTAGGGTTTTCTGCGCTCTGATCGGATAGTCCGACTTTGCATATCGGATAGTCCGATACAAATCGGACAGTCCGATATCAATATCGGATAGTCCGGTGTTTCCGCTGCTTATTAGATTTAATTTTTGTTAACGCCTATTCACCCCCCCCTCTAGGCGACTTTATCGATCTTTCAATTGGTATCAGAGCCTAATCTCCTTAGTTGGGCTTAACCGCTTGGAGAATCAATATGTCGCGTACAGGGACAAATGTCGAAGACCTTACTCGCACCTCGGGTACGGGCGACGACATTAGGGTGGGTATTCCACTTAATTATAATTCCTCGGCTCTTCATCGTATGTTTCGTGCCTTCGGTCGGGCGCCTCCGCCGATGGCACTCACTCTGGCGTGGAAACATAAGATGAAAATGCACTTGAGGTCACTTCACCCGTCTATTTGGAAGATTGTGCAAACAGGTTTCACACCCGTGGATCCGGACAACCTCACGCCTGCAGAAGATAAAGACCAACATTTCAATGACCTAGCAGTCAATGCTTTGTTCAATGCTCTAAGTGACTCTGAATTCAACCGAGTAGATGGTCTCGAGGAAGCCAAGGCAATTTGGGATAGATTGATGGTTTCCCACGAAGGAATATCAAGTGTGAAGGAATCTAAGATTGAGCTCATTATCGGTGAGCTAAGCCGATTCACATTGGAAGATGGTGAATCATACACCAAGATGTTCGACCGCTTGATGGTGCTTGTGAATCAAGCAAAGGGTCTTGGTTGCACTGATCTGTCTGACAAGGCGGTGGTAAAGATCATTCTTCGTGTGATCACCCCTACCAACCGCAACCTTGTGCAACTAATCCGAGACCGGCCAAACTTTGACACAATGACACCTCATGATGTAATTGGCTGGCTCATGATGAATGAGATGATGGTAAAAGAGGTGAAGTGGTAGAAGAACTTAAGTCAGGGAAGAAGAAGGGTATTGCTTTGAAGGTCGCCAAAGTTGCGCCAAGTTGAGGAAAGCACGAGCAAAGACGAAGAGTCTTGTGGTCCATTGACAAATGAAGATATGGCTCTATTTGTGAGAAGGTTCAACAAGTTCTTCAAGAAGAAGAATTTCAGTCAAGGTGGACAGTCAAAGAACTTTAGAAGAAAATCAAAGGGGAGGCACTCCTCAAGAAGGTGCTATGAATGCGGCAAAACCGGCCATTTCATTGCCGAGTGTCCGCATAAAGAAGACAAGGAAGGCAAGTCACACAAGGAAGACAAGTACCGAGGCAAGGACAAGGAGAGGAGCAAGAAGTATAAGGGCAAGGGTCGTGCTTACATTGGAAAGGAGTGGAACTCCGACACCGACTCCAGCTCCGACTCCGACTCCGAGTCAAATTCCGACAATGAAGGTGGAATCGCCGCCGTCGCCATCGCCGTACCATCTACCTCAACAACGTCGAAGGGCCTCTTCGACAATTTAAGCGATGACGATGAAGTTGCTCCAATATGCCTTATGGCTAAGGGCACAAGGTATCATCATTTGCCACCACTCCTCTATTGCTAATGATTGTCTAGATGAGCATAATAGCGATAGCGATGATGATATAGACACCGTGCTTAAGTCTATGAAGAACCTTGACATTCAAAAACTAAATTTGCTTCTAAAAGACATTGAAAAATTGGAGGAAGTGGTTGAACAAAAGGAAGCTATTCTTGAGGCTTAAGAGGATTTGCTCATTCTCGAAAAGGAGAAGAATCGTGAGCTAGAGAAGGGCCTGTCTTTTGAAAAGAAGAAAAATGAAGAGTTAGTTGAAAATCTAAATTCAACAAAATCAGAGGTGACTAGTCTCGAGATCACCAAGGCTTCACTTGAAGAGGAACTTGCAAAGGCAAAGGATGCTTGCAAGGCTCTTGAGTTGACGCTTGTTGATCTCAAGAATAGCCCTCCGATTACCTCAACCATTAGCTCCAATTCTTCTTTGCCGTCTTCGAGCAATGGATGCGCTAGATGCTATGACGTTAATATTGATACTCATGCCACTAACCTTGAGACATTGCAAGTGTTAGCATATGAGAATGAGAAGCTCAAGGGAATGCTCGAAGATGGACTTCAAAAGTCCTACAAGGCAAGTAAGGGACTAGAGGAGTTCCTAGGTAAGCGACAAGGTAACAATATGAAGTATGGGCTTGGATATATTCCACCTAAAGGGAAAAAGAGCAATATTGTCGTTGCTCCCTTAAATAAGCCCATACAATTTGTTAAGAGCAATGAAAACTCTAAGTACAAAACTCATTCTACATTCTTTGCATCATATGTACTTAAGAAGACTAACCCGATTCGTGTAGTTGCTCATCATATTGGGGTAAGCCCAAAATGCTTCTAATATGCGATCTATTTGGGTTCCCAAATCTCTTGTTGCTAACTTGCGCGGACCTAAACAAGTTTGGGTACCAAAAGGCAAAACTAAATTTCTTTTGTAGGCCTACATCTCGGTGGAACAAGTTGGATTTTGGATGGCGGATGCACGCATCACATGACCGGAGAAAGGGCAATGTTCGCATATTTAGAAGCCAATGGATCAAATAGCGAGAGTATTATCTTTGGCGATAATGGAAAAGCGAAGTGGTAGGGTTAGGTAAAATCCTAATTACCAATGACTTCCATATTAATAATGTTTTACTTGTCGAGTCGCTAAGTTACAATTTATTGTCCGTTTCTCAATTGTGTGAAGCGGGCTACAATTGTGTGTTTAGCGATAAGGTGTGGATGTCATTAAGAGGATGATGATTCAATAGCCGTCAAGGGTCGTTTGAAGGAAATCTCTATCTTATAGATTTTTCTACGGATAGAGTTAACCTTGAAACATGCTTAATGGCTAAATCTAGCATGAGTTGGCTATGGCATCGCATGGCTCGCCCATGTTGGTATGAGGAACCTCCACAAACTCATTAAAGGCAATCACATCCTTGGTCTAAGCGATATTGTTTTCGAGAAAGATAGGATTTGCGGCGCATGTCAAGCCGGAAGCAAGTTGGAGCATCTCATCCCAAGAAAAAACGTGATGACCACCACAAGGCCATTGGAGATGTTACACATGGATTTATTCGACGATCACCTACATAAGCATCGGAGGAAATAAGTATGGCTTAGTTATTGTAGATGATTTTTCTCGATTTACTTGGGTGTTCTTTTGCATGATAAAAGTGAAGCTCAAGGATCTCTAAAGAAATTTATGAGAAGAGCTCAAAATGAGTTTGAAGTAAAGATCAAGAAAATTCGAGCGACAATGGCACGAATTCAAGAATACGGTGTTGAAGAGTTTCTCGAGGAAGAAGGCATCAAGCATGAGTTTTCGGCTCCTATTCTCCTCAATGAATGGGGTAGCCGAGCGGAAGAATCGAACTCTCATCGAGATGGCGCACGATGCTCGGCGAATACAAAGTCTCCAGACATCTTTTGGCGGAGGCCATCAACACTGCGTGCCACAGCTCAAACCGTCTTTATCTTCACAAATTGTTGAAAAAGACGGCATACGAGCTCCTCACCGACAAGAAACCAAATGTCTCCTACTTTCGAGTCTTTGGTAGCAAATGCTATATTCTTAACAAAAAGGCTAAGTCTTCTAAATTTGCTCCTAAAGTAGATGAGGGTTTCTTACTCGGTTATGGATCCAATGCATATGCATACCGAGTCTTCAACAACACCACCGGTGTAGTTGAAATCTCGCGTGATGTAACTTTCGATGAAACTAACGGCTCTCAAGTAGAGCAAGTTGATCGTGCTGTGTTTGACAGTGAGGAACCTCCATGCGAAGCCATCAAGAGGTTGGCGATTGGAGAGGTAAGACCTCTTGAGCAAGAAGAAGCCTCTAGGACTCCAACTCGAGGCGCATTGTTGGATGAAGCTTCATCATCTTGATTCAAGCTCAAGATGGATCAAACACCGCCGAGACAATGAGGAACCAATTCGAAGTCAAGCATAGCTGTTCCTCATCCAAGAGTTCATCGAGAATATTCAACGAGACCACCCGTCGACAACATTCTTGGTGATATCAACAAGGGAGTAACCACTAGATCACGTGTTGCTAATTTTTGTGAATTTTATTCCTTTGTTTCGTCTCTTGAACCTCTAAAGGTGGAGGAAGCTCTTCAAGACCCGGATTGGGTGATGGCAATGCAAGAAGAGCTAAATAACTTTGAGAGAAACCAAGTGTGGAAGCTCGTCGAAAGACCCAAGCAAAATGTTATTGGAACCAAGTGGGTATTTCGGAACAAGCAAGATGAGAACGGGATCGTAACTAGGAACAAAGCTCGGTTGGTAGCTCAAGGGTACACTCAAATCGAAGGTCTGGATTTCGATGAAACTTATGCTCCAGTAGCTAGGCTCGAATCAATTCGAATTTTACTTGCCTTTGCTACTCACCACGATTTTAAGTTGTACCAAATGGACGTGAAAAGCGCCTTCCTAAATGGACCCCTCTCCGAGATGGTCTATGTTGAGCAACCACCTGGCTTCGAAGATCCAAGTCATCCCGACCACGTCTACTTCCTACACAAAGCTCTCTACGGACTCAAGCAAGCACCGAGAGCATGGTTTGAATGTCTCCGAGATTTCCTTCTCGGTCAAGGGTTTGTAGTCGGAAAGGCCGATCCCACACTCTTTACTAAAAATATTGATAATGATTTATTTGTCTCGTCAAATTTATGTCGATGATATTATATTTGGATCTACTAATGAACACTTATGCAAGGATTTTAGTAGAATCATGACTAAAAGGTTCGAGATGTCCATGATGGGAGAGTTGAAGTTCTTCCTCGGTTTTCAAGTCAAACAACTCAAGGAAGGAACTTTCATATGCCAAACAAAGTACATCAAGGACATGCTCAAGAAATTCGGAATGGAGAACGCCAAGCCGATCAAGACGCCGATGCAAGCTAACGGGCATCTAGACCTCGACAAAGAAGGTAAACCGGTCATCCAAAAGGTATATCGTTCGATGATCGGTTCCCTACTTTACCTTTGTGCATCTAGGCCCGATATCATGCTTAGTGTTTGCATGTGTGCAAGATTTCAAGCCGCTCCCAAAGAGTGCCACATGGTGGCCGTAAAAAGAATCCTAAGATATTTAGTGCACACTCCTCACTTCGGCCTTTGGTATCCTAAAGGTTCGTCATTTGGACTAGTCGGCTATTCCGATGCGGATTATGCCGGTTGTAAGGTGGATAGGAAGAGTACCTCGGGTACTTGTCAATTCCTAGGTAGATCCCTTGTTTCTTGGTCCTCCAAGAAACAAAACTCCGTAGCCCTGTCCACAGCCGAAGCCGAATACATTGCCGCAGGAAGTTGTTGCGCCCAATTGCTTTGGATGAGACAAACACTAAATGACTATGGCCTAACCTATAACCATGTTCCACTTTTGTGTGACAATGAGAGTGCCATAAAAATTGCCAATAATCCTGTCCAACACTCCCGAACAAAACATATCGATATTCGCCATCATTTCCTAAGAGATCATTCCTCTAAAGGAGATATTGAAATTCAACATGTGAGCACAAATGACCAATTAGCCGATATTTTCACCAAGCCTCTTGATGAAAAGAGATTCTGCGAATTAAGAAGCGGGCTAAACATTTTAGATTCTCGGAACTTGGCTTAAAAGATTGCATACTTGCCTTGCTTGCTAGTCTTAACCAAAATGTTCTTCAAAAAGCTTATTTACTTCTTTAAAGCTTTAATTCTTGGTTTTTGTCAAACCACTCGTGATCATAGCTCCTACTGCCTCTGTGTTCGCTGATCATAAGTGGAGAGACGGCAAAAGTGTTCAAGTCATTCCATCTTGTTCCTCAATCTCAACTCTCATTGTGCTGGAATTTTTACTCAGATCGGACTATCCGGTTTCTGATCGGACTATCCGATTTCTGTAAACATGCACATATCGGATTATCCGATGTCGAGATCGGACTGTCCGATATCTGGATGATTGCACACATCGGACTGTCCGAGGTCATTATCGGACTATCCGATGTGGGGAAGTTTAAAAGAAGCCCGAAGGGTTTTTCCTCTCTCATTCGGTCATTCTCTCCAAACTCATCGTGTTCTCCTCCTCTCCGTGAATTTGGGGTGCGGAGATCTTCCTCCTCTTCCAAGGGTCTCCTCCGTGGATCTCATCTCTCTTGGTGGAGATCTTCATCCCCATTCACCTTCCCTCTCGGTTTTGATCTTAAGGTAACCCTAACCCCTCATAGATCTAGGGTTTCTCATCTCCTTTGGATTTTTTAATCTTCTTGGTAGATGCATTCCTTTTGTCCTTAGGATCATATCCACTAATTTGTTGCGAAATCGTGGTCAATCTTTGTGAAATCTGCTTTTGCATCTTTTCCGCAAATATCGGATTATCCGATCGAGGGCATCGAATTGTCCGACCTTAACATCGGATTGTCCACCCAAAATATCGACTATTCGATATTTCGAAAACAAAAGGTGGGTGATTCGTTTTCATTCCTTCAATCGTCGCTTCAACTTCTATCTCGGTTTCTTGAGATCCGTTCAATGGTCATTTGGCGATGACAAAGAGAAAGCGAAGAGGGCTCTCCATACCAAGCGAGCAAGGCGGTTCAAGAGGAAAACTCCAACGAATGTCCGAACCAAGGCCGTAGCAAATCGTGGAAATCCTCCGGATATTTCAGATTCTCCTCCTGAGGTTGCGGCTGTTCCTGCTCCACCTGCTGCTGGCGGTAAACTGAAGAAGAAAGTTGTCACGCATCCTAAGCAGAAGGGCATTACAATTTCTGAGCCTCGACAAGATGATGCTCTTCCTGCCCGTCGCCCTCCTCCTACTCCATCTGGCAAAAGCAAAGGTTCTTCATCTAGTGCTCCAACCGCTGATGACAAGGGTAAAGGTCCGGCTCCGGAAGAAGAAGAAGATGTTCTTTATCCATTGATGTCCAAGCCTACTACGCATTCGATCATCAGCAGACGGTTGTCAATTACAAGGGCAAGTCGGGGATGGTCGCCAAAGCTAGAACATCGACCCTTATATCACCAAAGCGCTTTTCCTCGATTTGCGTTTTGGACTTTCTTCAGCGAGATTTTTATGAAACCGTCATTCTCCTCGCAAGAATCGATCGTAAGTATGCGATGGGTGGATTGGGAGTATATGGAGTTTTGTCAAGATCCTATCTTTGATGAAGTTATTGAAGCGTGTGAGAGGCTCGGGATCAAGAGAATCATGGGCATGAAGCAAGATTGGAATACTGAAGTTATTGCCCAATTCTCGCCACCCTCCATGTCTCCAATGACACTATGACTTGGATGACCGAAGGAGAGCAATACAGGATGTCCGTTGGTCGTTTTGGTACACTACGGGATTTAGAGCGAAGGCGCTATGGACAAGGATGATCTTCATAATAAGCGTTCACGATTGCGAGAGAATCTTAATGATCTATACATTGAAGATTACGTCTTTGAGCACAGCAATACCAAGAACTTGAAGCCTATGATTGCGCCGCCAGCAGACTTCTTCATAAGACCATTGCTCCCAAGGAAGGTGGCGCATCCCACATCTTGTCTTACACTCGTGACATCTGCATCGCATCTTTGCCAGTGGTCGACCTTTTATGGTGTCTCTTTACTTGTGGAGCGAGATTCATGCAAACTCTTTGGATCCTAAGCGCGGTGTGGTTTTGCTCCTTACATCATGAGGGCAATTTTGGGCGTCTCCAAGGCGAAGTTTGAATGTGATGTTAAGCACCTTGGACCGCAGAGACCCATTAAGACTGCTCCTCCTCAAGCTCCTCCGACCCTTGGTCTGCAATGTCGACTCGCTCTGGCTCATTTGCTCCTCTTTCTTCTCGATCATCTCCTCCACCACGCATCAAAGTGTTGAAATATCTTGTGAAGATGGCGAAGAAGAATCGGCGGCTCAAGTCCATCCAACGTCATCTCGGCCTTCCTTGTTCGATGGCGCGAGGACTCCATGCGGATCCTTGGCTCACCGGCTATTGTTGACTCTTCTGATGATGATCCCGTCGCGTCCGCGGCGGACTCCGAAAGCGAGGAAGATTGATCCTTCTGCTGTTCTTTTCTCCCTTTTTTGGTGCCTTGATGCCAAAGGGGGAGAGAAAAGATATTTGTCTCTGGAGTCGCAAGATATATGACTCTTGAACACTATTGCTTTGCTTTTGGTTGTGTTTTTGGTTGTGCTAAAGTTTACTTGGCTATGTTTGGTTGTTTTAAACTCTATGGATGTTATGGATGTTAGTATGGTTGTGTTTTTGGTTGTGCTAAAGTTTACTTGGCTATGTTTGGTTGTTTTAAACTCTATGGATGTTATGGATGTTAGTATTACTTTTGCGTTAATATATCATATACCTCAGTTCTAATGCTTTAATTCCTTGTTGACCGCTCACTTGAATGTCAAGATGTTGGGGGAGCTCCTCATGAATTTCACCTCTAAATTGTGCATTTAACTCTATTTCGAAACTCTAATGCACACATTTAGGGGGAGCTCAACATATCTTGGGCATTCTCAATATCATTACTCAATTATTCAATTATTTTAACCTTGTCTTAATCGTGTTGTCATCAATCACCAAAAAGGGGGAGATTGAAAGTGCATCTAAGCCCCTAATTATGTTTTGGATGATTAATGACAAACGATTAAGGGACTAATGGCTTAAATAAGTGTATGAGCAGGTATTGGTCCCAAAAGAAATGCATCTACGGATAATGGTGACCCTCAAAAGTGAAAAGAAGAACGGCGTCAACTAAGCGTAGACTTTTCCATTTTATTGAGTCAATAGGAACGCCGTACTATTAAGAGGGATGGGATGTAGATGTCTTAGAAATGATCCTAGTGCTCAGAAGAACATCTTTTACAAAACAAGTTTTCGAAGTCTTCTAGCACGACGCTCACCCTGTTTTCATTTCGTTCTGATAATATCGGAACATCCGATGTATATATCGGATAGTCCGATAATGTCGGACTCTCCGTGTGAGTGTGGGTGCTGTCCGAGAACTCTCGGGAAAAGTCGGATAGTCCGATGCCTCATATCGGAATGTCCGATGTTGTTTGAAAAATTTCTAAGTCTTTTCCTGGATCTCTCGGAAACATCGGATAGTCCGATGTTAAAATCGAATGTCCGATGTAAATTGAAAATTTTTCTAAGTCCTTGGACTGGAACTCTCGGGAAAAGTCGGATAGTCCGATGTCATATATCGGATAGTCCGATGTGGACTTAGAAATATTTTTGAAGTTTGTTTTTCGCTCTGGATCTCTCTGGAAACATCGGAACATCCGATGTGTGAAATCGGATAGTCCGATGTATGCTTTTTCTCAGCAAAATTTGAATTTTCGAGTGGAGTTGATCTGGAGATTTGCTCTGATCGGATAGTTCGATGTTGGACATCGGATAGTCCGATGTGGGGGTCTGACACAAGGCAGAACGGCTATATTTTGTGTCTTGGCTATAAATACCCCCTTCTCTCCCTCATTTACTCTCACCAACTCAGTGTACTGTGCATTAACTCTCCTCTTGCTATTTTCTTGGTCTAATCTTGCTCTCTCTTGAATTTGTCTTTGTGAAATTTGTTGAGAGAGTTGAGCAAGTGCCTTCTAGTGCTTTGTTGCAAACCGTTAAAGTTCTTGTGAGCACTAGGGTGATTTTCAAGAGCGGATCTACACTCCATTTATTGCTCTTGGAGATTGGGGTCTCCTAGACGGCTAGGAGTCACCGGTGAGCTCCCGATCTAAGTGTGGGAAGCTGCCGGAGTTTGAGAAGGTCCGATTCCACCTCCGCAAGGAAAGGAATCAAGAAGTGAAACCGGCGAGTGCTTTGTGCAACACCGGGAGGATCGTGGTCGAGAGGGACCCAGGCTTTGTGCCTCCTCAACGGAGACGTAGGATCTCCCCAAAGATCCGAACTTCGGGAAAAAATCACTGCCTCTCTTCGGTTTGTGAGTTTTCTCTTGTCCCTTTTGTGATTGGGTTAAATCTTTTGGGGATTCAAGTTCTTGGTAGCTACTCGTGGTAGAAAGTGGTTGATCTAACACCTTGATAGTTGCCTTAGCTCAGAAATTTCTTTTGGTAGAAATCTAGCCTCTCTAATTTCTCAGATCTACTTTTTAGGGTTTTCTGCGCTCGATCGGATAGTCCGACTTTGCATATCGGATAGTCCGATACAAATCGGACAGTTCGATATCAATATCGGATAGTCCGGTGTTTCATTGCTTATTAGATTTAATTTTTGTTAACGCCTATTCACCCCCCCTCTAGGCGACTTTATCGATCTTCAGATAAATCATGTCATTTGCATATGATGCATTCATGATGGAAAGGAGTGATCTGTATGGGTCTCTATAACCTATGTGCCACATAAGCATGAAAAACCTACTTTGGTGTTCATCTCCATGGGATGGGGATAAGAGGGTGCAACATCGACGGATGTGCACTCAACTATACTGGTATATGCCATGTGATGAGTATATGAGCATGTAGATATATTTATATTGTATTGCTAATGATAAAAGATGATTAATAAGATGAATATGATAAATATTGATGTTATTGTTTTATTATGTACTTGTTAAGTCGTGTACTCATACTTGCTTATTTAATATTTTTAGGTAAACAATGAATATAACATGTATAGGATAGGAGTTGTGCCACAATTTCATTTGTCACTCATCTCTCACAATTATCTAGTATTAATGATCACTTTTAGATTGATAAAGTGTCTAGTAAGTTTTAGGAGATGAACTTTCATAATCATAACAGTGATTATGTGAATTTAGTGAAGCTATACATTATTTGAGAAGTTTAGTTGTTTATTTAATTGCCTTTAAATCCTTATTCTTCATCATCGCCAAAAGGTAAAAATTGTGCCTAAATGCATGCATGTGATCTGGGTGCTCTCAGGCATGTGGACTCGAGCGTTCCCAACTCCCAAGCACGAGGTCTTGGGAGTTCCCAAGCGTGGTCTCGGGTGTGCTTGGACAGCGTGGTTCTAAGATTTATATTGTTATTATGCAAATTCTTGTTAATATTATTTAATAGTAGTGTTAATTGTTTAATGATGCTTACTGAAATTATGGTTAAAATCATGATAAAAGTGATAAAAAATAAATTAAGATAATATCTTTAGCACGTAGAGTGATTGGGTCTTACCGAGGAGGACGGTGTGGGGGTGAAGTCATGTAAAGAGGAACAAGCACTCTTCTCCTTTTCACCCTTGTGTTTGCCGAAACGAGGAAAAGTTGCAGATTTTTCTTTACCATCGTCGTCCTCGACAACCAGCTATGGGTCATAGCAGATCCGGTACTAAAGGTGTGACAAGCGGAGCCGGTACTTTAGCTCCCTCGTGGCTCCATAGTAGATGCACCACTGTCTGTCATGGTAAGTCATGGACGGTGGTGAACTACTGCAATGAGCTGAAGCTGAAGAGGTTCGACATGGCGTGGATGGACTTCGCCGTCGACGACCGGCTGCGCATTGGCGAGGCCTGCGTCTTGGAGCTAATGATGGGCACTGGGAGTGAAAGCAGCAACAAGGAGGAGGGGATGACGATCCAGGTGCAGATGCCCCGCGGCGAAGCAGGAGCGATTCTGAGCATTTTGGTGTCTGTAATTGTATATTAATGCTCCGTTCATTCTTTGATCCGATGATCCATGCGTTCAATGTTGGATGGAAGCTGTTAAAATCTGGATGTACCGGTTGGTTTAACCTATTCGGGTCAGATTTGCGATTGGAATGGTTTGTTAACTATCAAATGGAATACGTTGTGGATAGTAGCAAGTACATAAGTTCACAGGTTTTGGAGAGCTGTAGTATACAGTGGTAGTATAAATCAAATCTAACTATTGATTTGTTAAGGTTATTTTTAGAGAAATTTTACGGTGGATAACATAGGTACTAAGTAGTGGTAGTAGAAATCAAATCTGACCATCCATTTCTCAAGGGTATTTTAGATTTTTCCTAATCCATTCACTGTTTTGGATTCACCAAATACCTGTTGATCTTCAGAGGCTTTTTATCCATTCATCCGCTATTCATCAGGATTACAAGATGTGTTTTACCGTAGAGGACAAATAGTATAATGAAATTTTTTACCCTTTTACCCCTCTCTGAATTTTACTACTAATACTATAGGTATAGTATAAATAAATCTAAATTGATTTTAACCATTAGATTCAAGGGAATGAGTGGCTTATATTGATTTAATCCACTGTAAAAGAGCTCTATTTCTACTTACTATGCTACTAGCTAATCTTAGTCCATTAGATCGAAAAATAAAATGAACAATCTATATTAAATTTAGCGCACCATAGAATGATAGAAAGAGCTCTTTGGAGAACATTTCAGCAGTATCGCGCGCGCTGTGTTCTCGGAGAGGTTGTTCCAAAGCTCTGAGTCTGAGGACATGGATTTTGACTTCAAATTGCTTCCAAGAGAAATCTCTGACTTCAAACCTCGATTTGTATTATTCTGACTCTTGTCTACCTTCTCTAGGTCTCCTATGTTGAACGGATGAAATCGACTTCGGCGCCTTTCTTTCTAGGAAGATCACACTTTGGACAAGAAAATTGTACACATACACCAATTACTTGCCTTCTATTGTAATTTAAAGAAGAGAAACGAGTACGCTATATTCGTTTTCCAACTTTACCCTGTTTTATTAAGTGGCCATACACTCCGTGTCTTGGACTCTTGTGTCTAAGGAATGAAATTACTGTTGGAAATATAAAGCACGACCCATCCTTCCTCAAAAGCTTAAGCTTTTAGGTGAATTGATTAGTGCATGCAACTCAATATGGTATCAGAGCTAGAAAGTCTCGAGTTCGAGTCCTGGTAGACGCAATTTAGCGTCCGCTCCTATTTCCACGTGTTGAGTGCTGCCTAAGGCGCCTCCACGTGAGGAGGAGTGTTGGAAATATAAAGCACGGCCCATCCTTCCCCATCAGCTTAAGCTTTTGGGTGAACTGGTTGATGCATGCAACTCAATATGGTATCAGAGCCAGGAGGTCTCGAGTTCGAGTCCTGGTAGACGCAATTTAGCGTCCGCTCCTATGCTGCCCAAGGCGCCTCCACGTGAGGGGGAGTGTTGGAAATATAAAGCACGACCCATCCTTCCTCATAAGCTTAAGCTTTTGGGTGAACTGGTTGGTGCATGCAACTCAATAATTACCATCATATATATGATCCTTCTAGAAGCGAGGAATAAACTGTGATCAAGAGTAAATAGCGGTGCGTGCACTCATATATGAGACGCAATAACAGAAATGGTACTACAAAATGATATAGTAAAATATCTTTTTGACAACATACCGAAAGAAAATCGATTGTCAATGCCAAAAACTGTTTGTTTTGATTTTTGTTAATCTAGCGTTAAACTCAACCAATCCATGCCAAACGAATTTACGAGTCAATAAGCCAAAATCCACTCAAAGCCGACAACGTTAACCAGTGTCTTTACATGTTTTTGCTATTAAATCTCCGTCCTTTTTTCGAGCCACTATTTTGCAGCGTAATTTTTTTTAAAGAAAAACTCCACACTTTCACATTGTAATAGTAATAAATTCATTTGGATCATCCCCTAGGCTAGTACTCCACCCTCACGGTAAAACATGTATAAGAACCTTCCATTTAGAGTGCACTTTGATAACCGATCATGTATCAGCCTAAGTCCATACGAAATCCCATGTAGGAAAATCCTCTTTAAAAAATTTCACCTAAAAAAATCCTCTTCAAAAAATTCCACATTAGGAGGGTTGGCGTGACTCAATGGCGTGGAGTGAAGATGGTCATCCAGGCGATCCGGGTTCGATTCTTAAACCCGGTGTTTCTCATAAAGACAAGTGGATACGTGTGAGATGTATGTGCATGTGTATGTAGCTCGTTTGTTGTTCTTTTTTCTATAACGAATACTACAACTCATGGTTTTTTTTAAATAAATTCCACGTAGGAAAAAAAAAACCCACGCATTTATCGTTGGCTTGGTCTACGCCTTAGCTCCGAAGTCGCCCCCTCAGACCCTAGTACAACTAGCCGCCATTCGCTTCCTTCCTCCGCTGTTAACCTTAACCCTCTCCTTAACCACAGCCAAATCAGGGTTTCGGGCGATGTCGGCCGCGGCGGCGACGGTTCCGGTGGAGGTGCCAGTGACGGCGCCGGTGAGTGCCCCTCTTCCTTCCTTCCCTTCCTGTCTCTCTAATTTTTGTTTGGGTAGTTGGTGATACTGGATCTGGCCGTGCCCGAGCGCGACGCCGTAGTGCCCGTGCGACTTTGTGTAGTCAATCGCCTTCACTTCGTGAGTTCGTGGCTTGCTGCGGTTTGTGGGATAAGCTTTGATACTGGTTTGGGTTAGGGTTTGTTAGATCTGGGGTTCATTAGGGTATACTCCTTTATATGCGGTGATCTTGATGCGCAAATCGTTAGCACTTAGAGCTGGAAGCAATCAAGCAAGGAAGCGTGCGTGTTTCTCTCTTTGCAACTCGAGATCATAGCCGATTAAACTCGTACTTGTTCGTGCCAGGTGTCGTGGAATAGGGGAATAGGATTGCTGGGTACATGTGAACAGTAACAAGCTTATACCAGTTGATATGTGTGTGTGATTACAACTAGTTCTAGAACATTGAATTTATTAGGTGGTGCAAAATCATGCTTTTTTTCTTGACTGAAATGCAGAATCTATGAAAGCTGTTTACTAGCGATTCTAACTTGAGATCTCTAAGTTTGTACCTTTAAATCCTGGTTTTTGTTCAGAGTTTGGGCTACCTTATGCTTGTTTCCTTGCATAGTTCGTTGGGTTTAACGGTAACAGTCCGCTTTATGAGGTCGGTTGTGTGTTGCTCTCTCAGACAAAATTTGGCGTGTGTCTGGTTTAGGTTAACCGTTAACATTAGATTTCTTGCCACAGTAAGCACGTGCAAGTTAGGGCAAAATAGCTGGTTTGTTCTTGGGCTTAATTGATGCACAAGCTTTACTTCCATATAGAAGCTCAAGCTGATTGGGGTGGCTCACAAAGTTTTGTAAGTTTGCGGGTGCTGTAAGCCCGATAAGTCAGCTTACTCGATAAGCCTGGTTTATGAGCGATAAAAACCTTACATATTCAATAAGCTTAACTGGCATGCTAGGAAAACCATCTTTACATGACTTAAGCTTCTCCATATAAGTGGCTTGTTGTCTGCTTCTCATTTAACTGTACCCTGTTTGGCTATGGTTTACATTTATACAAATGAAAAGCCCAAGCTTGAATAAGGTCAGTCAGTATGTCAAGTGAAACCCCACTTGTTTTTGCTTGCTGACATGTGTCAATATGCACTGATCTCAGTAATTGTGTGCAATTGACTTCTTTGGATGTTTGCTTTCCTGCTTTATTTCCTAATATATTCATTGCAAAACTTATAATGTTTCATTCATTACAGGTGAGGACTGTGAAGGTCACCAATGTCTCCCTGAGTGCAACTGTGCAAGACATTAAGGAGTTCTTTTCCTTTTCAGGAGACATTGAACATGTGGAGATGCAAAGGTTCATAAAATTTGCAATGTGTACCCAACAAGATTGCACTTTTTTTTTCCTCCAAGAATGCCTTTCACTATCATGCTCACATGTCCAGTTCCCTTTTTCTTGGCAGTGGCGATGAGTGGTCTCAAGTTGCATTTGTGACTTTTAAAGATGCGCAAGGAGCAGAGACTGCACTTCTTCTTTCGGTGAGTGAGTGAAGGCCTTTGTATGATTCAGTGAAGTTGTTCCAGCCTTCTCCAGTTGTTCGCTATTCTTCAATCAATCAATCCTTTGTCCTTGATTGAACTTTTTGCTTCCTTCATTGTCACATGTATATGTCAAGTGTTGCTATCAAATGTTTCTGATGCTATATCCTGTTTTCTATACTTATCATCTCAGTGGGAGTACCTACATTTTGACATGGTTGGTGTTTCCTAAAGTCCAGCTTCTGTAACAAGTTGTGTGAATTTGTAATTCCCTTATTATTCATTATGTTTGCTGATGATGGTTGATCACTTTGGAACTTTTCTTAGATGCTTTTGCCAAAAAAAAGAGAGTAAAAGTGAGGATTGTTTAGTAGCATTTCTGTTTCTCATAGGAATTTGACATCCATGCAATATTGTTTTGTTCTAGAAAAAATATCTCTGAGATGGCATTCTATTTCATTGTAACACAGGGTGCAACAATAGTTGATCTTTCTGTCATCATCGCACCTGCTCCAGAATATCAACCGCCCCCTACTGCCTCTGCACCGCCAATGGTACGCGTCTACGCGATGCCTCAATTTTGTATGTGTACTTATTAAGTTGTTTTAGTATGTTGCTTAAGTGGGGCTGTATATTGGATTGAACATGGCACATATGATAATTCTGCATGCATGTTTGTTGATATGGGGAAATATGTGTTTTTGTTTAATTACATTGAAACCGTACCACTGTGGTCTTGTTGGATATCATATACTTTTGCATACTCCTGTTTCTTAACCATAAAAACTTGATGGTTGCAATGTAGGTTCATGCCTAGTCTAGTTGACAAATGACAAGCAGAACCTGTCACAGTTTTCTTTAGGTTCCATTATGAGGAGGTCTTCTTGTTTAACTAATTTTGGAGGCATACTAATAAGAGGTTTGGCAGCCCTGTTAGCGTCAAACTAGAATGTCTGGGTTCTGCTTAGAATTAAGATCCTGCATGCCAAATATTATGGTCAACTGCATGTATGTTTTTGGCTTCCAGATGCTCTTTTGAGTGTCATGCAGTGCTAGAGTTGCGCTGGTGTTCATGCACCTGAGCTAGGTTTATGTTTGTCCGGAGGTGTACTGGCAGTGAAAAACGCATTCCTTGTTTTAGTAGTAACATAGGCACCACAGTTGCAGTATTTTGTTTTAATCTTATGAATAATCTAAACTGAATATTATATTCTGTTGTCAGATGGGAACCAGAGTTCCAGTCGGTGGAGACAATGCTGTCCACAAAGCTGAGGATGTTGTCAGCACTATGCTTGCAAAGGGCTTTGTCCTGGGCAAAGATGCCATCGGCAAGGCAAAAGCTTTTGATGAGAAGCATGGCTTCACATCCACTGCTGGTGCCAAGGTGGCCTCCATTGACAAGAAGATTGGGCTTAGCGAGAAGATCACTATGGGCACTTCCATGGTAAACGAGAAGGTCAAGGAGATGGATCAGAAGTTCCAGGTGTCTGACAAGACCAAATCTGCATTTGCTGCTGCTGAACAGAAGGTGAGCAATGCTGGGTCTGCTATCATGAAGAACAGATATGTCTTCACCGGGGCGTCGTGGGTCACCAATGCATTCAGCAAAGTTACCAAGGCTGCCACCGATGTTGGGACAATGACAAAGGAGAAGATGGCAGCTGAGGAGCAGCAGAAGGGTTCCGGTCCTTCTGGGGGGCATTCATACACACCCATCCATTGATTAGTTGCCGTGCTCTTATGTGCCTTAACGTGTTGTATTGGTGGATATAAAACATAGATATAGAACAGATCAGACCGTCCTACCATATATCCAACCTTCCATCTGTGACCTTTTGCATCGCAGGAATATTGTTTTTTTTTTTGGTAGAACGGGAAATATGCTGGTGATCACAATGTATTCTGGGGGTTTATGTGGCTCTTATGTTCAAAGTGGTACTGGTTGGAATTTGCATGAACCTTTGGTAAAAACGTGGAAAATTGCTTTAATAATATGCTGGTCTTGTTTCATGGAATTGTCTGTAGTATTGGGCGGAGTCGACATGTTTTTGGCTTTCAATTCAGATGAGTCTTGTCTGAAAGCTGTCATTCGTAGTTATTTTACCCCATCTGCGTGATGTTTAAGCGATTTTACAGCCTTTATAAAGTTTATGGTTTTTAAGGAGAGAGCGACGGAGCATACCAGTGAAGTCGTTGTAGTATAGTGGTGAGTATTCCCGCCTGTCACGCGGGTGACCCGGGTTCGATCCCCGGCAACGGCGATCTCTGTTTTATTATCTTTTTTTTTTTTTTTGCCTAAATTTGTCTCTCTTTTTTGGCGATGACTACATTTGGCACTTGGGCATATTCTTGGCCATAGAACAAGTCACAAGTAAAGAAAAATCTCAAGCTGCGACATATATGATGTAGTTGTGGTCACAAGAAGAGTAACCTGTCACTCCTGGTCCACCGTTGTCATTGTGTCAGCACAGCTCAAGTTTTTCCCTTGCCAAGCTACACAAATGCCATCACCTAACCATGTTGCAAGCTAGCTTGTCCCTTCCAAATTAGCATCATGTGTTGGATGCGGACAAGCCTCTTGTTCTTCCATTGCCTTCATCCACAATCAACTAGCTAGCTACTTAGTCCACTGTACTCTGCTTCTGCTCAAGAGTGATCAATCACAAGTTCACAACACAAGAAGGGAATAATTAATCCAACAATTAATCAACTCCCTCATTGGCCCCTTAAATCAGTTTGCTCAAGCTGAAATGTTTTAAACAAGCTTTTGTGCCCCAATAGGAATCAAGCACTGTTGCCAGTCATGGGTATATACGCACTTGAATGGTGTGCACATCATTGTCATGCCACTGTGTTATGGCTTTCCCATGCTTCTCAACTATGCCTTTGACCGAGGCTTGCGCCTAAAAAAACTGAGTTGCTGCTTGCTAAATTGGCTACATCCCTCTGTATGTATCAATGCAAGTGTGTCTGATCTCAAGGATCAAATTATGAAGCCACATTGTTCATTGGCTACAGTTCAGTTGATAAAATTATCTACTTGCTAGTTCAAGTCTCCTATTGTGACTTGTGAATAACGGTTTTCTCATCTGTGTCATGCACACGTGGTTCTGCTGAGGCACTAGTGTAACAAATGCAATCAATAAAATGATTTCTTTAAAACTGTAGAACTAGAACCGCCCAATCATTTGGATTTCTAATCTCGGAAAAAAATATGGATTTCTAAGAAAGAAAATATAAACTTTATTGGTAATAAGAACAAGACATTTTCGCGGAGATCTCTGTGGCTGAAATAAAAATAAATAAAAAAAGGTAACGAAAAGAGTGATGAGATTAATGCAGCAAATAGCTTACCTGCAGGTTGGCATTATAATGCATGTATGATTCCTTGGAGTGTGTTCTCTGGTTGCAGATTTTGGGATGTTTTTTTGTTAGGGAACAAATAAGTGCCTCGCTAAAGCACTTCACCAGATTCCAGTGATTTCAGTCTAGCAAGCAAACCATAAACTGCTGGCATTTCAAGTTTCAACGCTAACATCCTGTGCTTACAAGTACATGAACTAAGATCTGATAAGGACAATTAGAAGACAAATGAAATTATTGAAAATGGTTCATTTCATTAGAGCACACAAGCCAAATGGATAATGTAAAGTACAACAAATTGCATATTGTTTTGGTATCTCAAAAGCTGTGCAATACCATTCCAGTTTCATACTGTTGCTTGGTAGTTTTGGATAGCACATAGCTTGTGCTTGTTTTCAGGTGAGGACACAGGCACACAGGTTCAGGGTTCAAACATTTTCCTACAGCAGGTTGAATTACTTCCATGTTATCTCTAAAGAATTGTTGCCAATAGTACAGACAGGTTTTGAACAAAATTAATTCAAAAATAGTCAATCTCAGCAGCACAGTTTTGCTTAGGGTATGTTTGTTTAGGCTTGAGCTTGAGCTTATTTGGCTTCTAGACCTCTATAAGCCATAAGCCAAAACAAATAGTATTTTTCCAGCTAGACGGAGAGAAGAAGCTCTAACCCAATTTGCACTATGCGAGAGAAGCAAGGAAAACGATGCTTCTAGGGCTGGCTGGAGCTTTTGAAAATCCCACTTCCCTGGTACCCTTACAACTTAACTGTTATTTACGAAAAATTGCCATCCTCATCCAGCTCCAGCAGGTCAAATAGCTTCTTCTAGCTCCAGCAACTTCTCCTCCAGCACCAGCCTAAACAAACATAGCCTTAGTCTGCACGCGGAAGCATCAAGTTGACTTGGCATGGACAGGGAAAAAAAGGTTGCTAAAGACGATTTACAAGGATTTGTCTGACTATATGCATTTGTTGTGTTCATTTGTCCACAGAGAGGAAGCTCTTTATTCCTAACATTGATGTATGACGATGGCTTTGGAAAACCCAAACCTTGTACGAACAATGCATATACTTTTACTGATAATTTTCTCCGTCTTAGATTTGCATGGACATGGACCAGGCCGTGACTGGATGCAGCAAACATCATCAGGCCCCCGGTTTCAGGAAGGTAAAGTCAACTGATATATGCATGGATGCAACACAGTCCGCTTTCTCCTAACTTTTTTTTTATTACATAATAGGACGCGCACACACTCACACCTACACCCACATGTGGGTGCGTCCCTAGCACATGTCTAATCTAGAGTAGAGGCCAGAGCCTCAAGTAGCGCGGGTATACACTTTGATCACTGAACGCACCCACATGTGCATGTAATTTCATCCGAGACATCAGTCCGGATGGAAAATGAGCCACCAGTGTGGAACCTCTTGTTTGAACGCTGGTGGGCAGCTTCGCTACTACATCACTTGCCAAGCTAGCAAGGCTCTCTCCTCTACTCTCCTAACTAACTAGATTAGATTATGCAACAAATTGCCATGGGTGATAGATGGAGATAAGAGATTCCGCAGAGGGAACTACGGAGTACAACTGTTGCCAATGTTTGGATCTGCACGTCAATTTTGTTCGCTCGATATGCATATGCAGAACAAGTAGATAGACCAAGAAAGAAAACACAACTGTACTTACTCGATCCATGGTAGATAATTAATCAAACGGAATCAGTTAACATTTGACTGTCACATGGCATGAATTGATTGGCCCTGCGTATATTAGATGCAGGGCACCCTGCACGGGAGCCGAACTCTATTTAGACAACATAAATAATGTATATTGATCTGATTTCTTACCTGAAACCCACGATAATTACAGATATGATTTTACTGGTATAGTCATATGGCCGTTCCAATCGAAGAAGCAAAAATGTTCATTATATGTAACTGATGATGTCAAACAAGGGGAAAAGAGCAAGGACCGGAGCAGCGAATTCAGTCTTGAAACAGTCCTTGTTGACTCACTCTTATTATCATGAATTAATGGCTTTCTACGTCTGCATTAGAATAGTGTACCGTTAATTGAAGTGTATGCCTAACAATTTTTAATCCAACTCTGTCTTGCAAGCAAACTACCAAACTTAATCGATCTGACCTAGATGGATGCCCAAATTGTCATCAACAGAAGACAAAAGTACAGCCTATTTGGGATTGTTTAGCATGTAATATGCGTGGAGATACACGTGAAGTGCTAATTAAAATCAGCGTAGAAACTTGGACACAAGGCACACCAAATTGAAACAACTACGGCTAACAGTGACATGTTGTAACTGGATCACGCAAAGATTTGGTCCCAGTTCTTTATCAGATTCTGTTTACTAACTACACTATTTTATAATGGATGCAATCAGATGCGTGTTGCGGTTTCCTCTGCTGTTTTCTTTTCAAAAAAAAATCAAGCCCTTCCCTATTGATCCAGATTGATTCGCAATGCAGCCATCATATGAAAGACGTGATAACAAGTCTCTTCATATATGTTAAGGTTGCATTAGACTAAGTTAAGATCCTAATTAACTTAAAGATCCCCAAGGCTGTGCAACTGTTTAAGGAAAACTCGTTTGTGTTTTCATTGGTTGACTTAACAGTTTGGATCCTTGTTTGCTTCCACAACTCATCACATGTTGCGTCAGTAAATTACTTGATTGTGCTTTGCAATATGTAGCCTTCAGTTGTGTATGTTATTTTAACTAAAAAAAATAAGAGCAGTGCTTCAATGCTTTCCCTCCCAATGTAAGTTGTATAAATTTTGAAGCAAGCGAAAGAGTAAGTAATCATCATCTACTATTCACTCATGCTTTAATATTTATGCAACTGTCAAAAGGAAAAGTATGGAAGCACCTCTCAAAAAATAAAGGTTGACACAAAATGCCTGTTCTGGTATCTTCAAGTTTAATGTGTGATCCAGTAGTCCTCATTCCTCAATGGATAGGATATATATTGTCCACATGATGATAGCAAAATTCAGCAAGAACATATCTTTCTCTATATTTGTATGTACTTTTGGAGTATTGGTTATGATTTGAACAAGCCACAAACTGACGTGCCCAATGATGGAGCAGAAGAAAACAGCCATAGGCAGGAATTATTAGCTCGGTGTATGATATACATAATTGCCAAGTTATTCTGTCATATTTGTAATGTTGTTGCTTCCAGCGATACACATTAATGATGGGCTGAAAACGATTGTTTCACTAATAAACCTACGACAGTACAAGATGTCCATATCAGATTTCTTATCGGAATGAGTTGCTCTTCAGTCGAACGAGGCTGTCAAGCCCTTGCACAAATAGGCAAGGAATACAAATAAAAGAAAATCTTACAAGAAAGATCTGATGAATGTTTATCCTGCAGTTCTGAATCTCTAGATACTACAGTCTTTACTCTGATTGATAGAAACGTAAGTTGTATGAACTGATCACCATGTGTAGGAGGACATGTCATTGTCTATCACGAATTTTCAGTAATGTTAATGTTAGTGTACCATGCCATAGATTCTACATTAAGATATGCTACTCTAATTATGGATGATTTGAATTGACAGTAGCCTTCAGATTCGTCATGTTACTGTCCTATACTCCAAATATAAGTTACTGAAAAGGATATATTGGCATCTCACTGATACTAACAACGGCAAGGCATGCAACCATGGGTGTCTTTTGTCCTAGTAGCTAGATGTCTAGCTAGGTACTTATATATTTGAATTCTACTGTTGCATGCTTGCCAATTCATCCATTAACTAGATTACTTGCAGAAGCTACCAAAATGAAAACAAAGTTTCTTCCTGTCACGTCTACTCACATTATTTTTTTTTTGAGAGGAAACAACAGGGGAAGCCCCCGTTGGGGTCTACTCACATTATTGAACACAACTAAATATATATGCGCATGAACATATGATTTGAGTACAAGAATACTGGAGGCCTCACCTTGTGCAAACTGAAATGCTACTTCTGAACCTTACTGTATGTTTGTTCATCTTGCTTCACAAGTTAAGGGTCAATGGGGACATACCATTTTGCCTCCTTCATAAGAAACCGTAGTGAAATCGTTACCAAATTCACGGTTCAGGCTGGAAATTGCACCAAATCATATTACATACTTTCTTTAAATCAGAGTAGCAATTATAAAACCACCAGGTTGTTGAAGGGCAGTCTAACCAATTAAGATGTTTCATGCAGCAATGCTAATAGCAATTAGGACAGATGCACATAATTTAATAGGCCCTCTTGACAGTGATAGTGATTGTCATGACGATGAAAGACGACGAGATCAAACAAGATCTATTGATATATGTTTATACTGTTCAAGCATAGATGACATTATAGTCTGCATGATAAGCTCATACTGACTGAAACCTGGCTAGCTGCACAAGACCCGAAACTTCTACAGAAGTACATGTGTATGCATGCTGATCCACCCAGCATAACCCCTTTTTTTGTTGTAACCACATTGGGTGGCTCGTGATGGTGAAGTCACATATAAGAGGGAGGAATTGTACTCCCCACTTGTGTCTTCCAATATATCATTTGTGTTAGGATTTAAACATGCTGATTTGTACAAAGTGAAGCTGTAGCAGAGGCCTACTACGATATTGAGCCCAATATATATAAGAATTGGTTGTTTGATCAGTAGATTCAGGACATGTTAGGGGAAGGGTACATGCAAATTGGATGGGAGTATGTGGCTATATGCAGTAGATTAAGTGAAAACTGCATTCTGTTTGGATTGCTCCTCTTCCTTGCAGTTCAACTTAAGACACATGCCAATCAGTGTTTGTCCTTTTGACTGGCAGTTAACTTCTGGAACTACTCATCTTTTTGGAAAAAATATTAGATTGTGTATCAGTATTTGTCAAGGATGACAATAGCATTTAAGGTAGACAGGAAGCTTCCAATGAGGTGTGTCATATATCTGTACAATTCAAACTTCAGAGTATGCCATTTTACCTCAACATCACTCCTTCATGTGAGAGAAGGTAGTTGAGTGTTTGGTAAAAGATTAACTAACTGTGTGAATTGCAACCCATTAGTTTCTATTGGTTCTTCAGTTACCAAGAGACAAGGAAAAAAAGAAGAAGAAAGCAAGTATTTGATATAGACAGAGAAGACTCAGACAAGGTATTGCTCAGTCATTGCGATTAAACCGCCAGAGTACAATGCAGTGCTCTTTAGAGAAACCACTTACCTGTGGTTAACTAGCCAGGAGGTACATGATCATGCCTGAAATATGAACAGAGCTCCATTGGAGAACATAAATCACTTCCCTGCAATCAATGTCCTACAATTTGTATTCTCTTCATTGCTTATGCATGCCTGCATCACACAGTGATAAATTTATGATGTGTACATATTCATGGAGAGTCAACATATATTCCTTTTTTGCTTCTGTATTTCTGGCAATTGCTCACAGCCAAACTAGTGCATGTACACTAGAATCCTAGGACCACAGGATCATTCCAATTGCACAACTAGTTTTCTCAAAGGCTTTAATTAGTGTACAAGTACAGCTAGGTCCCCCTTACCACTACGAAAAAATTGAGGGAGTAAACCCAGCTATTACACATACATAAGCTATGACTACTACTTAATGGTTTATCGCTTTTCTTTTCAAAACTCTAAAAATTTCAAGAATTTATGGAGGGACCACATCCTAAACATGTTCCTGTGGGCAAAACTGAAACCAAGATGATTTATCTCCCAGGCCTCTTGGTCTTTCCCATATCATTCCCAGATTATGGTATGCAGATAATTCAGCACTTGACCTTTGTTAAATGTTTTATACGCACTGTCTAATCAGATTTGTGATAGGCTTCAAACTAAATAATTTGATAAAGTGAATATCAGATAGCTAAGCAAGTTTGCAAAGTTGCGCTCTGCAATCAAAAGTTTCATGTTATTATTCTCTGGCAAAAAACTTCAGATGCGTCATGGGTAAACAAGTGGACCAAAAGGATGCATGGGATCAAGGCATCTCTAACCATTCCGTAAAAAAAGGCATCTCTAACCACATCTTTTGTAAGTTTCAAGACCATTCCATGTAAGCAAGTCCTCGGCAACACTATAACAAGCAAACTAAATGCAATTCCCAAGTTGATCAACATAGGTGGACAAACCATATGCATAGATTGCTAGGGAGATAGACAGACTATCCTTCGTTCCATCTAAATCATTAGAATTGGGATCACAAATAAAAAAAAATGTTGCAACGAACTCATCTGGTGATCAATGCTATGTGTCAACACTGAAAACTAAGGAGCTATTTTCCAATATTCAAAAATCAATAATATATGGAACTTTGGATTTCTCACAAGATGGGTCAACAACATTTTATCTAATTATGTCAAAAGTCAATCTGCCATGTGCTGTGGATATGCATGCTATTGCTATCTACTCC
Source organism: Guadua angustifolia (assembly GCA_036346375.1). NCBI lineage: Eukaryota > Viridiplantae > Streptophyta > Magnoliopsida > Poales > Poaceae > Guadua > Guadua angustifolia. Next base: position 18,818,900 of record CM070505.1, on the reverse strand, counting down.
CTCCGTCCAAGTTTATAAGGCATTTTTTAATGGTCTTGTCTGCAAATATAGAGTATATTTCATATTCCAATGCAAAATTAATGTTATGTTCCATATATATCCTTAATAAATATCAATCTTTACTTTATATTCTCTACATTCATGTATTAAATATAATACTTAGTGATAATAATTAGAGGTAGTCTGGTCATTTTCAATATCTTCTTGGTCTATGTACCAAGAAGAAATACAACTTAGGGCACTCCCAATGCTCCTATATCAGTAATCTCTTCAACATACCATACCATATATGATTAATATTGAAGTGGAGAGAAGATTTGAAAAAGGAAGATATGAAAGCTATTTCTTGCATGAGAAATAGCTTGGGCACACAAACAAAAAAGATACAATAAAAACATGCATTGGAAAGAGAATGGTTGTATCTGTATCTTGCATGATATTTATTTAATGTTCTCTATGCATTTGTATTAAGGGCATCTCCAATGGTGCCACTTCAGCTAGCTATAAGGGTGCCATCTCAGCATTTTGCTTAGGTGGAAGAGAGAAAATGAGGAGAGAGATATAGACTGGCTACTAATGTATAGCCAGGCTATAACTGATTCCAAGACATTTATTATCTATTACATGTTTGTCAATATTTAATTTTATAGACAATGCTATAGCTAATCTATTGGAGAGGTTGTCTATATGCTATCTATAGATGACATGGACATTTCTTATAGCTAGTACCATTGGAGATGCCCTAAGATACAAAGGGTTGGAGGGGCAGTATCTAATACTATTTATTGATGATGTGGATATTAATAGATATGACTATAAAAACGATGCATTGAAAGCGCCCTTAATTATAAACTTGAACACAGGAAGTAGAAGGAGCAAATGGTGCAAGTCAACCATGTACTAATGCACATATAAGTTTCGTTAATCAATTGCTCATCACTTGGCAAGGCCAGTTGGGCTAATGGCAAGCACTCAATCCAGGGTGGGTCCCACAGCTAGCTAGGTGGGTCACACTAGTCCCCGAGCCCCTAGCCGTAGCTTGTTGTGCCTGTCCCCATATCAAGTGAGATGACCAAATTATATTGTATGCGTGTGACACAAGGGGAACAGGTAGTTCCTTCTTCTTTGCTCCTTGTTGGGAGGAAACAGTTCAACACGTGTCAGATCACACGAACCTAATTCTCCTCTGCCTCCTGCCCACGTGTCATGCACATGCTGGCCCTGTTCATTCATGTGTCATTGATCAACACCTAATTAAGCAGTGATCACTGATGCATAATTGCATATATATCAAATCAACTGTGTAAAATACGGGCTATATATATGTCTATACAGTAGAATAAATTGATCCTCCGTTGATTTTTATAAAGCTCGGTTTGACTTGGTGCGGTATCCAAAGTTGAACTTTGACTATTTATTTCTTTTGCATTATTTTGTTTATAGCTACAAAATCATAACCATAAGATCAGGCCATGTTTTCAAAGAGGAATCTAATGGTATCACTTTGTGTCACAAGAACGCTATATATTATTAGATTAACTGTTATTCAATGTTTACGAACTTCGAATCTTAAATTGTATGAATGACTTATAAAAATCAATTGAGGGAGTACATACGTAGTATAAATGTTTTTCCCCTATTGCCAAATTTCCGGACTAGATCGTCAAGTTTCAGTCCCAACAGGCAACAGTATATTTGTACATCCATGTCGATCTATATATCATGGAAATTAAAGGTTGTTGCTCTGTTGTCAAAGTAACATGTAGCCCTCGTGTGTGTAGGACAGAGTTCAGTGCTGCCGTCTGATAAAAAAGCGACAGTTTGATCGGATTGGTCAAAACATACTATGCAGTTTTTTACTATGTAAAAAACATTATTCATTGTGCTATAGCAAACGTTGTTCATCATATTTTTGACCAATCCAGACCGTCCATCGGCTTGATCGGATGGTCCACACGTGTAGGGACTACTTGCACCTGAACTCTATCCATGTGTGTGTATAGGGACAACACACATTATTACTGCATCTCGTGCGCGCGCACATATATAGGAAAATGGTTCTATACTCTTAGGAATACGTACTTCCACTATATGTATACCGCTTAAATTATATATAAATATATATATATATCATTAATCCTATATATATATTACTGCATCTCATGCATATATATACAAGAAATATGTATCTGTATGTACTGATCCAATCATTCCTATTTTCACCAGCTTTCACATTCACAGTAGATATACAGATACCATCACGTGCATACGTAAGAACGTACGTACGTACGCGCGCTTTATGTGTGGGTGCGTGGGGCACATATATATGTACGTACGTAGAGGTAGCTAGCACCAACTATAGCACTAGTGGTACTGCTTCTGCATGCATGGGAAGCTTCATTACGCATGGTCTTAAATTTTCATATATATATATATATATATATATATATATATATATATATATATATATATATATATATATATACACTAGCTAGGTAATAGCTAGCTAGGCCACTATATATACGTTATTATAAATACACTACTCCGCTTGCGTCCAGGCACTACACAGCAGCTAGCATATCTAACTAAACAACATGCTTAAGCAAGCCCCGGCCGGCCCGTTAATTAACTATGCCCAAATCTGCATGCATCGTATTGGCAATCAACGACGCACGCCTTGGACTAATTTAACTCTAAAGTCAGAGAGAGAAGAGAGAGAGGCTAGCTTGCTCGATCATGCATGTATGGTAGGTACTATATTGCCGCCATGCATCCATCATCACCTCATGATGCCGCCACGCAAAACCTCTATAAAACCCCCCTGCGATCCTCCCAACAAGTCCTACCAATTAACCTAAAAAAAACTCCATCGGTAAATCTCACCTGCATCCACATCTCGCTCTCCTGTCATCTCCTCTTCCTTCGTACGTGCTTCCTTCCTCTTAGCTAGCTAGCTGGGCGGCTACAAGCTAGCTAGAATACAATTGATTACAACATCGATCGTCGATCAATGGGGAGGTCACCGTGCTGCGACCAGGAGGCCGGGGTGAAGAAGGGTCCCTGGACGCCGGAGGAGGACAAGCTGCTGGTCGACTACATCCAGAAGAACGGCCACGGCAGCTGGCGCCGCCTCCCCAAGCTGGCCGGCCTCAATCGCTGCGGCAAGAGCTGCCGCCTCCGGTGGACAAACTACCTCCGCCCGGACATCAAGCGCGGCCGCTTCACCGACGACGAGGAGAAGCTCATCATCCACCTCCACTCCATCCTCGGCAACAAGTACGTACCGCAACTTACTAGTTTACCTAGCTAGCTAGCTACGTGCTATTCGTATATATTCAACCACGTAGTGTATATATGTGTGTGTGCAGTTCGATTCGACGTGTCGTCTACCTTTCTCTAGCTAACAGCTCGAGCTTTTCCTTTTCTCGATCTGCATGTGTTCACCATAGGTGGTCGTCTATAGCGACCAAGCTACCTGGACGGACGGACAACGAGATCAAGAACTACTGGAACACGCACCTCCGCAAGAAGCTCCTCGGCATGGGCATCGACCCTGTGACGCACCGCCCGCGCACCGACCTCAACCTCCTCGCCGGCCTCCCGAACCTCCTCGCCGCCGCCAACCTCGGTGGTACCCTCGCCGCCGCGCACACCTGGGACATCAACGCCCTCAGGCTCCAGGCTGACGCCGCCAAGTTCCAGCTCCTCCAGGGCCTCGTCCGCGCGCTCACCGCCGCCACCGCCACCGCGCCTAGCGTGGACCTCATGGCCCTCCTAGCCGCCAGCAATGGAGGAATCGGACAACCCGCCGGTCCCGGCGTTGACCAGAGCAGGCTCCAGTACGACAGCCTGATCAACCTGCCGGCGTTGACCGGCGCGCCGGCCATACCGGGCGTCTCCCTCGCCGGGCTGTTCAACGGCTACGGAGGTGGCAGTGGCGGGAGCGCCCTCGCCGGGGACGGGCTGAGCTCGACGGATCTCGGGCTCGGCGGGACGAGCGGGAGCAATATGACGGCCGCGGTGGCACCACCATTGGTAGCGGTAGACGAGTGTAATGCCGGTGGCACCAGTGGCGGTGGCGGCACGTCGTGCGAGGTGACGCCGGCGTCGAGCCCGTTCGAGGGGCTGGAGAGCCTGAACCTGGATGACATCAACGCCGATGGTGGTTGGAAGGATTTGCTAGAGTACGTCTCCCATCAACTTTCTAAAAAAATAACAAGTTTCCATCCAATTTGATTGGTATTTATTTTCTTTGAACTTTCTGATTATAGTTCACATGGTACAGAGATAATCAAATTCTAAATGACATGTAAACACATAATATTAAGACATATGCACCACTTGTCTTAGGAATTTCGAGCTATAGAGAAATAATACTAGCTAGGTATGTTTTATCTGGCAGGAATAAAACCTGTAAAATTTGACAAACAAAGAGAACCCTTACTGCTTGCTTATCTCACATGATTATTATTTTGATGCAGGCAAATGTCTTGGTTGAACTCACATGAGCCGTGAGGAGAGCTAGCTAGAAGGGAGATATTTCTTCATATTAAATGAAGAATGATAATTTAAAAGGAGAGACAAGTCTTGGATTGGTTGCACATTTCGAAGATGTGTGAAGTTTGTTTGTTGATAGGAGAAAAGGTGGTTTGCCCCGCTTTTAGTTATGTACAAAGAAAGTAAAACAAAAGGATATGTACACTCACTACTATGTTTAGTTTTTGTTTATTAGTTTTTTTGTTGTTTCCTTTTTTGCCTTTACAAGGAGGAAAACATGTGTAATGATTAGCTTGTGACATAAATTAAAAGCACTTTCCTTTTCCAAACCTAACTGTGACTATTCATACTCACTCCAAACATAAATAGTTGTCGTTTTAGATATAGGTGCAATCAAACTTTCAAATTTTGACTACCAATATCTTTAAAAATATTTCAATTGGATAAATGAAAATCATATGTGTAGATTTGTCTCTAAAGATACTTTCATAATATTATAATTTTATTGGATTTTGTAAATATATTATAATAGAAATTAGTGGTCAAAATAGTATTTTAAAGATTATGTCAATGTCCAAAACGATAACCATTTGTGACTAAAGGGATTATCACTACTACAGAATCGACCTTCACAAACGGCCTATTATAAGCGGTTAATTGCGCACCGCTTGTGCTCTCTGCACCACAAGCGGTTCATGGGCAACGGACCGAAGGGGGTCTCTAGAAGCGGTTCTAGACACGAACCCCTTCTAAAGCCCTAGCTCTAGAAGCGGTTCGTGTCCCGAACCCCTTCTAAAGCTCTAGAAGGGGTTCGTGACACGAACCCCTTCTAAAGCCCTGAGCTCTAGAAGCGGTTCGTGTCACGAACCCCTTACAAGCGGTTATAAAACCGTTTGTGATACCGACGGGAGTATCACTCGCGGTTGCTTACAAGCGGTTCTAAAACCGCTTCTAAAAACGGTTTCAAACCGCTTGTGATAGTCCCATCTGTAGTAGTGTATGTACTTGTTTGACACATGATTACTATTAATGTTCCTCTTGTGATGAAGCTAATTAAATTCAGGTCGCCACGGTATTGACATAATTTTAGATTGCCCTGCTTTTGTTGGATGCTCTGTTGGAACTAGCTGTTGTCAGTCCCATTATTTTTCTCAAAAAAAATCTCAAATTGCTGTCGACAGTCACTTCCATGGACCGTTTCAATCTTCTCATATATACTTCGCAACAAAAAAAAAAGGCCAAATGATAGTCTAATCTGTATCATATAAACGATAATTAGCTAAATAAATCAGTTTTAGTATAAACTTTTTATCTTTCATTTCACAGTAGGCCATGATGGAATTACGTGTGTTCATATGTTCTACGATAATGTTTTAGACATATATATATATATATATAGAAAAAATAAAGAAAAGGAACAGTATGTATCAACATGGCCCACCTGCAGATAGCCCTACCCTGCATGCGTATGTAAACTTCCGTTCCGGTCTCTTGGGTCTTTTCGAAACGAGGTTACTTGTTTGAGGAGAATTGACTAGTAGACACAACACTAACCTTGGTAGATACATATAATATCATAACATGCAAACGGTATAAGACTTAAGAAATAGTTAGTTGGAGTTGGAGAAGGATGGGTAGCTTGTGAAAGTAGAGAAACTTACCCTAATCTTCTAGAACTCCAAGTAGCATGCATGCAACCGCGCAGGCCCTTGATTACTGACCACTAGCTACCAGGTGAACCTGTCATGCATATATATATATATATATATAGGTTAAACTAGCTTAAGCTAATCCTCAATAAATGAAGCTCCAAATCTATATAATAGTAATTAATTTGATCCATGCTATTCATAAAAGAGAGAAATAACTTCTCCTAAGTCCTAAGAAGAGGCTATATTGTGCTCATGTATCAACACATGTACACAAGCTAAAAAGGAATATATCCATGTGTCTCCGATGTGTTAGGACTGTTTGACATGTCTGGTTTGCTTGTGAATGTATTCTTGTCTAGATTCCTTCAAAATAGTAGTCGAAACATCATTAGCTGCTTGAGTGTACTTTTAGTTAAAATGGCAGCTACTTGTTGTGTCTTTGCTTTACAAGACTTAGCAAAACCTTTATTTTTTTTCTCTGGCCCTGGAACAGAAGTCATACAATTAGTTAGACAGTAGGTAGGCCTCATTTCCCGACACCACAAGCGATTGACTGTCCCACCTTGCATCTGCTCTGATCCGGCCTCTATGCTCAGCATCCTTTAGCAGCCCTATCTATATATCCTACGTACGTATGCCTATCAAATCCATTTTGTCATCGATAAAAAGCTTACTTACAACCTAGCCTTGGACTTGACAAAGTGATTACAGTGAAAACTTTTGAGCTCGATATTTTTATCCACAGCTAGTAAACAGTTTGGTATCCTTTTTCGTAAACAGTTAAGCAGTGTTTTGTTAAGAAAAGTAAAGGGAATAAAATGTAAAACAGCAAATGGGTCACAAAGAGACATCTCACGTCTCTTGCAGTCTATCATTTAACGATATACTCTCTCAGCAAATGGGTCACAAAGAGATTGGACAGGCTTCGACGCAATTTCCTTTGGAAAGGCAAGCAGGAATGCAACGAAGGGCACTCTTTGGTCAACTGGAAAAAAGTATGTAGGCCAAAGATGTTGGGGGTCTAAGGGTAAAAGACTTGGACAGATTTGGTCGGGCGCTTCGAGTTCGTTGGTTATGGTATGCTTTCAAAGACCGAAATAAATCGTGGGCAGGTTCGATTCTTCCTTGCGTCGCCTCAGACCACAGTTTGTTCACAGCAAGTACCATCATCACATTAGGCAATGGCGAAACAGCAAACTTCTGGAAGTCCAAATGGTTACAGGGCAAATCACCAGCGGAATTGGCCCCGTCCTACTACAAACTAGTTCAGAGAAAGAGGGGCACAATGAAGGACCTGATAGCATCGGCCAGGAATTGGATTCGGCCTATGCGCCGGATCACAAACGAAGTGCAATTACAGGAGTTCCTTCTCATATGGCATGCGCTGCAACAAGTTGAGCTACAGCCACAAACGGATGATGATATTGTTTGGCAATGGACGTCCAAGGGGGGTATTAAGCAAACTCAACATACAGGACCCAGTTCATCAGTTCCACTACAGATCATAGCTACAAGATAATTTGGCAGGCCACCACAGAGGGGAAATGCAAGTTCTTCGCTTGGCTCTTCATACAGGACAGGATTCTAACAGCTGACAAGCTCGCCTACAGGGGGTGGCCGCATTCCTCTACATGTGTCCTCTGCGGGTCGGAACCTGAGACAGCGTCACACCTTCTGTTGTTGTGCCCTTTCGCACGGCAAGTTTGGATGAGGGTTCTTATACTTATGCAAATAGACCTCAACGCTTCTCGACCAACCCTAGTTCAGCTGAGAAATTCCGCGTGGTGGAAGAACACGCGTCTCTCGGTGCCCACGACCAGCCGAAGGGAGTTCGATGGGGCTGTCACATACACCCTGTGGAACATATGGAAAGAGAGGAACTGTAGGATCCTCCAAAATTCTTACCGCACGGTGCAGCAGGTCACAGCTGTAGTCGCCCAGGATGTGCACATCCGAGCGGCTGCCTTCGCGGTGCTCCAAAGAGGCAGGTCTACTCAGCTTTGAGTTCTCTCTATTCAGGTTGATTTGAGATCCTTCTAGTGCTGACTTGAAAGGCCATCCGTTGTCTGGCGTGCTTCTGGTTATGTACATGTTGCCTAAATTCGGTGTTTTGTTACATCTCTAATTCGCTCGAAACTTCTGTAATTTCTTTTGTTATCAACCCCCTTAATACATTTGGTAGAGCTCCAACCTAAAACATACTGTCAAAATTACCGTACTTTCTCAGTCGAGTCACTTTTTAGTGCTCTCAGGGCCACCTTCTTCAGAGAGCTGTGGAGTAAATTTTTTGTGCAATTAGTTTGCCACCTTCTTCAGAGAGCTGTGGAGTAAATTTTTTGTGCAATTAGTTTTAATATGACGTGTCCAGAAATTTCTCCTCTCGCTTTCTAGTCAGGTCAGATTTCGGCTTGTCCATGTTGTTGCAAAGGACAAACAGACTACGGATAATTGTTGAAGACTGGCCTATCCTTTCCTTTAACATTCAAAAATGCCTCAGTTGTTTGGCGACTTCAGGAAGTCCACAGTGACTTTCATATGTTGTACTATGTGTATCTACTGACTATTTGTAAGGAAGAATAAGATTAAGATCGGAAAAGATGAAACACGTCTGCTTGCCTCTAGGCAACTTAGAGAACAAAAGAAAAAGAATTCTGATTCTATATAGTTACTGTTTATTTGACCAAAAAATTAGTGAAGAGATAACCAAAGTACATATATAAGTACATGTGCAAAAGTAAAAGGAACGTGCCATTTGAGACATGAAGTCTCTTTTATCATAGCATCCAGAATTCCAGAAAGAGCAATCTGACAAGCCAAGCAATAAATGGTGTAGTTAGAATGCAGGTGACATTGCATCAATGCTTTAATATGCATATTATTTTCAGATTCTCCTAAACTATATGCTTTAGCTAAATTAACGTGCAGACAGAAAAGCAAAGTTAGAAATAGTTTCTAATTCTATGCTTCTACCTGAAAAGATGTGTGGCAGGAGACCTGAATCCTAAGCGTGCCACCTATGCAATCTTGTCCTCAACTGTGTGGTGACAAGCACAGATTTACCTACCCAATGAAAAGAATAATAAGATGGCTGGAGTGCATGGTCAACTTGACATTTTGACTACCAATGTGTCAAATTGAGACTTCTGCTGTATAAAAGTTAATTTAATTTAAAATATATAAAATTCCTGAAATTATGCAACTTTTCAAATGTGTGAAAGGCGGACTTGAGTTCCTACTCATAAGGAAACAATGCGTTCGTGACATAGGCTAACCAACCATACAAGATATTATTTGACCAGCTAATCTACCTATCAAAGCGAGACTTGCTCTGTGATCTCAAAGTTTCAAAATGGTATGGTTTGCGTTTGTCACCGCAGATCCTGCAATTTTTGTTTCAGACAAACTGACAAACACATGAATAGTTTAGAAGAAGTAGCAAACTTTTCTTTGCCCTCTACCTGATTCTTTGCCCTCTACCTGAAAGATATGGCAGTGGACTAGACTTTAACTCACGTTCCCTTGCATGGCCACCTATATACATCTGGTCACCAAGCATTTGGTCTATTCAGTAGGTTAGCAGCAGTGACATCCTCTTCCTCTCCTGCATTAACCAATAAAGAGGTGATTACTGATTACCCATGTACGTGATTGTTACGATTTACTGTTTTGACCAGCTAAATTAATTGATCAAATCATGGCTTATCTACAGTCTAAAGACATCTTCTTTTTTTTGGCTGTCGTCAGAATAGTAAGAAAACGTGGGGAGTTGATTGTTCTCTTTAATCACAAGCTGAAGTACTTCAGAAGATCTGTTAAACATACGATCTGCTAACAAGTCACGAACTAATCATTTGACCTGGAAATATATCACGTTAAAATGCCTCAGTTCTATGAAGTTGTCTCTGGTTTGTCATTTCACAGCCTGCAACTGCTCACTTAGAATGAATACATAAGCAAATCTAGCAAGAAAGGTAACACACGGTCTTTCCAGGAAACTTAATTACGTCTCAATGGCGACGTCTTCGAAGTTATCCTGAAAAATGAATTAATCCACATACTATTACTACATCATAAAGTTTGACCTTCATATGAATCTCCTATTTGTCATGCAATTATATGTAATGCGCATGAGTGCTCAAGAGGATAACAGAGTGGCAGTATAAGCACAAAGCAAAAAGCCTTGCCCCACAAGGGATGGCAAGATATTTAGTAGGTAAACCATGGACCTAGAAAGGAACAACCACATACCTACTTTTTGCAGGAATAATGCTGTGTTCCAACCTAAAGCCCTCTCTCACTCTCAATCTCATTGCATCATCCATGAAGAAAGGGGGGAATGCCATTTTTCAAAATGCACTCTATTCATCCAACAACCGATGAAAGTACAAGTTACAATCTTTTACATTTTCCATATCTGTAAGCCCCGTAAACAGTTTTATTATAAAACTCTTTTGTGCATCACTCTATATGTTATTTTTGCATCACTCTCTCTGTATGTTATTTTTTCCAAACGGATTATTTCCATCATTTTCTTACACATTATCAGTCTATGGAAAAGAATGTGATAGTCAGTTACTACATGAAAGTCCTGACAAAAACACACAACTCTTATTTGGTGCAGCTAATTAAACCCGGAATCTCCTCATTTGTTTTAGAGTATGGGAAAGAATAGAAGTTAATAAAATCGCATCATGCATTACTTTTACAAACATTTCACTAGTAGAAGAACAGCACCCATAATCATCGCAAGCTTGGTCATCAGAGAAAACGAAAAGGTATTTTAGTTTCCGCACGTGGTAAATGGATCAGGTAAATAGTAACAGATAATGACCAACAGCCACCATTCAGAGCATCATTTTGAGTAAAAAGGTATTTTAATCCTTCACGATGTAAAACAGTCAGTTTCATGCATGCACATTCACCCAATCTTTTCTTTTATGTTCCTAATCAAAAGGTGCCGTAATTCAGCAGAAATTTTACCAAACATAAGATGGCTGCATGCCTGCATGTGAGGGCAAAGACGAAACAGTTGACATATGCAAGTATACTGTCGTGGTTTCTAATCACATGTGGTTGTGCTACTGCTGTTGATTTGTTGCTTATCGGCAAGTGTTGCTTACAGAGAACCATCAATCAGCAAAAGTTGCAGCCACAACGCGAGCGATGTAAAGCCGTATATGGTGACATAATGGATGTCTAAAATCTGACAGATCGAACCATATCAACATGTCACTTTACCAGCTTCTATTTAGCCAGTTCCTATCTTACAGTGATTCGGTTTAATAGCTTGTTGGAAGCATACAGAGAAGGGCCTACCTGCTTGCACGCTGAGACAGATTGGGGACAAATAAGTGACATGTAGCTAATATTTGTAGACTCCCAATTCCTTTTTGCCGTAATTTATTTGAGAACTGTCAAAATGCAATTAGAAAACGCTAACGCTCTTTAACATCTTAACTTTTCATGGTAGCACATGTGATTACAAATTGGTTCTTGGTATTTTCCTGATCCTGAATACATACTGCACCATGCTAGAGCAGTATGCATGTCAGTTCCACGATAGCTTTAGCTCTGTCCAGGATGGTGTGTCCATCAAACTGAACAGAACAGGGATGTATGCAGGATGAGTAGTTGTGCGGTTGTGCATGCATGGATGCCTCACTGCAAGCACAGAGACTGTCTAGATTCTGGGGGAAAGCATTATTAACGTGTAACTCTGTTTCCGCCTTTTGCCGATCGGATTGGTGAACCGTAAGAGGCGACAATGACACTAATGGTCCACAAACCTTGTCGGTGTCGGCACATGACACACATGCACTCCGCATGCAGTCCTCACTCGTGGTCCAGGGTTTCCTGATTAATTTGGCAGTTGCTATCTTGGGATGTCTGATACGAAACAACCGATAGATCATTCGTGTGTGTATATATATATAGGCTAATCAGTATTTCAATGTTTTCTCTTTCAATATGAATTGTAAAAATTTTGAAATAAATGAAAAGATAAATTATCAACATTCCCTTTCATTCATACTTTAATATTTATGTATTTGAGGCTGCATCGGGAATAGTTTTGATGCGGATTTTGAAGCAGACCTCCAAGGGATCTTCAGGTAGGCTTGGATCCGCTTTCCCTAATTCTTACAAGGATGAGATACCGTACAGTATATTGTTAGTCCGCTACGTTATTTGTTTATGATTACACAGCTTACAGGCATTTTGGCTCCTGGAGTCCGGACCCTCGATTTTACAGATATTAGTGGTAAAAAAAACTAGGACGTACGATCAAAGCCAGGTACAGGTACAACAAGGAGGGCTGGCATGCATAGGAGTATAGAAATGTTAGGGGGAAGGGAACCGTACAAGTTACTGACCTCGTGATAATAACATGCCCTGGATCGTGGCTCGTGTTGATGGCCAGTAACGTGAGGTGCACTCAACACAACTGTGGCTTACGGATCCCTGGAGTGCCAATGAAACGGGAGCAGGATTAGAAAGTGACCAAGGAAAGCAGACAAGGAAGGAAGAAATGACAAGGACACTGGACACCACACCACCTCCCTCCACAAATTACCTGGTGGAACCACGAAAAGCCAGCCTTTATCTTGTGATGTTGCAATGCAGTCATAACAGGTGAGCTCTTGTTAGTGTTACCTCCTCAAGTGATTCCCGTCTTCATACAATGTTCTAGACAGATCCATCGGCTGAACAGGTTCTTCCGACAAGCGCAACAATGGCAGCAAAGTGGCATTTTCACTGTTTCACATCCTGCTTGCCGTCCTCAAACCCCCAAGACGACACCAGGTAACATGTCAGTTACAAGGTAACAGATAGATAGGAGGAACGAGCAGCATCTCAGCACCAAAGATTTAAGAGCTCAGAGGCATGATTCATTATGGCAGTTCGTTACTCAAACTACGACGTCCATCCAAATTACGGTGTCAAAAAAAAAATCCAAATTACCAGACTGTCCAAATTACAGCTCGTTACTCAAAATAGAAACAAGAGGTGAATATTGACACATCTAAACTTCCATAGCTCTCTGTCCACACAGTTAGCGTCTAATAATCTAAATAATGGAGGCAGTTATGTACATAGGGTGTCGTTGAAACCAAGTATCCCTAATTAATCCCAAGAATGTACAGCAAATCACACAGGCGGAGGGCAGATGAGGCTTTTCATGTCACCTGATTTGGCTTGTTTCCAGCCAAGATGAGGGAGATCTCCAGACCACGGCTGAATGCTTGGTTGAACAGGATACGTGATTGAAAAGTAGACACAAAGGGGGACGTCCATGAGAGGAACACGATGGGCACAAAGATCACAGCACCCATGCCCGCGTCGTACATCCTAGCAATCTCGCGGACAGAGTCACGTAGCCCAAGGGTTTTCACTAGACCCTTCCATGTGACGGCCAGCTGCCATGAGAGGTAAAAAGTTAGTACAGACAAATGTGACAATTGGACTCAAGCACAGGTACTTGCATATGCTAGGATTGCACACTTTTCTTAATTATAAATGTATGTTATTCTGCATGTTTTGTTCCTTCTATCTGGTCTATTAATGACAGACCTCAGAATTCACAGGCCTGTGAATAACCAATCAAGCTATCTATACAAGTCTTAATGATACCTGTTGGTACTGGTAGGACAACACTAACATGATTATTTTTTTCTAGCGTCAACTCTATCGTTTCAAAAATGTTGGAAAAGCTGCAGAACGGAAAATTAACTAAAAGGAAGACCAGAAGAAAATTGGTGAAGCTAATAAAATATTGTGATTTACTCTGGTGGCAGTAAAAAGGGCAATTGATATTGCAACAGGCAAGTTAGAAATTTAACTAAATCTGGTGCGTGTAAAATACTATCTTTGCTGTAATAATGTAGCAGATTGATATAATACTTTTAGAGAAAGAAACAAGAAGTTTGTTGTACTTACACATAAAACAAACCATCCGGTTGCTATGAAAGCAAGTGCACTTGCAAATAAATCAGCAATTGTAAACTTTGTATATACAATAAGTAGGACAATTCCAGCAATAATCCCAAGTGCAAGGAGGCCCTGTAGAAACCGAACAAAAGTCGGCAAGGCAGTAAAAAGCTGAAACACAATACAACAAAGTCACCAAAGTCATAAGAACAAAGCGGTGGAAGCTAAATTGATAGTGTTGGACTGCTGATTTAGGGTACGGGCTAGACCGGCTAAAGTCACCAAAGTCATAAGAACAAAGCGGTGGAAGCTCAAAGGGGACACCTCATGGCATTAAGGAGGGGATGATCATGGAAGGGATATGGAACGTGGGAGAGGACGCAAATAGCACGTGGATGGAAATGGTAATTCGCATTAGGAATGTGGCTGCAGAGGTGTGTTGAGTGACCCGAGGGACTAGATATGAATCTAAAGACACTTAGTGGTGGAACGAGGAATTGCAAAAGGCTATCGAGGAAAAGAAGGCATGCTACAAGCACATACAGTATGATAGGAGCGACGACAACATACATAAGTACAGAGCAGCCAAAAAGAGTGCAAAGAAAGAGGTAAGGCATGGGGCAAGGCTTATGAGGATCTTTATCAGAAGCTTAGTACAAAAGAGGGCGAGAAGGACATCTACAAGATAGCTAAACTCTAAGAAAGAAAGACAACAGATTTCAACCAAGTTAAATGCATTATAGACAACACTAATTAATAGACCTCCAGTGAAAGACAATGAGATCAAGAATAGGTGGAGAGACTACTTCAACAAGTTGTACAACAGAAACAATGGGGATAGTATGATTGAACTAGATGATTCTTTTCATGACACCAATAGGCGGTTCGTTTGAAAAATTCAAGAATCTGAAGTAAGAAAGGCCTTAAAAGGATGAAAGTAGGTAAGGCATTGGGGCCTGATAACATTCCTATCAGGGTGTGGAAATGCCTTAGAGACATGATGATCATTTAGCTAACTAAATTGTTTAATAGCATTTTTGGTCGAACAAGACGTCTGATGAGTGGTGGAGAAGCACATTAGTGTCAATTTTCAAGAATAAAGGAGACATCCAAAGTTGTACTAATTATAGAGGAATTAAACTCATGAGCTACACAATGAAGCTTTGGAGGAGAGTAATTGAGCATCATTTAAGAAGATCGACTAGCATGACGAAAAACCAATTTGGTTTTATACCTGGGAGGTCGACCCTAGAAGCGATCTTCTTGACACGACAGTTGATGAAGAGGTATAAAGAGGAAAAGAAGGATCTACATATGGTGTTTATCGAATTGAAGAAAGCTTATAACAAAGTGCCAAGAAAGGTCATATGGTGGGAGCTTGAAAAGAAAAAAAAAGTCCCAACAAAGTATGTTAACTTAATCAAGGATATGTACGATGATGTTGTGGCTAATGTCAGAACATATGATAGCTATACCAGTGAGTTTCCTATTAAGATAGGATTACATCAAGGATCAGCATTGAGCCGCTATATTTTTGCCCTAGTGATAGATGAAGTCACGCGACATACAAGGAGAGATCCCTTAGTGTATGCTTTTTTGCTGATGATGTGGTACTAATTGATGAGAGTATGGTAGGTGCTGATAGAAGACTTGAGTTGTGGAGGAAAACTTTAGAATCAAAGGGTTTTAGACTAAGTAAGACTAAAACTGACTATATGATGTCTTGTTTCATCCCCCCCCCCCAAGTGATCGTAGCTGTATCGGCCAAGCTCATAGGTTTAATTCATATAGTTTAAGGATATTAACTCTAGTTCGGGCTACTAATGGCCACATGTTCAGTTGTGGGTCATCACATATAGAAATGATAAAGTTATCGCTGATTTCTACGTGTTATTCAAAAAGCCTAGATTGCATTTTGCCCGGGGCAATTCGCCTAGTTTGTCTCTCGTTCTTATCTCTTTGATTGACTGGTGCTCTGAATCAACCAAGCAGAAGCAGAACACCCATAATCCGAAAGCCAGAACCCAGAAGGCACCAACTCGAAAAACCCTACCGGTTACGATTTCTTACTGCCACAGCACCTGAGAACCCGCCACAGCCCCTCAATCAACAACAGATTCTCAAGCCAGCGCTTGAAACCGCAACCAACCATACCATACCCTCAGTGCTGACAACCTTAAGACCCTAGTTAAAAAGGCCCAGTTAGCCTCAATTCACGACGCCGTGATCGCATAAACTGAAAATAACGCGAAAGGACACACACATTCTTATGGATCATGAATCCCAGCTGACAAGCATCTCAATATCTCATAGCAACCAAAAATCCTAACCCCGGGGCGTAGGTACCGAATTACCCACACGTTTTTCGCATCGCGTCCACAGGCTGTGCACACAATGGCACAACACATTATTGAGTCTTGTGAGCAGCACCATCGCGGCACGCTCTTTCTCGGGCACTGATAGCCACATGAGAAGCAACCACGGAGGATTGTACTGACTAAACAGAGGAACAGAGCAGGGAGGAGATGCGAGGGGAGCGTACGGATCCGGGCGACGTTGGGGTCCTCGTCCTCGATGTCGTCGGCGGCCTGCAGGATCTGCTCGATGTTGGTGGACCTGCCGAGCGACGGAGCGAGGGGGGCACGGCGGCGGCCACGCCGACCCCCGCGGCGGACGCTGCCGCAGACGGCCCTGCGCGGCGGTGGTCGCGGTCGCCCTTGAGCGACGCCCGCACAAGGCGCTCCCAGTTCTCCGTGACCCTGTCCGGGCCGGCGCCGCCCCTCCGCCGCGACGACGCCATCGAGGCGAGGCGAGGAGCCCAAGGTCGCGGTCTAGGCGCGATCTGAGTCCGAGAAGCGAGCTAGTGGAAGCGTGAGTTGCGTTGCGCGGATTCAAAAGCCGAGAAATTCTGCCTCACAAAATAGAGGAGGTAATTCGTACGCCTTTCATAATTTGACACCTCGAATGTGAATTTTTTCAGTTCAAGCGTTTCTCAGCCTTTCCTTCCATTTTCCCTATTTCCTTCTCTTTTCTAATCTATTTCCTTTAGCAGCCCACCTGAAATACCGGTTTTACCCCTTGTCTCTTATCTAATCGTCACGGGAGTATCGATCTGGTCTCTCGAGTGCTTCTCTTGCTGACTTGTTCTTGGCCGCCGGCTTCTCCCAGACCTCCGGCTCCGACGCTGCTTCTCCCAGACCTCCGGCCACGATGCGCGGCGCCGATGTCCAAATTTAACCGCCCCGATTCGTTATGCGCAGATCTCCACTGGCGACGTCGTCATGAGCGCCAGTGTTCCATGTCGCAGCCTGTATGTTGCTGCCTCCTCCAACCGCCGCCGACTCGACCCGTCGCAGGTAGATGTCGCGGGACTCCTTCGCCTCTCCATTCACCCGCAGCCTGGGCTCCAGCTCCGCTAGGGTTAGGCAACAAAGGGCCCCACTTGTTCTTGTGCCGCCGCCTGCAGTAGATGAAGCGCAACCGCCGCCGGTTGACGATGTGACTGGGTTGCCATTAATCCTTTGCCCGGCGTGCAAGGACGTAAGGATGATTGCGCTGACCGCAGTGAACTCAAAGGATTATCTTGGCCAACGATTCTTCAAGTGCCCCAGGAACAAGCAATTCGTGAGTGTGTTTCTTTGGCAAAATTCGTGAAGATTCTGACAATTATGTTGTGCAATGCTTATGCTTGTGATGCCTTATTCAAATCTCTCCTTATTCAATTGAGCAGGTCCTAGGAACATGCCCAGTTTACATGTTGCATGAAGTGTACGTGAAGCACCTACAGAAGCATGGTTTTTTGGGTTCAACCTCGTTCTTGGATGTTGTCCCTGAACTGGTGGATAAAATTGATCAACTGGAAATAGGGATGAAAGAGATGAAGGAGTTGGTTGCGAGGAACAGAGAACCGAGAGGGAATTTTCTTTGTTTTGTTCTAGGATGCATCAATTTAGCTTGTCTGATATTGGGCATCCTATTGATTGTAATGAAGTAGATGATGTGTAGTCTACGTACCTGTATGGAATGTGTTTGTATCTATCATTGAAGCAGTGAGCTTGATGTACTGAAGATCTATCTATTTTAATATGAAGTGCAAGTCATATGCTTGTTGTTTCCAGTTCTCTCATCTAATCTAGTCATGTGCTTGTTGCTTCCAGTTCTCTCATCTAATCTTCTTGTCATGCTTCCAGTGCAAGTCAGTAAGCATATGAGTGCATGAAGGTTTCACATAACTTCTGAGCAAACCTATTTTCTGGTTACAGTTCCTTGTCTGCAATTCCCAAGTGATATTCAAAAATATTTTTCATGGATGGAATTTTTTGTAGGGAGCCCAGCTCTTAGGATCTTCAGGATATATAGGAATGCTGCATGCATATTTATCAATTACCATATTGTGCTGTAGGCAAGGGACAAGATGGAGAACTGCCTCTCCCTCCATCCTCTCCTCTCTGATTTTCATTCAATCATCAAAGGGTATGAAAATACCCACTGTCTAGTTTTGTAACTACGACAGAACTTATGATGATTTCCAGAGTGGTAATTGCATCATGAACCATCTATTTGCAATCAATAATTTCAGCCAAACATGGCATGAGCTCATCAGTGATCCAATTGTATACGAACAGACATGTACAAAACTGGAGTTTCGCAAGAACAAAAGTGCCTCATGAAGAAAGAAAAGGCAGGGGTCACAGCTTGTATACAACTTCACATGTTTGATTCTGACAATGTAAGTCTCACAATAACTATACAAGGAAAATTTCGCTACATCTCGCAGTCCTAAGTTCATCTAGCCCACTCGATGTTCAGAATTTAAAGAGGAAAAAAAACATGAACAGTTTATTCCTGATTACTCTCAACCTGAGACCATCAGCAACCTATTTGTTTGATGATTACATGGGTATGATCTTTCACAGAGACGGTCAGGACTAGGAGCTGGTGGGCAAAAAAACTAATGCTTTACAATGGTGATAAGCCCTGGTTGAGCATGGGCAATGTTCATAGGATGGGAACTTCTACTTTTCAAGCTCTGCCTGTCAAATTTGTCAGCGATGAGCCTTTTCAAGCTCTTCATCTTTGCTTTGAACCTGGACTTGGCCATCAACGTGTCCACTGCGTTTGCGAAATTACCTATTGCCATTGCAATCAGCAGGATCCCACAGACCGCAACCTGTGACAGCATGCATAGGTTAATGACATGGATCAAATATGATAGAATCTGGTCATATGAAGAGCCAAAAGTTCCTGACCTGCCACTCAGGGATGATGCCTGTATGAGTTGAAATGCCATGCATCGAGCTAGATGATGCAAAGGAAATGCCAATTGTGTAAACTTCATCAACATCCTGGTGTTCTTCAGAACAACAGCTACTGATCATGAAAATAATAGCCAAGATCACCACAGTAAACATATAAAGGTCTAGTTCTTTTCCTCTCTTTTATCAGAACATGCTACCTTTCCTAAAGCAATCCGAGTATACAGTCTTTGACGTTGATATCTGTTCTGCAACATCATGGCAAAACCTTGCATTATGGCCCAGCACAGAAACAGCTCAACACCTCTCTGTGAAAAAATGGTACAGGTTAAGCATATGCATTTGTGCACAGTACAGAATGGGAAGATCTAAAGTGCATACCTGTTTACATGCACAATCAAGTTGACCCTTTATCTCCCATGTGAGACTTACAAGAGCCATCAACATGGCACAATAGTGATGGCTTATCCACCTTAGGAATAAAAGCAACTGTAAGCTCCAAGTGCACCAAAGAAACAAACAAAATCATAAAATGAACATGTTATAACTTATAAGTGGATAGATAGCTTTAGTACAACAGAATATTTTTATCATCATCTATCATTCCTGTAAGATAACACTTCAGAACACCATTATGTTCCCTCGAAATGAGAGATGAAAATATTGGTAAATACAGACAAGCATCCATTGGCCCAAAATGGTCTAGAAATTCAACAATGGTCTGCTCAAGATTACAAAAGCATCCATCACTTAAAATGGTCTGGTCAAGATTACAAAAGTATCCATTCAACAACTAAGAAAGCATCCAACATTTGAAATGGTGAAGTGCATTCACCAAACTAAGATTACAAAAGCATCCATCACTTAAAATGGTTGAGAAATCGATAATGGTCTAGTTCCCAAAAGCATCCACCAGGGCAATGGTCTATTTTTTTGCCTTCCTAGGAGTGACCTTCTTATTCTTAGCTCTCTTTCCAGGGGAATTTTTTGGCCTCGGAGGGGTGGTCTGGTGCTCATGTATCCCTGCTCCACCTCCAAAGCTCAATGCCATTTGTCTGAAAAATAGATTCAGTAATAAGCAAAACAGACTAGTATTGAATGAGACTAGCAAAATTAGAGCGCTAATGCATGGTTTTACCTTCTAGTCACAGGCCCAGGGCTTGAATTGCTTTGAGCTATCCCCGATCCACCTTCCGTGCCCAATGCCATTTGACTTAAAAAGAGAGAGATGTACAGTTTCAGCAAACACTAACATAGGCGTATTTCATTGGTTTTTCAAGTGTAGAACATTTATGCATGGTTTTACCTTCTAGTCACAGGCCCAGGGCTTGAATTGCTTTGAGTTGTCCCTGATCCACCTTGCATGCCCAATGCCATTTGACTTAAAAAAAAGAGAGATGTACAGTTTCAGCAAACACTAACATAGGCGTATTTCATTGGTTTTTCAAGTGTAGAACATTTATGCATGATTTTTACCTTCTAGTAATGTGCCTTTGAGTTTCTGTGTTGCTACCTTCGCCTTTTCGGCTAACCGGTGCTAGCTCGACCTAATGGCCTTCCTTGCTTTGTTCGGCTTTTCTCGCATGAGCATACAGTCAAGATATTGTTCACAT
Organism: Guadua angustifolia; assembly: GCA_036346375.1. Lineage (NCBI taxonomy): Eukaryota > Viridiplantae > Streptophyta > Magnoliopsida > Poales > Poaceae > Guadua > Guadua angustifolia. The sequence goes on along the minus strand of CM070505.1, from coordinate 18,797,957 downwards.
GTAAATATGCAATATACAAGATATTGTTCACATGTACCTCTTTTTTGTTCCATTAAAATGGCACTTTGAGGAAGATGACCTATGGCCAAATGCAAAGCATTTCTTACATTGCACCTGCCACTTGCCCTTGGTCCTAGATTTGTTCCCTTTGTTCTCTAGGCAACCAGGTATCTATTCTTCCTTTGTCTTCCTACTGGTCTCTTTGTCAGAGGTGGCAACAACTTAAAGCCAAGGTCCACATTGGCCCATTGTGACTTATCTGTTAGTGGCTTAATAAACCCAGCATATGCTAGCCTAAAGTGATACACATAATAGTATGGATGCAGAAATTGTTCCATATTAGGATTTCTATAGGTATTAACGAGTGCCAAAGCATGTGGGCATGGTTTTCCCGAGACTTGCCACTCCCTGCATGAGCATGTATGTTTTTTTAGATTCACCACATGTCTAATAATCTTGTGGGTAGGAGTGATCTCTGTCACCTCTGCTTCATCCCTACCACCTTCTTTGACTTTCAAGTGATCCAATTGCCTAGACATTGCATTTAGCTGCCGAACTACAACAGGGAGCATAATGCGGTCTTCAAATTTTTCACATATCCTTCTCCTTTTTGCATATAGTTCCATGAACTTTGATCTGAGAGAGTCTGCAAGGTCAGCAATTGGAAGATCCTTAAGGTCCTTAACCCAATTGTTCCAAACCTCTGCAATATTGTTGATAATATAATCACATTTTATCTCTTCTGAAAATTTGCTCCTCATCCATAGTAAATTGTGATATTGATCCAACCAAGGCTTCACCTCATCGCTTGCTGCATAAATTCATGATATTGCGGTTGGAAAGTTCTAGCTGCAGGATACATGTGACCAAATGCTGGCCCTTGAAAACTCTTGACAAAATTCTTCATCAAATGCAGAAAACATTCCCTATGTTCTGCCCAAGGGTAAACAACCTTCATTGCATTCTCTAGGCCTTTGCAAGCATCTGAACTTATAGCTAGGTATGGTGGATTGCCAATGGCTTTTCAGAGTCACGTGATAAACCATATCCAACTGCCGCTGGTCTCGCATCAAAAATCCAAAAGCCACCGTAAACATCCAATTGTGTCCATCTAAGGCGTCATCGAAGGTAGGTGGCCATTCCATCTACCATTGAGAGCCGTGGAATCAATACTCAAATATGGCCTACAACCATTTAGAATCCATCTATGCTTGCTTTGAAGCAAAGCAGAAGAATCTGTGGAAATATGTACCATCTTCTTGCTCTTGTACACCTATCTCTACAACACTGCCAGGCATTCTTAGCTCTACCTCTGCCTTGAAGTTGTACAAATATGCAAAACTTTCTTCCCATGTGCTAAAAATGTGCTCAAGCACTTACGCCTACCAAATTTCACAACGTTGAATATCCTAGTGTAACATTGTATTTCTCCTCTAACTCATCTTTCAATTGTTTTGCACCCTTGTTTGGATCCTTTTTCAATATTGGGATTGCCTTCTTTGCTACCCAATTAAATGTTGCCATCTTGGTCCTCACTCGGACAGTGGATGAACAAAAATGTTCTCCCTTATTCCATGTAACCTACACATACAAACACAAGGTTACATTGCATATATTTGAACCAAAGTTGAAATAGAGTTGTCGGTGTTCGTATAACCGGCAAGTAAATTTGTAAGTATAGGGGCCGCGCTTTCCCCCTCCTTGAATGGTTAGACTACGGGAGTCCAAGATGTATACTGGTTCGGGCCGAATATCCCTACGTCCAGTTCGTGGTGGTGGGTTGTATTACTCGGGGTGCAGCGGGCTACACAGGATTACAAGCAAGAGCTAAGGATAGGCCTTTAGCGCTCGTCCGAGCGGGGGAGCTCGGGAGTGTTCGTCTAGGTCGGATGGCCCAGGTGCGGATGCGAATGCCTGATGAGAATGCGTACAAGAGTCGGGGTGCCCTTCCCTGAGGGCCCTGCCTCCCTTTATATAGGCGGAGGGGGCAGGTTTCATGGGAGTTTTGGAGAAAAAAAGGTAGGGGTACGCTACCCCTAAGAGTCCTTGGTCTTCGGTCTCGATGACTGACAGGTCTCTGTTGCCCCACGCCGAGTTGGTAGACACAACGGACAGTGTCTCGTTGGGAAGGCGCGACCGCCTCCCGGCGCTGTCGAGACAAGGACGCCGCCACACGCTGGCTCTGGCGCCGCGGGAGCGAGCGTGTCTCCCTATTGCGCATGACGGGACGAAGGGACGGGCGCCTGACTTTGGCGGCCCCCTGGCTACCTTGAGAAGGAGCCACCTGCCCCAGCACGGCCGTTGGGCCCATGGGGTAGGTGACCACTAATGGTCGATCACGACGTGGCGAGGCCGCCGAGTCGGCCTGGGGTCCGGACCCGGTCTAGGTCTGAACTCATGGGCGCCGGACTGGGTCCAGTCGGACCATGGGCGTCGGACCTGGATCTAGGTCGGAATTCCCTTGGTGGGCTCGTCCGAGGCCGGGGACCCTTCGGGACCCGATGAGGCCCATAGCTGGGCCCAAGGCGGATCATTTGGTGTACCAGCCAATATTGAGTGATAATCTCATCTGTGAGGGATGGAGACTTTGGTAACACCCTCTCTAGCACTCTGCGTCGCTGCCAACCTTGCCGCCATGTCCGTATGACTGAGAGAGAGACGATCTTGAAATAGATGTATACTTTACTGTGAGGTACCCTTGATGTGAGTATTCATCAAGAGTTTACTAATTTTTGTTACAAAATTGATAAAAGCTGCAAAAGTTAACAAATAGTACCCTGACATGCTCCCCATCCTACATCAACCTTGCAACAATTGCCCAGGAACAACCATTAGCAGTGCAAAACCCACTAAACCTATCTTTGCATGATTTCTCTGTTCCCAGCTCAAATTGCCCCTTTATAGCATGCTGCCTAACTGCTGCCCTGAATTCATTCATACTAGCATATGTGCTCCCAACTGCCATTGGAGGGTCTTCCCTATCATAACAAACAGAGCTCTCACCAGGGATTACATCATCAACACCTAACTCAGCATCTTTCAGGTTCACATCATCAAAAGCAGGTTCTTTTTCCTTTTCTTTTTCAGCTGTAGCCCTAGCTTGTTCTGCTCTCTCATCTTCTTTTCTAAGTCCAACAAATTCATACAAAGCATCCTCATCCATCACTGGAAGTGCTACACCTATATGCTCTTCAAGACTTAGAGCTATCTCAATACTATTCCAATCAATAACATCTGGAACTTGCTGATTGTTTTCTTCTGCTTGTCCAGTACCACAATCTGTTAGCACATTACTTGTTACCACTTCTGTGACAACAGAGGTACAAACCATTTGTATAGGAATGTCCTCAACATCAACAAACAAATGCAACCTCTTGTTAGTCTGCCTCTCAGCGAACGCACGGGACAAATCTGAATCATCCACCAACCTGGTTTCCCCTCCACTGCCCATGTCATATACACAAACTACTGGTAGTTGGCATCTCCCCCATTTCACCATAGCCGCCAGATCTTTTTCTAAGGTCACCATTTTATAAGAACAATAGTCCACAGCCCATTCATCGTATTTGCGTGGCACATCAACAAAGCTACCATCGTCGAACTTGGTCGTGGAACCGAGAGAACCGAACGCACAACCTAAATGCAAGATCCGGATCGATCCTACCGACACCAAAAAAAAACAAGTACACGATCGCTTAGCTTGCGGCCTAAACGACCTTTCTCGTTCACTGATGCTTCTTGCCCCACCCCAAATCAAGTGAAATCCCAAATCAAACCTAACCCTAATGTGGAGAGAAGAGGGATTTAGATGGCTTGCTGCCTTACCAGATTGGAGATTCGCTGGGAAGCATGGCTGCCGCATGGAACGAGCGCCGACGTCGTCGGGCTGAAGATGCCGCCGGGCTGGAGAAGCACTCGAGTCGACAGAGCTCAAGAGAACAGATCACTCCACTCCGAGATACTCCCGTGAGGCCGTGACGATTAGATAAGAGACCAGGGGCAAAACGGGTATTTCAGGTGGGCTACTAAAGGAAATAGATTAGAAAAGAGAAGGAAATAGGGAAAATGGAAGGAAAGGCTGAGAAACACCTGAACTGAAGAAATTCGTATTCAGGGTGTCAAATTATGAAAGGTGTGCGAATTGAGTCCTAAATTCTGAAATTTCTCTTCAAAAGCCAGCGGAGGTTTTCAATTTGGGATTTCGCCGCGTCTGGGCCGAGGCCTGCCTACAACGGAAGAGAGACGCGGTAACGTGCGCGACGCGGGGGCGGGGCGCCCTGACTTGCTCAAAAGTTTTTACTGGCTTCCACCAGTTCTACCGCTTTCCATCAGTCCCACGTGTTGGTGCCCAATGATGCCGCTTGTAAATGTGGTATGCACGGCAAGATGGGATGGGAGGGCTGCTACACGGAGAACGATAGTATCACGAATCAGTAGGGTTTTCCCTCCTTTCACACTGGACACCGCCGCCGATTTCACGAATCAGTCAGGATTTAGAATCTCGTTCCCTGCTAAAATCCAAAATCTTGGACAAAATTTCGCCAGGATATTTGAACCTTGCAGACAGTATCATGTGTGTGTACATACATACAGCGATTCTTATCTCAAGGAAACTAAAGTGGCCCATTCCTTGTTCTTCCTTAGTGGTAAAGAACATCTTATATATAGCTAGCTAGCATTTATCCAATGGGATAACTCATACTGTATATATACCACTCTAAAGGTTAGCACCATATGTTATTGAAATAACAAGTGGTATTTTCTGAAGTACCAACGAATGGAGTGGTATAGTATGAACTATCCCTTATCCAATATATATCCTATGTGTATCGAGTTCGGAAGTAGGACATTTTAGAAAGCATATTTTTTAAAGTTTGACTACTAATATATAAAATGATATTTAGATTGATCACGTGAACATGGCACCTTCTGAATATTGTAGCATTGTAGCAGCTCAATATTTAATTCTCTGTTATTTACGTCTAAATATTTATTTATGCATTTCTGAGCATTTTCTGCGTTTTTGGCAGTTTATCAAAAATATTTTCCAATTAAGGACAGAATTTTTGACAAAACATAAAAGAAAAAAAATCGTATAAATATTTTTTTATAAATAATATATGGATACAGGGACCTCCATGAAATGTTTCCTAATTTTTAGAGTTGGTTTGCTAATTTTAAAAAGCATAACTTAACTGCAAAAATTAATCTAAATTGGAACATAATAAAAATCTCGTTTTGCTTTTTCGGCCGTAGTCTCGGCCCAACCCAACGCCGCTTCCGGCCACGAACATTTTCTTTTCTCGAGCGGAGCAGCCTCCCTCTTTACTGTTTTCTTTTCTCCACGCGTGGCATATTTTGATCCCATATTTTTACTATTATTATATATGTTAAGCTTTAAAAAATTTTATAATTATTATTCATTTGTGTAATTTTGGTCAAATTATTAGGTTGGTAAGGTTGATAGTTACACAAATTATTGCATTAATCATTCCTTGCTAAATTTTTTACCACAATGTTGTCACCGTACAGTAATGCCATCCACAGTTAGCACTGTTAAATTGTGAAGCTTTAATAATTTAGTCTATGCTTAGCCATACTTAGCGATGGAGTTTGGCTAGATTGGAATGCTTTATAAATTGATCACTTACGGGAACTGAATGACCGAAAATATCAATCATAGGAGGTAAACCCCCTCCAAAGAACCAAATCAAAACCTCCAAAAGAACGAAAGGAGAAAATCTCTTAAAAAATCAGCTCTAGGGCGGTACTATCGTGCTACAGAGACCAATAACATCGGTATTACTGATACTGTATCAGTAGTGCTAGTGAACAGTCAGTATTAGCACAACTTCAAAAAGAAAATCGATGTAACTTTTGATTGACTAGTCGAAAACCTGTGAAACTTTGTATACACCTTCCTATAGGTATCAGGAACTTATTCCAACTTTCAATCGTAAGAATTAACGTTAAAGTTCTGACCTTTTTCGAATTTACTGAAGGTTACACCAAAACCCGATAAAAAAACAAAGACTTTGCCCTAGACTTGCTTGTGGGGATTTGATGATCAAGATGAATCTAGATGATCTCGCATATGTCACAGTAAGCAAGAACTTCAAAGGGATTACCTCGAAACGTGCAAGATCAAGATCTACCTCGAAACCTTTCTTCTCAAGCTAAAACTTGGTTTCTTGGGAAATATCTTGATGATCGTGAGAGAGCTTTCCCTAAATGATTGGGTAACAATCTTGTAACATCCTAATTTTTGACTTTTCAATTATTAAATATTATTTTAATGCAATTTGTGATTTTTGTGAATTTCCTGGATTTATTGGAATTTCTTGAGATTTATTCGGATTATTTTAAAAGTATATTGTCTCCTGTCGAAAAACTGGATACAAATAGACAAATTTAAAATAAAGTTGCCTAAGAATATATTATTTGAGTTTAGAAGGTCTCGAGGTGTTTTTGAGATTTCCTCCTTAGGATTATTCTGAGTATTTTTCTTTAAGATCGGCTCACGTTGATAGGGTTCTAAATAGACCATCGTTAGCCATCAGATCGATTATCCAACGGCTAAAGCAAGCCATGTCAGTTAATCGAAATCAGCACGATATTTTTGATCGGCATTTGGAAACCAGACGCGCGAAGGAAATTTTTTCCGCTAGCACCGCAAGTGTCAAGGACTCAGAGTCCCGGGCGGGAGAAGTACTTACGTCGCTGTATTTAAAGCCGAGCGCCGCGTCGCCAGGGGAAGAACGAGCGAAGGAAAAAAGGGAAGCGCTGCACGTGGCCGATTCAATTGCTAGCACTGGCGCCGAAGATTTCGATGGAACGGAGACCGTTTGGGGGAAAAGCAATAGCGTGACCGAGTTGGATTCGCTAGCACAACGCCGAAGCCTAGGTGCGGGAAGGGACTTCCGTTTTCTCCATTACGTCGCCGATTCAAAAGTCTTCAGCGAGGCGCCAAATTTGGTAGCGGGCAGCGAAGGAAGTTCTTCAGCGTAATCGACTTGAACTCTTGAGCTGGCGCCGAATTCGGTAAGGAATCTGGAGTCCAGCTCGGGCAGGAGAAGTGCTCGGCTGGGTATTTAAGTCACGCGTTGGGCGTTGCTAGAACCAAGCGAGGAAGAAAGAAAAGAAGCAGCGGCAGGGAAATCGAAGAGCGATCGGGGTCGCGTCAGCGTTCGTGGGATTTCGCGAAGGATAGCAGGCGCTGCCAGGAGATTTCCGAACGCGCTGCCGAGAAGTGTTCCGTGCGCCGTAGTTCTGCCGGAGCATCGCCAAGGAAGGAGATCGCTGTTGGGATCGTCGTTTTCTTTGAGTCCAGCGAATTTTGCACGTGGTCTAGCCATCGCCGATCGGGAACTTCGTCAGCCGTTGGATCTTCATCGAGCGATCGGGATTACGTCGTAACATTTGGAATCGGTAAGCGTCTCCGATTAAATATAAATCGTTGGGTTTAGATCGGACAGTTGATATTAGGCCACGTAGTAGATTTACCCGTAACCGTTAGATTGGGTTCATCAGTTTAGATTTCGTCACGATTTGTCCGTACAAGCCGGGGCGGGAAAATTCGGATTTTCTTTATAAAAATAATTCGGAAAGATTTAGAACTTCTAATTCCAGAGTTTAGTTTATTTTCTAAACTTCTAAATGCTATAGCTTTTGCATATGAAATCTGATTTGGGTGATTCGAATTCTGAAAAATTTATAAAATTGAGATCTTTCCAATGATGGATTTTTATTTGACTTTTCGAGTTCATTTGCTATTTGGTTTTGGTTTTTATTTGCTTTTCTTTCTCGATTCGCAGAGACGTTGAATTGTGCGAAGCTTCGGAAGGATTTCTCACTCGTGAATTATTTCGGATCAGAGCAGGAGCTTAACGAAGGCAAGTTGTACTTTGATCATGTTGCACCCATAAACTAGATTGCATGCTATTTTGATTTACCGTATCACTTGTTATTTTATGTGTATAAATGATTTCAACATAAATTTGGGACTAGCTATCGTACCCTTTGAATTATACCCTACCTTGCTAGTGGTATGCCATGATCCACCTGTCACCCTAGGTTGGTTAATTATAGTTGGTTAAATAGAAAATCAACATGGGTGGTTAGACCGAATTAGCTATGCTTAGCCATGCCACGTCATCACATGCTCATGGAATATTGTTTATTAATCTTGACTAATGGAATATGGAACTATGATAATAACTTGTGGGCCATGTGTGGTCGCACAAAGAGATTGAGTTGTTGTGACAGCGGAGTCACGCAACGATGTTGATTTGTGAAGAGCACGTGGTGTTTGGTAATCAACTGGAGTGGGAAAAATGATTTAGTCTGAGGCAAGTGGCAAGATTGTTTCGTGGGCCAAGAGTGGCAATTGGTGTCGATTTGGTTTTTGTGGGCCAAGAGTGGCAATTGGTGATCGATTTGGTTTTGGCGGGCCAAGAGTGGCAATTGGGCGGTCGCATTTGGTGGGCCAAGAGTGGCAATTGGGCGGTCGTATTTGGTTTTATGATGAACTTTTGGTTAGTCTTGCCTCGGTCAACTAAGGGAAGTTAATTAAAACTTGTCAACTGGATGGGATGGCAGGATGCCATGTGGATAATGGAATTTGATTTAGGATGGAGAACTTGGGTTTGATTTGAGAAACAATGGAATCTATTTACTTGTTATTATTTGTTTTACTGTCTTTTCAATCTATATATTGTTTATGTTTGAAAATGCTGCTTACTGCTTATGAACCATTTAGCCTTACCTTTGGAATAAGCCTGCATATAGTTATAATAGAAATGCATTCTGTGCACAACTTGTTGAGTACGTGTTGGTGTACTCACCCTTGCTTAACAACCAACAACAGTGGAGGAATCATCGCTAGTACTTGAGGAGGACTTTCAGGTGGACACGGGTCACTAGGCCAATCCTAGTCAGCTGCCTGTGGTGTGCTGATGGGACATCTACGTTTTCTACTACTTTTCCGCTGCATTTGTCTCATTGATATTACTATTGCCTTGTGAGGCTGATTAATGTAAATGATCATAAGATCATACACCAGTTAAATTCAATAAATAAAGTCTTATTATTCTTATCGTTGTGTATGATATGATGCTTACCGATGTTAAGCTGTGTGCACTAGCGAGTGATCCTGGGACTAGTGCGATAAAACACAGTGGATTCGAATTAGTGAATTCGGGTCACTACAAATCTCCAGATGATACATCCATAAATCGCTCTTCCTTGGCAACACATCAAGATAAAAGGAAACCAACAATAAAGATTAAGAATCAAAAAGGAGAAAGGTCAAGAACAAAAGCCAAATCTTAAGCACGAAAATAATCTTTATTTCAGAGCATGAGAATGAATTACAAAGCCTCTTACCTTAGGGCAAAACTTCTAATGTGCACACACACCAAACAATAACACAAAAAATCTTATGGAAGTCCTAATCTAGGCAACCTTAACTCTAGACCTAGCACACAAATGGATACCATCCACTATTACATGGACTAACCCAAAACCCAACACTCTTAACTGGTTTTCCACTTATATAAGCACACTTCTCAAAGTGGCCATTACAGAGATGCCAAATCGGCTTTCACGAGCCTGAATTTGCATTCAACTCCACTTTGGCACAACCTAAACCACTTAGGTCACCGCCGCGATTTTTGAAACCGTCTCAATCGCCAGTATTGAGCAAATTACCAATTTGCCCTAAGAACCGGTCTTCTTTTTCCTCGAAAAATTCCTAAGAGACCATCTCTAGAAAAATAACTACCGTGCCTTTTTAGACTGGTAGTGTCACTAGCTTCCCCGGCACTACCACTGTCAGATGGTCGACAGTACCGTTTGCTCTTGAAACACCCCAGAGACCCTTTCTAGAAAAAGACTACCGTGTCTATAGTCGGTAGTTCCGTCTATAGTCGGTAGCTTCGACAGACCGGCACTAATGTGCCTCCAAGACGACACTATAGTGTCGTCCTGACCTGACAGCATCTTAAATTATTTCAAATTCAAAATGAAATTTGAAACAAACTTAAACACCAGATACTCAAATCAAATCAATAGCTCACCACAAACCTTGATAGACTCCCACGTCGCATATGTGTCCACTCGCTCATCCTCAAAGCCTTACACGGATACCTAGAGTTAACAAAACTTTCAGACAGAGAGGGGGAGAGAGGGGGGAACAAACAAACAAACAAACGACAGCGCAATTAACCAAGAACAGATGCTTCTTGTCCACTGAAGAGCCGGTCTGCTCTCAGGTATCTATCAGCAGCATCAGGATAGAACACTGCTACTGCCCACAAGAATTGAATGAACAAATTAATAAGAAATCAGTAGCAGAGGCATCAGGCCACGGCGTAGGGGCGCGCATCAGGATTCAGGACTTGCATCTGCGTGTATCTTGATAAAACAGAAACGATTTTTATGCATTGATGAACGTTGCATATCCATCGATCTCCTCTCCCTCTGGTTAGGTTATACCAGGCTAACACCGCACGTATCATGCCTGCATCTCGATCATCTCCAAAGTCCAAACAGCAAATTAAGCTAGGAAGACGACGATACACATAAGTTTCACTGACGGACTTACGACGTAGCTAGGAGATCGATGGAACTCCTTAATTTGACTCACAAAGCACTAACAAGAGAAAAGAAGAGGAACTAGCTAGACACGCGCCCATGTATTTATCTTGCTATCTGCTAGTAGTTGGCAGGAGGGTGCGGAGCCCCGGTGGCCGCCGGCGACGCGCCGCTGATCCCAGGCACGGCGGCGGCGGACCCGGGGCCGAGGCCATGCTGATGGTGATGGCCGCCGTGCTTGTGGAGGCGGTGCTCGATGGCCTCCTCGCGGTGCAGGACCTTCTCCTGGTGCAGCTCCATCTTGGCGGCGGCCACCTTGGCCTTGCCGCGCTCGCGCGCCAGCTCCCTCTCCACGCGCGACCGCGCCGACGCCGCCTCCGCCTTCTCCTCCGCCTTGGCACGCTTCTCCTTGGCCTTCGCCTTCGCCGCGCTCACCGTGTCCTTCACCTTCTCCTTCGCAGCCTGCATCCTCTGCTCACTTTTTGATTGATCTCGTTGTGATCGTATGGACTTGCAGCCACCTAGCTGGCCGCTTCGTGTTTTTAAACGGATTCACCGCTCCACGTGGACGAATGCACGGATGACGCCTGGGTGACACGTATAAAGCATGCAGGCTCACCCAAAGATGACTCCTGCTTGACAAAGGCCACATGTTCTTCCGTTCCGTCCAATTTATCTATCTATTACATACACTAGATGCGTTGGCGCGGCGCACGCCGCGCCGCCGCAACGCTTCTACACACTAATAGAATAATTTTTGTGGATCTTGACGTAGTTTCTATAATTCTTGTTATTTTTTTTGTAAAAAAAGAATTTTAGAAGAATATGGTCTTTTCACATAAAACAGCGGAACCAAGAATACTAATCTTTTTCCACTTTGCAATCAGATTACAGCCTGCATAACCCTGGTCTAGGCTAAATCTATACAGCTCCTTTGATATTTCCTTCCTTCTATAATAAAGATCGTATATGTAGCGATTTCTTTGGCGAGAAATATGGAAAATTGGCGAGAGAGCTTCGCACTTTCTCTTCCCATCCTGTGAATCATTCTCAGTTGCATGTGCAAACCATATTAGTACCCATCCTATGGTAGGAAATGTCAATGCATATCTGAAGAGGGTGCATTAACGGATAAGCAGACGTGCATATTTTCTTCCATTTTGGCGTCTAACTTGCAGATTGCTGGTTCAATAAGCTCTCATTCTTCAGGATACAAGATAGCAAGCATAGTATGCTAGCGCAAGGACCTGACAAACAAACTTCGTTAGCTCAAAGCTGATACAAGCTATTGCAGACCCAATCCACGTACCACCAGAGATTAACAATGCTACAAACTGATATGTTGAGAATATGATGGCCTATTCACGAGCTTAAAATGTTCCTATTTCTAGCAAGCAAGAGCAAAGTATGCTCTCATTTCGGAAAAAGGCAGGGACCATAATTGACGTACTAATAAAAACAGAAAGCAGATTAGAGGGTGTAATAGAGAGGTTTTCACCTGAAGACAAGAGAAGAAAATCGAAAGTATGTAGCTATGCTATGAATCACGACGCGTATGGCACGCGGCAAAAAAAAGTGGTATGCGAGGCAAGCGCGGCGCCTGACAGCAAGACAATACAGAAAAAACGCTGCAAGCGAAGGATCGAACGCGACGCCGAATCGCAGCGAAAGTCCCCACCATTGTCTTCATGCGGCTTGACGTGAAAAGCATCCACGCCAAATTATTTGAGGAAAGCAAGCGGGCGCGCCACGCGAGCGACGTGGGCGCACGGCGAGCCAGCCGTACACACGGGCGAGGCGTTCGCTGTTCCCAGGCACGACGCGGCAACCGAACGTGCGTCCACGAGGTCTAGAAAGCGACGTGGACACCGTAAAAAGCCGGGAATCCTCCCATCTTTATATACGTTAGTATACAGCGGAGAGAATTCTAGCACCCTCAGCCGCGTCAAGTTAGCGGGTTCGTGGAAAGGTATTTTGAAAATTTTGAAATCGTGTTTAGATCCTTCGATCGGTTTTTAACAAAAAGGATCTTGGAAAAACAAAATTACCTTTAAATCCCTCTACAGTTTACGTTTAGATCCTCTCTACCAGAACGAACCAAGAAAAAACAAAATTACGTTTAAATCCCTCTACGGTTTACATTCAGCTCCTCTCGGCGGATTTTTGCAGGATGGACCCAAAAAAGAAAAAATACATCCGCGGTTTTCTCCCAGAAAGAAAACACATGTTCGTCGAAGGTTTATAGCAGTCCACAGATTCGCCGACGAGTCTTACCGACCCATTTTTTTTTAAAAAAAACATGAAAACCGAAATTACGCAAAAAAAACTAAATGACGTTTAAATCCCTTCTGGGTTTTCTCTTAAAAAAACTCACAGATTCGCCGGCGGCTCCTAGCAGCCTATTTTTTTTAAAAAAAATAGAAACCCAAAGTTACACATTTTTTTTAGGAATATCCGTTAGACCAGATTTCGCATGGCTCAGCGTCGCACGATCGAATTTCGCAAATTTCACACGTCGCAGCGTCACGAGCCGAAATTTCACACGACACAACGTAGCGCGCGGGTGATCCTGACTATACATATATGATGAGGAAGAATTAATTCCAAGTGAAGGCGCTCCCTCTCGTGGCTGTTCGATCGACATCAAGGGTTGGGTGATGTTTGCTGGATGGCGAGGATGCCATCTTGCTTGACAAAAGCTAGGAATTATACGTGTGTTGAAAAGAACACATAGAGAATTGAAGTTTCATTATTGTGTTTTGTTCTAGCACACAAAATAATAATACCCATATTTCTTAATAGATATTATTTTAGATTCTTGTACTTCTAACAAAGTATATATATAAAATATTGTATTATCTATCTTTATTATATCTTTCAATGGTGTGTCTTACTCTAGTTCACGGTAGTAAATAATGTTGAAAATAACTAAAGTGTAAAGATAGAAAGAAAAATGATAAAAAGGCACTTTAAAACTATAGAATAATATATATTTAAAAATAAAATTTAGAAGTTAGAATGATATGTACCGTGCTAATGGAGGGAACCGTGCTAACGGAGGGAGCAGAGTAAATAACAGATACTTGGAAAGCGGCGCGCGCACTTAGGATTTTTCTGGTAGTGGCCTCAGCCCTCAGGTTGACTAACCTGCTAGGGCATTAATTTGTAAATTGTTGCATCTGACAGCGTACCCAGCCATCAACATTGAGGGCACGCAATCATGAGGAGATTAACTAAGTTAGAGCAAGCCCAATCCACCTCTATACCTCTCTCTATCCTAAATTATAAGAAGAATTGGAAAAATGTGAGCTCCAACCCACCCCCTATTAAGAGCCCCTATTCTAGAGAGGCCCTTTCTCACCCCTACATCTAGGGGCTCTCTTCTTCCCCCTATTATTTTCTTCATATTTTTTTATTCATTAATTCATGGGTGCATAGTAATAATAATATTTAGATAAATAATAGGGGTGAGTAATAGGGAGTGTGGGTTGGAGACAAATTTGATATAGGGTGTCTCTAATTTTTATACCACCCCTAAATGAGTAATTTAGAGGGAAAATATAGGGATTTGAGTTGGAGTTGCTCTTAAAGCACGCAAAAGAAAGGGTGTTGACTGCGGATTCCACAGCCATCCAAAAAGAAGGTCATTTAGAGATTGACTACACTCAAAGGATAGTTCTTGCTATTTCTTTTAGAAAGCACAGTTCTTACTAATCAGATGTGTGAGCACTCAAAGGTTAGGGTGTGTTTGGTAGAGCTCTAGCTTCACTAAATCTGTAGATCCGGTGGAGTTGGGTCTTCCTAACTCCACCAAATTCGTGAGCTGGAGCTGTGAGTACATTGAGTATTTAGATGGATCATGTTGATTATATTTTAGACTAAAAATGTAAACTTAATTCACTTTATTTTAGTCTATAAGTTTTAGATCTCAGATAAAACTAGAATATAAAGCTCCACCAAATAGTTCCTTAATTTAAATCGACGGAGCAGAGTCATTTGACTATCCATGTTCAATACGTATGGTTACGGCTGACGGTTTTGTAGCAGCATCATCCTCCCCATTATAATATGTGGGCCACATCGACAGACATGTAATTTTTTTCTTTTTAAGCTACTAGCGTCCGTTGGCCCTGGACGTCTCATTCAGACGCTAAGCTCTGTACACACCTTGTTTACTGTCATATCCTGTTACAAGTGATTTCCATCGTCGGATTAATTTCCACACAATAAACACACGGCATCCTTCCTGTTAATTCTTCTCTCCCTTGCTCGTACGTAGGGAAAGGCGCCTGACGTGGTGCCCTTCCGACTACCATTAATTGGAGAAAGAAGAGAGAAGCAAGAAGAGTATGATATCATGGTGGTGACCGTTGATTTCAGAACTGATTGCCATTGGCTCAATAGGTACCTACTTCGTGTGGTCAGCATGCAATAAAAAAACCATGGCAACAAAAATGTAACTGTTGTCGCCAAAAAAAAAACATACCTGCAACAAATCATAACTTGATTGCAATATAAAGACAAATTACTACAACATTTCAAGATAATACATTGAACAATCCAGGGATACAACACGTTATAATTAACAAAATATATTCTCGTTGCAGAAAAAAATGAAGTTCAAATGCAACAAATCATCACCTCGATTGCAATATAAAATAACTTACTACAACATTTCGAGAGAACATACTGCAACAAAGCTGCATACTTTATACAACAATTAAATAAAAATGGGCAACAGATTGAGAAAACCCTTGAAACAGCCTACTTGGGATGGATGGGCACGCATGTACGGTGTCAACAACACGAACTCGAAGCAGAGGCAGGCAACGACAACCGTTCATTGCTCTGCATCGTATGATCTAGGAAGCCTCGTTGATCCGCCGTGCACGGGGTATAGCGAAAGCCGTCACAACGTGCCTCTTGTGACGGTCAGTCACTTGCACGTACAGGTCCAGACATGGATGACATGAGGGAAAAATTAGTCCAGTGACACTCAATTCATTAGCATTTAGTGATGTGTCTATGACATGCGGGTCCATCTGAGTCTATAACAGTGGACCAGAGTGTCATAAAGTGAATCACGAATTTTAAAGAGTGTCAGTGACGCCAATCTCCCATGAGATGAGCTAGCTAGTGATGTGGGCAAATTCACGGAGGAAGAGAGAGAGAGGGGGGTTAATTTGGTGGGGTAAAAAGACGAAGCGCTGTGTCGGTGGAGTGAGGTGAATGGTTGATATGAAGGAAGAAATTTCTGCATAGACAGCAAAGCTATTTGATGTATAATCATGCAAAAGAAAGGGTTATGAAGAATTTATGCATTCATGTTTGTGGAAGGAGGTTGTCCAGTGATTTTATTTATGTGATGGTGTTACCGTTTTCAGTATCTGCATGTAAATTCTCTTCTACAGAATGCCAAATTTGGGCGGTTTTTCTCTACCACGCATAACTGATATAATGTTAGTTCCTCTTTAGTTCATAACTTCTGAATTAGCTCCTTTTAGTTTACTTCGTGTTTGACCTTTGTTAGTATTATGTAGAGGACTTCTTAATGCTCTTTATTTGTGGCTTCGATGATTATGTGTTCACAGGTAATAGTGATTGGAGAGAAGCTTGCAGAACTTTATGAATCTCAACAACAATGGTCGAGAGCAGCAAAAATGCTTAGTGGGATTTACTTGGACTCAAGAACCAGGTAGAAACTGATTTTTTTCTCTCCAAACATGTGAATGGAATTTTCTCCAAGTCATAGAAATTATGAGTGTTCTTTCCGTTCAGGGTCTAGGGTAGCTATTCAGTCTTTTGGCATTTGTCTCTTGAATTTTATGATTTAAATTCCTACTGTTTTTTCTTGTTGATTCAAATCTTATTACACTGTAAAATTTGTGTCAGTGTCACCAGGGTTTCTATTTTTAACGTGCAATGCCTGTTAACTAATATTCTCTGTTTGTCCTTTCTCAAAAAGTACATAACAATTATCAGCGATAATGTTTTATGATGTTTTTCGTTGAGCCTATTGTTAGTATTTGGACCTGGTTTGAATAGACTTCCTATATAATTGCCAATAGATGATGGTAAACAGGAGGAAACAAACTCAGCCAAAAATTTTCAAGTTAAAACATCTTATCAACATTTTGCTTTTATAGGTACTCTATTGTTTTCACTGGTGGAACAACACCCAGCCTGGAAACAACAGTAGTTAACATGGCAAAAGTTGAAGAAATTACACATTTTCCTGAAATGGTATAAAGTGTTGTTGGTAACTGGTTCTTTTAGTGTTATGTTGAGTATTGACTATTGACGTTATATAAATAGGAATATGAAATGTTGTTAGCCGATTCCTTTAAAAAATGCTGTTAGCTGTGATGAGTATAATTCTTTGTTCATGTTCATTTATCATTTGGCTATTTCAGCTTGATGGAAGAGTGAAAACATTGCACCCAAGTATACATGGTGGTATTTTTGCTCAAAGAGACCAGGGGCATTATTTGAGGTAATTAAAGGAGCATGTAATTGGTAGGTTTTATTAATCTGTCCGTTTCGTATTATCTCATTTCAACATTGCATACGACTTTCAAATGTTGTGTGATGAGGTCACAATCTTGCTGCTCACTTGGTTCACCCATTGTGCTATATGTGAAGTACTAACACACACTCTTTTTCAACTCGAACTCTTTTTTGGGGGCACAGGGACATTTGATGTGGCTGTGGTGAATTTGTATCCTTTCTATGACAAAGTTACCTCTGGTGTCATTTCTTTTGAGGATGGCATTGAAAATATTGATATTGGTGGACCCACATTGATCAGACCTGTAGCCAAGGTAGCTAGCTATCCTGGTCTTTCCAAACAATTTACTGAGCAAAGTTTATTGGATGATTGAAATTTGTGCAACATATATTTGGTGTAATATATGGTGCTGATATTGCCATTTGAAATGGTCAGTGTTTTTTAGCAACGACAATTTATGTTCAATTTGTTGGTCTATATTTAACAAAACTATAAGGATGTTCTTGTTGTGGTGGATCATAATGATTATCTTGCTTTACTGGAATATCTTCAAGGAAATCAAGATGACCAGTAGTTTCGGAAGATGTTGGCATGGAAAGCTTTTCAGCATGTTGCTTCTTATGATTTTGTTGTTTCAGAGTGGTTCTGGAAGCAATCCCACAAAGGTATTGGCTCTGTAATCGATTGAAGAATTCTATTGCTTATATTGACTAGTGACAATTTGACAATGAGCACAATATGTTGTTAAAAAAATACATTTTTACCTAATCCAACATTTCATTCAGGGATATCATCATGTTCCACAAAATCATGAATTGCTGCCACGCTAAAATGAGACCCTTCGAAAATTTTGAAATTCCATCTAGGTCCACTTTTTTCAAGACTGAGATTGTTTTACTGCTAGTTTTGATCTAACATGCTCTGAAAATGTTGGTATTTTTCAAATCCAGGAGCGGTAGAACCTTCTAAAGAGTGACAACTAATTAAGATTGTAAGTGTGTATGTGGGGTATGCTTTCTGAATTGTGATCATTTATTGTCTTGACAGTTTATTTAGATTTTAGATACTTGCATAGAATTAGAATCTTTGCATAGGTTTTTAACCACTGTTCTCCATCATCCTAACTACTTTGCTTTATATTTGACATTTTATTTTTCTATGTCTGCATACTTTATCAGAGTCTTAGCTCTTTTCCTCTCTTCTTTAATTTATCTATTCTTTATATAAGAACTGAAGGTAACACTCCTTCTAAACTGGACCAACTTGCAAAGAAACTAACGATTAGCTATGCAGATACGATCCATGAATGCTAAAGTGCTGAGAAATCCCTAAGATCATCTCCAGCAATACTCTCCAAATCTCACTCTCCAAAAGCCAAATTTACAGAACTATCCAAAAAAATGCCTCTCCATATCTCCTCCCTCTCCAAGAGCACTCTCCATATCACACTCTCTATTTTCTCTCTCCTATATTCTAATCATATTCCACATAGCAGTCATAACAGCAACTGTTTTTTACCGATAAATTCAAACAACTATATTTAAATACGGGAATTTAAAAATTAAAATTTATTGTGACGACCACATTGTAATGGTTATCTTCGAATGGGTAAATTCGAATGGCTATATTTGAACATAGGAGTTTTAAATTTGAATTTTTCTGTAACGGTTATGTTATAATAGTCATTATTAAAATTATTGTACTGAGTGAGTCATGTCCTAACGGTCATCTTAACGGCTATATTCAAATGGTCATCTTAACGACTATATTGAAACGATCATCTTAACGGCTATATTCTAACGGTCATCGCAATGGCTATATTCAAACAGTCATCTTAACGGCTACATTTTAACGATCATCTTAACGGCTATATTCTAACGGTCATCTTAACAGCCACATTATTCTCGTCTATATATACATACCCATTTGCAATTCCATGTTCTGCACATTTCTGGTTGTTCACTACCTACAATATCACAATGAGTCGTCGAAACTTAGTCTTTCAATGTCTCTCAGAAGATGAGGAGTCTGAGAGAAACAATGAGTACATATTTCTTCTTACAACAGGATACCTAGCACACATGGAAGATCAGGGTGTGAATCTTCCACGCCATGGCGGTTCTACTCCTGGCCATGAAGTCGTTCATCGCAATAGGCAAGAAGGACATGCTAGACTGTTTCAGGACTATTTTGCTGATCCTCCTATCTATGGATCGACTTTCTTTCGACGCAGGTTTATAATTATTTGTTCTTTATTTCTTTGCATATTGTGTTGATCCTACTATCTATAGCTCAACTTTCTTTTCGACACAGGTTTCGAATGAATCGTTCTTTATTTCTTCGCATATTGCATACTGTAGAAGCACATGATAATTATTTTGTACAGAAGAGGAATTGTGCTAGAAATCTTGGGTTATCTTCTTTGCAGAAGGAAACCACTAGCATTTCGGAGCTAGCTTACGGAATAGCAGCAAATGCTATTGATGATTATGTGCGGATTGGAGAAAGTATTGCTATAGAGAGCCTGAGAAGATTTGTGAAAACTATTATTAAAATATTTGGAGATGAGTATTTGAGATCTCCAAATGAGAATGATACTGCTAGATTACTTGCTATTGGTGAGGAAAGAGGTTTTCTAGGAATGCTAGGGAGCATAGATTGCATGCATTGGAAGTGAAAAAATCACCCTGCAGCATGGCAAGGCATGTATACTGGTCATGTTCACGAGCCAACAATCATTCTGGAAGCCGTTGCTTCTCAAGATCTTTGGATATGGCATGCTTTTTTTGGTTTACCAGGGTCTCACAATGATATTAATGTTCTTCACCGGTCCCCTCTCTTTGCTAAGTTAGCTGAAGGGCATGCTCCAGAAGTGAATTATACTGTGAACGGTCATAACTATACAATGGAATACTATCTTGCAGATGGAATATATCTTTCATGGGCAACATTTGTCAAGACAATACTAGCTCCCCAAGGGAATAAGAAAAAACATTTTGCGGAAGCTCAGGAAGCATCTAGGAAGGATGTGGAACGAGCATTTAGAGTTTTACAAGCTCGTTTTGCAATTGTTCGTGGACCAGCTCGTTTTTGATATCAAGAAACACTTCGAGATATCATGACATCATGTATCATCATGCATAACATGATAATTGAAGATGAGCGGGATAGAGGTCCAGTTGACTACAATTACGAAGCAATGAGAGAAAATGTTGCAGTATCCCATGAAAGAACACCTGAGCTTTCTGAGTTTATTCAAACTCATCAATCCATCAGAAATAGAAAAGCTCAGTCTCAGCTTAAAGAAGATCTAGTCGAGCACTTATGGTGCCATTATGGAGGGATATAGGCGAACGCATGATGTACTAGTTTATGCACTTCAACTATCATGTACCAATTTATGCACTTCAACTATGATGTACCAGTTTATGCACTTCAACTATGATGTACCGATTTATGCATTTCAACTACCAAATTGTGTTGTGAGTAGTAAGATTGTGAGATATCAGCAATATCGATAACTGGTTTCCAACGTTATGCACAAAACACAGGATCAGGAACAACATATAAAAATAAATAAATTCCATATTATTTTTACATTCATATCCATAAGTCAATGAAAACAATGCTCTGCTTGCCTAAGTCGGCTGAAAAAGGAAGAAAAGCTAATGATCGTTCCATATGTAGTAGAGTCAGTTCTTCCAATGCTCAAATCCTCATTAAGAGCTAGACGGATTTCTGGATTGCCACTAAGGTAACTTTTCATTTGGATGGTTCCATCGATCTCAGACGTAAGTATATAACCCTATATATGAAATTTCAGATAGAAAATAGTGAGGACATAAAAGCATTAGTGCTCCATTAAAATGAGAGAACAGTAGCCATCATAGCTAGAGCAAAATAAAGAAGATAGCAAAATGAATTGCCCTTGAACTACTCAAGTAGAACCAACATATCCTGTGCCCCAATAAGAAGCCAGAGATGCCTCCACAAACTGGCAGTTCCTACAACTGCAAGAACCTTCAGGCCATTACCAACGACAAAGCATAAAACTTCAGCTTCTACGGCATGGTGAATTATCTTCAGTCTGATAGGAAACACTTGTTTCATGCAGCACTACACCAGATATCTCACCTTAATAGGTACTGTGAGGAAAAGGAGCTGGCATGCTTGACAAAAATTTCTTCGAAGCATGCTTAGGTCTTCCGTGAACCAAAAACGAAGACATTGCCAGCCTTTTATGATCCATGCAGCATAGCTTGCAATTAATGGCATATTACAAATTAGAGTATCACAGATATCACAGGATTCCCTAAAGAAGACATAGCCACCAACTTTCAACCATTTTACCATTCTTTCTACTAGCTGTTAACTTCCAATGGGCATGTTAGTATTAATCCGACAGTTGGGAGGGCATTCCTGTGCTCCAAGCCTCTTCCAGAAACAAATGCTCTCTTGGAGATAAGCTTTCTTGGCCCATTTGATCTTTGAGAAACAAATCTCAAGAAACATATGAAGCTGTGAGAAACATTAGCACACAATTTTGCATGTCCAGAATTAGATTCAAAAAACAAAAGCAGAATGATCATAATAGTTGGCAAGTGTTATTATTTTCAAACCAACTGAACTAACTCAAGGATAAGAAAATTAAGGATTCCATCTAGATGTAACATCAATAATTAGTTCATACATCAACCAGATCTATTACATCTGCGAGCCATGATATCATTCTGCAAGGACAGGTAGTATTGTTGTTGTGGTCCACTCAAGCGACTAGTGTCAACGCTCATAATTCTCTCTTCTTCGACCATTCTCTTCAATTCAAACTCATTTTTTCTTATCTCAATTTTTTCCTTCTCATGAGCAATCCTCTCCTGTTCTTGCGCAAATGCTCGTTCGTACCGCTCTTCCTTCTTCTGCTCTTTTATAAGCTCTATTTCTTTCATTTCTTTCCTAAAATTTTCCATTGTTTCCATGTAGAGTGAACATGTTCTACCATTATCAACTGAAGCTTTACCATGGCGTATCCACTTTTTCTCGGCCTTCCTACCAGTTGGCCTTCTGAGCACATCAGGTTCTATAGTAGGAGTATATTCATGAAAATGACTTGCATTGGAGCTAACAGGACTGGAACTACCCGGAGAAGCATTACATGATGTTTTCTGCTTTTTCTGAGATAAATGACTAGTCCATTTTGGATGGTATTGTAATATATTCCAGTAATGCAAGTATGCAAATGATCGCCCTTCTTCTTCTTGATACAATGATTTAGCATTGATAATCTATAGAAGCACATGTACCTTATTAACATGGACACAACTTATAAAGTTATAATGAAAAAAGGGATATGGACTAACCTTATCCTGCTCTGTTATCCCGCTTTGCCTTCTACGCTCAATGTGGTTGTAACATCCGCAAAACTTGTTAACATGCTCTTGAATAGATGACCATCGGTGCATAAGTGAATTCTGAGTATGATCTGAAACGAAAATTTTGTTTTCGTGGAAGTAATCATGTATTTTACTCCAATAGGATGTACGAGTTTGTTGGGTCCCTTGCACTGGATCCAAACTAACATTAAGCCATGCCGATACCAACATAT
The DNA here is from genome assembly GCA_036346375.1 of Guadua angustifolia. Lineage (NCBI taxonomy): Eukaryota > Viridiplantae > Streptophyta > Magnoliopsida > Poales > Poaceae > Guadua > Guadua angustifolia. The sequence continues at coordinate 18,775,254 of CM070505.1, read as the reverse complement.
TATCTTCATTCTCCGAATTTTTTTTTGATCTTTTATTGTGAGCTCACGGCTGGGGATTGGAATGGTCAACTGGAGAAGGTTGCTCCCCAATTGGGCTTTCATCCCAACGTATTTCACTTCCCCCCTCACTTAACAGACGAGCATAGAAGTCATCCATATTGTACAAATTGTAGGCATCAATACTTCATTAAACAAATATGCTAAACATTAATAGGTTTTAATATGCTGAACATTAATAGGTCTTAACAGGTCTTAATACTTCATTAAAAGTACAACACGTCTAATATGCTGAACATTAATAGGTCTAAAAAGCAGAACCCGAATAACACTAGTCACTAGAGTCGATACTTTCATCCTCTCTAAATTGATGATCATCAATTTTACCCAAGTCATCAGTCTCGTAGTCGTATGGGCACAACTGCTCGTCTTCTTCTTTTTCTTCAGGTGGATCAACACCGGCTGTTCCCACCAAGTCTTCCGATTGTATGACAAGTTCATTAAGGCGGCGAGCAGTGTGTTCGATCTCAAGGAAGAGTCGATTGAGTTCATTCACGCTCTCGCATGAGCAAGAAGAAAAATTATCGTACACTATGTTCTTAATATCACTTGCAATTTCCTCTATGCGATTAATTGTCCAAGCATGCACTTCACTGACTTTCTTTGAATCTTTATCCATCTATATGCAAGTAAATAGCACACTAAGACACAACATAATAATGGGGTTCTTGGAAACTAGTATTAAATCAATGAAAATAAGAACCATGTGCTAATGAAAAGAAGAACCATGTGCATTGAACAAAAAATACTGATGGCTAGTGTGTTTAGTGAGTAGTGATGCATGCTGAAAAAAATGCATTGCAGCCACGGAAAGAGCAGTAGTGAGAAAACATGCTATTTAGATCAGACATCATTAGTGTCGACGATCGGGATCGCCAACCGCAGAAATAAAAAGGGGTTAGTGAGACTAGAGACCCGAGCTGAGCTTTGCTCAATGGAAGAACAGAATCGACGTGCTAATGGTCGGAGCAAGGCGACAACGAGCGTGACATGAAGAATTATACTGGTTCGAGCCCCTATGAAGGTAATAGCTCTACTCCAGTTGCCTTGCGGCAGTGATCTTTGCTATTCTCGAGTACAGAGGTGTGTTACAGCTCGAGCTCAACAATGGCGATGTCTAACGCTCGAGCTCTAGTGCCGTGTGTCCCTCAAGTTGCGTTATCCTTAGTCTTATATCTCCCTGCCTGTAACGGACGGGAGAGATTCCCGGGGTAGTGGTCTTCATGCGTGTTGATGGTTGGCGAAGAATCGTCCGGACACTTCAGCGACGCTGCCTCAGCTCCACGATCCCACATCTTGGTAACCGCCGAGTAAACGCACGTTCCGAAATCCCAGGGGACGTCGTCCCGAGCAAGAGCCAACCCGAGCCCAAGGTCGTGCGGGACCCGACCTCGAGGCCGTACGTGCTCTAGGCGCGCGGCTCAAAACAGTCCAGGTCGTGGTCGAGGCCTCTGAGCTAGGGAGCTCCGTTGACCGTACGCTGACCGGCCAAGGGTCTCCCAGCCCTCGTCAATTAGTAAGTTGACAAGAAGCCTTCAAAGCACGGAGATTTAGTTTGGCCAATTGCAACAATCTCTACTCTTCACTGGAGTGCAACATAGATACATTCTAGCTTGTTCAGAAAGCTGAATTGGTCTTCTCTACACTGCAAATCTTCCAATTTTCTATGCTTCTGTTCTTCGTACTATCTGTAGTTAATTGCAACTACATATTATGGTTTATGCTCACATTTTTTCTAAGATCTTGTCGACGAGATGAAACCATGACCTAGTCTTCTAACGAAATGGATCTTTCATGTTCAAAAGAAGGAAAAAATAATCAAAAAGAAACAAACAAGAAGATTATGCCTATCTCTAGTTGTATATCAGCCATTACATTCCGCTTGGAATTGGCGAGAGGAGGCGCTATCCACGCGTCAGTTCTGGTTTTTTTGCGAAAAGCCCCTTCCGTTTCTCCAAATTACGGATAGGTCCCTCGAAATTACATATAGGTCCTCCGTGAATTTTTGTGAGAGGAAGATTTTTATTTTTTTCGCATTCGGGTCCCTTGCGCGGTACTTTACGAAAAAGACCCCCGCTAAATTCAAATCGCGGATATGCTCTTTTCTAATTTTTCAGGATAGCGACAGTCCAAAACGTAACAAATAGGTCCTCGCTCCTTACGCCTAGGTCCTTTCTCCGCTTTTCACGGAAAAAATGTTTTCGTCACTAGAAATATGTGTTCATCTCTAAGAAGGTTGCCATCACGTCTAGGTCCTTTCTCCGTTTTGCCCGGAAAAAATATTTTTGTCATCAGAAATATGTGTGCAACTCAAAAAAGGTTGTCGTCACTAATAATTCTTCACCCTTTTCCCTCTAGACTGTTTTCCCACATCGTTTTTCCACCTCGGTCTCCGATATTTCCCACATCGTTTTTCCACCTCGGTCTCCGATATTTCCCAAATAATTCATCGAAAGAGATATTTCTACAACTCTAGCTCTTTGTTTTTTTCCCCCGTAACTCGGTTTCTGCTGTTTTCCGGTGTGAGAAATATGTTAAAAATCGCGTTTGCGTTGTTTCGTCGATTTTTTCCCCACGCCCACACAACACGGCGTGCAGTAGCACGCAACCTTGCCTAGTACTAATACACAAGTATTCTGCCTCTTTCACAGGCAACGGAGAAGATAAAAGAAATTTATTTTTCAAAGCAAGGGGGAAGATAAATGCACAGAAAAAATTATATGACTAATTCCACCAACCAACCAAGCTGACTAGTCAGAATAACACTTGGCCCATCATCTCCAAGACCATCTATTTCACCTAAATTGATAGGTTGTCGCTAATGAATTCCCCTTTTACTTGCATGTAATCCTCGCTATCACAATCTAATCAGTGTTCAGTGATGACAACCGATAGATCTGTTGCCAAAAGAATAATGAATCACAAAATTCAGACCTTACCAATATCTACCAAGTGAACTTTAAGTCCGACAGAAGCAAGAAACTGAACAATCCAAAGGATGAAAAGCTGGAAAGATTCGCAACCTAAAAAAACAATCAAAGAGAATAACAACCTTCTCTCGTTTTCCCCTCTAACCATCCAGAGGCAACCAACAAGTCCTGATTAATTTCCCCCTCATTTTCTTTGCCCCAAATGCTAATCAAAGGATTCAACACATTATTTTGCTAAGCAAATGGCTTCGAAGCTTAAAGATGCACGACTTCATCTTATCTAGAAATTTTTACAAGGATCTTGCACACATAACTACAGAATGTAACTCAAGGCAAAGGTATGCATATTCTGGATTGAACCAGGGATGGAGTCGAGCTTCACGGACCTTGTAGCTTCGAGTCGAGCTTCACGGATCTCGTAGCTTCGAGTCGAGCTGATCCTGTGCTGGATTCAACCGGGGATGGAGCGCTCCAAGTTACTGACCTCTGAATCAAAGAAGTTAAGAAATCCTATGAAACTAGGTTTTCTTTCGGATCCAAGAGATCCCACATATGAAAAAAGAGAAAACCTGTAGAAATGCATACCAATTTCTAGCCATTCTTCCTCGCATTCGTCAGATCTACCCAGGCCAAGAAACGCATCAAGATCTCCAAAGATCCACTCCAATAACTTGAAAAGAATCAACAGGACGGGATAAAATCAAGGCTCGTTTGAGAACCACCACAAATCCATAGGGAAGAGCAAGACGAACCTTGCCGAGATGTGAGGGAGAGGAAGACTGCGCCGCCTCTAGCTCTTCTTCCCGGTGTTGCTGCCTTCTCTCGTCGGATAGCGAAGGAGTCGTGCCTTCTAGTGCTGCTGCCTTCTCTCCTTGGATAGCGAAGGAGCTGTGCCTCCCGATGTTGCCGCCTTCTCTCACCGGATAGCGAAGGAGCCGTGCCGTGTCCTAACGATCGCGTGAATGGAGCCGTGTCGTTGCTCTCGCCGGATAGTGAGCGGAGAGAGGCTTGGCAAATGCAGCGAGTCTCTCTCCGCTCGCTAAATTTAGCGACCCAACTGGTGAGTCTGCTGGAGAGTGAAAAACGCAATGGCTTGCTAAAAGATAGAGATAGCGAGCGGAGTAGCGAGCAGCTGCTCTAACCAATCTGAAATTGTTGTGCACAAGCAAAGCATTTGCTTTACTCGTGACAAAAAGCATAAAGCAACAATTTTACAGAACCACGTTTCCTTTTGCATAACATTTCACATAACCACGTGACACGTCGCTATCACTCATCAGTATTCTTCAATAGCCGTCAGCCTACCGAGTCCAGGGATGGATATATTTTTATATAGTGGCTATTTTCCTTCGGGTGAGTCGGTCCGAGGAACCATCGTCCAGAGGTAGCTCTCCGAACGGAAACTCAGCTTTCATAAACGAGAGGCGAATGTCAAATAAGTTTCCGAACTAGAATGGAAAAAGCCTAAATACTGTCCCTCCCGGGCCTTCACAGCAGCAGCAACCAGTAGCAACATCCACCCCATTCTGGTCAACTCTCGCACAAGGCGCAGCTCACAACCACAACATGGCGTTGCTGCTTTCCCACATCGCCACCGTCTTCCTCCTCGTCGTTGTCCTGACCACCTCCTCGCCCTCGGCGGTGGCTCAGTTCCCGGCCAGGGCGCGCCCCACGAGATCGGGCTACCTCAACATCACCTCCACCAACTCCCTCTACTTCGCCTTCTACGAGGCCACCAACCCAGTCACCACGCCGGTCGCCTCCGCGCCGCTCCTCGTCTGGCTCCAGGGCGGCCCCGGCTGCTCCTCGCTCATTGGTAACTTCGCCGAGCTCGGCCCCTACCTCCTCCTCGGCTCCAGCTCCACCCCCCTCACCCGCAACCTCAACCGGTGGAACCGCCGCTTCGGCGTCATCTTCCTCGACAATCCGCTCGGGACCGGCTTCAGCGCCCCTGCCTCCGTCGGAGACATACCGACTGACGAGCCGACCATCGCTGCGCACCTCCTCGCCGCGCTCCAGTCGTTCATGGCGCTCGATCCGACCTTCCGCGCGCGCCCGTTGTTCCTCACCGGCGAGAGCTACGCCGGCAAGTACATCCCCGCAGCCGCGTCGCACATCCTCGACGCCAACGACAAACTCCCGGCCGACCAGAGGGTGAACCTGGAAGGAGTCGCCATCGGCAACGGCATGACGCACCCCGTCTCGCAGGTGACCGTGCACGCCGACCAGGCCTACTTCGCCGGGCTGATCAACGCCAAACAGAAGGCCACCGTCGAGGCGATGCAGAACAGGACGGTGAACCTCGTAAACGCGAGCAAATGGGGGAAAGCCAGGAGGCAGAGGAATAGGATCATAAGTTTCCTCAGGAACGTCACCGGCGTGGCAACGTCCTTCAACTACGCGCGGGAGCGGCCGTACCCGACGAGGCCGCTCGTCAACTTCCTCAACACCGACGAGGCGAAGGCGGCGCTCGGCGCGAGGGTCGACGTGCCGTGGGTACGGTGCAGCAAAAACGTGTCCAAGGCGCTGGCCGAGGACATCATGAAGAGCGTCAAGGGCGACGTGGAGGCCGTCCTGGCGCGGGCCGGCACCCGAGTGCTTCTGTTCCAGGGCGTGTTCGACCTGCACAGCGCGCCGGCGTCCGTGGAGGCGTGGGTGAGGGACCTGGCGTGGCCGGGGCTGGGCGCGTTCCTGGCGGCGGAACGCGCCGTGTGGCGGCTCGATGGCGGGCTGCTCGCCGGGTACGTGCAGAGCTCGGGGGTGCTTGCGAACGCGGTCATCGTCGGGGCGGGGCACATGGCGGCCGGCGACAACAGGCCGGCCGCGCAGGCGATGATCGAGGGATGGGTGCTGCAGACGGGGCTGTTCGCTGGAAGTGGCGGCCAGACGTCCTGACTCTGACTCCGGAAGCGACGGTGACTTTGACTTGGTCGCCGCATGGTATACAGTATGTATGGTCCTGTTGTAACTCCTGTTTCTTGATTAGTATGTCACTGGATCAATGCTCGTGCGTTGCTACGAAAAATAAAATTGGTAGCGAAACATAAAGATAAAGCAATAAAAGAAAATTGTGCTACAAGATCAAATATCTATTTCTCCCAATTACAAAAGTTTTTATGATTTTTTCTTTGGCACGAATTAAAATCAAATATATTATACGTAGCAATATATATTACTAATATAAAAAATCAATCAATCATTTTTATCTCTTTTTGCAATTTATATTACCAGATCGCGTTCCTCTTTCTCTCACCATGCCCGCAGTGCACGCTGTGGAGTCCGCCTTCCTCGCCGCCCACTTCATTGCGCATGCCATGGCCGTATGGTCAGTCGTCTCGGAGAAAGAGACCACCGCCGCCACCTAGCCTTTGCACCTTCGCGTTTTTTGGATCGCCACCGCCCTCGGTGCCGTGCTCTTCTCCGCTTCGGCGGTGGTCCGCTGCACCGACGGTTCGCTACTCTTCCCAGATGACCCTCTCGCCTTTGCCGGCCTACTCGTCTCCATGTCTCTAGCGTACTTAGCCATCACTGACTTCACTAGCCATGATGCCGGAGCCCATGAAGGTGAACCAGAAAACACCAGCGCCGAGGCGCCCTCCACACCATGCGCCGCCGCGTCGTACCTCTCTCTCGCGACGTTCAGCTGGATCAACCTGTTTATCTCCAAGGGGTATGCCAATGACTCTCTCACCGTCGACGACGTCCCACCGGTGTCGCCGGGCAACCGCACCGAAGCGTCGTACGCTTTGTTCACGTCCAACTGGCCCGCACTGAGGTCACGACACCCGTGGATGTCCCGCTCTGGCTATCCTTCTTACTACTGACCACGGCGCTCGGCCTCCTGCACCTCACGGCCATATACGTCGGTCCATCACTTATTAACCAGTTCGTCGAGTTCATTCGCCGCGGCGGCACGACATGGGAGATCTTGAATGAATACAAAAGAAATGATTGACCGGCTATTAATTGCCAACAATAATCAGGGATTTTGCTATAATAATCAGCCATATTTAGAGAGATATGGCTAGCTGTAAATCAGGAAAGAATAAATAGCTATAATGACCTGCCATTATTGGGGATATGACCAGGAGGGGAGCTAGGAAGAACGACGGATCGCTGCCACCAACTGCTAATTTATATATTAGTATAGATATTATATATATTGTTATGCAGCTTAATGGTATATATTTTGTTCTACCTATATGTGCATAAGATAGATTAGTCGATCCGTTGGTGTACACTAGTACTATACTTGATAACGTAATTAAGGAGTTGGTGAATAAAATGGGAAAATTTTTTGACAAGCAATAGGAGAAGGCGACGGACGACCTTGTTTGTTTTTGCTTAAGTTGCTTTCTATGAAAGCATGGCCGTATGGCCTGTCGTTTTAAAATGAGAAGACGACCACGATTTGCTTGTTAATTTTGTTATTTTGCTGGACAACTTGAGTTGATGTACAGGCAACATTTTTCTCGATGAAGTATTTTAAGCTATCAAGCATGGTAATCACTCTAGCTTATTACAAACAGATGCCGTCATGGAGAACGAGCATCAAAATCTTCTCTAATTTTGATTACAGACATAAATTTGAAGTATCAGCGAAAAAAGTTAAGTTTCTAGATTTACCGAGGTAAAACAAATTAGTAGATCCGTCATAAGAAAACTTCTTTACAAGGATAAGAAAAGAACTTCGTCATACAATATATTCGTATAACCTTTACTAACATATTATTTATGGAATTATTTGTCAAAGCAACATTTTGAAGGCTGAGTATGCCCAAAGTAATTTGTATTTGTTAAAGGAGAGGGTATGTAATTACAAGGAAAGAGCACAGGACTGCTCAAGGCTGCATGTGATCGATCATCGTTACTCTTCAAAGAGAGATTAGAATAACCTCGTCCTTGGTTACAACCTTGGAATCAACCGATGATATCATGTTTTATTGGTGACTTGGTAGCTTGGAACCAATACCAAGACTTGATTAGCCTTTCGCAGATGAGGCTAAGTGCGTCCAATTCATAATATTTTGAGAAAAAGACACCTCAACCGAAACAAAAGGATATACGATGTTTACGGAACGGGTAGTATGACACTGCACCTAATCTCAAGACAAGATTAATATGCAAGCTATGCCTCTTCACAGTAAGATAGCCCCGGGAACGAATAACACACAGCTACTGAACACCGAGCAACTGTGTGCTTTATATCTTTTCTGAAGTCATTCTGAAGTTGCACATTGATATGAGAAGCGCCTCTATACAACATTAAAAAAAAAAAGGTTAGTGTTCCTTCCTTTCCCGTCTCCTCACTATAGAAAAGTAATTGGCGCCTAAATAGCTCAGATTACAAGCCACTGGACTACCCCTTCCAGTGTGCAACGAAGGGCACACTTCTCACACAGGCAGATACAAGCTGATGGCCTAAACAGAACGAAGAGGTTGCTACGCTTCGACACTGATGGTGTTTCCTGATCAGACAGGAAAGATGAGCAGCAGGGCACCATTGCAAACATCAAGGCACCATCGTCAACTTTGGACCGCCGGCCCTGAGCTCCAAACTTCACGGCGTCCACCCTACCCTAGCTTGATCTGCCACTTCGTTCTCAATGTTTTCCCAGCAGCCAGGAGCAGAGCTCCAGCAAGGCTTGTAGGATGGGCCGTGATTTAGCCACTAATACAATCCTTGACATGCCGAAGGGGACAACACCGAACTTTCTGTGAGCACTTGCTGCAACTCCTGCTGCAGTTGCAGCAATGCCATTAAGGGATCTTGTGTATAGGTCTGTCTCTGCTGCTAACCTAGCAGAAGAATCACCTTTTGGCCCAGCTGATCATAGATGGAAAGGGGGGGGGGGGGGGGGGTGCTCTCATGTCCAGAGCAACATCAGGCACAGTTGTATTGGAAGATCAATATCTGTACCTGCCATAACTAGAAGTCTAAAGATAGCAAGATTAGACTTGCTCTTATCTCTATTGATTTGTTGTTATCTCTAAGATGTAAACTCCTGATTGTATACGCCACGATGAGGGCTTTTCTCATCTCTATTTAACACGTAACATGCGGCCTCCTCTAGAGGTTGAAACGCTTCCATCATACACTGAAGTTTTCATGGTATCAGAGCCTTTCCTCCTCTCCAAATAGATTCAATCTATCCCATGGCGAGCTCCTCCACCGGTGCTACCATGAATCCTCTCTCTGGCCAAGCTATCACAGAAAAACTCGCCAAAAACAACTTCTTGCTATGGAAAGCTCAAGTGCTTCCGGCGATTCATGGTGCTCGGATGGAAGGCTATCTCACAGACTCGCCAAAAACAACTTCCTGCTATGGAAAGCTCAAGTGCTTCCGGCGATTCATGGTGCTCGGATGGAAGGCTATCTCACAGGCGCCAACCCCAGACCTCCAATGGAGATTGACAGCAAAGAAAAGGATGACGACAAGAACATCAAGATATCCAACCCGGCTTATGAAAGCTGGATTGCTGCTGATCAGCAGGTGCTTGGATACCTGCTGTCTTCTCTGTCGAAGGAAGTTCTCACACAAGTGGCCACAATGACCACGGCGGCGCAAGTCTGGACGGCGCTCGATGGTATGTTCTCTACACATTCTCGTGCGCGATCTGTCAACACGCGCATGGCTTTGTCTACTATGCAGAAAGGCAATATGACTGTGACTGAGTACGTGGGGAAGATGAAGGCTTTAGCCGACGAGATGCTGTCCACGGGGAGACCTCTGGATGATGAAGAGATGACCTCATACATTCATGCTGGACTTGATGTCGACTTTGATCCTGTGGTGGCTGCTGTCGTCTCCAGGACCGAACCCATCACGGTAGCTGAATTGTATTCTCAACTTCTGGCTTTTGAAAATAGAATGGATCTGCGACGCGAAGGTACCTCTCTTTCTTCTGCTAACATGGCACGAAGAGGAGGCCGTGGCACCTTCTCGAGAGGCGGACGGTTTGGCGGTCGTGGTCGTGGTAGAGGCCGCGGTCGCGAAGGTAATGAATCTGGCGCAAATGGTCGGGGTAACTTCAAGCCTCGTCCGATTTGTCAGCTATGCAACAAGCCAGGTCATGTGGTGACTGATTGCTGGCACCGTTATGATGAGAATTTTGTTCCAGAGAATAAGAGTGCTGCCACAGCTATCAATTCATATGGGGTTGATACAAATTGGTACATAGACACCGGCGCCACTGATCATATCTCTGGCGAGCTTGAGAAACTCACTGTTCGTGACAAGTATAACGGCAAGGATCAAGTTCACGCTGCCAACGGCACAGGTATGAACATTAGTCATATTGGTCATTCTACTATCCAAACCCCTAAACGTGATCTTTGTGAGACCCCGTTCGGATGAACAGGAACATCCATGTGATTACTGTGCTATTCCCTGGATCAGTAGCTAGCACTCACATGTTTACAACAATTGGAAATCACAACCATACAATACATTAATTAAGCGGAAACGATATTATAAAGAAATATTACAGCTCAGAGAATATAGCAGCAAAAGAAGCAATATCCTGTAGTTTGCCCAACCAATCCCACAGGCAACTGACCAGGCATAAACTTCAGATAGAACACGACGAAGAAAAATCCCGCAACTTACGATGGACAACTTCGAAGCTTCGCTTACCAAACCACCTACAATATAATTAGGCAAGGATGAGTACTTTACGTACTCAGCAAGACTTGAGCAAAACCTACAATACATGCAGGCCATTTCAAAGGAAAAGCTGCTACAGTTGATTTGCATAAAGCGAATTTCATTTGTAAATCAAGTTATTTGCAAACGGAATTTGTAAGAGCGTTTGATTGGTAACAAATAGATAAAGCATAAGTAACACTCACAGTCCTCCATGACGTGAGCGACGAATCATTCACATTCCTGAAATTCCATCAATGTCGGCCCTTTGACATAAATCACAATTTGCAAAACAAATGATACCAACCCTTTTGAAATAATAAAACATTTAACTCTTGCAAGTTCGCCAAGACACCCATGACCGCGGGTACGGCTAATCAATTAGATTTAAACTCTGCAGAGGTGTACAACTGTACCCACAAGGAATGATCCACCTTTTTGCGAGAACATTTCGACACACGCCTCCAATAGCTGTGTGCCTGCCAGGCGATCATACATAGTCATTACATTACCTAGACATGGCTTTGACCAGCCCGGGACGTTAACCCCCGCCGTAGAACCAGAAACACACACGCGAGTCGTGGATCTACTTTCAGTACACCAACACAACACAACGTTTCTGAACACGGCAGTATGCGACACCGTTGCATTAGCAAGTAGACTGACCGAATACCCGTCGAGTAGACTGACCAAAAACCTGTGCGAGCTCCCGCCTACCAATGTACAAAGCCAAGTCTAATTAACATAACAAGCTATGGCTAACCCATCCTCACCCTTGTGGTTTGTACGGATTTTCTTGGATCATACAACACGATGTTCGGTCCTTAGTCCGACACGGGCGACACTTCACCCTACACTACGTGCAAGACCCTTATTGCACTTCCGGCTATTGCCAGTAATCGCCCCGCATCAAAGCATAGTTTTATTTTGGGTTTTTAATCAAAGTACTAGCAACCATTTTCCCAAAAGGATCATTCAGGTTCTAGGTAAAACATTTTGAAAGCAATTTTAATCATGATCATCTGTTCCTCAGATACTAAAGCATGGCTAAGCAGGTTAATATTATCGTATATACCCAAGATGACATTAAAAGAGGTCTAACCCTATTCTGTGGTTATCAAGGTTCACGTTGTCATAATCATCAAGGAGTTTCATGTGACAACAGATATATCTACCAATCCACAAAATAGCAATTTACATAAAGTAATCGCATGCATAAAACAATTTGATGCACAAAAGGAATATAAAATACTGGGCTCAATATGGTCAAAGGATGCTTGCCTTGCATAAATGACGAATACGACGAAGACGAGGATTGCGGCTGACGACGACGACGACGGAAACAACAACGTCGGGTTCTATACGTCGAACAACGGAAAATACAGCAAAGCAAATAACTAACTTCAATAAGAGCGAAAGAAATAGATAGCAAAACAAATGAACTCTTTACAAGAACCGGGATTGCTCTTTTATGAATTTATTAATCTTGTTTTACGAATTCAAGATGCTAAAATTGGTTGGGATTAATAGAATTAATCATTAGTTGCAAGCTTCATTGATTTACTATTCATGATATGAGTTTCTGCAAATTCTTATTACTTAAGGGTTTTGCTTTATTAGGATTTAGATTCAAGGAAAGATGAAATAAGAATATTTTCTTAGATTGCTGTAGATTATACCTTGAAGATCATTTCTAAGCTGTTCTTCATTGAATTGGGATTTAGATGAGTTGCTTTGCGAGTTAAAGAAAATGCTTAAACGATCACATTAGACTGCGAATGAATAGTTCTTTACCTTTGATTGATTTCGCTTAGAATTAGCTTTACGCAAGTTAAAACTATTGATTCAGGCTATTGATAACATTTCCATCATACATGAGAAGGTTCTGGTGATAAAAATAACTTAACTACAGGTTTCCTCATTGAAACTACAATTCATTTATTCATATTACGGTCTAAAGTAATGTGATTGTTTAGGGTCATTAAGCTCTTAAGATTAATATGCAAAATATGATGAAATATGGTTATTTCTTCATAACAAGATGATTTATACTTTGCATAACAATCCTAAGCTAATTCTATAACTTTTAGGCTTTGGCTGATACATTATATTCATTGGTTAAAATGCTAATATGGTATTAAGGTTTACATTACAAGAAATCGAGTTGAAAACGTGCAATGAACAATTATCACTTGAGGTTATTTAACCTATAGGATTAATATGCAAACCTTAGCAAAATGGGATTATCTTTTCCTAGCAGGGTAGTATATACTTTGGAGGGTGCTACAGGGTCAATTTCATATGCGCTAGCATTTAGATGAAACATTGTACTCATTGTTGAAAAGGCTTAAGTGGTATTGTAAAGTTGACGATAATCGGAATCGGCAAGAAAGCGAAGTGAATGATTAACGCTTAAGGGTTTTAGGTTGATAAGATTAATATGCAAACCTTAATGAAGTAAGATCCTTTTTACAGAATATGGTAGTACAAACTTTGTAGAGTGCTACTAAACTAGTTTTACTGATTTTGATATTTAAACGAGTTATTTTATCTATCGCTGAAATAGTCTAAATGATCCTATTTGCAAACCTTAAATCGGCCAAGTTTCAAACTTGAATTCCAACTACCCTATACATGATTCTTGATTCATTTTTCAGGCATTAGCAGAATACCATCCTAGAAATGTTTTAAAGTTGATTTGGCATTATTTTAGCTTTAATTGCAATAGATTATCTATTTACTTATTGTTGTCATTATCATTTTCTTTCATTGAAAGAATGCAAATTGAGTTTGATTTTAAGTATTTATGCATACATGGGTTCTTCTGTTTCCAGGAACCTATTCAAAGTGTTATTACCATTTTATGAGTTATCATGCTATCATTTTTGTTAATAGCCATAATATGGTTAATTAATGATTATGAAGCAAATGTGTTAAATCAAGTTCGACATTAAATGATTTTTGGATATTTGGATACATCCTAATCCTAACATCTCATGAATATTGATTTCATCATTTCATGGTTTATTATACACAAAATCTCATTAACAACCATATTAACACCATAATCAATGTTTAACTTGAATAATAATCCTGTACTCCAAACATTAAATCTTTTTGTATATTTAGATTCATCCTGATTTTAGATGATTATAGAAATTTGTCTCACTGAATTTTGATTTAAAATTCAAAAGATATTCAATACTGAAATTCATTCGGCATGGAAATGAAACTGGAAATTCACAATACGTTTTCTTGCTGAGGAAGCGCCTTCTGGCCTCTGCTCTTCTTCTTTCTTCAGCGCTCGTTTGTCTTTGGTCCCAAAGGTGCAATGACAGAAACAGAGGACGGTTAGGGCACGGCGGCGAGGGGTCTTCCGGCGATCCTCCGGCGAGGGCGACGGCACGGGGAGCATCAGCACGGCAAGGAGAACTCGGGGGTGAAGTCGATTCGACCGGAGAAAGAGCAGGCAGGGGCGCAGCAGAGGTTGGGCGCAGGTAAAATGGCGATCCGGCAAGGGCAAGAATCAAATCGAGTGAGCTGAAAGGGATAAGATATTGAGCATCACTGAGCTACTGGGAGTCGGTTTTACCTACTAGCCGCAGCGGAGACGGACGGAGGAGCTCCGCCCACGGCGGCCGGACTTGGGGAAGAAGGGGCGCACGGGAGCAGCCAACTTTCGCAAGAAGGAGCTCAAGTAATGTTGAGGGCTTCTGATCAGCAGTGCATGAGGATGCTTCGGCTTAGAGGAATTGGAAGGAGGACCACTCAATCTTTCGCATTTTGCTTCGCCCTCCGAGCAGCAGAGCTACTGTCATGGCGGCAATGGAATGAGGTTTGGGCGACTCAGGCTGGGAGAGAAGGGAGGAGAGGCGAGGGGAATGAGGGAGGAGGCCTCTTGCGAACACTGGGGTGCAATGTATAGCCAAGATTTGCAGGAGTGAGGGATTCGTGGCGGCGATCGGTAGTCGCCACTCACCGGAGAGTTCTTCAGTGGAGCGAACGGCAAAAGAGGAAGACGGTCTGGCAGCTGGGACCATTGTTAGTGGCTGGGAGCTTCACCATTGCCCAACGGAACGGGAAATCAACGGATGGCCCACACGTCGGCGACTACGATTAAATTTCGTTTCGAATTTTAATTTTTGATTGAGATCAATTGAAGTATATTATTTTTCAAATTTTGTTTTTCAAAAGTATTTGATCTCAGGATGCTTCTATAAATTTTTCAATTCAAAATATGGTTCCATCATTTTATGTAAATTCTGACATTGCATTGTTTTGATTTAAATGTTGTTTTTTTCTATTTTATCTCTTCACTATTCTATGCATAAAATTTCAATTGTTGGCTAAAATGATTTAATTGAATGATCAGGGTTCTCATGGTAATTTTCTAAGTTTTTACTTTTTACATTTTTGCCTTTTTCTCTTTTCCATTCTTTAATTCCATTTGTGGGATTTTCATACAATATAAAACTCCAAGGAAATTCAATTAAAAACCAATGATGCCAAGAAACTCAGAAATAAATATTTCCAAACTTAAAATATTTATTTTTATATTACTTTACTTTTCAAGATGTTACAATCTTCATCTCAAAAACATTCTTCATGTTCCAAATGCCATGAAAAACCTCGTGTCAGCACATCGTCTTGTTCGAGATAATAATGCCTTTTTAGAAGTTCATCCTAATTTTTTCTTGGTGAAGGATCAGGCAACGAAGATCACGCTTCTTAAGGGTCATTGCCGCAATGGGCTCTACCCTCTGCCGCAGATTGCTGCTTCTACCAAACAAGTCTATGGAGTCATCAAGCCTTCACTTTCTAGATGGCACAACCGCATGGGGCATCCCTCTCTTCCTATAGTTCACAAAATAATTAGCGAGAATAAACTTCCTTGTATTAGTGAGTCTTCTGTCGATTCAGTTTGTGATGCTTGTCAACAAGCTAAGAGTCATCAATTACCCTTTCCAAAGTCCTCTAGTATCTCAAAGTTTCCTTTAGAGTTGGTGTTTTCAGATGTTTGGGGACCTGTCCCTACTTCTGTTGGGGGTAGGAAATATTATGTCAGTTTTATTGATGATTATAGAAAATTTACTTGGATATATCTTCTCAAATTCAAGTCTGAAGTCTTTCAAAAATTCCATGAATTTTAGACTCTTGTTGAGTGCCTCTTTAATAGAAAAATCATTGCCGTGCAAACCGACTGGGGTGGAGAATACGAGAAACTTCATTCCTTCTTTACCAAAATTGGTATCACTCATCAAGTGTCATGTCCTCACACACACCAACAAAATGGCTCAGCCAAACGAAAATATCGCCATATTGTTGAGGTTGGATTAGCCCTTCTTGCTCAAGCCTCCATGCCTCTCAAATTCTGGGATGAGGCATTTCTTACCGCTACATACCTGATTAATCGCACACCAAGCAAAGTCATACAATATTCCACACCTTTAGAACTTCTGTTTCATCAAAAGCCAGCTTATTCTTCCTTAAGAACATTTGGTTGTGCGTGCTGGCCAAACTTGCGTCCCTACAATGCCAGAAAACTCCAGTTCCGCTCAAAACAATGTGCCTTTCTTGGTTATAGTAATCTTCATAAAGGATTTAAGTGCCTTGATATATCCCCGGGACGAGTTTATATTTCCCGTGATGTTGTTTTTGATGAGAATGTTTTTCCTTTCTCTCAACTTCACCCCAACGCTGGTGCTCGTTTAAAAACTGAAGTCCTTTTGTTACCATCAGCTCTCTTGAATCATGTTCCTATGCAACGAGGGAATGGACAACTAGATGACCATGTGACTAAGGCCCTGTTTGTTTCAGCTAGGGATTGTGGAAAGCAGCTTTTAAAAGCTGGAAGGGCAACAAACAGCAAGCTTTTAATCTAGATTATAATAATCTGGCCTCCAGATTGTAGTAATCCCACAATCCACTCTTCCCACTTTTCCCAAATTTTTTTTGCAAAAGACCACAATACCCATCCAACTTTAACCAAAATTACCCACCATTGCCCCACTTTCCTAGCTTTCCCCAACTTCAACCAAAATTACCCACTATTGCCCCTAACTATAATCTGGGTTACCAAACAACCATGAGCTTTCAACCTCCAAATTTTTAACAATCCAAAGCTTTTACAATCTAGTTTTTAAAAGCTTTTCATAATCCTCAATTTGAAACAAACAGGGCCTAATGCTTCTAACCCTTCCAGTTTGCCTGTTTTTTGATGACAATTTGGCTGCAGAATCATCCAATCCAACGCATGCTATTGATGTGGCTGAAGATATAGCTCCTGGTGTGAACTTTCAAGATGATTTTTCTGCTGATTCGCCTGTTGCGTCTGATTCGGGATTGTCACCAGCCCAGTCTGTTGTTCCTGCACTGGTCGGCGATTCCAGTGCAGACATGTCGCCTGCTTTGCTTGGGTTGGCCTCTGATGACATCGCTCCAACAGTGGCCGCGGGACCTTCTGGATCATCAGATGCAGGAATTTTGCCTCCAGCTCAAACTGTCATGCGACCTGCTACAAGACTTCAACACGGCATTCGCAAAAATAAGGTATATACTGATGGTACAGTTCGTTATGGTATGTCCTCTATTACTGGTGAACCTCATACTCTTGGTGAGGCTCTGTCTAATCCCTGTTGGAAGGAAGCTATGGACTTAGAATATGCAGCTTTGCTCAAAAATAATACCTGGCATCTAGTGTCCCCTCAAAAGGGGCGCAATATTATTGACTGTAAATGGGTCTATAAAATTAAAAAGAAATCTGATGGAACACTAGACAGGTACAAGGCACGTCTGGTTGCAAAAGGTTTTAAACAACGGTATGGTATCGATTATGAGGATACTTTCAGTCCTGTCATTAAAGCTGCTACAATTCGTCTTGTTCTATCTATTGCTGTCTCCCAGGGTTGGAGCTTACGCCAGCTAGATGTTCAGAATGCGTTTCTTCATGGCATTCTAGAGGAGGAGGTGTACATGCGACAGCCGCCAGGGTATGAAGATAAGCTCAAACCAAATCATATATGCAAATTAAATAAATCTCTTTATGGACTAAAGCAGGCGCCAAGGGCTTGGTATTCTAGATTGAGTTCAAGACTTTGTGAGCTGGGGTTCAAACCATCAAAGGCAGATCCCTTTTCTTTTACAATAAAGGACATGTCACTATATTTATGTTGATTTATGTGGATGATATCATTGTTACCAGCTCTTCACAAGATGCAGTCTGGGTACTACTTCAGGACCTTAAAAAGGACTTTGCTCTCAAAGATTTGGGAGACATACACTACTTTCTTGGAATAGAGGTAAAGAAGTTACAAGATGACATTGTTCTTTCTCAAGAAAAATATGCTTTGGATTTACTTAAGCGAGTTAATATGATTCACTGCAAACCGGCCAGTACTCCTCTATCTACTTCAGAAAAGCTATCCATTCACCAGGGACAAGTGCTTGATGCTACTAATTCAACTAATTATAGAAGTATTGTTGGCAGTCTACAGTACCTTACTTTGACTAGACCAGATATAGCATTCTCTGTTAATAAAGTTTGCCAGTTCTTGCATGCACCAACCACTGATCATTGGAGTGCAGTCAAGAGAATTCTCCGGTATATTAAATTCACATCCAAGATTGGATTGAAGATCAATAAAGCTTCCTCTATGACTGTGAGCGCCTATTCAGATGCGGATTGGGCTGGTAGTCTGGATGATCGGCGATCAACTGCAGGATTTGCCGTCTATTTAGGAGATAATTTGATTTCATGGTCAGCACGTAAACAAGCTACTGTTTCACGGTCAAGTACCGAAGCGGAGTACAAGGCTATAGCTAATGCCACTGCCGAGATAATCTGGGTGCAAAGCTTACTTAAAGAACTTAGTATTCAATCTCCTCATCAGGCTCAAATATGGTGTGACAACATTGGTGCTATGTATCTCTCGGCAAATCCGGTTTTTCATGCACGAACCAAACATATAGAGGTTGACTATCATTTTGTTCGAGAACGAGTAGCTCAAAAATTACTTGAAGTAAAATTTATCTCCTCAAAGGATCAGATAGCAGATGGTTTCACCAAGACTTTACCACTGCGCCAGCTGGAAGTTTTTCGTCACAATCTTAACTTAACAAAGTTATGATTGAGGGGGGCTATTGGAAGATCAATATCTGTACCTGCCATAACTAGAAGTCTAAAGATAGAAAGATTAGACTTGCTCTTATCTCTATTGATTTGTTGTTATCTCTAAGATGTAAACTCCTGATTGTATACGCCACGATGAGGGCTTTTCTCATCTCTATTTAACACGTAACATGCGGCCTCCTCTGGAGGTTGAAACGCTTCCATCATACACTGAAGTTTTCAAGTTGAACTGTTTGCGCAGGCACAATCCTGCTGGTGCAGCGTATACCTTTCAGCCTGCGATGGTTCAGAGCAAGCTGACTTGCCGGGTGTCTGATAATAACCGTATATATGTGTACGCACCAAAATTTAGTAAGTGTGGTCAAAATCGGTAGAATGAAATCAATGTATTGTAACTGACGGGTGGTATGGAAGAATCCAAAGATATTCGGCTACGGTAAAAAAATTTAAAGGAAAAAACCTTCCGAATAAAGGCCGATTTGGATCATATTTTGTAACGTGTTGTAGTAGGACAAGATCGACCGATGGGTATAAAAGATGTGTATAGGCAGGCAAAAGAATACAATCTAATCAACAAATATTCTACTTTTATTTTTCCGTCGATTAGGAGTAGTTCTTGTAATTTAGATTCTTGTAACTCGAGTTTTGATCAATAAAGTTGCGCATCGCCGATTATTGATCATTTTCTGTTACGCCTATCGGGTTTGATTTTCTCCGATCTTGTTGTGCATCACCTTTTTCGGAGTCAATCTACCTTTACCCTCTGATTAGCTCTAACCGGCTAATTAAACTTACCAATTACTTGTGATTTGATCGGCTTTTTAGCTGATTAGATCTAAGCCGATTGATCCACGAGATTGGTTTTAAGCGTATTTCATATTTTTCTTACTGATCACAGGATCAAATCGGTTGGCACGCCTTAAACCACAGAATCCAATATTCATCTGGTGTGTTGTTGACTTGTTGCCAATAAACCCCACCTCAAGTTTTTGGTGCCAACACACTCTTGGCACACCTGGTGAGACGGAAAATGTCTTCCTCCGGCAAGTCGGTTCCGCCATTGGACCTCAACGCTGAAGTCATAATTGTCCCTACATTGAATGATTTGACTCTAGAACAGCGCAAGGAAATTGAAGATCAAAAAGCAGCTTTGGAGGAGTTAATGCTAGGTTGCTACCAGAAAACCCGACGCGGCGTCACTCAGAAGACTGCATTGCCGATGATCAATGCCCTCAACGATGCAGGAGTTACAAACAGCCCTGCACAGGTAGATTTATCGGCTGTGATTGAACAGTTTGTGCACCATGCTTTAATTAATCAATCGTCGGCTATAGTCACCACCCTTAGACCGATAATTGCTAAAAGTGTTAAGACTATCGCTCATGACTTGGTTGAACAGCCTGTTGAGCCTCTCCGCATCCTTGGCGCGAAAGTCACTATAGCCAATGCTTTCTTTGACACTTCGAGGATATACCTGATGTCAGCAGGGTAGTCGCCGTGGCTACTATCTCTGGATCTTCCAGGTCGTCTAAGGTAACACCCAACAGATTTGTCGGGTCAGACGACGCTGGAAGGGGAGAAGTGACTAGGGTCAGTGGCGTCGGCTGGGAAGAAGGTGGTAGAACCTCAAGAGACGTACCAAGCAGATCAGCCAAAATGTTGGCCACCTGCACGGATGGGTTAGCTGAAAGAAGGGATTAAAACAAATTAGGCTGACAGATCAGTATACATGTTATGTAGAAACTTGGAATAATAATGTCTCTCTCCAGTCACCGATGCATGTGGTAAGCTTTCACTCAGAAACTCTGAACATACTACCTCCAGCCAACTTACTGGGAGCCCAGATACCAAGACTATAAACAACAGAAGACTACCAGCGCCATATGCTTCGGCACAACCAAATTTTAATCACAGCACCTGACCTCCCTTACATCACATCAACTGGAAACTCACAAAAATGCCAGAATAACTACCAGAACCTTGCTCGGCACAACCAGACTTAATCACACACAATGAGAAACTCACAAACACCACAATCAAATCTTGCCATCCAACAGGCTGCTAATGAAACTAGAACGAGATTTTGAAGCCAGAATACTATCCCCATCATGAGCTTCCTTCATCATCCAGGCGCCTGAAGAACTTAAGTCCCAAACTCCAGTTGAAGTGGCGACTGAAGCTTGAGCTCCAACTCCTTGCAGAACTGATCCATCTTGTATATCATTTCCTCTTTGAACAATGGCCGCCAGTCCTTCAGGAACATGAGCATTCTTCTCCAGATTGATTTTACACTTATCCAGCACTGCAAACGGAAAAGCATATCATTTCTATTTTTCTATAAAGACCAAAGAGCAGCCACACAAATGGTATTCAAAGCCGCATTTTTCTTGTTACTGAGCCAAAAGCGCGTCACAGATTCATAATTATAGCCAATGTCCAAAACAAAAAACTTGCTAATCAGGAGCCAAACATTTTTAGCAACGATCCACTCAAAAAAAATATGAACAATATCTTCAGGCTCCTCACACCAACAACAACTTATCCCTTTATCAATACCTCTTTTTAACAAGTTGTCTCTAGTCATTAGCTTGTTATGCGATAAAAGCCAAAGAAAGAAATGGATTCTAGGTGGAACAACCAAACTCCAAACAGCCGGGATATAAACCGGTAACACCCCCCTAAAATTCATAATGACATAAAGAGATTTGACAGAATAGATACCATTGCTGTTATATTGCCAAATTAAAGTGTCATCAACATCAGTAAGCCTTAAAGTGTTAACCACTTCTACTAATTCAAACCATCCAATCATCAAGTCATCAGAGAACGTTCTCCTAAAAGTACATTTAACATTAGAACAATCCTAAATTTCAGCAATCGTGTAGCCTTTCTCATTCACTATCATATAAAGATCCCAGAACTGAAACACCAAACACGAGTTCCCAAACCAGATATCTTCCCAAAACCTAATTTTAGAACCATTCCCAACATACCATCTACCCAAATTTGGTAGCTTGCATAGCCCAGATAACTCCTTTCCAAAAGGTAGAAACATGAACATTATCAGAAGCAAATATATTAGGGCTTTCAACATTATATTTATATTTGATCAAGTCCTTCCACAACTTATTATCATTCGAGTAGAACCTCTTAATCCAGGAGGCAAGGAGATACAAATTTAAATCACGAATATTAGGCACCCCAAGCCCACCAAATTTCTTATCCATACAAACTAGATGCCAGTTGGCCAGATGCAATTTATTGTGACCATCAAAATCATTCCAGAGACACTTAGCCATATGAGAATTTATAAGATTTAGCGCCCAATTAGGAAATTTGAAAAACGATAGCAAATAAAGAGGAATACTGGCTAAGCAAGATTTAATAAGAATGAGGCGCCCACTATATGACAATAACTTACCTCTCCAACCAGCAATTCTTTTAAGGATTTTATCAATGAGAGGTTGTAAATCTTCCCTCTTAATTATATTATGATGGAGAGGGATACCAAGATATTTAAAGGGAAAGTTACCAATCTTACGACACAGCAAATCCGCAAACCTATTAGTCTCACTATTATCACAACCAATAGAAATCTACTCACTTTTGTGAAAATTAATTCTCATACCAGACATCTGCTCAAAACAGATAAGGAGTCACTTAAGATGTAATGCGAACATTTCATTATTTTTCAGGAATACAATGGTATCGTCAACATATTGTAAACTAAGAATACCTCCGGACGTAAATCATCACACAACCCTTTAATTAAACCATTATTAGCAACCTTACATAAAATTCTCGCGAAAACATCAGCAACTAAATTGAAAAGAATTGGAGAAAGAGGATCACCCTGCCACAAACCTTTACCAGTCGAGAAAAACTTACTCTCGACGTTGTTAATTTTCACACCCACAGAACCCTTCTCCAAGACAACATAGATCCAAGACTTCCATTTGCTCCCAAAACCCCTTTTATCCAAAATATCTAACAAAAAACTCCAATTAACCATATCATAAGCCTTCTCATAATCTAGCTTAAGAACAAAACCCTTCTCTTTATTGCGATGGATTTTATGGATTACCTAATGGGCAGTGACAACACTCTCCAGAATGTTATGGATTACCTCATGGACAGTGACAACACTCTCCATATAGACTTCTGTCTTTAGTATCAGGTAACGTGAGTAAGACTTCTGTCTTTAGTATCAGGTAACATGAGTAAGATTGTGTCAAGCCGCACAGGATGCATGGGATTAGCGATGGTGGCGTGGCACGTCGCTGTCACTCATCTAGTATTCTCCAATAGCCGTCAGCCTTCCGAGTCCAGGGGTGGATATATTTTTATATAGTGGCTATTTTCCTTCGGGTGAGTCGGTCCGAGGAACCATCGTCCAGAGGTAGCTCTCCGAACGGAAACTCAGCTTTCATAAACGAGAGGCGAATGTCAAATAAGTTTCCGAAGTAGAATGGAAAAAGCATAGGGATTTGATAAACATCAACTGGATGTTTTTTTTGTTACAACCAATAGAAATCTACTCACTTTTGTGAAAATTAATTCTCATACCAGACATCTGCTCAAAACAGATAAGGAGCCACTTAAGATGTAATGCGAACATTTCATTATTTTTCAGGAATACAATGGTATCGTCAGCATATTGTAAACTAAGAATACCTCCAGGACAGAAATCATCACACAACCCTTTAATTAAACCATTATTAGCAGCCTTACATAAAATTCTCGCGAAAACATCAGCAACTAAATTGAAAAGAATTGGAGAAAGAGGATCACCCTGCCACAAACCTTTACCAGTCGAGAAAAACTTACTCTCGACGTTGTTAATTTTCACACCCACAGAACCCTTCTCCAAGACAACATAGATCCAAGACTTCCATTTACTCCCAAAACCCCCTTTATCCAAAATATCTAACAAAAAACTCCAATTAACCATATCATAAACCTTCTCATAATCTAGCTTAAGAACAAAACCCTTCTCTTTATTACGATGGATTTTATAGATTACCTAATGGGCAGTGACAACACTCTCCAGAATGTTTCCCGGGCCTTCACAGCAGCAGCAACCAGTAGCAACATCCACCCCATTCTGGTCAACTCTCGCACAAGTCGCAGCTCACAACCACAACATGGCGTTGCTGCTTTCCCACATCGCCACCGTCTTCCTCCTCGTCGTTGTCCTGACCACCTCCTCGCCCTCGGCGGTGGCTCAGTTCCCGGCCAGGGCGCGCCCCACGAGATCGGGCTACCTCAACATCACCTCCACCAACTCCCTCTACTTCGCCTTCTACGAGGCCACCAACCCAGTCACCACGCCGGTCGCCTCCGCGCCGCTCCTCGTCTGGCTCCAGGGCGGCCCCGGCTGCTCCTCGCTCATTGGTAACTTCGCCGAGCTCGGCCCCTACCTCCTCCTCGGCTCCAGCTCCACCCCCCTCACCCGCAACCTCAACCGGTGGAACCGCCGCTTCGGCGTCATCTTCCTCGACAATCCGCTCGGGACCGGCTTCAGCGCCCCTGCCTCCGTCGGAGACATCCCGACTGACGAGCCGACCATCGCTGCGCACCTCCTCGCCGCGCTCCAGTCGTTCATGGCGCTCGATCCGACCTTCCGCGCGCGCCCGTTGTTCCTCACCGGCGAGAGCTACGCCGGCAAGTACATCCCCGCAGCCGCGTCGCACATCCTCGACGCCAACGACAAACTCCCGGCCGACCAGAGGGTGAACCTGCAAGGAGTCGCCATCGGCAACGGCATGACGGACCCCGTCTCGCAGGTGACCGTGCACGCCGACCAGGCCTACTTCGCCGGGCTGATCAACGCCAAACAGAAGGCCACCGTCGAGGCGATGCAGAACAGGACGGTGAACCTCGTAAACGCGAGCAAATGGGGGGAAGCCAGGACGGAGAGGGATATGATCATAAGATTCCTCATGAGCGTCACCGGTGTGGCAACGTCCTTCAACTACGCGCGGGATTCGCCGTACCCGACGAGGCCGCTCCTCGACTTCCTCAACACCGACGAGGCGAAGGCGGCGCTCGGCGCGAGGGTCGACGTGCCGTGGGTGCGGTGCAACGACAGCGTGTCCGCGGCGCTGGCCGAGGACATCATGAAGAGCGTCAAGGGCGACGTGGAGGCCGTCCTGGCGCGGGCCGGCACCCGAGTGCTGCTGTTCCAGGGCGTGTTCGACCTGCACAGCGCGCCGGCGTCCGTGGAGGCGTGGGTGAGGGACCTGGCGTGGCCGGGGCTGGGCGCGTTCCTGGCCGCGGAGCGCGCCGTGTGGTGGCTCGATAGCGGGCTGCTCGCCGGGTACGTGCAGAGCTCAGGGGTGCTTGCGAACGCGGTCATCGTCGGGGCGGGGCACATGGCGGCCGGCGACAACAGGCCGGCCGCGCAGGCGATGATCGAGGGATGGGTGCTGCAGACGGGGCTGTTCGCTGGAAGTGGCGGCTAGACGTCCTGACTCTGACTCCGGAGTCGACGGTGACTTTGACTTGGTCGCCGCATGGTATAGGCCCTGTTTAGGAGAACTCCAGATCCCAGCTCCAGCTCAGAGCTGAAACTTATAAACTAAAATAAAGTGAATTAAGTTTATATTTTTAGTCTAAAATGTAAACAAGATGATCTACCTAAACACTCTTAATGTACCCACAGCTCCAGCTCCACAAATTTCTGGAGTTAGAAATACCCTGCTCCACCAACTCCACAGATTTTGGTGGAGCTGGAGCTGTCCCAAACACCCCCATAGTATGTATGGTCCTGTAACTCCTGTTTCTTGATTAGTATGTTATACTATATATATTGTTATGCAGCTTAATGGTATATATTTTGTTCTACCTATATGTGCATGCGATAGATTAGTCGATCCGTTGGTGTACACTAGTACTATACTTGACAACGTTATTAAGGAGTTGGTGAATAAAATGGGAAAAAATTTTGACAAGCAATAGGAGAAGGTAGGGGTGAAATCGGGTCGGATACAGGCGGATATTGCTCGTCCCATATCCTAACCTATATTTTTTTTCGGGATTCAGAGTCGGATACGGATGTCCGGATACGGATCTGGTCGGATTATTTGGGATTCGGATACGGGCGGATACAGCGGATTCGGTCGGGATCGGATATCATAATCGGATAGTAGTATAGTACATAATTGTGTACGTAAAAGAACGAATGAAGCATTAACCTTACAACATTAGCTTCAAGTCATAATTATTTCAACGTAGGATAGTAGTATAGTTAGAGTTGCAATTTATTAACTCAACTAATTCCAGTAATTTGAATAGAAAAGAAGTTTATCAAATAAGTTGAACAAATCAATTTAGGTAAAAGCATTATGTCATCACTCTATTTGTTTGTTGATAGATTTGTTGAAGCTCACGCTTAATAACAAAGTAGTGTTTTTTAGTGCCAGTATCAAACAACTATTCTATCTATCCAATAATGAACCAAATTAATGGAAGAATAACTGATTTTATCCGGATATCGGGTCGGATATTTACCGGATATTGGGTTGGATATTGTTCTTCCCATATCCTAACCCATATTACATGAGATTTTTCGGATACGAATCGGATATTGCTCTTCCCATAACCTAACCCATATTATATCAGATCTTCCGGATACGAATACAGATAACATCGGTACAGATTTTAAATGAATTTAGGATCGGATTGGGCGGATATTTCCTGTCCTGTTTTTACCCCTAGGAGAAGGCGATGGACGACCTTGTTTGTTTTTGCTTAAGTTGCTCTCTATGAAAGCATGGCCGTATGGCCTGTCGTTTTAAATGAGAAGACGACCACGATTTGCTTGTTAATTTTGTTATTTTGCCGGACAAACTTGAGTTGATGTACAGGCAACATTTTTCTCGATGAAGTATTTTAAGCTGTCAAGCATGGTAATCTCTCTAGCTTATTACAAACAGATGCCGTCATGGAGAACGAGCATCAAAATCTTCTCTAATTTTGATTACGGACATAAATTTGAAGTATGAGCGAAAAAAGTTAAGTTTCTAGATTTACCGAGGTAAAACAAATTAGTAGATCCGTCATAAGAAAACTTCTTTACAAGGATAAGAAAAGAACTTTGTAATACAATATGTTCGTATAACCTTTACTAACATATTATTTATGGAATTATTTGTCAAAGCAACATTTTGAAGGCTGAGTATGCCCAAAGTAATTTGTATTTGTTAAAGGAGAGGGTATGTAATTACAAGGAAAGAGTGAAATAACCCTAAAATTTTCAAAATAATTTTCTGAGATTTATTTGAACTTAATTTGAGTTATTCGGAGTTTATTTGATTTTTTTCCGGATTCTATTTGATTTTTATTCGCATTTACTCGGTTATTTTGGTTTGTTTTTCGGCCGTTTTCCGATTTTGGAATTCTTCCCCCGCATTCTGCTTTCCTTTCTCAGCCTTCCCGTTTTCTCGTGCGGCTGACACCTCTGGCCACGCCGTTTCCTCCCCCGTGCGGGCCTAGCCCATCGCCTTGGCCCATTTTTCCTCCACGCGGCCCAACAGACGATCGGCTTGTCCCTCGCGCGCGACACGCTCCCGCCGATGCATTCTTTGCGGCCGCCGCGTTCGCCCGGTCCTTCTTCTTCCTCGCCTCCGGCGTCAACAAGCTCACCTCCCGCGTCATCAGCGCACCTGCCCCGTCCCGTTTTTCTTCGCCGAAGGACGCCGCGCCATGCCCCATCGCCTCGCGCATCCATTCCGCCACCTGCCCGGCACTCTCTCTGCGTCTACAGCCCGTACCGCCGTCTCCTCCATCACTGGCCACCTTCACCTCAAGCCTCGCCATCAGTGCACCGTTTCGGCCCTCGTTTTCTCGCCGCAGGACAACTGTGCCATGCCTCGTCGCATCCCGCACCCGCTCCGCCACCCACTTCGCCCTGTTGCGCCCGTCAGCACCCCGCACGGCTCACCGGCCACCGTCCCCTCTCCATTGCCGCTCCGGGCTATAAATAGAGCCCCTCCGCCCTCATTTTCACTCCCCCCAGTCTCACCAAGGTGAGCTCCTCCTTTCCCCCTTACCCATTCGCTCCTCTCGCAGAATCCACGGACGCTAGTGGTCTTCCTCGGCAAGCATTTTTTTCGCCTTGTGCCTTGTCGCGCCTCCTTGAGTCTCTGGCAAGCCGGGCCCCATGCGCCAACGCTCCCACCTCTCTCTGCCACCCGGGGTCCACCCGCTAGCCACTCGCCTCGCCCGTTCCACTGCCAACCCGAGCCCACTTGTCAGCCCTCCCCTCCGTTCGCATGGGCCGGCCCAGCCGCCTTTGCGCTCAACGCATGCCCGTGGGTCGCACAGTGTTGGGCCGCTCGGTTCACTGTGCGGCCCGAGCCAAATTCCTTTTCCAAATTTCTATTTCGATTTTCGGGTTTTTAAATCAATTAAAAATCCAAAAATTCATTATAAATTCCAGAAAAATCCTCAAAAATCCCAGAAATTCCCAAAAAAATCCAAAAATAGCCAAAAATATATATTCTTGAATCGTTCGAGCCACTGAGTCCAAGAATGATCTCCGTTTCACCATATCGAGTCCCAAAAATTCCAAAAATACCCATGAGCTCCGTTTCGGCCATTTTCTTCTCGGTTCCTTTTTCCGTGTTTCGTTCTTTGAATGTTTTTACTCGCTTATTTATTGAAGTTGCTTTTTCGCGCTAGATCCAACATCGGAGCATTTCCCGGAGCAACCTTTGGAGCAGGAGCTGTACGAGGAGCAGGAGCAGGAGCAGGAGCTGTTCAGGACCGGCCACGACTACGTCGATCTCCCGCTAGGCGAACCTTTGACCACGCAAGGCAAGCCACACTCCTTTGAACATGTTGAATCCCATTTTCCGTATAATTACTGTATATCTAGATGTAGTTATTTGCACTTGCCTGTAAATAGAGTAGCAATTTAAACAAAGCTAATTTAGAATGACATGATTAGTTAAAACCCACCCCCTTGATTAAAACCATGTTGATTACGCCATAATCACTTGTCAGCCCTAGAATATCATGAAATGAACCACGTAGGATAGTAAAAACTATAATCTTTACTTTTAATTAATTACTCGAAAACCCCGAATGTCGATTTGGGGCTTATTTTAAAAGCTCACTACAGTTGGGGATCACTGGGGGACCACGGAAGGTGGTTTGCCTTGCCCCCAATTGATGGCTGTGCCCAATGTGATGTGTGTTGGGTGCAGTGAGTACAGGTGTTGTTTTATGTCTTTCAATGGTCTTGACAATTAAGGACCAACCCTTGAGCAAAGTAAATAACTTAGTCCTCTCTCAACCACAAGTTGGGCGGTCGACTCTGTTGACTGATCCAACGAGTCTTAAGTATATTGTTTTTCCCCTTGGAATACCTACAGGTGGTATTGCGTGTGTTGGGGGTGGAACGGAATGGTGCGGCCATTGCCGGTTCTCATAACGGTAGACATTCCTCAGTTAGCCAGTTCGCGCCGCCCGCATTGGCCCGTGGGCATCTGGGGGCTGGGGATTTGCACTGTCTATTGGGTAGGGGCTAAAGGGGGGAAATTCAATGAAAGGTTATGTTCATCTCGGTCGGGCCGCATGCATAAAAGTTGCATGTTAATCGCGTGGCACTAATGACCGTAGATATCTTGTGGGTAAAGTTGAGTAGCTCTGCAGAGTGAACCAAATGGTATTCGAATACGCCGTGCTTAGGTTAAAGAAGTGGGTTAATTTCGGTGATTCCGAATCGAGCTTGAGTAGTTTTTAATAAACTTGCTTAACGTAATCCTGGATTTTATTAATAACTCTGTGGTATGGATGATGATGATGATCTTTGTTTATGGTTTGTGTTTCAAATGTAATATATGTTAAGATAAGGTTTAGCTCATGCATCCACTAAATACTTAAACTAGAGCCAACCTCTTGAAACTCTATGCATGTAATATTCAGAATATTTCCGTGTGGTTTGTTGAGTACAGTTGTGTACTCACCCTTGCCTCCTAATCCCTCTCTTAGACTTTCAAGAAGATGACGGCTATGCGGAAATCGTCGAAGGCGATAGCGTGTGGTTTTGAAGGCCTTGATCTAGTTGCTCAGGCTTTCCTATGGTTCTTTTGTAATATATTGGCGCTAGACGCGTCTTTTGTAAAACTCCGGCCGTTAGGCCCTTAATTATATCTACCAAATGTTGGTAATTGCTTTATGTCAGGCAATGTATTACTTGGTTACCTACAGTTGAATTCCTAGGAAGCTGTGAAGGTATTTATACGCACCTCCTGAAAAGGGCGGTCCGTCACAAGTGGTATCAGAGCCCGGCTTGACCAATAGATCAAGACCTTAAGGTGGTTTAGGAAAAATTTATAAAAATTTATTTGACTTACAAACAAAATGATTACAAAAATATCTAAGCATTATCGCTATCATCTTATTCTCGCCTCTTCTACCTTACCCATGCTCCATTTCAAAAATTTGTTTTGAGTTTCTCTCTGCACTTGACTAATTTCAAATTTTCTCGTGTCAGCAAGTCCACACCGACCCTGCAGCTTTGGGAGGATGGGCAACTTTGCTGTGGGAAATGATGGTTTTCCTTGGTGCCAGCCGGCTGTATTGCCCCGTATTCCATACTGAGGATCACCTCATGGGTGATGTTCATTGCCATTGGGATGCGTGGGTAATCCTGTACCCGCTGCCCCGTCGCCCAGCTGCCCCTCAGAGGTTTGAGAGCGAAAGGATGTGGGAAAGAGATGCTATTCAAGACGTCGCTCGCAGGGCAATCAATATCTCCGGCACCTGTATCAAGACGAGCTCAATGACAGTCAATTCCAGCTGGTTCCGATGGACGAAGGTGAACCCAGCCAGGTGGATGTCATAACCGACATGGATGAACAAGATCATCGAGTAGAGGTGGCCGCTCGCCTTGTGTTGCAACAGGAGATTCGCTATTCTCGAGCAATCAGAGAGCGCAACTCCCTCCACCATCAGCTCCACCAGGCCTAGGTCGACATCAATGAACTGGTAAATCAGATCGATCAGTTGCAGCAACACCAGCTTCAGCCTATGGAAGAGGAGCCAGTTGAAGAAGAGGAGCCCGAGGAGTTGCCTATGGAGGAGGACGAGGAAGCCCTATCGAAGATAGAAGACCCTGCAGCAGGTCAGCCGTCTGATGATGAAGAAGACCCAGAGGAGCGCGTTTTCTTCGGCCCGAATGGCGAGGAGCTTCCCACCAGTGTAGACCGCTAGTCGTAGTTTGTACCCATCCCTGTAATAGGCTTTTTGGTATTGTAAAAATGGGTCGTGCCGGATCTTAAGACGGTACCATGTACGAACCATTCCCCTAATTATGAATGAAAAATTATGTTTGCTAATCTCAGTTATGTTGTGTTGTGCTAACTATCTTAATAACCCCACCCAACTCAAGAAATTCCTTCCCTTCATCTAAAACCCTTACCTATTCACTCTATTCTTACCCCAAACTCTGAATCTTACTTATCTTCTAAACTTCTCAAAAATCTGCTGCAGAACCAAGTAAGAATCAAAAGCACCATGGTGGGAGTAGGATCGCACCATAGCGGCAATGAGGAAGCTGAGTCAGCAAGCAATATAACTGGTTTAGCTCAAGTCATGGCAATGATGGAAAGAAATAGATACCAAGCAGAGATGCGTCAGACACAGATGATGGAAAGAGTTTTGGAACAACTAGCCGCCAGACCCCAAGGATATCCCCAAGGGCAATACCATGGACAAGATGGAACCATTTGTAACATCCCAAAATTTGGGTTTTCAAAAATTTATATTTAAATTATCTTTCCAAAAATTTTACATCAATCTTATTTGATTAAAGAAGCTTAATCTAGAATTTTCTAGTTAAACTATTTTTAATGTGCCTTTTGTGTGCATCAAAAATTTAAAATTTAGTTTTTACAGTGTTCTTTGTATCTCAGGGAATTTCCCAAATTTGAGATTTACTAAAAATTAATTAAAATTATTAATTTAAACAATTGGATGTTAATTGGATTTTTAATTTGAATTATTAATTGTTTGGGCAATTCTATATCCAAATTCCAATTCAAACATTTCCTTTGAAATTCCATTTAAATCCAAAATTTAGATTTTTCTCAGTGTTTTAATTAAACTGGCATCCATATCCTTCCGAAATTAAAGTTCTATCCTTTTCCGTCCGCAAAGTCAAAATTTCAATTTCGGTCCTTATTCGAAATTTCACCCGAGTTCCAAAATACTCCAAAAATATCAAAATTTATAGAATTAGGTTCCAAATATTCTATAATGATTTTGGGAATTTTTCCAAGATTTATGGAATCTCTCTGGTATTTTATCTCTCGCGGTCTTTCGTTAAATCCAGTATATTAGTCCCAGAATTGTCTAAATTCCAAAACTTATTAAAATTCAGTGAAACCAATTTTATTGGGTTCCAAATAATCTCTAGTATTTTAATAAATTTTTATAATATTTTTAGATTATTTTTGCTATTTTATTCCTCGCGCTTTTGTCCCTCCATTTCTTCCGACCAATGAGAAAATGACACGTGGCCTTTACTGTTCATCTTCAACCTCCAGCAATGTGCACTGTTCATGTTCCAGCCCCATTTGCAGCCCAAACTTCAAATGCTCATAACTTTTGTAATTATCAACGAAATTGAGTGAGGTCAGTTGCAAATCGTCGGTCTAGTTAAGGGCTTCAATTCCCCTGCAGTTTCCCCCTCCGAAATCATGTAAAACGGCTGCTGCAATCACTTCTTTTCCGTTTTTTGTTTGAGCCATAACTCTTTCGTTTCTCATTCCCTCATCGCGTATGTCCACCCAAAATGAGCGTTTCAGTCTCCCCAACACGGTGCTCATACTTGCCCTCCATTTTCAGAACATTTGCCCTTCCAAAAATCAAAGAAACGGTCGCCGGACGTCCTCCGTTGACATCGTCGTGCCATCTTTTGATCCAGTAAGGCAAATCGACTTTTGTTCACGTCATCTTGTGCGCATTAGTGTGTAGATCATAACCCCTCAAGAAAATCCAGGTTTCATCAAGAATTGCTCCGGGAATTTGCGTTTATTCGTCGTCAAGTCGGGTTCCGTTCGTCGTCGATTCCTCTCAAACGGGTAATCCCCAATCAAATTCCTTTTAGATATAGCCTAGTATGATCTTGCACCACGCCGTGCTCTTGCTAGTTTTAGGAAATTCCGCGTTTTATCATGTTTTTGGGCACCATGCCATCCGATCGGTTTTTGGTTCCATCGGTCGTCGTCC
Source organism: Guadua angustifolia (assembly GCA_036346375.1). Classification (NCBI taxonomy): domain Eukaryota; kingdom Viridiplantae; phylum Streptophyta; class Magnoliopsida; order Poales; family Poaceae; genus Guadua; species Guadua angustifolia. The sequence continues at coordinate 18,742,252 of CM070505.1, read as the reverse complement.
TCGCCGCCGCCTCGGTCATCCCCGCCGCCGGCCATCATGTACATGAGCATCCTCACCCCGCTTCACCCCCCCCTTGGCCGCCCTTCGCTTGTTGAATCAGCGCGAATCAAGTGATCTGATGCCATTGAACGCCGGGCTGTTTTGGCGTCGCGTTCCTGGTCGGCTCGTCATGATTTTTGGTGATCCGACTGCGTCACCTCGTGCCTCATAGTACCCTCTGTCTTCCATCCAAATTTAGTGCAATTTCATCAACTGGATCAAAAGTTATGGCCGCCCAAAGATCAAATCTTGCCGGAGCCCGTTCTCCTTCGTTTCTGCGAGTTTGGCCGTGAAATTTTTATGGTAACTCCCCTTGATGTCCCCTACACGGTGCTCACCCTAACTCAAGGTTTTACCTGCGAGATTTGTGCATAAAAATCAATCTTCCCCCCATCAGACTGCGTACGAACAACAGGGAATGGCATCGTGCGTTCCCCGTTGATCCAGAAGGTAAAAATCCGATCTCTTCACGTCATATCGTGTTCTAGGATCTCAGTAGGCTCTCTAAATTTTTTTGTAATTTTTCATTCATTATTCTAGTAGTTATGGCTATTAGATCTATTAGTTGTAACAACCGTTAATCGGCAGTTTGTGATTAATCCGCTGGGTCGCCGCCAAATCCGCCTATACCGTTGAGTTCGTATCGCCGCGTTCTACACCGTGCTCACCCTACCTTTGCTATTCCACCATCCGAAAATTTTAATATTCATTTCGCCGTCGGTTTTGTCGCCGCCGTGCATCGCCTTTTGTCGCTAAACATCCTAGTTCGCTTTGGCCGAGTCCTCCCTTCCAGTGGGTCGTTACCCTACTGTTTTGGCCATCCTTCGAGTTCATTTGGTCTCCATTTGCCGTCAAAGTCTTAATCTAAAACCTACCCGTTGTCTTTCGGTCTAGTCGCTTTGCGATCGGATCGTGGTTCGCTTAACCATCCTTTGTAATTCTTTGTATCGCAACTAAACCCAACCTAACCCTAGGTCTAATCTGTCATCGACGTTGCGTCGTGACATATAAATTCCGCATGCGCAGATCAATCGTGAACCATAGCCTTACCTCGTTGTCATATCTACAGTCGATACTTATCCTTGTATGAGTGTCCTGTCATTGCTTCGCTGTCATCGCATGCGCGCATTCAAGCAAGAGCGTAGCGCGATGTCATTATCCTTTTTATCGTCCTATCGTGATCTAACCCCATTCCTTGTGAATCTGGCTTTATCTTTCTATCATCTGCAAAGCCAAACTAAAACCTAACTTAAGACCGGTTCGATGAACTGAGTTCATCGTGAGCTGCGTAGCCGGTATTGCGGTTTCCCTCGTTGTGTCCACCGTAGTAAGATATTTGTGCTCTGTCTTACTACATATCGTTATCGCCCTATTATCGTCAAGTCTCTTCGTTGATGTATGACTGAACCCCAGATCGGATCGCACTGAATGTCGATTCCATCCGTCCTTGTCTTATCCCTGAAAATCTAATATGCCATTAACCCAGAATTCATTCGTGGACTTGGTCACTAGACCATTGACCATGTGTCATATCCTTGTGCCATATCTAATCTATCAGCTTATCTTTCTTTTGTTTGATTGTGTATCTACTTAGTCAACGAAAGTCAACCTCGAGCATTAGCTTAGTTCATCGTGAACTAACATATCTTTATGGACCCGGTCTATAGATCGAGAGTCCATATGACATCGGCTATCCAATCAAGATAATAACTTTGGAAGAAATATTCTTCAGAATATCATTCCTTCTTTCCCAGTTATTAATCTTTCTCTTCGGTGTATTTTTCGAAAGCCGTTCTATTTTGTCTAATCATCGACCTAATCCATTCAAGTTCCTAATTTCATCTAAGCTGTTGTGCCCAATGTTATTCGTTCTTAATTTGGAATTTACTTGATTTGCTTTTTGAGTTTTGTTGTATTTGTGTTTGTTTATCGTTAGACGCGTTGCCGGAAGTCGCTCGAATGAGCTGAGGATCAAGCAAGCGGAGATTGAAGATCGAGGATCAAGGATTGAAGATAAAGAGTAAAGAATAATAAAAAAATTGCAAGGGCCAGGCAAGTCGTGCTTTGATCATATTGCTCCCAGTTTTACAAATTTACTTTGATTCAAATTATTGCATGCTAGTTCAAGAATTAAAATGATTTAAATTAATTTGGGATTAGTTATACAATCCAATTGCTAATATCACCTTGCCATGATTAATTGTATGCCATAATTCATTTGTCACCCTAAGATGGTTGATTATTAGTTGGTTGTTATTACTTACCAACGTGGGTTGGTTAGACCGTGTATAATTGCTTAGCCATGCCACGCAACTCATGTCTTTTGAAAATAAAAGAATAATACTGATTAATGGATTATGAAATGTGTTTGTGAAATGGTGTGACGTGTTGCCACACGATGATGTTGATATGTGGAACCAGCGTGGTTCTACATGGATGTTGAGTTGTTGTTGGCATTGTGTTGCGCAATAATCAACTAGGGTGATAAAGGATTTAGACTGGGGCAAGTGGCAAATGGCTTTATGCCAGGTGGGCCATTGTGGCATTTGGGTGGGTTGAGTGTTGTGAGGGCTGTGCGCCAATTTTGAGAGAAGGATGTCTTGCCCTGGTCAGTTAAGGACTTTACCTTGCAAGCCTTTGACCTGAGTCACTCGTACAACCACATGTCTGAATGGGAAGACCTGGTTTAGTAGGACTCTGATATCTCACCTTTGATACCTCGGGTGGCGCCATCATCCGGTGATTTGTATGGGGAGCGTACTGCTTTGCGGCTTGGTACGAATCCAACGATGTTTGTCGGTCCTATACTTCGCTCGGTGTGAGGGAAGTGATAGTGAAGGCAACCGGAGAGGTTCCTAGGTTGAGATAGAAGTTTCTGAAAGGCTTTGTTATGATCGCTCATTCGCATACTCTTGTATGGCGATTCACGGCTGACGTGATGAGTTGATTGTATCTTGTGGGTAAAGTGTACAACCTCTGCAGAGTGTAAAAACTATTCAAATAGCTGAGTCCGTGGTACTGGACAATGCTCGGGGATTACAGTCAAGGGGTAGAGTTTTGAAAATAAAATGAGGTTGGGAATGTGAATAATGTGATATGGAAATTGGTTAAGAATGAGAAATGCTTTACTTGAGAATGATTACGAAATTTATTATATGTATTATTTGTTTTACTGCTTTTCTATCTATTATGATTATTTGTGAATGCTGCTTTATTGCAAAAGAACCATTCAGCCATTCCTTTGGAATAAGCCATGCATGTAGTAATAGAACTGCATTCTGTGCATGACTTATTGAGTACGGTTGTGTACTCACCCTTGCTTTAACAAAACATCACCAGTTGAGGAGAAGTCTTTGTCTTCGAAGGAGGAGAAGTTCTGAAGAAGGCGAATATCTAGGAGTTGAACCTTGTCAAATGCCTGTGGTATTTTGATGGGATTCACCGACGTTCTTCGTTCCGCTGCTGTTCGTTTTACTCTGAGTTGAAGCCATCTAGGCTTCACAATTGTAAGTTGACCTTAAGGTTGTTCAACATGTTATATTAAAAGATGAATACTTTATTTATTATTCCGTTCTGTATGATTGTGATATTCATCTTTGTTAACTGTGGGCACTAGCTACTGATCCTGGGACTAGTGCTGAAAACACAGAGGGTTTCCGGATTGCGAATTCGGGTCCCGACATCGTTGGAGGAACTAGGTGGTCTGATTTCCAAAAAACAAGACCACCTATCTTTTCTAGCTCAACGGAACCACTGGCAGCAGATGATTGGCTCCAAGATGTTCAGCGCAAGCTTGACACTGTCCAGTGCTCGGATAAGGAGCGAGTGCTATAAGCCTCGCATCAACTGCAAGGGGCAGCAGCAGCTTGGTGGATAAACTATCAGACAGGAAGGAATGGTCAATAATATCATGGGCGGAATTTGAGGAAGCTTTTAGGAAGAACCACATACCGGCAGGCTTAATGGCAGCTAAGAGAAGGGAATTTCTGTCCCTTCATCAAGGAGGAAGGACGGTGATGGAGTATCTCCATCAATTTAATCAACTGGCCTGCTATGCCCCAGGCGAAGTGGACACTGAGGCAAAGAAGATGGAAAGATTCTATGAGGGACTCCAGAAAAATTTGAAGTTCCATATTTCTGCCATTGAATTTAAAGATTTCTCAACCATGGTAGATAAGTTTATCATGTCAGAAGAAACCAGGAATGATTTGGAGGACACCAGAAAAAGGAAAGCTCAGCAGTTCAAGATGCAGAATCCCAGACCTTTAAGGATGCAGATGCCATACCCCAACTCCGGATTCCCCAACAAGAGACAAGCGGTAGAAGGACAGAAACCGATATCAGGAACCCAGCAACGCAGGCCGGTGAAATGCTTCAAATGCCAAGGGAATCATTTCGCAAATGATTGCCCTTAGAAGTCTGTTAGCTGCTTTCACTGCGGCCAACCAGGACACTTCCGTCAGTATTGTCCCAAGAAGCATCTACCCTCTGCAGTGGCCAAGGCTCAAGCTCCCAACCCTATCCCAACCAACCGACAAATTGTGCCCTACCAACCGCAGAGGCAGCAGCAAGGATTACTGCAAGGAAGAGCACCATCCAAGCCCCAGCCAAACCCCAACACCCCGAGGAACCTGCAAGGACGGATCAATCATGTGTCTGCAGAGGACGCCGCAGAAACTGCAAATGTTATAATTGGTAAGTTTCAAGTTTAGTCTCAGCCTGCAGTCATTCTTTTTTATCCTGGTGCAACCCACTCTTTTATCTCATCGGCTTTCGCTTGCAAACATGGATTTTCCTATTTTCCTTTGCCTATCCCTTGGGTATTCCAAACCCCCAGGAGTCGGCTAATGGCTCAATTCAAGTGTAACGACTTAGAATTAGCCATCCAGGAGATCAAGTTTAAGATCAACCCCCTAATGTTGGAGATAGATAGCCTAGACCTCATTCTGGGAATGAATTGGTTATCAAGGCACAGAGCAAAGTTGGATTGTGAAAGGAAAATAGTAACCCTTACAAATGAGAAAGGACAACAAGTGACAGTGCAGACAGACCTTAGATATACTAAGAGCAAGAGTAGAAGCATCAGTGCCATCTCCCTAGAGTTGATCAAGATACCGGTTGTTCAAGAGTACCCCCACATTTTCCCAAAAGAATTGCCCGGAAGACCCCCAGACAGAAGTATAGAACTAGCCATAGAGCTAATTCCTGTAACCAAACCTATCACCAAACGCCAATACCAAATGGCCCCCTTGGAACTGAAGGAACTGAGGAAGCAGTTAGATGAACTGTTGGAAAAAGAATTTATTAGACCAAGTACCTCACCTTGGGCGTCACCTGTGTTGTTTGTCAAGAAGAAGGATGGAAGTATGAGACTATGTGTCGATTACAGAGCATTAAATGCTGTAACCATCAAAAATAAGTACCCGCTGCCAAGAATCGACGACTTATTCGACAGCTGAGAGGTGCCAAGGTTTTCTCCAAGATAGACTTGAGGATAGGATATCACCAGCTAAAGGTCAGGGAGCAAGACCGAGAGAAGACTGCATTCACCACCAGATATGGTTTATTTGAGTTCACAGTTGTCCCATTCGGACTCACCAATGCCCCTGCATACTTCATGAACTTGATGAACCAACTGTGCATGGACTATCTGGACAAATTGTCGTAGTGTTCATAGATGACATACTAGTATATTCCAAGGATGAGATGGAACACCAAGAACACCTACGACTAATCCTAGAAAGACTTGGAGAACATCAGCTATATGCCAAATTGTCCAAGTGTGACTTCTGGTTGATTGAGATTTCATTCTTGGGACACATCATTACTGACGAATACTTATACCAGAGGTACCCCACAGCAAAGTATACATCTATCTCAAGATCGTATTTCTCTCAGTCATCTGGGCTCAGAGCCCAGTCTGACGACGACGCAGAGTGCTGGAGGGGGTATTACCAAAGCCTCCGTCTCTCACAGATGGGATTGTCCCTAAATATCGGCTGGATCGCCAGATGTGCCATATCGGGCCCATCTCAAGGCCCAAGGGGATACGAAGGATCACTCGGCCTCGATCAGGCCCGCCAGGGGCGCTCCGACCAGGCTTCCAGGCAGAGCCTCGGTAAATCTCCGCCACTTGACAGTCAGCTCCAAGCCGGTCACCTGTCCCACGGACACGATGCCCACGCCAGGCAGGTGGCTCCTTCCCAAGAGGGCGCAGGGGCCGCTAGGTCAAGCGTCCGTCCCTTCACCTCGTCAGGCACAGTGGAAGGACGCGCTCCGTCCCAAGGCAACACCACTATACGGTGCAAGGCAACGTCAGCATCTGACAGGCGGGCAGAGGGCAGGTGCGCACCTTTTCAACGGAATGCTATCAGCTGTGTCTACCGACCCAGCATGGGATGAACAGGGATCTGTCAGTCGCCAAGACCGAAGACCGGGACTCCTGGGCATAGCCTACCCTTACCTCTTTTCTCCAAATTCCCATGTAACCTACCCCCTCCAACTATATAAAGGGAGGCAGGGTCCCCTAGAAAGGGAGGAACTCTCTCATTCTCTCGCATTCTATCTCATTTGCTCTCACGACCCGATTCGGGCCTTCCGACCCGAGCGAGTGTCCATAGCTCCCGGGCTATCTCACTCGGACGAGCACTAAGGGCCTGTCCTAGCCCTCGCATGTAATCCACCATACCCTGAGCAACGAGATCTACCACCACGAACTGGAAGTAGGGATATTCGGCCCGAACCAGTATACATCTTGGACTCCCGAGTCAAACCATTCAAGGAGTGGGGACGCGCGGCCCCTAGACTTACAAATTTACTGCGGTTATCTTAAACAAGCGGTTAGCGCGCCCAGTAGGGGCTCAAGCGTCATCTTCATGATCTCCGGATTCCCATCTCCCTCCTTGATAGGGATGAAAACGGAACGAAAACTTTTCGACCGTTCCGGAGAAAAACGAAAACGGAAGACTATTTTCGGAAACGGAATCAGAAAGTGTCGGTACGGAAACGGAAACGGAAATTTTTTTCCAGAAATGGAATCGGAAATGGGAGAGCCAGTTCCGACGGAAACGGAAACGGAATGGAATTTCTGTATAATTGTAATCGGAATTCCGAACCGATGCCCGACCGGCCGACCCAGTTCTTGCTTCTTGATCGCGGGCTCGCAGCCTCAAGGCCCAGCCCACAGCGGCACGAACCACGGAACCAGGCAACCACAACCCTAGCCGGCGAGCAGCCTCTCTCGGTCTCGTGCTCTCAAAGACTTAGTCTGTCCCCCCCCATAAGCGTAGGTTCTTGAGGTACGCCTCCCATCAGCGACCCGGCATACAAGACCGCGCTTCAACCAGCGCCCCAGTAGCGCTCTAAATCGTCAACCCCCACCACGTCTCCCCACTACCTGTGACTCTGTGAGTGCGCTCGATCTGAGATATTAACCTAAACCATCATCTGCAAATCTGGGTTGCATAACTTAGTGTTTCTTGTTCATAGCGCACCAGTGTAACCGGGTGCTCATACCTCAAATGGCTTTGGACCTGTACAATCTAAAATACAATCTTAATAATAGTGAAAGCTATGTTTGGTGAAGGCTTTTAACTCTTTGTCGATGAAGGCTTTTGCTAATGGAATATATAGTACCTGCATTTTCTCGTGTTTATTGATATTAAAAGATATTCTATTTCTTGCCAATGGCCAGTACTCTTGTTCTGTTGATGTTTCCTTGGGACAATCTCTCACTTATGTATTCCATTCCTTTTCTTCCTTATCAAAATGAAAAATCCCCTTCTACTTGGTTGCAAAGACCTTGATTTTTGACCGACTTAGAAATGGATGGTTGTTTTTTGCACGCTTAGGTCCTCCAAATTTTGTGATAATCGACAACAAAAAGTCAAAAACTAACTAGTTAGAAGACTAATGGTAGAATTTGACAAATTGAAGATGTTTTGTTAAATGCTACATTTTTACCTTTGTGCTATCTATCATGCCCTCACATCGAGGAAATCATTCTTTTGATAGAACTCGCTTAAATAAAATTCTTTTCTGGTGACTTTGTTAAGAAGAGGAGATCGCGATTTTTTGTATATCTAATCAACAATTGACGTATTTTGTTGTGATGTGTTACCAGTAGTGAATTCATTTATTTTTTACCTTCAACCTTGCAATCGTTATGAATGTAGTTGTGCTATCTTTAATTTCTTGCACTTTTTAAAATATTTTTCTAAAATTATCTTGGTATACACAGATTCAATAAAGGTAATCTTCCTGTAGTATTTCATTGTGGCTACAAGCGATAAAAAACAAAGCGGAAGCTGGTGTGACATTAAATTTCTTGTGACGGCTTTTGCAAATTTGGTCCGACATGCAAGTTTGATCACCCGATGGGTACTCTTACTCTAAGCTATACTCCATTGCTTCATTACGTGCCTGTTGCTCCCTATCCTCTTAGTTTCCTTGTTGCATAACAACCGTGCAGATCAAACTTCCATGTATTCAGGTGTAGTGTTATTTAAACCGTATGTTTGGTATCAATGAATCATTGCTATTCCTGGTGATATTTGTCGCCTGGTCTGTCCCAAGTGTCGAATGTGGTGTTCATCGCATTCCTTGGTCTTTTCGCGTAATTTTATCTGTGCACTTTTGATGTTTGTTGTGTGTGAACCGGGTTAAGCCTCCACTATAGTGATGCTGGGATGAATGTTTGATCTCAAGGCCTTGACGTCCTCTTTAGGTATTTATGCCTAATAGCCTAATATCATGTACTATGTTCTTGTAGAATTTTCTGCTTTCGTTTTCGTATTTGCTCTGTTCCATTTCGAATCCGTTTCCGTCACTATCCGTTTCCGTATCCATTTCCGGGGTTTCCGATTTCGTTTCCGTTACCGATAAAAAATGTGGAAACAGAAATGGAACAACCATTTACCGACCGATTCCGTTCCGTTTTCATCCCTACTCCTTGATGGCTTTCTTCACCAACAACTGGGCGAGGGGTCACAAGGCCTTCCGTGCTTCCCCCACGCCAGCTCGAACATCACTGCAGCGGCAGTGCTGCCCCGCGGCGCCCCGAGCCGAGGGACCCGGGGGCCGAGGCCGGGTATTGGAGCCTCCGGGGACCGGGAGCCGGTAGAGCGTGCTGCTGTCCAGAACATGCTGCCTTCCGGTTCCCTCAAGCGTCATGAGGGTCCTCCGACCCAGCACCTTTCGACCCAGTGACGCCGAGGATCACGCTGTGTCAAACGCTTGGAATATTAAGAAGATAAGGAGATTCTGTCCCTAACCATCATCTTTATTCGCGCATTTTCATTAAAACCCACGGGTTCAAAAGTGCTGCGCGCCGACCACATCCCGGTCCTTGCGCGCGCGGCTCGGAGGGCTGTTTGCTTGCATGCTATGTAAGACCATATCCCGACAGGCCATTAGATCCCTTGTGAGTGGTGACCTTCTCAACCCGGGTGCTACGGCCTACGCCCCAGCGGCTACGGTTGCGAAGTAGTGCCTTGTGGAAAAAGGGGGGAGCCCATGCGAGGTGATCCATGGTCGATCTCGGACGCGTCTTTTGGGCTGCCTGGCCCTTTGCCGCCGATTTGCCTCAAAGTCTTTGCACTCCGACTCCACGCTCTAGCGACCCCCGCGGTTCATAAGGGCTATGATCGCTCGACGAGTGTACATTACAGAAAGGGAATGCAAAATATCTGGCAAAATCCCCCAAAATCCATGATGTCAAACATACACATAGTTACACCTCCGAGAAGCAAAAGTTAAACACGACCGCCTGGAGGCTCATCCGCGGTCGCTGTCCTCGAGTTGTCGCCGCCACGCCGACCGCAACGAGCCCTACCACGATCTCCACCGCTGGCCGCACTCTAGCCCGCGCCCGGTCCGCGTCTCCTTCGACCCCGCCGATGGTCGCGATCGGGTCGGCGGCATGCATCGGGCGCAGAAGAAGAGAAGACATACTCCGCCACGGCGATGAGTAACCTCGCCCTTCAGGAAAGCAGAGCGCCGCGTAAAGTCGCGGGTAGGTCGGCCAGCGTTAGGCTGGAGAGGCCGAAGGCGTAATGCAACTCATTACGCTCTGGCGGCTCCTGCAGCTCCACCCCCAGTGGCCTGAAGCTCCTGGCCATGCTCTCGAAGGCCGGACCAAGCACGTTCATAAGATCCTCGCGCAAGGTCGGCGCGCCTCGTGCACTTTGGCAGCTCCTCCTCGCGGCACCACCAAACCGCGAACGCCCGCACCTCCTCGCGCCTCGGTGAGCTTCTCCTCCATGGCTCGGATCCAGCCCGGCTGCCTGACATCTCCGCCTCTGGCGGCGGCCGCGGCTCGACCTGCAGGAGGCCTCGGCCGCGTCACCACAGACGTAGCTCGAGCCCCCGGGGGACCGCCCGAGGCGGTCGAAGGAGCATCCGGAGCGGCCCCAGCGGTGCCCGCCTCCTCCACCGAGGCGGTCATCGCGACCGCGGCTGGTGGCCGGCCTGATCCTGAGCCAGAGGCACTGGAGTGAAGAAGGAAAAAGCTCAATGTCAGCAAGTCGGAACCCAAATCATCTCGACATTAGGCAAAGAAACTCACTCCGAAAGAGGATCCCTGATGTGGAAGGTTGATAAGGGCAGTATGAGCCCCCCTCTCCTCGCGCGCAAGGACGACCGGGCGATGGTGTGGGACCTCTTGGGGTCCGACCCCAGGGGATCCACCGCCGCCTCTCGCTTGCCAGCTCTCCGGTCATCGCCGCCGCTCGCCATCAGATGTTTAAAATGCAAGAGCTCCTTCCTCTCGCCCTGCAGGGAAGTGCGAAGAGGTGGGGAGGTAGGGGCGAATGAGTGAACGCGGTCGCTCCCACGACTCTCCTGCCGTTTTTATAGAAGCAGGCGGGAGACCAAGCGGTGTCACCCGGCTAGCACGCCGCAGACAAGATAATTCCACGTCCCGCCTGACGGGACGTGTCCTTTCCACCTCTCCCACTGCGCATTAAAATACGATGGGACAGTGGGGGCGGAGGGACATTGCTTCGGTTGAGGCGCCATGCGCCCCATCGGTTTCAGCTCCCAGGGCGGACCGGTCACGCCGACAAAGCAAAGGAAGGCCCGAATGGGCCGTGGCGGCACCAAAAAGGCTGGAAGCCCGTTAGCTCGCCGGCTCCGTCAAAAGGGCTGAGCAAGGGGCTTAACGGCCACGATACCTCCAACATGCAGATCAAAAAGTTAAGGCAGTCTTTTTCTTAAAGTTTCTTCCGCATTCGTTTTTCACTCCCTCGAGCTTTAGCGGTGTGCGACGACCACAAGCTCGGTCCCCGCACACCACTCGGAAACAGGATCCCACACTTTCGCGGGTCAGGGGACCCGGTTGGTTATGCGGTTCTCCCTAGCGGTAATCCTTTCGACCCGAGCGCCACGGCCTACGCCCCAGTGGCTACGGTTGCGAAGTGGTGCTCTGTGGAAGGAGGAAGTGCCCGTGTGGGGCAACCCATAGTTGGTCAGGAACACTCCTCTCCCGCGCAAGTGCGGATGAGCGATTTTTGCCTAAGTTCCTACACTCACACGGGCGAGGTGACCCGGTCGGTTACTCGGTTCTCCCTAGCGGCAACCCCCTCGACCTGAACACTACGGCCTACGCCCCTGCGGCTACGGTTGCGAAGTGGTGCTCTGCGGTAGAGGGAAGCGCACGTATGGGATGATCCATAGCTGGTCGAGAACTTTCCTTTTCTGTGATAAGTGCAAGCGAACATTTCGCTCCTTAGGTCCCCGCCCCTCTTTTGAGCTTCCCCCAAAGATGTCGACATACCGACCTACGCTTATATAACCTCCGCGATTTCTAAAGCAACGGCCATCGAATGTTCATCATCTCTGGGAAGTGCAAAAAGAGAGCCGGACCTACAGAATGGCTCGACTGGCCAAAACGTTAAAACTTCAGTTCATTACAAAAATCAAAGTATCTAACTTTCTTCTTGTTCTCGGTGGAGGATGCTTTCTGGTGGAATCCGGCTGGCAATCACCTCGGCGTGCGGAGCGGCCTCGTCCCAGAATCGATCGACCTCTTCGTCGGTCCGGTTCGCTGTGACCCCACTACTAACAACGGCAAGGTTGATGCCATCAGTGGGAAAGGGCGAAGACCGGCCTGAACAAGCCCCGAAGCTCGATCCTCGCCACCGAGCTCTTGACGGTTCGACGCTGCGGGGCGATCTGGCGGCAAGTGAGCTCGGACCTTGCCCAGCGGTCTCAAGCACTCGATCGCGGATCTCCCCGCCGACCGCCTGAAGGGTCGTCAGCTCGGCGGCTTGTTCGAGCAAGTCCTTCTCCGCAACCTCCTTCGCCGTTAAGGCCACCGCACGCGACGTGACCGCAGCATCACGTTCCTCCACCGCCAACTTCTGCGCCTCCACGGCGTCGCTGAGATCCTTCCGCAGCCCTACATATCGAAGCAGAGTCAAAAAGAAGGTTTGACGATCTGCGATCGCAGAGAGCTGAACTAGGGTTGGTTTGCTTACCAGCTGTGGAGGTCACCAGGCGCTGGAGGTCCTCCTCGGCCTTAGTCCAGGCCTCCTCCTCGCACGAGGCGTCCCTTCTGGCGGAGTCCGACTCCGCCCGAGCTTGGTCGCGCTCGTCCTGAAGGTGCACCGCCTCCGATCGCGCGGCCTTTTCTGCGGCAACAGCAGCATCCTTGCGCTGTTGGCCGCCGCCAGAAGTGCCTCGAGCTCGGATATTCTTGTCTCCTGGGACTTGGTTATCCGACGCTTCTCGAGCAGCTCCGCCGAAGTCTCTTCGCCTCGCCGCTTCAAGGCCAGGCTTCTCGAGCCTCGCGCAGATTCGAGGCCGACGGACGTCTTCCTCTGCAACGGCCACTCTCCGCTCATGCAAGACATGGAGGACTCCCGACTTCTCCCCAGACTGAACCTTCGCTTGTCAGCAGGCCTGCACTTCGTTTAGTCTGCCGATCGCCAAAGCAAGTCGAAGGTGAAGCTAAGAGGTAGATCGGGCTCACCGGCAGACAGGCGGGTGACCTCAGAGACGACCTTGGCGCCTTCGCCGAGCCAGGGCAAAGGCCGACCTTGCCGGATCCGCTCGGATGGGCCTCCACTCATGCGCGCCCTCTTGAGGGTCCCCACATCTTGGCCTCCGCCGACGCCCAAAGACGATCGCCGCTTCTTTGGATGTGTCGCCGCCGGCCAGTTAGCCTGAGCAGTCCCTGGTTCTGCGGAGGATACGCTTTGCCCTCTGTCTGCGGCTCGGCGTCGACCCTCTCGGCTCGACCGCCTTCTCCGCGGGCCTGGCGGCGGCGACGCAAGGCCACAATGGCGCTAGGATTGCACCACTGCACTGCCTGGCGGTGGCGGAAGTTTTTCGCCTCCGCCCCGACTGAGACTCCAACCCGCCAGGGGGTGCCGAAGTTTCCTCACGCCTCAACTCCTGTAGAGCCTCCGGCAATGGTCCCGATTCTGCCGGTGGCGGCAGATCGGCGCTCGGCGCCCCGACCATTACTAGGGGCAGAGCCAGCTCCGTTTCTCGCTGGGCCACCGCCGCTCCAGAGCACTCCACCACCGAGCGATGGAGCGGCAACCGCATTTTCTTCGCTGACATCCCTGGCGGAGACAAACCGCTCTTCCGTTTCCCCAAGGATACCTCCTCCGGGGATGCCTCCGCCTGGGACCCAACATCGGCGACGACGGCGCCCTCGACCTCGACCGGGCCACTAAAGGCCAGTGGCCCAAGCCACGCACTGTACGGATCGTCGAAACCATCGCCACCCCCGTCGCTCGAGGACGACTCCGGATCGACCGTATTGATAGCGGTCGACTCGGAAGCCTCCTCGCCGGGCGCGACCTTGATCGCGCGCTCTTTCGTCTTCTCCCTCCTCTTCTCCTCCCTCCGCTTCTTGCGCGAGACTTTAAGGCGGTGCCTCGCTGGCTGAGCCCTCGCCGCTTCTCCCCGTAGCGCTTCGAGACACCATCCCGCCAGCCTCGACGGCACAAAGGTGCCGGTCAAACCATATGCTGAAGGCTGAGGGGGCGGAAGAAAAAAGGAAAAGGGGAATCATTCGGTTTACCAAATCCGAAGGGTTTTTCGCCGAGAAAGGCTCGGGGCCGCCACCCGCCGCCGCGGTGGCGCTCTCGACCAGCACGACAGCCACCCTAGCCTCGAGCTCCGACACGGCGAGCTCTGCTGCGACCATCCTCATGGGGTCAGACGCCCCGCCGTATAAGTACATCAGGCGCGCCCTCTCCATAAGGGGTTGCACGCGCATTCTCTTGAATGCCCGTACAACTGCTTCGCCGATCAGGCCCCGCTCCTGTTGGAGCTTGATCTACTCTCGAATCAACGCCACTTGCTTCTTCTCCCTATGATCGGGGCCCCAGCCCCATTCGTTCTTCGACTCGGGGAGACGACGAGTGAAGATCGGGGCGCTGCCTCCTAGGTTCCGGGCGTAGAACCACTCGGAATAACACCCACGATTCGACGACTGCAGCTTCAAGGGAATGTATTCCGTTCCGCAGCCGGAGCGCAGCTGCAGGGCCACTCCTCCTATGGATGTCGTAGCATCCGTCGCCTTGTCTTTCCACAATCGGGCGTAAAAGAAGTACTTCCACAGCGCCCAGTGGGGCTCGATCCCCAGGAATGCCTCACACAGCGTCATAAAAATCGCTATGTGGAGCACGCCGTTGGGGTTGAGGTGATGCACCTCCACCCCGTAGTAGTGCAGCAAACCGCGGACGAAGGGATGGAGCAGGAGTCCAAACCCGCGCTCATAAAACCAGGCGGGCACCACGATCTCCCCTTCCTCCGGCGCTGGTTCCGCGGCCCCCATCGGGACCCTCCACTTCGAGACATCCTGCGGGGGAGGAATCCTTTCCTCTCCAGGCCGAGCGCGCGGCTGGGCTGGGCGGTGCACTCTGACCACGACATCTCCGGGGTGCGAGCAATCGAGAATCGGAAGAGAAGAATGTAAGCGACTCTCTCCCGACTCCTTTGTTTTCTTGTCGACTCAGGCAAAGGCAGGAGGAGAAGGCAAAGGCGAAGGGGCGGCGAAAGCAAAGGCAGAAGCGTGCCCTAGCACTCCCCAGCGCCGAACTTATGGGAGCCGAACAGGCACCAGCCGAATGCATGCCGACCGGGTGAACGCCAGCCAAGAGGGCCTCGTATGAAGCGTCGCCAGTCGCGTCGAAGCGCCACGCCGCGCCGCTGGTAAGGCACATCGCCTCCAATCATTTCGCTTCGCATTTAATCCCCGCACGCGCATTAAATGCTCGCAGAGATGCCTGAGTATCGCTCCGGGTAAGACGCCCTGCGACCTCTCGGTCTCCGCCTTCGGGCCAGGCCGAAGCAGGTATGAAAAGCCCACCGGGCCGTAGCGGCCTCGAGGTGGCGAGAGGGCTTGAATGCCTCGCGATTAAGACCTGGCTGTGTGTGCCTAAGGCATAATCCACCAAGTGGATCCCCGACCGCCCCAGCAGGCAAATCGAGCGAGGGGCGAGTCTAAGGCGAACCCTCGGTGGGTCTTTAGTTGGGTTGGCGGACGACCCAATCGCCTTAGCTCGCGTCCGAGACCATACTTCAAACTCTCCCGCAGAGCCCCCCGAAAGGGCAGCAGCCAACTGTGCCCCGGGTTATGAACGGCTCGGGGTCCGATACGGGATTGAGTAAAGAAAGGTTTTTTATGGGTCGCCTCAGTGGTCGGACACCGGCGCAGGATCATCCGCCGGAGATCGCTGATCTCGTGGCCCACTCAGATAACCCGTTTGCGGCCCACGAGCACGGTGTTCGCCGACGATGGCAAACACGCCGCTTGCTCACCCCCTCCAGTCCCACACTGCGACGGGCGATACGTGGGACCGACAGCGGCCTCTCCTCCTGGAGACAGCCTCGCCCGACGAGGACTCGGGATGGATGCCCTTCGCCTAGCTCCGGCGTTAAACCAGCCCGACTAACTCGTCTAGTTATGACGTAAAACTAGCCCCACTAACTAGTCTAGCTACGACGTAAAACGAGCACACGGGAACCAGAACCTCTCGCGAAGGCATCTGGACCTCCCTGCCGACCACGGCCGCGTCTAGCTACGACGTAAAACAAGCACTCGGGAACCGGAACCTCTCGCGAAGGCATCTGGACCTCCCTGCCGACCACGGCCGCATCTAGCTACGACGTAAAACAAGCACTCGAGAACCAGAACCTCTCGCGAAGGCATCTGGACCTCCCTGCCGACCACGACCGCGTCTAGCTACGACGTAAAACAAGCACTCGGAATCCAGAACCTCTCGCGAAGGCATGTGGACCTCCCTGCCGACCACGGCCGCGTCTAGCTACGACGTAAAACAAGCACTCGGGAACCAGAACCTCTCGCGAAGGCATCTGGATCTCCCTGCCGACCACGGCCACGTCTAGCTACGACGTAAAACAACCACTTGGGAACCAGAACCTCTCGCAAAGGCATCTGGATCTCCCTGCCGACCACGGCCGCGTCTAGCTACGACGTAAAACGAGCATTCGAAAACCGGAACCCTGCGCAAGGCGACCAAGCATCCACGCCGACCGGCGTAGCGCCGAACCGAAGCCCCTCGACCAAGTCGGTCGGACTCGTTTTGACTCGGGTAACCCCCCGACTAGCTCTCCGACCCGCCCGGGGGCTCGGGTTAGCTACACCGGGTGCGGCGCACAAGACCCGGCCGAACGGCCTACCAAGTTGGTCGGACCCCGTCTCCCAAGGCAGCGTTCCAAACCACTCGGAGGTCTTGGTCGACTAAGTCCGCCACTTCGCCCAATCGGATTCTTTGTCGTCGATCTAAACCCCGACCAGCCTCCGAGCCGCCGGGGCTCAAGGGTTACACCACAAGAAGCGCCCACAAGACCCGAGGAGACTTTCTTTGCCGTTAAGCCAAGGCTATTGAGGAGACCATGACAGCCGAAAACGAAGGGTCCATCCAGGAACGCCTACATTTCAGGACGGACCTGGGGGCTACTGACGAATACTCATACCAGGGGTACCCCACAGCAAAGTATACATCTATCTCAAGATCGTATTTCTCTCAATCATCTAGGCTCAGAGCCCAGTCTGATGACGACGCAGAGTGCTGGAGGGGTATTACCAAAGCCTCCGTCTCTCACAGATGGGATTGTCCCTAAATATCGGCTGGATCGCCGGATGTGCCATATCGGGCCCATCTCAAGGCCCAAGGGGATACGAAGGATCACTCGACCTCGATCAGGCCCGCCAGGGGCGCTCCGACCAGGCTACCGATCGGGCGTCCCCACAGGCTCCGACCAGGCTTCTAGGCAGAGCCTCGGTAAATCTCCGCCACTTGACGGTCGGCTCCAAGCCGGTCACCTGTCTCACGGACACGATGCCCACGCCGGGCAAGTGGCTCCTTCCCAAGAGGGCGCAGGGGCCGCTAGGTCAAGCGCCCGTCCCTTCACCTCGTCAGGCACAGTGGAAGGACGCGCTCCGTCCCAAGGCAACACCACTATACGGTGCAGGCAACGTCAGCATCTGATAGGCGGGCAGAGGGCAGGTGCACACCTTTCCAACGGCAGCTATCGGTGGTTCACCGACCCAAAGATGGGATGAATAGGATCATCACCGCTAAGACCAAGACCGGACTCTGGGCATAGCCTACCCCTACCTCTTTTCTCCAAATTCTCGTGTAACCTGCCCCCTCCGACTATATAAAGGGAGACAGGGTCCCCTGGAAAGGGAGGAACTCTCCCATTCTCTCGCATTCTATCTCATTTGCTCTCCCGACCCGATTCGGGCCTTCCGACCCGATCACCCGAGCGAGTGTCCATAGCTCCCGGGCTACCTCACTCGAACGAGCGCTAAGGGCCTGTCCTAGCCCTCGCATGTAATCCACCATACCCTGAGCAACGAGATCTACCACCACGAACTGGAAGTAGGGATATTCGGCCCGAACCAGCATACATCTTGGACTCCCGAGTCAGACCATTCAAGGAGCGGGGACGCGCGCCCCTAGACTTACAAATTTACCTGCCGGTTATACGAAACACCGACAATTACCAAGGATGGAGTTAAGGTGGACCCAGAAAAAGTAAAAGCAGTTATGGAGTGGAAGCAACCCACCTCAGTAACCGAGGTCAGGAGTTTTCTTGGGTTAGCAGGATACTACAGACGGTTTATTGAAGGATTCTCCAAGATATCAAGGCCCATGACACAATTACTCAAGAAAGATAACCCTTTCAAATGGACTGATAAGTGTGAAGAAAGTTTCCAGGAATTGAAAACAAAGTTAACAACTGCCCCAATCCTCATACTCCCTGAATCAGACAAGGAGTTTCAAATATATTGTGATGCATCGAAGCGAGGATTAGGATGTGTGTTAATGCAGAATGAAGAGGTCATTGCATATGCCTCCCGGCAGTTAAGGCCACATGAAGAAAACTACCCAACTCATGACCTGGAGCTAGCATCAGTGGTTCATGCCTTAAAAATTTGGAGACATTACCTATTGGGAAATAAATGTGAAGTGTTCTCGGACCACAAAAGTCTTAAGTATGTGTTCACTCAGCCAAATCTAAACCTTCGTCAGAGGAGGTGGTTAGAGTTGATCAATGATTATGACTTAGATATTCAGTACCACCCTGGAAAGGCTATCGTGGTAGCCGATGCATTAAGCAGAAAATCATGTCACCATATAGCTCAGATAGCAGAAATTCCATCACAATTGCAGGCAGATATGAGACATCTAAATCTACAGATAGTAGAGGCAGGAAGTGTGCATGCCCTCGAGATTTGGCCCAACCTACTAGACCAGATTAAGACAGCACAACAGGAAGATGAAGAGATTCAACAGCTTAGAAAAGAAATGGAAGAAGTCAGCCCATCAAAATTCTCAGAAGATGGACAAGGCATATTACGGTTCCGCAACCGTGTATGTATCCCTAAAAATAAGGATATAAGAGGATTGATTTTGACGGAAGCTCACTCATCCCAACTCTCAATGCACCCTGGAAGCACCAAGATGTACCAAGATCTGAAGAAGGACTACTGGTGGATAGGAATGAAGAAAGAAATTGCCGAACATGTCTTGTGTTGTGACGTGTGTCGGAAGGTTAAGATTGATCACCAAAAAACCGCTGGATTATTGCAACCACTCCCAATACCGGAATGGAAATGGGATGAAATTGGAATGGACTTCATCACTGGAATGCCCAAAACCCAACAAGGTTATGATGCCATTTGGGTAATCATTGACAGACTAACCAAGGTAGCCCACTTCATACCAATCAAGCAAACCTATGGCAAGGATAAGTTGGCAGAATTATATTTAACTCAGATAGTGAGACTGCATGAAGTTCCTAAGAAGATTGTGTCAGATAGAGGAGCTCAGTTTACATCAAAATTTTGGGGAAGTTTACATGAAGCAATGGGAACAGACCTAACATTCAGTACAGCCTATCACCCACAGATCGATGGACAGACAGAAAGAGTCAATCAGATATTAGAAGATATGTTGAGAGCCTGTGCCTTATCTTACGGAGCAGCTTGGTCACTTTGTTTACCCTTTGCAGAATTTTCCTACAACAACAGCTATCAAGCCAGTTTAAAAATGTCACCTTTTGAAGCCCTCTATGGAAGGAAATGTAGAACCCCTTTGAATTGGACTGAAGTAGGGGAAAGACAGCTCTTCGGACCACAACTCACTCATGACGCAGAAGCCCATGTGAGGATCATCAGAGAAAATCTAAAAGCTGCCCAAGATCGACAAAAGGGTTATGCTGATAATAGGAGGACGGACATCAATTTCCAAGTTGGAGATTTTGTATATTTAAAAGTGACACCATTCAAGCTAGTGCACAGATTCCAGATAAAAGGGAAATTGGAACCCAGATATGTTGGTCCGTATCAGATTCTGAGTAGAGTAGGAGAAGTGGCCTACAAGTTGCAATTAAGCCCTCAGTTGCCCCGGGTACATAATGTGTTCTATGTGTCACAATTAAGGAAGTGCCTGCGTCGACCGACAAATGAAGTAGTCTTGGAAAGGATAAATCTGCGAGATGATTTGACTTATCAAGAAGAGCCAGTCAGAATTGTTGAGACAATTGAAAGGGAACTCAAAAATCGGAATATCAGAGTTTGCCGAGTGCTGTGGAAGAATCATACTCTGGAAGAAACCACATGGGAAAAGGAGTCGGAATTGCAGCAGAACTTTCCCAACCTATTTCCCCAGGAGGAGTAAATCTCGGGGACGAGATTTATTTTAAGTGGGGTAGGTTGAAATAACCCTAAAATTTTCAAAATAATTTTCCGGGATTTATTTGAACTTAATTTGAGTTATTCGGAGTTTATTTGATTTTTTTCCGGATTCTATTTGATTTTTATTCGCATTTACTCGGTTATTTTGGTTTGTTTTTCGGCCGTTTTTCATTTTTGGACTTCTTCCCCCGCATTCTGCTTTCCTTTCTCGGCCTTCCCGTTTTCTCGTGCAGCTGAACCTCTGGCCACGCCGTTTCCTCCCCCGTGCGGGCCTAGCCCATCGCCTTGGCCCATTTTTCCTCCACGCGGCCCACAGACGATCGCTCGGGTCCTCCCTCGCCCGCGACACGCCGCGCCGGTCCGTTCTTTGACGCGTCGCGTTCGCCCGATCCTTCTTCTTCCTCGCCCGGCGTCAACGAGCTCACCTCCGCGTCATCGGCCTTTGCCCGTCCGTTTTTCTTATTTGAAGGACGCGCGCCATGCCCCATCGCCACGCATCCATTCCGCCACCTGGCCGGCACTCTCTCTGCGTCTACAGCTCGTACCGTCTCCTCCATCACCGGCCACCTTCACCTCAAGCCTCGCCATCGATTGCACTTTTGCCCTCATTTTCTCGCCTTGAGACAAGCTGTGCCATGCCTCGTCAGATCCGCACCCGCTCGCCACCCACTCACTTTGTTTCGCTGCGTCGGCACCCTTCAAGACGCTCACCGCCACCGCCCCTCTCCATTGCCGCCCGGGCTATAAATAGAGCCCTCGCCCTCATTTTCACTGCCTGGCCTCACCGAGGTGAGCTCCTCCTTTCCCCTACCCATTAGCTCCTCGCAGCACCCACGGACGCTAGTCGTCTTCCTCACAAGCATTTTTTTCGTCATGCCGTCTGCCCCCTCCTTGAGTCTCTGGCAAGCTGGGCCCCATGCGCCAGCGCTCCCACCTCTCTCTGCCGCCCGGGGTCCACCCGCCAGCCACTCGCCTCACCCGTTCCACTGCCAACCCGAGCCCACTTGTCAGCCCTCCCCTCCGTTCGCATGGGCCGGCCCAGCCGCCTTTGCGCTCACCGCATGCCCGTGGGTCACACAGTGTTGGGCCTCTCGGTTCACTGTGCGGCCCGAGCCAAATTCCTTTTCCAAATTTCTATTTCGATTTTCGGGTTTTTAAATCAATTAAAAATCCAAAAATTCATTATAAATTCCAGAAAAATCCACAAAAATCCCAGAAATTCCCAAAAAAAAATCCAAAAATAGCCAAAAATATATATTCTTGAATCGTTCGAGCCACTGAGTCCAAGAATGATCTCCATTTCACCATATCGAGTCCCGAAAATTCCAAAAATACCCACGAGCTCCGTTTCGACCATTTTCTTCTCGGTTCCTTTTTTCGTGTTTCGTTCTTTGAATGTTTTTACTCATTTATTTATTGAAGTTGCTTTTTCGCGCTAGATCCAACGTCGGAGCATTTCCCGGAGCAACCTTTGGAGCAGGAGCAGGAGCTGTTCAGGACCGGCCATGGCTACGTCGATCTCCCGCTAGGCGAACCTTTGACCACGCAAGGCAAGCCACACTCCTTTGAACATGTTGAATCCCATTTTCCGTATAATTACTGTATATCTAGATGTAGTTATTTGCACTTGCTTGTGAATAGAGTAGCAATTTAAACAAAGCTAATTTAGAATGACATGATTAGTTAAAACACACCCCCTTGATTAAAACCATGTTGATTACGCCATAATCACTTGTCAGCCCTAGAATATCATGAAATGAACCAGGTAGGATAGTAAAAATTATAATCTTTACTTTTAATTAATTACTCAAAAACCCCGAATGTCGATTTGGGGCTTATTTTAAAACTGCTACAGTTGGGGGATCGCCTGGGGGGACCACGGAAGGTGGTTGCGGCCCAGCCCCCAATTGATGGCCAGGCCCAATGTGATGTGTGTTGGGTACAGTGGTACCGGTGTTGTTTTATGTGTTAATGGTCTTCGCAATTAGGACCAACCCTTGAGCAAAGTAAATAACTTAGTCCTCTCTCAACCACAAGTTGGGCGGTCGACTCTGTTGACTGATCCAACGTAGTCTTGCAGATATTGTTTTTCCCTTGGAATACCTACAGGTGGTATTGCGTGTGTTGGGGGTGGAACGGAATGGTGCGGCCATTGCCGGTTCTCATAATGGTAGACATTCCTCAGTTAGCCAGTTCGCGCCGGCCGCATTGGCCCGTGGGCATCTGAAATTTGAGGATTTGCATCTCATCGGGTAGGGGCTAAAGGGAAATTCAATGAAAGGTTATGTTCATCTCGGTCGGGCCGCATGCATAAAAGTTGCATGTTAATCGCGTGGCACTAATGACCGTAGATATCTTGTGGGTAAAGTTGAGTAGCTCTGCAGAGTGAACCAAATGGTATTCGAATACGCCGTGCTTCCGGTTAAAGAAGCTGGGTTAATTTCGGGTGATTCCAGTAACTGAGCTTGAGTAGTTTTTAATAAACTTGCTTAACGTAATCCTGGATTTTATTAATAACTCTGTGGTATGGATGATGATGATGATGCTGTTTATGGTTTGTGTTTCAAATGTAATATATGTTAAGATAAGGTTTAGCTCATGCATCCACTAAATACTTAAACTAGAGCCAACCTCTTGAAACTCTGTGCATGTAATATTCAGAATATTTCCGTGTGGTTTGTTGAGTACAGTTGTGTACTCACCCTTGCCTCCTAATCCCCCTCTTAGACTTTCAAGAAGATGACGGCTATGCGGAAATCGTCGAAGGCGATAGCGTGTGGTTTTGAAGGCCTTGATCTAGTTGCTCAGGCTTTTCTGTGGTTCTTTTGTAATATATTAGCGCTAGACGCGTCTTTTGTAAAACTCCGGCCGTTAGGCCCTTAATTATATCTACCAAATGTTGGTAATTGCTTTATGTCAGGCAATGTATTACTTGGTTACCTACAGCTGAATTTCTAGAAAGCTGTGAAGGTATTTATACGCACCCCTGAAAAGGGCGGTCCGTCACAAAGAGCACAGGACCGCTCAAGGCTGCATGTGATCGATCATCGTTACTCTTCAAAGAGAGATTAGAATAACCTTGTCCTTGGTTACAACCTTGGAATCAACCGCTTATATCACGTTTTATTGGAATCAACCTTGCAATACCAAGACTTGATTAGCCTTTCGCAGATGAGGCTAAGTGCGTCCAATTCATAATATTTTGAGAAAAAGACGCCTCAACCGAAACAAAAGGATATACGATGTTTACCGAACGGGTAGTATGACACTGCACCTAATCTCAAGTCAAGATTAATATGCGAGCTATGCCTCTTCACAGTAAGATAGCCCCGGGAACGAATAACACACAGCTACTGAACACCGAGCAACTGTGTGCTTTATATCTTTTCTGAAGGCCTTCTGAAGTTGCACATTGATATGAGAAGCGCCTCTATACAACATTAAAAAAAAAAGGTTAGTGTTCCTTCCTTTCCCGTCTCCTCACTATAGAAAAGTAATTGGCGCCTAAATAGCTCAGATTACAAGCCCCTGGACTGTCCCTTCCAGTGTGCAACAAAGGGCACACTTCTCACACAGGCAGATGATACAAGCTGATGGCCTAAACAGAACGAAGGGGTTGCTACGCTTCGACGCTGATGGTGTTTCCTGATCAGACAGGAAAGATGAGCAGCAGGGCACCATCGTCAACTTTGGACCGCCAGCCCTGAGCTCTAAACTTCACGGCGTCCACCCTACCCTGATCTGCCACTTCGTTCTCAATGTTTTCCCAGCAGCCAGGAGAAGAGCTCCAGCAAAGCATGTAGGATGGGCCGTGATTTAGCCACTAATACAATCCTTGACATGCCGAAGGGGACAACGCCGACCTTTCTGTGAGCACTTGCTGCCACTCCTGCTGCAGTTGCAGCAATGCCATTCAGGGATCTTGTGTATAGGTCTGTCTCTGCTGCTAACCTAGCAGAAGAATCACCTTTTGGCCCAGCTGATCATAGATGGAAAGGGGGTGCTCTCATGTCCAGAGCAACATCAGGCACAGTTGAACTGTTTGCGCAGGCATAGGCCTGCTGGTGCAGCGTATAGCTTTCAGCCTGCGATGGTTCAGAGCAAGCTGACTTGCCGGGTGTCTGATAATAACCGTATATACGTGTATGCACCAAAATTTAGTAAGTGTAGTCAAAATCGGTAGAATGAAATCGACGTATTGCAACTGACGGGTGGTATAGAAGAATCCAAAGATATTCGGTTACGGTAAAAAAATTTAAAGGAAAAAACCTTCCGAATAAAAGCCGATTTGGATCATATTTTGTAACGTGTTGTAGTAGGATAAGATCGACCGATAGGTATAAAAGATGTGTATAGGCAGGCAAAAGAATACAATCTAATCAACAAATATTCTACTTTTATTTTTCTGTCGATTAGGAGTAGTTCTTGTAATTTAGATTCTTGTAACTCGAGTTTTGATCAATAAAGTTGCGCATCGCCGATTGTTGATCATTTTTTGTTACGCCTATCGGGTTTGGTTTTCTCCGATCTTATTGTGCATCGCCTTTTTCGGAGTCAATCTACCTTTACCCTCTGATTAGCTCTAACCGGCTAATTAAACTTACCAATTACTTGTGATTTGATTGGCTTTTTAGCTGATTAGATCTAAGCCGATTGATCCACGAGATTGGTTTTAAGCGTATTTCATATTTTTCTTATTGATCGCAGGATCAAATCGGTTGGCACGCCTTGAGCCACAGAATCCAATATTCATCTGGTGTGTTGTTGACTTGTTGCCAATAAACCCCACCTCAAGTTTTTGGTGCCAACACACTCTTGGCACACCTGGTGAGACGGAAAATGTCTTCCTTCGGCAAGTCGGTTCCGCCATTGGACCTCAACGCTGAAGTCATAATTGTCCCTACATTGAATGATTTGACTCTAGAAACAGCGCAAGGAAATTGAAGATCAAAAGCGCTTTGGAGGAGTTAATGCTAGGTTGCTACCGGAAAACCCGACGCCACTCGACTCGAAGACTGCATTGCCGATGATCAATGCCCTCAACGACGCAGAGTTACAAACAGCCCCGCATGTAGATTTATCTACCGTGATTGAACAGATTTGTGCACCATGCTTTAATTAATCAATCGTCGGCTATAGTCACCACCCTTAGACCGATAATTGCTAAAAGTGTTAAGAATATCGCCGTGACTTGGTTGAACGACTGTTGAGCCTCTCTTGCATCCTTGGCGCGAAAGTCATCAGAGCTAATGCTTTTGACACTTCGAGGATATACCGATGTCGTAGGTAGTCACCGTGGCTACTATCTCTGGATCTTCTAGGTCGTTTAAGGTAAAACCCAACAGATTTGTCGGGTCGACGACGCCTGGAAGGGAGAAATGACTAGGTCGATGGCGTATTTGGGAAGAAGGTGGTAGAACCTCAAGAGACGTACCAAGCAGATCAGCCAAAATGTTGGCCACCTGCACGGATGGGTTAGTTGAAAGAAGGGATTAAAACAGATTAGGCTGACAGATCAGTATACATGTTATGTAGAAACTTGGAATAATAATGTCTCTCTCCAGTGACCGATGCATGTGGTAAGCTTTCACCACTATGTTCTTTAGGCTTGGAGCCTCGTTTGGCAGGGGCCTTGGTATACTTGGTCTTTTTCTTCTCTGAGAAATAGTCGGCTCAGAATGAGTCCCTAAAGAAGTATATTAAAAGAAAAAAAACAATAGCCGACATAACTTACTGGGTTGTTGTTGCTTTTCGTTGTCAGAAAGGGAGGGTCTCTGAACGCCTAGGGTACCGTAGGTGTACCCTGTTAGGCCAATCGATTGGTGTGGCCTTTTCGGTTAGTGGCCGCTACCGGATGGACCAGAAGCTGGTTTCTTGCTAGCTGCCTTGGTCTGCGAGAAGAGGAAGTAAAGCTGATTAGTACATAGGTGTAGCAATAGTGAAAATGGAGAAAAGGTGAAGGATGCATTCAAGGCGATACCTCCTCGGTAATATCTACTATGCTTGTGTTAGTATATCCAAAGGAGCTAGATTCATCACTTGAATCACTGTTAGACACTACCGTTGGCTCAGGAAGATTAGGGAAGAATGTATTAACAATAGCCAATGGAGTTCTCTCTAGATAAAGTGCCTCCACGATTAACGACCACCGAGATGAAAAATGGCTTGCCCGACGAGTATTTAAAAAGAAGTACAGTAAGTCATTGATTTGAAGCTCATCAGCTATTTCTAGAACGATGTTAGCCGCTGCTGCATTACGAACCTGGGCTCGTGGCTAAAGCTGATCTAACAGAGGCAGACTTGGTATTACTTGGTCGAAACTCAGTTGCCTGGCATAAACAGAAGTGTGGTAAAATTCATACGACGACTGAAAGGTCCGATTCCTGGTGTTGAAGCCGACGTGAAGAATGCTTGGGGATAAAAAGATTTTATACAAGTCAAGGGTTGCTTGAGGCATTATAGAACTATCGGCTTACAATCTTAGAAATGAGGGGTACGAAAAATTGGCTGCTCCACTATAGCTGAAAAATTCTTGTTGCTTGAAGTCTTCACTAGTCAGTTGTAGAAAGAATGATAGATATTTTTTCGAGTCGATGGGGGTGATTCTTGTCTCATTCCTAGAACATATGATGAATCTCTCATCATGAGATCGGCTAGCTCTAAACTGGGGTACTTGCCCCTCTGGGGTATCTTCCAGTGGGAATGTTGTATCTTCAGCGGGTTTGAAAGCAAAAGATCGGCTAAACAAACAATATAGCCAGATATAAATAAACCAAAGTGGGCCCCCACATTGCCAATGGTAAAGCGAGCAAAACCCGTAAATAACCAACTCCTTATTATATACATCATTTATACCGCTTCCAATAGCATCTTTTCTAGGGCTAGCCGACGACCCTCCACTAGTTGCTCTGCTATGGTTTGATAAACCTAAGTTGGCCCAAGGGAAGTGCCGTAGAATAGATACCGATCTAGCCAAAGATTGAGAAAAACCATGTGTTCTTTGTCCGATAATGGCCCGTGCGCTCTGTTGTTGTTGCTAATATATTTGGCCTACTCTTCGCCTTTGGATCTGATAAGTTTATACTTGGGCTTGGCGTTGAAAGCCGATATTTGCTCCCCGTCCGACCTTAGGCAAAATAGTTGAGCCACGTCCAGGAGAGCTGGGCTAATGAGACCAATGCGGAACATGAAAGCATTAAATGTGTTCGATCAGAAATAGCAACCCATGACCATTAAGAGCTCATTGGCCTCTGGATTGACTAAATTAAGGGGGAGGCATTCGGCTATTTCCATCCTCCCCTATGTCTCTCTCTTCTGGACAGCCACCTGATTGTACCAATTTTTTTACCCCTTAAGTGCTGCCGGCCATGCTCCAAAACTCTTACTCTAGCCCTCTATATTGTATCTAGCAGCCGATAAAGGAAGGCGAGGTATTTCTTCATTTATAACTGTATCAGAAATCGGAATGAGTACATGAGATAAAGGTTTTCTAATGGGCCTAGGTAGAATTGAGCATGCTGTTAAGAATCGAAATAAGTACCTGAGATAAAGGATGTACTACTAGGCCTAGGTAGAATTGCCTATTATCTGTATGTACTAGTAAAGGATGCATAAGATATAGACCTCTATTTACGCTGGGCCCTAGACCGTTGCACTTATTGCCTTTTTGCCCAGGGCCGGCCCTGCTGTCGATCCGTGGAGACGTGAGTGATGGCGAGGAAAGACGATGAAATCGCAAGATGCCGAGCCTATGCATTGGGAATTGTGTGGGGCCAAATCGGAATCAGAATACACTGGCAACTGCATGCGACTGCGGTTCCACGCTCCGGCGAACGGTTGAGAGCAGCAGTATACCACACCTTCAGTACTAAACCCAGACTACAATATGAGATGATCTTTTGGAAACTTTTCCACAATCCTAACATCCATCTAGTGAACCTTGAGCTGGTACACACTACACGGCAGTAGCATGCGACTTTTTCACTTCACGTAGCAGCGTTCAAATCGGCACACGAGGTAATAATCAGCAAATCAGAAACTACGAGCTGCATTGATCCTGCATGGATTGTAACAACCGTCACAAGGCTCTTAGCTTTAGATTCCAACAAACCATGTACCTCACTGTTTACTTTAAACCAGAGTATTCAACAATCTTTATGTACAGCACCATCTGAAAATGCCAATGCACACAGATACAACCGGATACAACACAGACGATTGCCTGGATCACAGTAAAATGGGGCAACATACACAGAATCTAAAACATGCCGGAACAAATCCAACCAGTTGGACGCTTATTTATCGCACACCCGCCTCCTAATTCTCCAGACAGGGATAGCAATATGCCTCCCATTAGTGACATCTCTCTGCTCACAATTCCCTTAAATACGACCTCCATGGCGAACACCTCTAAAGATATCGCCAGAGGCATTGGAGGTCAGAGGAAAAATTGGGACCAGCTGGCATGCTGGTCAACCATCTTTGCTTGATGACTCGTACACGACATCCATGTAGGTATGGATTGTCGACAGGTTCAGGCCAGGGAACCTATGAGGGGCGTCAGGGCGGAACTCGATCTTGACAAATGGCCATTTCATTATCTGCGCTGCGCTGCACTCTTCATGCCCATCCCCAATTGCACAGAAGCGGACGTTTGGACCATCGTAACGTTCCTTGATCCATTTGAAGCACTGCAGCTTCCCCACTTCCCATGAACTGTAAACTGCAAAACAGAAGGCAAATGATTACTAACTTCATCTATGATGTTTACACTTAACCTCGCGGATTTGATGTACTTCCTAGTGGAAATACTTCAAATAGCAGATAGATTAATAACGGTTGTTGCCATGTACCATGTATAAAATTTTATAAGATCACTAATCATTAGAGAGCAAGGTGTACTTTACAGCCAACTAGTTCCATTTGTATATTTCTAATAATAGCTTCATTGCTTGCCATATTCAACAGGAACGAGGTGTTCCAAGAAATATTCCAACATTGGAGGCGTACCATTCTCAGAAGAGACCACATCATCCAGGCGATACAGCAAACACTTGGCAAGACTTGGAATCAGGGACCCTGATGTAACTATGCAATTGATGCTTGACGGTTTGGCTGTAGGTTCAGCTGTTGATTTTCCCAATGCTTCTCCCAACAACTTATGAGCTGCATAACAGGGGGGCAGTATTGAGTATTCAAGCAGCAAAACTGATGATTGAAGCTAACTAAAAGAAAAGGAAGGCTAAGACATTAAGCTTGCTCCTTTCCAAGGCCAATTCTCCTTGTTTTTGCACATAGTGTAACATGCACATACTAGTCCACAGATTTCAGCAAGCTTACGAAATCAGATCAATAGTAAGCTCAGATTGAGTCTGTATTTCAATTTTAAGTAGACCACCCTTGTGATCAGGGGAGAAAAAAAGGCCCTTAAGACTAACAGGAACAACATCAGAGGATAAGAACCACGCTAACTTTCTCTCTCTCTCCCAATTTTAAAGCATGGGTACACATGTAAAACATAAAACAAAATTCTTGCTTTCATCAATGGGCATATGTTGTGAGGCAACAACATCCAATGAATTGGGCACATACTGTGAAACACAGGGGGTATTATCAATCTTATAATGTTAGGCCTATAGCAGATTCCCTTGGTTACGTTATGGTCTCTTATCGCTTTGATGACAGTAGACATTTAGTTCACCAACAATTAACAAAACTGAAAGCACAAAACATTTTTTCCACCGACAGAATGTAGAATAATCAGAAGCACCTTGTTTAGATATTCATATTTTGGTGTATTGTCTATTAATGTCTATTAAGCAATGTTAGGCTCTAGCAGATTCGTCTTGATTGTAAACTCTTATAGCTTTGACGATTGCCCATATCTGTTTCATTGACATAACTGAAAGGTCAAAGCAAAATTTTCTCCACTGACTACAAACAGAAAATCAGAATCATCTTGTTTTGATATTGATATTTGCCCAATATGCGGCCCCGCAGGGGGGGGCTAGTATGAATCAGAATACCTGAAGAAAGCCAACCATCAGTATATTTGTCGGTCAAACTATATAAATCATTCCAGACTTTGACCATGTGGTGGTCAAGAATTTTTTCCAAACCCTGAAAACACCAAAGCAGTTCAGCTTAGTGACCACAAACAGGACACTAACGGGAATATTAGAAATTAGATGTTAACGGCGGCAGGAATAATATGTCTAAATAATAACAATAAAATGATAGCTGAAAAACTCTCCCCAAAAAATGATAGCTGAAAAGTGCTTATCTAATTCTGATGCTCTGAAAAAAATCCAGTGGAGAACTTTAGAGACCCCATTACTTACCATTTCTAAACCAAGTTTTTGCTAAGATCAAAACCTCTGTACAAAGGAGAAATGCCAGTGGCTAGCTAGCGGAAAAGATACAATAGAAGGACGAACCGGTGAGGACGGTGATACTGGAGGCTTTTCTAAAAGATGAGCTGGTGAAGAGAAGTGGAGCTGGAGGCTAAACTGAAGGAAGCAAGTCTGATGTGGAAATAGGAGGTAAACACAAGAAAGAGGTGGACTCTATGGAAGTAGGATGCGTGGAAGAATGATAAAAGAAGGGTCGACCCTCATCAAAGGTCACATTACCATAAATGTGAATGCGAGTGTTGCGGGGTTGTAGCAGCAATAGCCCTTATCCTTAGGACTATAACCCAGAAAGGTACACTCAGCTGATTGAGCGCTCAACTCTGTACACTCATGAAGTGCTAGTAGAACATTACAGGTACATCCAAAGACACAAGATGATCATAGTGAGGAGGTGCTCCAAAAAGGACCTCGCCAGGACACTTGCCATGAAGCTTGGCAGAAGGCTGAAGATTGATGAGATATACTGTCAGAGACAGCTTCCCCCAAAAAGTGAGAGGAAACAAAGGAGAAAATGAGACGAATATGGATTAGTCTCAAAGATGTGTCGACGCTTGTGCTCAGCAACACCATTCTAGGCATGAGCATCAGGGCAAGAAAGCTGAGGAAGAGTACCCTCAAAAGAAAGGAACTGACAAAAAACTAATGAAAGATACTCCCCTCCAAAGTCGGAATGAAAAACACGAATGGCAGAAGAGAATTGAGTATGAACCATCTAAGTAAAAGACTAATAGATAGAAATCAACTGTGAACGGTGTTTCATTAAGTAGATCCAAGCACATTGACTGTGTCATCAACAAAGATGACAGTAACTATGACTACCCTTTGAAGCAAAAGGAGAACCCCAAACATCCGAATGGACAAAATCAAAAGGGCGATCATATCTAAAAAAAGCTAGAAGGGTAAGGGAGTTGTACTTGCTTGCCAAGCCTACAACCCTTGCACTGAAAATTTGTATCAATAGAAACAGGACCAAGAACACCTTGATTCATCAAGGTGGAAAGACGTGAGCCACACAAGTGCCCCAAGCGATGATGCCATTAAGGGAAAGACCTGCAAACAAAAGTAGATGCAGACGGGCAAATAGTAGATGGACCAACAGCAAAGGAAGGAGCAGGAGCAATACTGGTAGTGGAGGATAAAGGAAGACTCAGACAATCAAGAACACAGAGCCCTGGAAAACTCTTCTTACGATGGCCCGTAACAACAGAAATGAGATTCATGGAGAGTGTAGAGACAAGTGAGACATCCAAAACTGCAAAATGAGAGGTGGAAAGAGTCCCCTAATGAGTGACTGTGCATGATGTGCCATCAACTGTATGAATCTTGATGCCTTCTGCAAAAGGACGACATGATGTGAGTTGAGATGCATCTAATATCACATGGAATGAGGCCCCTGAATCAATGAATCCAACACCCATGGGAGTGAAGCACCCGGCATAGGACATGATGGTCCAGTAAAACCAGTAGATCGACTACA
Source organism: Guadua angustifolia (assembly GCA_036346375.1). Taxonomy (NCBI): domain Eukaryota; kingdom Viridiplantae; phylum Streptophyta; class Magnoliopsida; order Poales; family Poaceae; genus Guadua; species Guadua angustifolia. Next base: position 18,710,136 of record CM070505.1, on the reverse strand, counting down.
AGATGCTTGCGGCGGCCGCAACTGGGCTTGAAGCTTGCTCATCTGACTCTGAATATGAACAAATTGAGTAGCACAAGACTTCAGAGCACTCACATGAACAGAAGAAGCAAATACATCATCACCTCGATGAGATAAAACACACGATGGCCTCAGCTCAGAATGTAAATGGAAACAATGATGTGTCTGATGACCAAATTCTCACAGTAAAAGCAGATGATTTGATGGCGGAGAGGACAAGGACCAAGAATTCCATCTCCAAGAGAACAATCTAAGACCACCATAGCATAAGCAACACTGTGAACACCAAGCATCAGAGCAACTCAAACACCAAGCATCATATAACTTCCCACACTTGCACCAATCACACCGACACAGCAGAAGCAGCAATATCAGTCCTAAGTAATACCAGTGCAAGACGCAGATGGCAGATGAGGTGAGCCCGAAGGCAGCGACTGCCCGATCCAGATCGGATCTGGAGGGTGGCGACCAATAAGAGGACGGCGGTGGCGGCTTAGTGCAGAAGAAGAGCAACTTGGATGGCGGTGGCGAGATTGAAGCAGAGCAACCCGGTCGACAATGACAGTGGGCTCAGAGCAGAGTAGCCCAAACGGCGTAAAAAAAATACTAGGAGACCACTACCAAAAAAAAAAAAATTGGTGAGGATGATGACCACGCTGGATTTGAGAGATGCGGAGCTCGGGCAGTAGAGCGATGGGGTCGTGCTCAAAGGGTCAGATCTGACGATGGCGAGCTCATGGAAAAAGTTGGCAACGACGAGTGGTGTCAGATAGTGGAGGAGCTCGCTGGAGACTTGCTGGCGATGAGGTCATCGGTGGCTAGGGTTTGTCACTGATACCATGTTAATTTTAGAGAGGAGAGATATTTTGCTATTCACAACTATGCATATCTCTACTATATAAAGTGAGAGTTTCTTCTCACATCACTTTATCAAAATTACCCACCTTTGCCACTGCTATTTAATTACCCACCTTTGCCCGCGTCACTTCATCAAAATTACCCACCTTTGCCCGCGTCGCTTCATCAAAATTACCCACCTTTGCCAATGCTCTTTAATTACCCACCTTTGCCTGCGTCACTTCATCAAAATTACCCACCTTTGCCACTGTTAGTGCTCTTTGCAAATAAACTTTTTATCGCAAATTGAGTTTTCATTGCAACGCACGGGCACATGGCTAGTTATTCATTACTGAGAAGTTGGGCACCATGGGATACATTTTGGTGGTGGGGAGTTACACTACTAATATCTACATGACTCTTGACAACTATGACTTGCTAGACATCACCCATAAAATGACAGCAACTCTGTTTGGTTTCTCTACTATACTCTTAATGCCAAATCTCAAACATCACAACGATTAGCACTAATTGATCAAACACCAAAAAAGAAGCTATTGCTCCAGCAAACAGAGACTGCTACTATATGAATTCTCCTGTAGCAACATAGGCTGTCCACTCATTCTTGAGAAATTAAATGAAATATCAAAGTTTCACAACAAGAGTGATCTGGGACTGCATTTCACCATATTTAAAAGGTTTTCATCTCATGTAGCAAAAGTTGAAGGGAAATAGTGTAAGATAAGGTAATTCTTGTGACACCTTTGCATACTTGTCTCCAATAGCACGATGCCTATAAGCAAGCTTCCTTTTATTCACATCATCATATGGGGAGCTAAAGCAGTCAGCCTCAAAATCATATTTTGTCAAGTCTTTCCCATCATCATATTCACTCAAAGCATTGAGATAGGGTTCATTGTAGTTCTCAATCTGCATTTGGTGTCAGAACAAAACGTTCAGTTGATGACATATAAAATGTTCTACAAATGTGCAGCTAAATGGCTTAGCCATAGCATCGAAAGAAGAACAATGAAATGCATACAAAAAAGTGTTTACAAATGTAGTGATCTAGTAAGTAGCCAGCATATATTATTTGAGGTGCCGACTGACCTCCTCATAGAAGAAGTGTTCATCGCAGAGTTCAAGAATGAGGTTCTCCCACCGCTTCCCTATATCAATACTTTTATCATGGTCCTTGAGTCCATCAAAAGCCCCGGCATATGACCCATCCAGCAGTGACTTGAGCAAAATAAGTGTTTCATCCATGTCCCAGATGTACACCTTCATAGGCTGGTCTGCCACAGCATCAGTCGAAGCTTGGCTGTTAGCTGAAGCGGAGACAACCTCATCCATTTCACTCCTGCTGAAACACGGTATTACGTCTCCCTAGAATCCAAAATTGCACGGATGAACTAGAATCAAGTAAAATTAAGTTGGTACGCCACCAAAAGGTGCCGCTGGATACAAAATTTACTATATGTGGCCTGACACATTATTGTTAGAACATAAGACAAAAGATGCCAAGACGGCATCTAACCCTGAAACTCAACACATGAATCACATATATTCCATATTTCCATGATAGAGCTAAAGTATTTCCCTTTTTTTTGTTGCCATATCCCTTGTTCCCATATTGGTTCCTTCTTCCCTCGTCTTGCTGTGCTGCCTATGCGAAATCAAGAAGGATCCTTTTTATCCTACATCTAACACAGAACTGATTAGCCAACCAAGACTCACCATGTAATTAGCCCGATATGACAGCATACATGAGTGGCTTGGTAAGCAAACACTAACTGATCCTACTCTACCGACTTCCCCTACCCAATAGGCAGTGCCCCCGAGCGGACAGCCTCCTTCTCTGTAGAGCCTCAGTCGATCAGAGGCGGAATTTTGGGGAAACAGGCTAAGCTGAAGCTGGTATTGGAACAACCATCAAATACGCAACTAACTGGATGGATCCGAGTATCTAGGAAAGAGGGAAAGAAAGATTTGGGTTTGGATTTGATTGCCCACATCAAACAAGGAAGGAACAATCCAAGCAAGCTACGTTAGGGCTTCCGTACCAAGAGAAGAAATCAGCAGCTTCGGTGGAACGAGGTGCGGGGTGGCGCCGGCGAGCTGCTGTAGACGAGGTTGGGTTGGAATCGGCGGCGGCGGCGGGAGTTGGAGATTTGGGGATCGGGAATCGGAGCTGGAGGTAGGTCTAATCTAGGGTTTGGGTGCTTCTCTCCTGCTCCGTACGTGCTCCGCCCCTAGTTCGTTCTTTCTGTTCTAGGTGTGAGCTGTGTTTGTCTGGGCAAACGCAAAGCGGAAGCGGAAGCAGAAGCAGACGCACGGACCAGAACGGATGCGTGACTAGTTCCATGTGATGTCTCCTCCATCCTCACAATTGGGGCATGCAACTTTTCCAAAATCAACCTTTCTTATCCTGCTTATTCTTCTTCTCCTCCTCCTCCTCCTCCTTATTATGCAAATTAAGCCACATAGGTACAGGTGTGCCAGTTGACAAGTGCCAAATCAAACCAAGCAGCCTCCAACAACTGACTGTCACGAGCATGCTTACGTGTTACTCCGCTCGTAAAAAGAGTGATGCCCTAGATTTTTAATTTAAAACCGTACAAATGCAATTGTAAAAATAGCTCCCTCTTTCATTGTAGAAGTGTCGACACATCATGTATGGTGGCAAGGGTGTGGAGCTACGGCCAACCAATTATTAAGTACCACAAGCGCGACAGCGGGGCGGTAGCACATGTGCCGCATCATGGGGGCTTGATAAGGCTGCTGCTATGGCAGGGTAGTGCCCAAGCACGATAGGTTCCTATCATGTTGTCGTAGTTAGACAGGACCTGCCACAATACACAAGCGCGATAGGTGACACGTCACCTGCTGGCGCTTTCGTGGTGGAGGAGGAGGCTATTTTTGTAATTTGCTTTCATATGGGAGCTAGATTTGAAAAAAAAAAACATGCGGAGGGCTAGAAAAGCATTGAGCTCTAGAGTGCATGCAGTCAAACTCTAGTAATTTTGACTAAATATTTTGTTTAAAACATAAGATTTGAATATACAAAAATGACACGAGTGAATTTTCATAGTATTGCCATTAAAAAACTTTCATAGTATTGCACTTTTACAATATTTTCTGATTATATGATAAGCTAATTCGATGGTCAAATGAGTACCTTATTGACTATGATTTTTTTTTTAAAAAAAACGACACTCTCTTAGAGTCCGTTTAGTTCAAGGGCAAAAGGTGAATGAAATGGGACCATCCACACCGATAGGGATAAATTCATCTAAATTCATATTTGATTGGAGGGATGAGCCAAATTTTTGTTTGGTTGAAGAGATAAGAGTTCTTATTTGGTTGGTGAGATGATAGTTGGATAATCTTATCCAACTAATTTCGTTGGATTGCCTTATCCAGCATCAATGAGAAATATTTCTAGTTCTTGGCTGCTCCTATCCACCCGATCTATCGAACCAAATAACGGGATAGGTGTAAAAAGATGGATTGCTTCGTCTCATCCATCCTTTACCTTTGAACCAAACTGACCCCTTAACCGGCTATAGCCGGATGAGTATTTCAAGAGTGACCATTGTTCTAGTGCACATCTCCTCCCAGCCACATCTCTCTTGCTACAGCCAATATTTGGTTACTTTTATTCTGAAAAATACAGTCCATGACGTTTACTTAATACTGCCGGTGATAACGAGGCATCAATGCTCACCACAACCCTGAAAAATCTCCCTTCTTTTGCAAGTTGCAGCACGACGTATTATTGAAAACTTTCGTCGTCAGGTCTTGGACAGACGAGCTGCTGCTTATCCTACACGTTCGTCGTGCTGCCAGAGAGCCAGCCACACACACAAAAGGTGTGAAAGTGAAACAAGGATTTCTTCTCCCATGACATGTCAGGGCCTATGTACGTTTAACTGAATAATCCTTGTATGAATTCTTCAACTGTCACTTCTCAGTCACTGCGTAATTGCATTCAACAACTGCCTCCTATCTCCGTGCCACATCAACCAAAGTTTTTTTTTCCCCGCATAAAATTAAGTTTGGCGCATTAACAAATCGAATTTGAATCCATATCGCATCGATTTTTGTCTGATTCTTCTATGCTCAATCTAAATTCAGGCAAACTTTTAAAAGAAGGGGGCATGATTCATCGTAGTTAGGCTTTGTCCTAGGACAAAACAAAATGAACAATGAACAGCTGAGCGCAACAACAATTCAACATAGGCGCATTGTTTTCCTAGAAATAGGTGATATAATTTAGTTTGCGCACAAGACAATAATGGGGTTTGGCCCTTTTTGGAGCCAGCAGCTAGCTAGAATCCTAAATTTTTAGTTAGTATTCATCGGAAACTTTGGTGATCTTCGCCAAGCAGTTGTCCACAGGCCGGGGGTGAGGCAGATATCTCGTCCGGCACTTCGCATTTGTCCTTGTCAGCCTGCATGCGCACAGCAAACAGCATCTTCTTTTAAACATTGAGATACATAATAGTATTAACATTTGAACAAACTGGTAACAGTTTCTTCCTCATCCGACAAAATCGATAGTGAATTGTAGAACTGTTCAGCTATACAAGAATGGACAATAAACGTAACTGATTGGGCTTATTTCTGTTCTCGCTTAACCATTGCAGTTCATAAGTAATTCACAATCTCTTTGGAATTAATTGCATACAAGAAGAGCCCTGTAAAAACTTACTTGTAACCAAGGAGGAAATGATGGAGGAAGACAGAGATCTCCAGCTTTGCAAGATCATTTCCAGGGCACAGCCTCGCACCCAGTCCGAAAGCAAGGAACGTTCCGGCTCTCGGTGGACGACCCTGCAAACACACACACACACTGAAACTGGTCGAGAAATGTATGTTTTAAGATCCTTGGTTACATTAATTCAGAATGCCATTCCCACCTCCCATCTTGAAGGGTCGAACTTCTTGGGATCAGGATAAACTTCAGGATCCATGTGCACACTTCTGTACCACAACTGAACCTTCCAACCCTTGGGTATCAGATAGCCTGCTGAGTTGTCGATTGTCAGATTCAGGCATAAATAACCACTCAGTGTGATCGCTAACGAAAGAAGACATAATTCCAAAGCTCACCGTTCACAAAGACGTCTTTGGTTGCCTGACGGAACGACACGAATGAGATGTTGACAAACCGCAGCGTCTCGTCGATGACCTTCAGAGTTACCATGTCAGATGTAACAATTAATTACTGATTGTATTGTTTGAAGCATTTAGAGCATGTTAAGCTCAAGGGTGTACCTGTGAGAGGTACTCCATCTTCCTGAAATCCCTCAGGTTCAGTCCCTTCTGCGTCGGTGGAATGCTACGCACGATCTCCTCTTGCTCGGCCTGAAAATGTATCGATGAACTGTTCTGTTGATCGACTGATTACAAAGCCGTGAAGAACTCAGAAGATTTGATCGAAAGCACTAATCTTTCTGGCTACACACGCGCCTTTGCCTTTGCGAAGATCTCCGGGTTCTCCTGCAGAAACACGGTAGCCCACATGGTGATGTGGCCAGAGGACTCATGTCCGGCATTTAGGTACATGATGAGGATGTCGATGATCTCCTCGTCATCCAGCCTCCTCCCGTGCTCGTCTTCCACCTCGATCAGGCGGTCCATCATGTCCATGCTCGACCTGGTGAATCCTTTCGTCGTCGCTGCCCTCCTCTCGTCCAGGACACCTTGCAATACTGACACCAGCTTATGGCGAGCCTGAAAATGCCCATCAAGCATGCATCAGTCGAGAAATGGACACTCTGATAATCATACGCCATTTTAGAAGAAGGGAACAAAAAAAGAAACTAAAAATTCAGGCCAAAAGATTGAATGATTGATACCTTGAGAGCCCTGCGATAGGCAAAGCCAGGGATGTTGATCGCCATGGCTCTCATCCCGTAGTTGAGGTTGGTGTAGCTCCTCTCCAGCGCCTCCATCGTCCGGTCGTCGGCGCCGCTCATGAAGATCTTCACGATGATCTTGAAGGTTATCCGCCTCAGCTCCGTCAGGAACTCGATCTCTCCCATCTCCGACCAGCGCCGCAGCGTCGACACGACGGTCTGGTCGATGAAGCCCAGGTAGGTGCTGAGCGCCTCGGAGCCGTTGATCGGCGCCGCCGTCAGCTTCCTCAGCCGCTTGTGCTCCTCGTACGGCATGCTTACGAAGGACTTGCTGCCGATGAGCGTGACGGTCGCCTTGGGCCACCCGGTGACAAAGTTCTCATCGTCCATGAGCACCTGCTTGCACGCCTCCGGGGTCGTCACCAGGATCGTCGGGCTGCTGAACATGAAGGCCTTGTACAGCCCGGTGCGCCCGAACCTGCATGCCATGGAATTATATTCACCATGAAGAACGATGAATGCTTACCTTTTTTCCCCTGTCAGAGAAGTACATCAATTTGCAGATTCATTCCCCCATTTCAACATTGTCTTGTTTGCCTTCTGCAACAGCTCATGTGCGCCAATGAAGTGGTGCCATGCACGCTAACTGTACGAATCCTAATTCCTTACTAGTCACAGCCTTGAATTAACAGATCATACACCAAAATGTACTGATCCTGATGCCTAGCTTGTTACCACTTTACAAAAGGAAGGTGCTCATGCATCGCTTGTGATTTGTGAATGGAGAGAGAGAAGCATTTTGCTATGATCGATGCAGGCAATATGGAGTACAACTACACTATGTTCTTGCAGCAGTACGTAGTGTGCACTCAATTTCTTACGTCTTCCTTGGCAAAAGGCAATACAGCTTGCAAAAACAGAAAGCATCGGCCTCTGAAGAATATAGGCATTTTAAACATCAAGATATGGACACTAGCCACTGGAATAAACTTTTAAGCTTGCGAAACAGCCAAACAGGTACAAACTTGGAAGGCACAGAATATATACTTGTTTAGCGAGACGGCTCCACACCAGGTTAAACAAACCTTGTCTACTTATGCCCACCAAATTTGTTCTAACAGAAATCAGCCAGCTTAATTAGCAGAAATCAGCAAGCAGAACATTAACTATTAGCAAAGTAGAAACAATGATTTGTGCAGAGACTTCCATTCCAAAGATGGAATATGCTGTACAAAGAGTGGAAGTGCTGGAAATATGTTGGAGACGGTGCCAGACTAGCTTTCATTTCATCAGCTAATGACTGATGTTACTTCCCCTATGCAATCTGGTTGTAACCAGGCCATTGGTTGACATTACAAAGCAGTATGTAGACCAAAACTTTACCTGAAGCAGAAGTGCTTGAACTGACTTTACTTAGGAAAAGGATATTATATAATCATCAAGCCATTGATTGCCTGTATTTACAACAACAACAAAAAAAAGGGGGTTTTGGATGCATTAGTTTATCAAGCTGGCTAGTGATTTCTTTTCAGGTGTCTGATCGATGACTCGGATTAATTGGGATGGGAACAGGGGACCCACAAAAGAACTAAAAACAGAAACAAATGCACCAGAGGAAGAAAAGAGAAACGTGATTTGAGGTTTCAACAAGCACTAGCGTATGGGTTTTGGCTTGAGGCCAGGCCAGGGATGAAAAGGGCATCCCACTGTGAAGGCTGAAGAGTTAGTACTAGATGGATCATGCATGCAACACTGATATCATGCAAAAGGGGAGCATCTTTTGATGCATACCCAAAAGCAACTCCATTTGATTCAAATCAAATCTCCAAGGACAGCATGCAGGGCCTAGCTTTCCAGGACCAACCAAAGTTGCCCCGAAGAATTGAAATTTTTTAAGAGGGAGAGGAAGGCAGTGGCCGCGTGCTACTCACCGGCGGATGTATGAGCCGATGAAGGCGTCCGGCTTGTCGGACTTGAAGGCCCGGAGGAAGGCCCACATGCCGCCGACGACCGGCCACCCCATGCCCCCCGGCGGTAGCCTGGCCCTCCTGCCGGCGCCGAGCGAGGCCACCCGGGCCCACTCGTGGGCCCTCCGGACTACGGCGTCGAGGACGACGACGGCGCCGAGCAGGGCGACGACCCACAGGGCCGGGCCCGCCATGCCCTCCTCACCCATCTGCTCCCCACGTATAACGTAACGTAACGTAAAGCGACACGAAGCACAACCCAGAAGGGCAAGAGCCAAGAAGGCGAACGATGGATCAATCAATGCTTATATATAGAGAGGGGCAGGCGTGGGATTAGAGATTAAGATCCTGTCTGGGAGAGCTCCAGATCCCAGCTCCAGCTCAGAGCTGAAACTTATAGGCTAAAATAAAGTAAATTAAGTTTATATTTTTAGTCTAAAATGTAAACAAGATGATCTACCTAAACACTCTTAATGTACCTACATCTCCAGCTCCACAAATTTCTGGAGCTAGAAATGCCCTGCTCCACCAACTCCACATATTTTGATGGAGCTGGAGCTGTCCCAAACACCCCCTAAGGCTTTGTACCCGTGGTCAGGGGCGGATTTAGAAAAATTAGTCGTCGGAGTCATCGCCGACATGCACTTGAAGAAGAAGGTGGCGCAGAGGGAGGAGCGGGGTCCAAGCTAATCTGTCATCGGGATCATCAACAGTATTTAGCGGGGGGTATAAAGGGCTAATACGGGGCGTCGGGGACCGGACCCAGCGGCTCAACGGCAGATCCGCCCCTGCCAGTGGTAATTCTTGATTTAGTTTAAATTTAAACTAGATCCTAAAATATTCAATGAAATACCCTAAATCCTTTCTAGACTTGTTATTTCTTTCCATTGGCACTGGCTAATCAAATTGTTGCTTTCTGTATGGGATACGTTCTATCGATTTACTTATCTGTAATTAAGTTGTTTGTGTAGGCTGTGAATCTTAAATCCTTTTTATTCTTTTCACCGAAAAAAGAAGATGACCAATTGCTCACTAGCTCGGTGCATGATCAACAATCCAAAATCCTTTTTGTACTTTGTTCTTGGACTATTCGGGTGCACAAATGTGGTTTGGATTTTATCATGGTGCATGGCTAGGGTTCACAAAACCGACAAAACCCACTCGAAAATCGGGCTGGTTTGATATCCAAAATCAACCTAATTAAAAAAAATTCAAAAAATTAAAAATGCCACGTAAAACCAGCCGATTTTCGGTCAAAACCGACCAGTTTTAGGTCAAAATCATGTGGCAGCGCTGCAGTGGTTAGCACCCAATAATTGACCGACCGGTTTTCAGTGCCGGTCAATTTTTGTTTTTTTGAATTTTTCCCAAAAAATTTGAATTCTTAACCCTTTGGTTTTCCACTCGATATTTTTTATTTTTGAACGGTTTTTTTTAAATCGGTGTTGTGAACCATGTGCATGGCTCATGTATGTATGTATGTATGTATGTATGTATATGTGTCTATATTTCAAGTTCGTTTAGGTGGTATTTCAGAGGTGGGAGTAACTACTTCTAATAGTAAAAGATATATAGATATATATATTACTATCATGCAGTAGTAATTTGATATTCATTTGACAGTAAAATTTGATTTATGTGTACAAACAATGAATCATATTTACTAGTTTGTTAGCTGTAATGCATGGCTCGGTCAACTAGAGCAATCCCGATGCGTTAATTAGTTGTATGCATGGCTCAGTCTGCTGTGTAAGCTGGCTGACGTGTTCTACACATAGAGACGCTATTTTGTACCTGCATGTAGAATAGCCTATTGTACGCTTAGGCCATTTAACTTAGTTCGACTGAATCATGCAACGCACTAATCAGCGCAAGAGACTGTGCTAATTACGTGGCCAAACCAACTAGTTAATGTATTTTGTATTAGCTATAACTTTTTATTGGTAGCTTCGATTCGCAAAAGGTTTTCACTAGCAACTTACTGACAACGAGAGGAACATAATGATATAAGTCTAGCTAATAAACACCATGTGAACGAGATTTTATTGCCAATTTACTGAATGTATCATTAGAGTTTACTACCGCACAGACTAATGATTCTTTTGATGTGATAGTAACAACTATGTATACCGATAGTAAAATATGATTCACGCTATGAGACTTATATCAATATGTTGCTTTCGTTGTCAATAAGTTACTGGTGACAATTGTTCATAAATCGGAGTTGTTAATAAAAAGTTATGGCTAAAACAAAGAATAAACAGATTAATGTAAAAACAAGAAACACATTTACTAGTTGGTCATACAACATTAAGCTAGTAACTTGTTTCCTTATTTGAATATGAATCTATTCTTATTTGATTTAGCTATAACTTTTTATTGACAGTTTCGATTCACGGTTTTTATAACTTACTTACTGACAACGAGAGGAACATAATGATATAAGTCTAGTAAAAACAGATTTTACTATCCGTATACATTGAGTTTACTATCAGTATACATATATTTTAGGGTTAATTGGATATATGCCACTACAGGAACCAGTTATTCGAGATTTGCAATCGTTCATTTGCTTTTTCGATATATGCCATTACAAAACCGTGCTTATTCGAAATATGCCACCACTCGCAACACGTGTCCCGTCCGGTCAAACCGAGCGCAGGACTCAAACCACTTGACGATTTTGCCCTCCGGACTTCAATTTCTATATTTAATTTAAGGCTAAAATGGTATTAATATTTTATGAAAATTTTTATCAAGATCTGAAATAGTATTATTAATCTTACATAAAGTTTTGAAAATTTTATCTTTTATATTTAAATTTTAAAAATTCTGACTTGCTATTTTCCTATTTTGATCTTTATTTGTTTTCTATTTTTGAATTTCCAAAAGTTTCAAATGTAAGTTTTAATTTTTTATATTTTTACCAAAGGTAGATGAGGATCTCGGGTCACCAAGGTAAAAATCTTAGCTTCAGATGTTCTTTGGAGATTTCTACAAAATTTTGACAAGACTTTGATGCGAAAGGGCAAAATCGTCCGAATTGCGCTCGGTTTGACCAGACGGGACACGTGTCGCGAGCGGTGGCATATTTCGAATAAGCACGGTTTTGTAATGGCATATATCAAAAAAGCAAAGGAACAATGACAAATCTCGAATAACTGGTTCCTGCAGTGGCATATATCCAATTAACCCTATATTTTACTACCAGACCAGAGGATTTATGCGGCATTTTATTAACGAAACTTATATCAATATATTGCTCTTGTCGTCGGTAAGCTACTAGTGAAAACTGTTCACGAATCAGAGGTGTCAATAAAAAAATATAATTAAAACAAAGAATAAATAGATTCATTCATACACTCATACACTAATATTAGATATATATGAAAAATAGGTACACTCATATATTGAAAAAAATAGGTGATCCTATATACTCGTATATTACGCGTACATACCACCTAGATGATCTTATATATGAAAAATATCTTTTACTCTTAGAAGAACTCCCACCTCTGAAATACCACCTAAACGAACTTGAAATACTCCTTTATCATTTTGGGTACACTCATACACTAATTATAAGATACTTTAGTGTGAGCCACATGATAAAAATTGCAAGGGAGTCCATGATCTTTAGCGTATTTTGTAAATACCTTCATATATGCACATAAAAAGGAGTATATCCAAAAAATGTGCATACCACCTCTGAAAAAATGTACATACCACCTAGATGATTTTATATACTACATGTATATACTCTTCGTCACACGAGATACCCCATACGTTGTGAGATACGATATAGAGAGTAATTAATCCTAGAGTAAAAAAGAGGCTTCCTATATATATATATATGACGAATCTCTCATTTTACTATTTAATACACTAACATTTACTATCTTTTTTTTTTACTATAGAACAATGAATGAGGCTCCTATTGGAATTAGTACCGTGGCCAATCGACTAATAAATGTGTTTCATAGTTTATGCACGGATCTGTTTTTTTTGCTTTAGCCATAACTTTTTATTCGTAGCTCCGATTCACAAACAATTTTCACCAGTAACTTACTGATGATGCGAGGAATAGAATGATATAAGTCTTGCTAATAAACAATAATTTTGTTGATTGATAACATATTTTATTACATCTATATAGAAATTACTACATTTCTATATAGGTTTTATCTCTACTAATTCTAATTAGGAGTTGGTGGCGGTACGTCCGTTCTCCACCCTCATCCCGACACGTGTGTGCACCTGCGTGGCTGAATGAGAATTGGGCAGTGGCCACCCCGGTAGATTTGATTGGATCATCCCGTCATGAGAGGTAAATGAATATGCATGACTCATTTATTGCTTTCCTTTCTCTCATTGTTCTGGCATTCGAATAGCGGAGATTGCTCCCGGTGCTTTTCGGATTGGATTGATTTATTCCCTTCCCAAGTAAGCAGAACTCCGATTCATGGAGTTGGGTCTCTTCTTGCCTCTGTCCCTTTTGTTGCCTTCCTTATTCGATGATTTCTTAATCTGGATTTCATAGATATCTTCTCAGTTGCTAAATCTATATAACTCTACCACTTTTTGCCTCTCCTGCAGATGTGTTGAGCTTATCCGTTGAGCGGAGGTAACGAGCGACCTTCCTGATCTCGTCGATACGGTGCAGGGACAGGTTGCCGGTAGTGGGTGGCAAGATAAGCGTTAGTGGCGGTACGTCCATTCTCCACCCTCACCCCGACACGTGCGTGCACTTGCGTGGCTAAATGGGAATTAGGCAGTGGCCACCCTGGTAGATTTGATTGAATCATCCCGTCGCAGGAGGTAAATGAATATGCATGACTCATTTATTGCTTTCCTTTCTCCCATTGATCTAGCATTCAAATCATGAAGATTGCTCCCGGTGCTTTTCGGATTGGATTGATTGATTCCCTTCCCAAGAAAGCAGAGTTTCGATTCATGGAGTTGGGTCTCTTCTCGCCTCTTTCCCTTTTATTGTCTTCCTTATTTGATGATTTCTTAATCTGGATTCCATAGATATCTTCTCGGTTATTGAATCTATATAATTCCACCGCTTCTTGCCTCTCCTACAGATATGTTGAGCTTATCCGTTGAGCAGAGGTAATAGGCGACCTTCCTGGTCTCGTCGATACGGTGCATGGGCAGGTCGCTGGTAGTGGGTGGCGAGATAGGCTGGTGACACTGCTGGAACTCGCCGCAGTGGATGATGTCAATAGGTTGAGGGAGGTGCTCGCGGGGGGAGGCGAGGAGGTGGTGGAGATAGTTCATGGGGTGGGGCTATGGTATGGCCGGAGTAAGGCGTACAAGTCACGCACGTCGCTAATGGTGGCAGCCACAGATGGATGACGCCTACCTCTTCAACGCTTTTGCATCTATAGGACAGCAGGTGATGTCTCTCTCGGTTGATCGATTGATTTTGAATTATGACGTTACAAATTTACAATCCCAAGTACTGTGTTGTTATTATTTAAGTTTGTGAAATTAAAGATAATTTTAAGCTCAAGTTTGTAAACAGGTGCTTGGAATTTGTATGCTTCAATGAATTGATTTAAATTAAACATTTAGCCATTGCATATTCAGAGTGAACATTATTATTTAGATAATGTTAGTGCTCTTTGTAAATAAATTTTTTATCGTAAATTGAGTTTTCGTTACAACGCACGGGTACATGGCTAGTTATCATACAATAGCAAATTGGTTGGACATGTTGTTGTTCGTTGTTCTATAGTAGAATGTAGTAAATAAGATAGTAAACGTTAGTGTATTAAACAGTGCGTATATGCGTCTTTATCCAGTAAGGATTAAGGAGTGAGAGATTCTTGCTTCAATTGCCATGGGTAGAAAAGATTTGATAGGATTTCAATGTTGTACTAAATTTCTGGATCACCCACAGGTTTGATGTTAATACCGTAATTAGAGGGGCTATTGGAGCAGATACAAATGAATATTGCTCATCCCAGAATTAGATATGAATAGTGCCAAATACCTATTTATTTCTTCTATATTCACTCTATAAGCCTTGTTCGCTCAAGCCGATGGAAATTATCCACTTTGTTTGCACCTCTAACCGCCGCAGTGGGCTGAAAGGATAGGGTTTGTCCATTTTGTCCAGCCATGCCTAGATTGGTATCAAAACTAGTGTTAGTAACTTCCAATTAGAAGGACAGTTAGCTCTCCCATGAAGCTGGTCTATTCTGAATCATGAAGATGCGGATCATCGATCAGAGTTCGGAGGATACAAAATAAAGCTAGCTACAGGCAGTTTATTTCTTTTCTTCCTTTCTTTTGAGAAACATAACGCTGCAACATGAGTCTACGAATGACACCAATTCTACCAAGTGACGAGGCAGACTCTTTTACGGAGGACATGGCATGCATGAATCAGAGATACCTATTGCACGACTACATAATTTCCTTGTTGCATCAGAGTGCACTACGGAAGTGTGGCGACCAGAAGATTGGTGCGCATGCATGTGAAGGCGGCGGCTGGCGGCTGATCAAAAAGAAGAAGTTCCTGGTGGCGCATGCTTGTGAAGGCGGCGATTTTTGAAGATTGCTTCCGAGGCTGGCGGCTGATCAAAAAGAAAAAGTTCCTGGTGGCGCATGCATGTTCCGGGACTAGAAGTTGAACGTCCTTGCGCCTTGTTTGCATGTCTATTTTCTTTTTTAGATTGATTTATTGTTTCATCGTAATAATTTTGATTTGATCTATTCAAAATCTTTCTAGGGCATCAAGTGATTGATCTGAAAAGTTTGATCGGTTAATTCCTCATAAATCCTGATTAATCTCGTAATTAGGGTTAGATCAATTTTCGTTATTATTTGTTACAGTCATCTTGCGAAGGTCATAACTCTAGATCCGTAGATCCGATCGGGCTGATTCTTATTGGGTTAGTTTCAAAATTGGATCTAGTTTTTACAGTTAAAATTTTACATCAATCCAACAGTGTTATCTTCAGGAATTACTGTTTTAGTGAACGTGTATCATTCTGTTTTTTGTCGAATCCGAATTAAGCAATTTAAGTCCGAATTGGGGTGTTTCAAAAATTATCAAAAATTTGATTTTAGCTTCCGCACAATTATTCACCCCCTCTAATTGCTATATTAGTATATTTTGATCCTACACCTAATAAATATATGAATTACATAGCATGTTGAGGTTCGGTGCATATGTTCGCTTTGCTGCTCATATGATACAAATGATAATACATACGAACCATCAACACAAACTATATATAAGATACATGTGTGTCTTTTGGAATTAAAAATACTCAGAGGTTAAAAAGAAGTCAGACTTATGGTCATAGATCCCATGCATTAGAATCTATTGGTGCCTTTTCCTTGGATTTCCCATGGGTATCGGCCTTAGCTTTTTTCCAATTACTCCCGTACACATCCACCCAAAGTTGGTCTTCCGGATCCACCTTAGACTTCTCCTGGCCTTGAGTCACGATATCATGGACCATTCACTCCTTTTGTTTGGCCAAAAACCCACCACGAGGCCTCCAAAACCCTGCCACTTCACTATGGATCGCCGGTACCTTTCCTTTATCTTCCTTATTGAGGTGATGGTTTCCAACTAGTGAAGGCCTCGGCACAATAGGGTAGTTCAACCAAATTTTTTGCTCGATAAACGCCCTGTTGTACTTATCCGATCCATCGATCCATTATAAGAAGTGCACTTCTCTGAATCCTAGGATTATGTATGGATGAAATTAGCGGTATGAAAAATGCAACATGCATTGTGTAATATATGACTTACGTAGAAGTCCGTGCATGGCCTGTGTAACAATGGGGCTTGTTGCATGTGCTGAAACAACTACGCCTCTCAAGGATACGCTTATGAACAAGTTTCTCACAATTTGTCCCACGATGGCCTTTTTGCCTACACAGGACCTCAAAAGGAAGCTTTCTAGTGCCTATTTTTAATGTTCTACGCATCTTCCCTTTCTTGTTTTCTTACATGTACCTACCGATCATATTGGAGTACTTCAGTTGAAGATCATCATAAAGACCAACGCTGCGACATATTGATGATCAACAAAGTATGTCATAATACCATGCAGAACTCCTTCCATGATAGCTACCAAAGAAAGGGTTCACAAACCCCGCATGACTCAGTTGTACACCTGGCCGATCATGATCTTATACCTAGCACCATCGGTATCATAAAGCAATTGCTACTTTTCCCTAAGCTCATGCTCGATCCCAAATACCAATGCGCGTATTATGGTGATGTGCATAAGTCCTGTGGTGGGGACACTCCCAAAAGTAGGAAGAAAGAAAAAAAAATATGGAGTTGATGACTTGGAGCGAGTTCTTGGAGGAACATGGTGACTTTAAAGAATAAGAGTCCAAGTGGAGATTATTAAATATGGTGACTCATATCTAATTTTTTAGGATTTGGAAAGGTGTGATAGATGAATCCTAATAAGATTATGGTTTCTAATTCTAATAGGAGTAGAATTCATATTTGCTTTGGAAGAGAACTAGGGAGGCTTCATAAACATGAAGGGTGGTCATGAAGAATCCAAGCAACCAAGGAGTCACAAGCCAACTCATCCAAAATAATAGGTGTACAAGAGAATTAAAGGCTAAGTTATTCTTTAATGCTAAATTCTTGTATAGGATAAAGATCCAAAAATCCTAAAAGATTTAAGAGTGTGAGAAAGTAACAATCTCTTCTACTTTTTTGTGTCTGCTTCAAGAATTTGCTATTGGCTTCGCCAAAACTTTTCTTTGTCATTGTGGCTGCTTCAATATCGTTATTTTGGTTCTCTCTACGAGATTCATCTTCTTCGTTCTTGAGATCGTGCACACTCGTATAACAAAACTCTGATCTGATTTGGAGCTACTTCGTATAAAAAGGAGTATCAGAGTATACCGATGTATTTATACACCTCGACCTTATTTCAAACTCGAACTTCATTCGTACAAGATTATTCAGAGAATGGCTGAGAAGCAGAGCACGGTTTGGGATTAATGGGCATCGCATCACTATCGCCTGTCATTGCACGTACCTAGCTTCACTTAGCAAGGCTTGTACTTTCCTTAGCAGAAGCATGTATACTAGTCATAAAGAACTCTTAAAGTCTAAATAGGCACTTTTTTTGACTTGATTAAGATGACTGAAAAGGAAAGAAAGGCCGGAAAGGTACGGCTGTTCAGTCCCATCTAGCTTGCATTGCACCTAGAAATCTCTTGTTCGATCGATGTGCAGGCTGGCCTGTTTGGAACGCATGAATTTCACAGAAATTTTGCAGAAATTTCAAATGAATCAGTTTATTTTTTTTTGCAGAACAAAGAAAATTTCCAGCTTTCCAAACGCGGCTTAAACTAGACAGATTAGGGAGTAGAGAACAAGCGAGGGTAGCCGTGAAATGGAATCGATCGGTGCTATCAATCTCTTTGTTCGATATGTCATGCTTTGCTACTTCATTAACACCGTCGATCTCGAGAAAGATGATTAATTAACTGGACCAGTTAGCTCTCATTCGTCTTAACGAGAATTGCAGACGTACGGCGGTGCGTCCAAGGATTAAAAAAATGTATTTTAAAATTTACGGGGAGGTTGGCCTGTAGAGGGTAAGGATCCCTTGGATTCAAAGGAAAATCGTAGGATTCTTCAATGCTCCGGAATAGACACTGTTCATGCATTTGATTCGTAGGATTCGCAGGATACCATACTATAGGAACACTATTCATTCCCTGGGATTTCAAAGGAGTTTAACGGGAAATCTAGCATCAACTCTGGCTGACCTGTTTTCTCCTTCTTTCGCGTATGACCGAGGCAAATTGTGCGCCGATGCTGCTGCCGTAATCGAGGAAACCATCACTATCCAAGTCGGGCGTCGAAACAATCCGCCTCTCGTTGCCGATTTGCGTCGCCGCTTCTAGTCGCTGCTCGTCACCGAATCGCGTCGCCGCCATGGCCAAATCCGGCACAGCGACGTCGCTGGAGACCAGAACAAAGAGATGGGAGGGGGCAGATCGGCAGGAAAGGGATGTTGGTTGTAATCCTGACTGGCCGAGTCTATAGGAGCTTCGTGTGTGCGATTTCAGAGTTTTTCGCGGTGTGCATGTGTAGTCCGTTTAGTGGAGTCCGGCAATGGCGGATCACAGGATGGCGTGAGACCGATTCCATTGCCTGGGTTTATTTAGGTCATTGTTGTGTATTTTCCATTTTGAATGTAATTGAGTTCATGCAGTTAAGAATAAGGATGGCAACGGGGAAAATCTTCGTGGGGAGCCGGAGAGCGCCCTCCCATCCCGGTCCTTGATAAGAAAAACTTCCCCGTCCTCGTACACGGGGCTTAATCCCCCCCCCGATCCTGTTGGGTTTATGGGGCCCGACGACTAATCCCTAAAATGCTATATAAAAGATTACATGCTACATGAATGAATCGCTAGAGTAATAGTGCATGTGTAATTGAAATATGAGTGAATCACTAAAGTAATTTATATTTAGTATGTTTATTAATAATGACCTCACATATATTCTTTTTTCTTTTAAGAATGATCATTTACTCTCACATATTATTGATAATGTGGGGACAAGGAACGGTGGAACGTCCCCGTCCCCACGATCCCCGACGAGGTCAATATTTTCCTCGATAAGCTCCCCACGGGGAGAGATTTCCCCCGTCACCGTCCCCTAACAGGGGAATTCCCTGCGGGAAAACAGGGATCGGAGTCCCATTACCATCCCTAGTTAAGAATAGTATAAAATACAAGAAAATGTCCCAACTGCACTGTCTGTGTTACTCGACAGAAAACTCTAAAATGCTACTATACTTTCATCTTCCACTCAAGAGCGAAAATTCCAGGGAGTGTATTTTGGGCTTGTTGATCCAAGCCTGATTCCAACATTTTGTATCAGAGCAAGGTGCATGCCTAAGTGTCCCAAGTTCAACGCAATAGCGCTTACCACACATCTAGCGGCGAAGGAGAGCGACGGAGTACTGCTCCAATACCTAATGTTGACATCATCCAATTACACCATGAGGGTGATCAAGATGGAGGCGATCGTGGAGGCCTAGGTGTCTGGGAGGCGGTTGAACCTGTGGCCGTGGACGAGAAGAACAAGACGGCGTGAGCATTCATCTTTTAGGTTGTCCCAAAAGACGTGTTGCTACAAATAGCGAAGAAGAAATCAGCAAAGGAGGTCTAGGACTCCTTGAAGACCCGGTATATTAGAGTTAACCTTGTGCAGCGGGCAAGGCTGCAGACACTGAAAAGTGAGTTCGAGGTATTGTGCATGAAAGATGGCAAGACAATAGAGGATTTCACTGGCAAATTGAGTGGCATAGCCACCAAGTACAACAGCCTAGGTGCTACTCTGGAAGATGCCGCACTTGATAGGAAGTTGCTCAATTCAGTGCTGAACAAATTCTTCCCTCTGGTCACCTCAATCGAGTAGTATTCGGATCTAGATAGCCATTTTAGGAGGCGATCGGGAGGTTAAAGACATATGAGGAGTGGGTCTGGCTCCGCGCGACAATACCGACGGACAACTCTTGCTATCTCATGCAGAAGTGGCAGGCATGGTAGAAGCATGCCAGTGGTAACTCGTTGTCAGGCAAAAGAGGGCATGACTTTGCTTCATATGATGGGCGTGGTCAAGGCAGAGGGCATGCAAGGGGCTATGCGCACGGCCGGGGTGGTCACATAGGCCCCAGTGCTCCACGCTAGGATATTGTTGGAGGCACTGGTAGTGGCAGAGACAAAGCACATATAAAGTGCTTCAACTAAGATAATATTGAGAACTATGCCTCGGAGTGTCGCAGTCCCAAGCGCAAGGAGGAGGAGGCCAATCTCATTCATACCCACGAAGATGAACCTACACTGCTGTTGTCAATGGGTGCATATGAGAGCCGTAACATGGTCCTCCCCAATGAAGACAAAGTATTACCGGAGGGGTATGCTGCGGGATACAAGGATGATGAAGGAATTTGGTACCTCGACAATGGAGCTAGTAACCATGTGACATGAAAGCGCTCTTACTTCTCAGAACTTGATAAGAAGTTTGTTGGCCAAGTGCATTTTGGGGACGGATCCACGGTGCAAATCATGGGAAAGGATGTGTACTGTTGAATTGCAAGAATGGGGAGCAACGATTGATCACTTAGGTGTACTATATTCCCAGCTTGTGCAGTAATATTTTGAGTCTCGACCAAGTAACTGAAGATGGGTGCAAGTTTGTGATGCTTGGGGAATATTTGTGGATGCATGATAGAAGTGATAACTTGCTCATGAAAGTTCAGAGAACAAGCAACTGAGTGTACAAGGTGGAACTGCACCCAACTAACCCAGTTTGCCTTTCTGTTAGACTATATGAAGCTGCATGTCTTTGGCATGCCCGGTTGGGGCACTTGAATTTTCAAGCTATGACTTGAAGGACATGATTGCCAAGGAAATGGTGTGGGGAGTGCTAGAAATTAACCATCTTACACAATTGTGTGAAGGTTGCTTGATAGAAAAGCAATGCAAGGTGCCATTTCCTCTACAAACATAGTACCGTGCAAGCAACCCCCTGAGCTGGTTCATGCAAACTTGTGTGGACCCATAACTCCATAAACTCTGGCTGGTAATCTCTATTTCTTCCTACTTGTGGATGATTACAACAGGTTTATGTAATCAAATCAAAAGATGAAGCCTTTGCTGCATTCAAAAGATTCAGGCTCAAGTTGAGAAGTAAAGCTCTCACAAACTGAAGGTTTTCAGAATTGACCGGGGTGGTGAGTTTATTTCTAGGTGCTTTACTTTTTTTGTGAAGGAGTGCAGCGCCATCTCACTACGCCTTACATACCACAACAGAATGGTGTGGTTGAGCGTCATAATAAAACCATTTTAGCGACGACAAGGAGCATGCTCAAGGCAATGGTAGTACCAGCACCGTTGTGGGGAGAGGTAGTGAGGCATGTAGTGTATTTGTTGAATAGGGTACCAACTAAAGTTGTGAAGGCAATCACACCTTAATAAGCTTGGAAAGGTAGAAAGCCAAGTTCGAAGCATCTCAAAATTTTTGAGTATGTAGCACATGTCAAGGTACTCTCTGCCCATCTGACCAAACTAAGTGATAGGAGCAAGGCAATGGTGTATTTGGGAGTTGAACCTGGATCAAAGGTGCATCGCCTTTATGATCCACACCAGTAGAGGATTACAGTGAGCCGAGATGTTATTTTTGAAGAAAACAAAAAGTGGAATTGGGCAGAACTGGATGACAACAGCACTTACACCAATCCAAAGTGGACTGATTTCAGTGTAGCAGAATATGCAACTGACGAAGAGGAGCAAACTGACAATTGGGATGCAGGTTTCTCACTCATGATATTTGGGAATGGTATGGCAACTGCAGTGCTAGGCACTTCATCAACGCCAACATCGCCGATAACAATCCCAACAATAGCCGAGCCATTATCACTAGTAGATACCATCCCTTTGCCAGCTCGCTACAAGAAGTTGGAAATAGCCCGGTGAGCGGTGGGACACCGGACTCCTCCACATATGATGAAACACTAGTTCGAGGCTTTAGATCTCTTGGTGACATATATGGTAATACCTAGCCTATTGAACTGGAACTTGAGGAGCTAATGTTGGTAGCAGAAGAGCCTAGAAACTTCTATGAAGCGGCAAGTGATGTGAATAGGCAAAAAGACATGAAGCAAGAAATTGATTCTATTAAGCACAATTAAACATGGGAATTGACTAAGCTCCTACCAGGCTATAAACCCATCGGACTTAAATGGGTCTATAAGTTAAAGAAGGATCCAGTAGATAATATTGTGAAGCACAAGGCAGGTTGGTAGTTAAGGGTTGTGTGCAGAAAAGGGGAATTGATTATGAAGAAGTGTTTGCATCGGTGCCAATGCTAGAAACAATGAGGATGCTTTTGGCTCTCTCAGCACAACAAGAATGGCAAGTGCACCACCTCGATGTGAAATAATTGGCATTTTTGCATGGACATTTTTAGGAAAAAGTATATGTGAGCCAACCCAAGGATTTCAAGTCAAAGGCAAAGAACATATGGTGTACAAGTTGTCCAAGGCACTTTATGGGCTACGGCAAGTACTAAGAGCTTGGAACACTCGCCTTGACTACACTCTAAAAGAATTTGGTTTTCAAAGGTGCTCTCAAGAGCAAGCAGTGTATACCAAACACACCAGGGGTGCGCGTTTGATCATTGGGGTTTATGTTGACGATTTGATAGTTACCGGCACAAGTGAAGTGGTAATTAAAGCCTTCAAGCAACATATGAAAAGGGAGTTTGAGATGAGTGATCTTGGCATCCTCTCATATTATCTAGGCATAGAGGTACAACAAACTAGAACAGATATTATTTTGAAGCAAACTAGATATGCAAAAAGGATTTTGCAAACAACAGGGATGCTTGAGTGTAATCCTTCACAATACCCTATGGAAGCAAAGCGGCAACTGACCAAGAATGGAGAAGGAGAGCTCGTGAATGCAAATGAGCATAGGCAGCTCATTGGCTCTTTAAGGTACCTAACCCACACCTATAGGATAAGGATAACTGACTAGAGGGGGTGAATAGTAGGTTTCTAAATTTTTCGGCTCTAATTGCAATAAATAAAATTCTACACAACAAGTGAAAATCCTTGACCATTAAGGCCTAAATATTCTATGTTTCACTAAGTGCACCAACCAACTATTTAAAACAATAATACAATTCTAGTTACAAGATCACTACAATAAAAGACTAGGAATGTAAATTGCTCACAAGAATTAAGAATTCAAACCACAAAGAAGAGAGTGACACAGAGATTTATCCCGTGATCTCAAAAACTTGCCGGTTTCCTCTAATCTACGTTGGGGAAGCTTGATCAACTTTAAGCCAGCTCTAATCACATGAGCCTCCCTCGATCACTTGGTAGTTATTTTCCTCTCCGGGTAGGCAAATTCCGGCCTTCCTAAGCTTGCTGGGGCTTTTCACAACCTCCGTCGAGAAGCTCACCGCGCTCAATCACCTCCAAGCCATCTAGGAGGCGGCAACCTCTAAGAGTAATAGGTCTTAACGCTTGCTTGAGATCGAATCAAGTGTTTAAAGACTCAACACTAAATGCAACACTTGAATTGCTCTTAGCTCTCTTAAAATGAGAATTTAATACACACAAGAGCATTGAGGGCTTGCTAGAGCTCAAATATGATCAATGAGATCCAAAAGTTACTCTAGAATGCAGTGGGGGAGGGGGTATTTATAATCCCCACCAACTAGTATGGCAGTTGGCTAAAAACATCTCAAAAATACCCTGGAAATCCAGTGCACTGTATGGCTGGTTATACCGGGTTTCAAAAACTTTTTATGCGCCTAAAAACATCCCCTTTGTCTTTTTCACACCAGAGGGTAGCCGATGCTATCGTCGTTCGGTAGCATCAGCCAACCTTGGCCACCAAATACTCTTCCTCTGTAATTTTCGGACAGGACAAGGGCCAGTGCTACTGCCTCCCGATAGCACCGGGGCAGGGTTGGTAGCATTGGCCTCTCTGCCTAAAAACAATTTTTTAGAAATGTTTTCTTCTCTCTTTTGTTTTAGCTTGAATGCGCTACCAAGGAAGATCAAATGTGCATGAATTAAGCCTTTAAACATTTACCAACATCGAAAAAATAGTCAAGACCCCTCTTAATAGTATGGTGGTTATTCTAGCAATTCGATCTTTTCTCTAAACTTCGAGATCGACAAAAGTTATAAAAGGTCCTTAAATTTTATACCTTAGCCATCTTGTCTCGATGCGTTAATATTCTTTCTTGCCATTTTCATGCTGCCACGATTGCCAAATTTAGGACCAACCTATTTTCAATATACTCAAAAAAAAATATTAGTCCTTTAACCGTGATTGTCATTAATTACCAAAACCAAATCGAATTGGGGGCCTAGATGCTTTCAACACCTGACCACATTTGTGCTACTTTGTTGGAATTGTGAGTAGGTATATGGAAATACCGAGGCAAAGCCACCTTCAGGCAGTGAAACACATCTTGAAGTATGTTAAAGGACAATTAATTATGGACTCAATTATCACATGGGAAGATAAGAGGAGGTGGCAGGCTATTGTGATAGCAATCTTGGAGGTGATTTGGATGATTGAAATAGCACTAGTGGGATGATGTTCTATTATGGAGGGAATCCTGTTGCATGGAGCTCACAAAAATAGAAGACAGTGACTCTATCATCTTGTGAGGCAGAGTTTATGGCAGCCACTGCTGCTGCTTGCTAAGCAATTTGGTTAAGAAATCTACTTAGTGAACTGACAGGGAAGCACTGAAGAAAGTTGAGCTGCGAGTCGACAACAAGTCAGCCATTGCGCTTATAAAAAATCTAGTATTCCATGTAGGGGTGCAATTGGATCGGATATTTTTCGACCGATCGACCGGATGTGTTTGGATCAGATTTGGATAATTTTTTCGGATATTTTTTGGATTCGGATTTGGTTTTGGATACTTTATTTTGGATTCGGTTTCGGATTCAGTAGATAACTATCCATTGGATCGGAATATTCTGAATATTTTTTCATATACATCCAGTTTCATGTATTCGGATATCCGACCAGTTATTAGCTTATTATACTGTATCTAGCTATACTAACACAATAACACCACGCCTTTTTCCACACCACCGATGGCCATCAATGACAACACCCATCTGGCGAAGCTCTCCATCTTCGACGCAGCGCTCGCGGTGCTCCTCCACCGTTGCGCGGCCTCTACCGATGACTATGACAGCCTCCTCTTCGGTCGAGCCTCCCGCCTCCCCGCCCCCATCCCCTCCCTCTCCGACTATGACCACACCCCTGCCCTGTCCGCCCCTTCCCTCTCCATCTCCGTCTCCGGCCACCCCTCTCTCTCCCACCCCTCGACGCTCTCCGATCCCCTCGGCCGCTTCCACCAGCCCCCCTCACTAGTTACCTCCTCCCCCTCCCCCTCGGCTTCTTCTCCTCCCGCCACCGCACCCCTCTCCGCCCCTCCATGCGCGAGCTCTCCCTCGCCCACTCCCTCTCCAAAACCCTGCCCCTCACTCACCCCTCCTCTTCCTCCTCATCTCCCCCTCCTCCTCCCCTAACCTCTCCACCCACTCCTTTGACCACCGTGCCTTCCTCCTCGTCGGATCTCGCCTTGTCCTGACCTCACTCAGCGCCGTCAATGTTGGCCCTAGGTTCCGGGACCAGTACCACTCCTTCTCTACGGAGTCGTCCCTACCGTGGCTGCCGACTCAGCCGTCGTCGCAGCACGGGAGGTCACAACATTGGAGAGCAGAAGGCGGTGGAGGGGATGGTAGACGTGTTTGGGCTGGGGAGGCTGGAGGGGGTCGTGGGCTCTGCGGCTGGGCAGGTGTCGGAGATGGATGACATGTATGCAGGGATGCTCAGGAGGATGGAGAAGCTCGCCAGGGAGGTGGAGAAGAGCAATCTCCGCGAGCTTGAGCTGGTTGCCTTCTGATCCTGCACTTGCTGTGTACGAATGTTATTTATATAGTGATTCCATGCAGAATGCGCTTGTGTGCTATTATAGCTTAAATCACCTAGTGGTAGAATTGTGCATCGTTAGTTGATAACTTGATAGGGTAGTTGGTATATGTTGTGTTTGAGGGGAGGAGTTCTTGCATTTCGGTCAATATAGGAATGTTTACCTATGTCTTGTGTAGGTTTGTTCGAAGATGGTCACTTGTATTCAGCCTAGGCAATATATAATCCATGCACACAGTGATTCAGTTGCATAAGCTGGCACGAAACATTTCCTTTTCGAAGGGTCATAATTTGTTGATGTCTATCCGAATGGAGCAGCATGGAGCGAACTTGTCATTTCGTTTGAGTTCTCTTATCTTGAAAAATGTAATACAGGTTAGGTTCTTCTGTAGTAAATGCATTGCTTATGCTTAATTAATTGAAAGCAACTTGTGCAACGTCTGCGTTAGCTTACTGAGTGAGAATGTTTAAAATCATCATGTGGAATTTTTTTTGCTTCTTGCTCTGTTAACTACTTACAATTTGTAATGTGTTGGGGCTTCACGTTGAAGACCAAATATAAAAATAGTATATACTAGATTAATGCCCGTACGTTGCTACGAAAAATAAAATTGATAACGAAACATAAAGGTCAAGCAATAAAATAAAATTGTGCTACAAGATCAAATATCTATTTCTCCCAATTACAAAAGTTTTTATGGTTACTTCTCCGGGATGAATTAAAACCAAATAATATATTGTACGTAGCAATATATATTACCAATCTAAAAAATGAATCAATCATTTTTATCCCATTTTGCAATTTATATTATCAGCTCGCGTTCCCCTTCCTCTCGCCATGTCCGCAGCACACGCTTCTCGGCGCCGTCGACCTCGTCTTCCTCGTCGCCTCTCTCGTTCTCGTCATCCACCGCCTTCGCAGGGGCGACACGGGGGCTTCCCCCAAGCACGAGGCGCTGCTGCTGAAGCCACTGCCATTCCAGATCACTGGCTGCTACGTGGTCGCGCTCGAGGCGTCTGCTGTCCTCCTCGCGCTCGCATTCTTCCTCCTGCTGAGCACGCCATGACGCGCTGTGGAGTCTGCCTTCCTTGCCGCCCACTTCGTCGCGCACGCTATGGCCGCGTGGTCAGTCGCCTCGAAGAAAGGGGCCACCGCCACCATCCAGCCTTTGCACCTCCACGTCTTCTAGATCGCCACCGCCCTCGGCGCTGCGCTCTTCTCCGCTTCAGCGGTGGTCCGCTGCGCCAACGGTTCGCTGCTCTTCTCAGATAACCCTCTCACCTTTGCCGGCCTACTTATCTCCATGTCTCTGACGTATCTAGCCATCACTGGCTTCACCGACCATGACGCCGGAGCCCATGAAGGTGAACCAAAAAATACCAGCGCCGAGGCGCCCGCCACGCCGTGCGCCGCCGTGTCTTCCTCTCTCTCACGACGTTCAGCTGGATCAATTCGTTTATCTCCAAGGGGTATGCCAATGACTCTCTCACCGCCGATGACGTCCCACCGGTGTCGCCGGGCAACAACGCCGAAGCGTCGTACGCTTTGTTCACGTCCAACTGGCCGGCGCTGGGGTCACGGCACTGTGGGCGTCAAGGCCTGGTCATTCTTCGCCGGCTGCGATTACTCGATCATGACGCCTTTCGGCCTCTGCGCCTCACGGCCATGTACGACATGGGAGATCTTAAATGAATTCTCTTGATTGATTCTGTGAAAACTGTACAGCATATATAGAGTACAAAAGGAATGATTGGCCGACTATTAATTGCCAGCAATAATTAGGGATTTTTCTATAATAATCAGCCATATTTAGAGAGATATGGCTGGTTGTAAATTAGGAAAGAATATAATTAGCTATAATGACCGGCTATTATTGGAGATATGGTCGGGAGGGCTAGGAAGAACGAACCGCTGCCACCAACTGCAATTTTATATTAGTAGAGATATGTCGTCATGGTAGACAAAAAATTGAATATAAAAAGAAGGGTGTTATATGCTTCCTTTTTTGGCTAGGATATATCATCTCAAATTATAGTAGGCTCGTTGTGTTGAAGTGTATGAGAGAGGTGGGGTAGATTGATATTATTGTGTCAAATAGCGGGACTAGTATTTTAGTAACAATCTTAACACCAGCAGCATTTTAGTAACAAAATATAAGGTTCACTTGTAAGATGAAGTAATTTTCATGTGTCCCAGTTGCACGCAGGGAAGTGTACAATGAATGGGCATCACTATTCACTTGTAAGATGGAGTAACTTTCATGTGTCCCAGTTGCACATAGGGAAGTGTACAATGAACGGGCAAAATAGCTACACGTGGCTCTACAATAGATGAGACGGTTCCAAGGCCCAAGCTAGGACTTGATGGTGCATTCGATGGGTTTTGAAGAATCAATATGATGAGTTTTATGTGGAAGAAGGTGGGCAGGGCTCCGAGGATAGAGAAGATAACAAGTCTGTAGATGTTACGAAGACAGGGTTTAGGGTTCATCCTTCATAGGCTGCCACTTCAGTCTTCAAACTCTTATATAAAATTATATCATTGTTGAGTCTTCTGATTGTGTGATGTAATCCAAATATTATCAACTTGTTTTATTGTCTCTTTCATGAAGACATGAAGTTATGGTCATGTTATTGTGATATTATTTACGTATCGTTCTATGCTTTGTAACTTTTCTTTTGTGTATCGTTCAAATTGAATGTACTTTTTCAACTTTGTTGGATTGCTCGATAAAATGACTTATTAAATTGCGATAATCTTGTTGTATGTTGCACTCATACGGTTGGTTAATTAGTATTATATATGTGCTTTTTGCGATATCTGTTTTCGCATGTTATCTAATAAAAATTATTCGACACCGTATCGATTCCGCTCCGTATTCGACTCGAATCCGCAACTGATATTATTTGTGCTGTATTTGTATTCGGCACTATCCGAATCTGATTCCGAATCCGACAGAAAATATGGTTTAAGATACGGAAAGAGCGATATCCGTTCAAATCCGATTTAATTGCACCCCTAATTCTATGGTAGGAGTAAACACATCGACACCTGATTTCATTTCTTTAAAGAATGTATTGAGAATGAGCAAATAACGGTAGAGCATGTCGGCAGGGG
Source organism: Guadua angustifolia (assembly GCA_036346375.1). Classification (NCBI taxonomy): domain Eukaryota; kingdom Viridiplantae; phylum Streptophyta; class Magnoliopsida; order Poales; family Poaceae; genus Guadua; species Guadua angustifolia. The sequence continues at coordinate 18,680,836 of CM070505.1, read as the reverse complement.
TGAACAACATGCTGATATTTTGACAAAAGCCTCGATAAGAGTTAAGTTTATTGAAATGCGAGAGCAGCTAGGTGTCATAGATTTCGTGAAATAAATCAGAATTATGGGGATGAGTGTCGGTTGTAATCCTGATTCGGTTGGTTAGTTGAATACTGATCAAGTCTATAGGAACTTCATTTGTTGGATTTCAAAGTTTTTCGCGGTATGCGTGTAGTCGGTTTAGTAGAGTCTGGGCATCTGGCAATGGCGGATCACGGGATCGATGGCGTGAGACCGATTCCATTGCAGTTTATTTAGCTCAGTGTCGTGTTTTTTCCATTTTGAATGTGTAGGATCGATATATACTAAACTAGCAATTAGAGGGAGATGAATAATTGTGCAGAAGCTAAAATCAAAATTTTGATGATTTTTGAAACACCCCAATTCGAACTCAAATTGCCTGATTCGGATTCGACAAAAAACATAACGATATACGTTCACTAAAACAGTAATTTATGAATATCCCACAGTTGGATTGATATGATATTTTAATTGTAGAAACTAGATTCAATTTCAAAACTAATCCAATAAGAATCAGCTCGATTAGATCTATGGATCTAGAGTTATGACCTCCGCAAGATGACTGTATCAATAATGACGAAAATTGATCTAACCCTAATCACAAGATTATTCAGGACCTATGAAGAATTAACCAATCAAACTTTTTAAATCAATCACTTGATGCCCTAGAAATGTTTTGAATAGATCAAATCAAAATTCTCATAATGAAACTATGAATCAATCTGAAAATAAAACAGTCATACAAATAAAGAATGAAAAATAAAAGAACGAGATTACCAACATATTGACTTGCAAATCTTGATTTTTTTATTGCCGAGATGTATTCACAAAATACCTCCAATCACAATGAAGAAAACCAGGCGCTAGTAACTCCAGGCACTAAAAAAAAACTTCTAGTTGCCAGAACTTTTTTTGAGCAAGGGACATGCATGCATGCAACTCCAGCGCCGCCGGCCGAAAACTTTTCTAGCCGCAAGAATTGCAACCCGGCCAGAACTCCAAGTCACACAAAAACTTCTAGTTGCATCCGCAGCCGCCGAGAACTCGGGAGTGCTCGGCGCAAAGAACTCACGCAAGAAAACCTAGCCGCCGGAATCAAGACGCTCGGGTCATAAAAAAGATTTTTTATTCCTTTTTTTAGTCTGGCTAAAGTACTCCAAACAAAAAATTATAAACCTTAATGCTCAGCTCACTGTAAACAGAAGATACCTCCTCCTATTTATAATAAGCAATCCTAAAGAGTTTGTATACAATTCCACTTGATCCAACATGGTCCAAAACAACTCTACACGCGTACGGCCCACACGGCGCACTTACGTGACTAACCAGCCTCCATGTACAGCATTTTCTAGCCCGAACGTCCCGCATGATATTCTTGACCATCAAGATCTCGATTCCTTCCTAAATCTAGTCCCGAACCCCCAGTTCCTCCATAAACCTAGTTCCAGTCCCGTCATCGACCACGTTCGCCCTCGAGCAACACCTGCACACGAATAAACATGAAACAAATCCGAGTACAAGTCCACGACTTGACTCAAAGTCAATCTATGCAACCACTCAAACGAGCAGATTGCATCAAGTAAAACCATTATCATGCTATCACAAGTATATCAAATAATCATCTGAAACAGCACATGCACAAACACCACACATGCCATGATCACAACCACTTTGCAATGTCAATTTCATCATTAAGCCAATTTTTTAGCATATGATTTCACAGAATGTAATCGAGTTCATGTAGTTGAGAATAATACAAGAAAATCGCCCCAATTGCACTGTCTGTGTTACTTGACAGAAAATTCTGAAACATTATTGTACTTTCATCTCCCACTCGAGAGCGAGAATTCCAGAGAGTATATTTTAGGCTTGTTGGTCCAAGCCTGATTCCAACAAGGGATGCGGAAGACAAAGGAACAAAGGTCAGCTAGATAAGAACGATAGAAAGAACAAGGTCAGCGCATCTGTAGACGATGAGAGAACGACCGAAAGGGTAGACAAATCAAGCTCTCCTACGAATTGGGTGGGATCCACTATTAAATTGGCCCACATGTCCGATGAATCTTTTGTTGTGGCTAGCAATTGATTAAGCAAATGTTTGTAGTTATACTAAGCATATGAGATTACTGTTCACTCTAAAATTTATGTCATATTTCCCTTTCTTGAATCAACAAAATTTCTGTGTTTCCTAATCCTCTGTTTTGCACGTACATTCTTATTCCTGTGCTTTTTTTTCTTTATTTCTACGGTTATAGAATCCAACAAATCAAAGAGTCCTTCGGATGGTTACTGGGTTCGTTTTCGATCTGTTCCGGTTTACAATTTCATTTTTTTTTCAATTCTATAAATTTTGCCTTCCAAGCATTGTGTTTGCTTTGTATTCTACAAATATTAACATTAAGCGGCATTCTTTTACCGGTCTTAGCCGGTACAACTACGGGTGGCAATCTTACTCGATTACCCGCGAATTTATAGGTAAAAACTCTAATAGAGATGGGTATGTTCCTACTTTATTGCCCACAGGCAAGTTTATAGGGATATGCAAACGAGCACGAGCATGGAGGAGCTTCACTTGTGCTTGTTCTAGCTGATTACCTAACAATAAGCACCAACAAGTGGGCTATGTTTGGAAAATTCTAGAGACATCTTACGGTTCCACCCCTCTTAGCCCACAATTTCTTACCACCAAGTTCATTTTGCTTCCATTTCCTATCCCAAATCGCTATATGTTGCTTGTGATTTGTTTGTGTTGCTTATTATTTGCATTGGGTTCTCAGATCTATAAGCTATATTACATGTTTCCTCATATGTGGACACTGAAAGTAGTAATCAACCTGGGTTAAATTGTCCTTGTCTTTTAATATGTTTATTGCTTTTATGATGAGATGTTGGTTGCATAAAGTGGCGGTAGACACACTAGTATACCCGCGAGTATCAAGTATCGACAAATGATTAGCATAAACGAGATTCTTTGCTCATCACCCTTCATAGATGTACTTATAAAAAAATTAAGTACTTATAAAAAAAATTGGTTAATGAATATAGATATGAACAAACACTCCCCCTGTCCACCGCGTGCAGTCATATTATACCATCCCTATGTATGACCTGACCGGGTTAACTGCCCAATTGCTGCCGATCTTTTATCCATGGGCGTGGCCACATGTGTGCCAATAAAGTGGCTAGGTCAAGATCGCTGCAATAGGTATTGACTTGTCGATATATTTTCAGCTACTTCAATTTTGTGGTGATGCGATAATAAGAGCAAGGTTTTATTTTTTAACCCATATAATAATATGATTAAGTGTATATAATTCAAGGATAGTAGAAATGACATAAATGGCAAGATAAAGCATAAAAGAAATTTTATATCATTCATATAATGAATCATGCCTACTGTCACAACTTCAAGGAAATATGAAATATATTGCTCTCAGATCAGAGTCTGTTTGAAGATATTAAATCTTCAACCTCAATCACGAATCAGCTAATAGATTAATTCAGTGAATTAGGTTTTAAACCCTTACCACCTTAATATACACAATAAAGAATTGACAATATTAACTCACTGTTTAAATAGATTATCTACATACCAGTAAATATTTAGATCAACGATTCAAATATTTACCAACCTACCACTTAATTTCAAATCAAACTGACAGCAAAGCTACTAATCTTACTAAGCAAATGTTGATCAGATTAGCAGCAAGATATCACAAAGACTAAATCAACAGCATGTAAACAATTTATAGTCTATGTATCATAACCGCTTAAATCAACAATTTGCATACAGATCAGTAACCAACAAGCTAATCGAACAGCATGGTATGAACAAATAGCACCAGCAGCTAATAAGATCAAACCAGAAACTAGTAAGAACAATAAAGGACTGACAATTAGATAGCAGTCAAGTTCTAGCAGAAAACAGATAATCTAAACAATGAACAAATCAACACTTCTCAGCATATAAGTCTACAGTTCAAGGCCTATTTCACAGAAATAATTGTTCTTTCATCACAATACCCATATCATCACCGAGCAATGAAAAAGACAACGAAAACTAAGATTGAATCTCAGAAATACTCACTAACGAATAGCACTCGAAGCTATTCAGCGGACAGGGCAAGGCGCAACCGAAGTCGCTGTCCTAGAAAACCAAGTGCCGCCGCAAGTGCCACAGGAGAAAGGCCAGATTCTGGAGATACAATGCCCTAATCACAATTGTGACACCCCAATTGCGAAGTTGAGCCTCACCAGCAGTAGCATAAGATCAAATCCTCCAAGCCGAAGGTTTCCTTAAAGTTTCAGCCTCAGGGACCAAAACTCTTAGAACAACACGCGCATAACCGAGCAATAGGAAGCATAGGACCGAAACAAGGATCCAGTCACCTAGTGTGATTTTTAGAAATTTTGGCAATGCTATTAATACATTTAAAACAACTTCGTCGCTGCCTTAATTGAGCTACTAAATTTGCAAATTTTTGAAAATATTTTAAAAGTGTTTTGAGAGCATGTCTACACTACCGCAAAAATTTCAAGTAATGATCAAACTTTAATGATTTTTAAAAATTTTGATAGTTCTACTGCTGCGCTTAAAGCAAGTTCGCTGAATTAATTGAGCTACTAAATTTGTAAATTCTTTAAAATTTATTAAAAGGTCCTGAGAGCATGCTTAAGCTACCGTAAAAAAAGGATCATGATCAAGTTTTTACGATTTTTAAAAATTATAGCACTTTGGTTTCCTTTTTTAGGTGTTCCCGAAAAAGATTTTATTTCTCTGTTGGAATCTCTGCCTGTGTCGGCGATTCCTTCTGTTCGTAGCAGTGCAAGGGCCCGTTGCGATCTAATATATGTTATTGTCGGTGGCAGAACTATGAAAAATATATGCTATTGTTGGTGGCAGAACTACGAAAATTTTTATGGATACATATTTTATATATACAACTATAGTTTTATATAATACTTTCGTAACATCATAAATTCAACGTATATATTTGAAATATGTTAAAAGTACAATACAAATAATTCTAAGTCTTAAAAATTATAAATCATCAAAATTAGAACCAATTCAATCAACAGAATTAACCTATTGAATAAGTAATCTTATAGGGTTTCTTAAATTTCTAGGGGTTAGATCTGCCCCTGGATATTATTGTTACACGTCAAGGATCGCAACTCGATAGCAAAATGCCTGTGACGCCTGTATGCTTTTAATGTGTCGTCGTCCATCACCCTACAGTAATAATAATGTAATAAAGCAAGAGTAAAGCAAAGCTGGCTAGAGCCAATATTGACTGACGTGCATAGCCATAGCTCACACAACACACATGCAACACAAGACACGCCGTGTGTGGCGACAACAGGAGACACACGGACGTGCTTCAGTGCACGTCATGTGCATATGTGCGCCACAACATGCACGATCGAGATAGAGCATCATCGTAGTACCTCTTTCTATGCACAACAGTTTCTATATCAGACTAGAGTTGCAAGATATGATATATCATCGTGTATAATATAAAGAACAAGTAGATAAATTCTATAGAGAGAACTAAATAACAACGTCGGGATAATCACGATGAGAGAGAGATACGGTGAAGCTGACCATAAATTCTTTAAACACAATCTTAAATAAATATAATGGATTATTGTACTCTCGCAATCCTTTTGAACCTTTTAGTATCGTCAAATCCTTTCAGTATACAAGAATCCAGTGCTATAGAATAACTACTCTCTAATCCTCTCATGTATCTCTTTCTTTGGATAAGTTGGCTTATGGCTTTTTTTTATTCTCTATGACCACCCCTCGTAGTTTATATAGTACCATCTAGTTCTTCTCTTAATCCTATTAAGATTCGTACATGAATCCGTATAGCACACTTCTCTAAGTTTTATGTTGTATGTTGAGAAACGAGACATGAGAGTGAGGGCAAACGCCAGCCGTTTCATGCGTGTTAGGTCAAGGATAACGACTAGAGGGGGGGTGAATAGGCAGCTTTTAAAAATTCTCTTTTAATTGATTGCACGCCTAAGAACCCCTATGGCAAAACCTAAATAGTAAATGATGTGAAAGCGATAAACTAATATTTTGATGATTAAAGTCTAAATCAACTAGGTTCAATAAGTGCATTAGCTAATTATGTCTTTACTCAAGAATATGCAACCCTAAAGACAATCAAGCAATTTAATTCTAGGAATGTAAATGCAAGAAAGTAAATAAAGAATTGCAAGCAAACACAAAGAGACACATGATGTTTTACCGTAGTGTTCGGTGACTTGCCGGTTTTCCCTAATCCACATTGAGGAAAGCCCAAATCACTTTGGATCGACTCCACGAATTGATCACCCGTCTCAATTCCACTAGTGGCAGCTTTTTCTCCCTCTGGGTAGGTAAGCTCTGACCTTCATAAATTCGCCGGGACTTCTCACAACCTCCGTTGAGATGCTCACCACGCATGACAACTCTACATGTCGTCTAAGTGTCAGCAAACACCAAGAGTAATAAGCCAAATCTTCTAGCTTTAACTCCACCAAGTACAACACATGTACAATGGTGATATCGTAAGTATAACACATGTATTAGGATCCTCCTCAAGTGCAACACATGAACTAGAGACTCTCAATTCTCTTCTAATTGCAATACATGAAGAGTGCCACACATGCACAACTCTTCCAAAATGTCTCACAAATACAACAAGCCTAAATGCCAGCCTCCAAGGCTTCTTTTAAAGCCTTCTCAAAGAAAACTAGTTGTTGGAGGGCAAAATGGGCAAAAACCAGCAAACCCAGTGTTGCCATCCTATTGGGCCTAGTAGCACTAGCCTCTAGGCCAACGTTTAAAAATTTAACCGTTCATAGAAAATTCGGTGCTACCACCCAACTAGGAGCAGTACTACCGCTTGGGCAGTAGTACTGGCCACAGTAGACTCCATAGCAACCTTATCTGGAAAAAAATTGCTGACTATATGAGTTGTAGTACCAACCCGGCGGTACTACCGGCCTCACAACTGCGGTATGATTGATTTTTCTGATAAAATTTTGATTTCACACAGAAATCTTTTCTTTTCAAATCAAAAATCAATAAGAATTTATTCTTTGAGCCATATGATGATCAACACATGATCAAGTCAATTTGCAAAACACATTTGTAAATCCTATTCATATGCTCCAAAGAATCGCATTAAAACTCCAACATATTTGTAAAATATATTTGCAAATAAACCAGATCAATCCTCTTAGCCATATGATGTTCAATACATGATCAAGACAATTTGTAAAACAAATTCGCAGACCCTATTCTCATGCTCTAGGATTGAAACCCATAACCTCCAGCTTATTTGCAAAATACATTTGTAATAACAAATCAACCCACTTAAAAGCAAACCTCGAGCCATGTGATGATCAACACATAATCAAGTCACAAGCTAAAACTCTGATACATGTGCTCTCAATTTGCAACACATGCAAATATCTAGCTCCATGCAAATAATAAATATTAAAATTAAGTTGCATGAGCTTTCTCCTTTTATAACATATGCAAAACTTAGCTTCATGTAAAATCCAAATCAGTTAAGATTCAATAAGAAGCAAGCATAAGCTCCCTTATTTGCAACACATGCAAATACTTAGCTCTTGCAAAATCCAAACAAGAGAGTGAGCTAGAGTGAACCAGATTGAGTTCATCAACACATAATAAAGCTCAAGCTAAATGACTAACCCCTCTTAATAGTACGACAATAAACTAGAAACCTGATCTCTCAACCAAACACCAAGATCGGTAAAAGACTAGAAACATATCCTTAACCTATCTAGTTATACCTTTACCACAGGTAACTACTTAAAGCTTTTATGATGTTTAATCATCTTCTCTCTAAGTCGGGTCCTTTCTTCTTGTTCATCAATTCATGATGAACTTCCTCTTGTCTTCTCCCTTTACTTCAAGATCTCTTCTCGAAGCTCATCAACACATGATGACTTCTTCTTCATGAATCTTTATTATTGATGGATTCAACCTACTTCACAACTCATGAAAGATTGTTAGTCCAACAAACATAGTTGTCTCAATCATCAATTGCACTCCATTAACATATAATGGGTGCCCTAAGATCGATTGAGTACAACCTAAATCAATTTGAATGATTAATTATGTCTTGAGTACTTTGATATAACTAATGCTTTATTATACTCAAGAATTTTCTATTTGTCCTTAATCAATCAAAGGAACACATCAACACATGATGAAGTGTTCTTTGATGATTAAAAGACAAGCAAATCTCAATTTAAATTTTATTTAAATTGATATGAGTATATATAACTACACAAGTTTTATATATTCAATTTGATGGAAAGTAATAATCCAATATATTGGAGTGATGGAAAGGGATCAACACTCTTGAGATCATCAACTATAGAATAAACTCCATTAAATATGTGCATATAAATAATTGAACTTGGAATCAATATACATATAATCAATCTTTGATAGCATTTGAGTTTATTCTATATTTGCATGAGTATATTACAACTACACAAGTTACATATACTTAAAGAGTTGTTTCAAAGTCTTGATCCTTTACATTATTTGGCAAGAAAATATAGATCAATACAATTGAAATATCGAGTTAAAGTACGAACCCCATAGATGTGTGCATTCATGTAATATGGATTTAGAAACATAATGCACATTTTGAGGTTTAAACTAATAGAAGAGTTCATCCTTTAACTTGAATTCTAAGTATTCATTAAGATAATAGAGTGAATACGAATGCATACCTTGAGTTTTCCATTTTCTATCCAAATTTGAGACTAATAAGAATAAAGCTCAATAATCATGTTAGTATCATAATAACTAGATTTGTCATTAAACAATGATTAGCATTAATCTAACACCAATCACAAAACTAATGGAGTTTGAACTTACAACGGGTCGTTGTCCACAAGAGAGAAAGATACGGGGGTTTATATAGGTTCGGGCGCTAAGGTAGACGCCCTATTCCTGTTGGTGTGTTCCTAGGAGGGGGAGGAGTAGAGGGGTGCCTCCTGGTCTGGACTCCTCGAGGGCACACTAGTTGTATATCTTGTATTCATGAGAGTCCTGATTACAAGCATGAGTTACAGTGAGTTTTTATAAATGTTCAACCTGTTACACAAATATCATCTTACCCCTACTAGAGCTGCTTAAGTGGGGGCGTCTTGGTCATTCCAGTGAGGAAGTAATGGATCCCACGTCGTCTCGTAGGGGTAGGCCTCTGGTTTCGGATCCCATAGGGGACTTGGTGGCCCCACTTGGTAGGTGGTCCCAAGCAGGACAAGGGTGTCCACCCTTCTTCATGGACACATCAAGGGGCGCCCTCTTGGATCGGGTGTGTCACCATATGCCCTGCGGATGGAGGACAAGGCGAGGCCTCTAGAAGGAGTGGAGACTATTCCATATACTCCTTTTAAGAGGGTCTGCGGGGTATGAGGGGACCTTTCCCCAACACTCCCTTTAGAGAGTTCGCGGGGTATGCCCGTAGGGAATGAGGGGACCTCCTATCAACACTCCCTTTAGTGAGCTCGCAGGGTATGCCCGTGGTGTATAAGGAGACCTCTCCCCAACACTCCTTTTAGAGAGCTCACGAGGTATGCCCACAAGGTATGAAGGGATCTCTCCCCAACACTCCCTTTAAAGGGTTTACGGGGTATGCCCGTGGGGTATGAGGGGACCTCCGCTCAACACTCCCTCTAGAAGAGCCTGCGGCATATGCTCGTGGGGTATGAGGAGGTTTTCCTAGGAATCCACTTACTCTGTGTGTGGTACAATGAACATTCCCCCGGGAGGAGGCTGTAGGGTGTCCTCCAACATTCTAGATGATTAGAATATAAGTCACCATACTCAACAATCTCTACCTTGACTCCTATCTTTTTAGGTTACTGTGCTCCTACAAAAAAACTTGCTTCAAGTTGACTTCACCTTTTTTGCTTTTTTTGTTTTTCCTTTCACCTTTGATAGCTCATTTGTTGTGTGTGTCAATGCTCGGCCTAGCCATAATTCGAGATCGATCGATCGACCGAAAGAGGCATCACCTGCTACCCCATGGGTGCAAGAGCATTGAAGAGGTAGGCATCATCCGTATGTGGTTGCCACCATTAGCGGCGTGCGTGGCTCATACGTCTTGCTCCGACCATACCATAGCCCCACCCCATCAACCAGCACCACCGCCTCCTTGCCTCCCCCGCGAGCGCCTCCCTCAACCTATTGACATCACCCACCGTGGCGAGCTCTAGCAGCGCCGCCAGCCTATCTTGCCGCCTACCACTGGTGACTTGCCTCTGCACCACATCGATGAGATCAGGAAGGTCACCCATTACCTCCGCTCAATGAATAAGCCCAACATAACTGCAAGAGAGGCAAAAAATGATGGGGTTATATAGATTCAGCAACCGAAGAGATATCTATGGAATCTAGTCTATCTCGCTGCTCACCACCGGCGATATGCCCCTGCGCCGCATCGACGAGATCAGGAAGATCACCTATTACCTCCGCTCAACGTATAAGCTCAACACATCTGCAGGAGAGGCAACAAATGGTGGGGTTATATAGATTCAGTAACCGAGGAGATATCTATGGAATCCAGATTAAGAAATCGTTGAATGAGTGTTTGCGTCAAAATTTCCAGGTACGGAATAATTGGCGGTCGAGATAATCAGGAAATCGGAATGCGTACGACAGGACTATTTGGAAATAGGAGTTTGATTAGGAAACTCAAGCCGACACGGATTCCGTTACCGTGTTGTAATAGGACTCAGATCGGCCAGAGGGTATATAAGATGAGCTCAGGCCGGCTACGAGAATCGTCGTCCACAACAGAAATCATACCTATTAGTCTTTTCCTTTTCGTAGTTTCTAGTCTTGTAATACCTCTCTCTGTAAATCGATTTTGATTAATAAAGTTGCGCATCGTCGATTATTGATCTTCGTCGATTTCACCCAGGTTTGGTTTGCTCTGTTTTGTTGCGCATCGCCTTCTCAGAGTTAATCTACCTTTACCCTTCAATTAGTCTTTATTGGCTAATCTCGTTTCATCCTCATCGGCTTTTGGCTGATCAGAGTTACGCCGATTATCATTCGATATCGGCTTCCAAGGATTTCACGATTTCACCTTATCGATTGCAGGGTCAAATCGATTGGCACGCTCTGAACCAGGTGTTCGTCCGGTGTGCTGAAGTTAAGAACCATACTTCAGGTTTTTGGCGTCAACAATAAGGAAGGCAATAAAAGGGAAAGAGACGAGAAGAGACCCAACTCCATGAATTAGAACTCTGTTTCCTTCGGAGGGAAATCAATCAATCCAATCTGAAAAGCACCCGGAGCAATCATCGCCAATTCGAATGCCAAATCAATGGGAGAAAGGAAAGCAATAAATGAGTCATGCATATCCATTTACCTCCCGCGACGGGATGATCCAATCCAATCTACCAGGGTGGCTACTGCCCGCTTCCCAGTCAGCCACGCGGGTGCGCACACGTGTTGGAGTGAGGATGGAGAACGGGCATACCATCACCAACTCATAATTAGAATTAGTAGAGATAGAGATAACAAACTTATCTAGTCGTGTCATGTATAGCCGTGCGCATGCTGCTGGTTGGCCGGAATCAAGACCATACGTGATTAGATAAAAAAAAGATGATCTTATCTATACATGCAAGTAAATATTTAATAGAAAGCTAGGATGCATATGGCAACTCAAAGGCATATGGTAACTCAGAAGCTGTATGCATGCAGTATATAAAAAAAGAATTGGCCATGCAGTATTTGGAAATAGAATCGGCTGATTGAAATAAGAGTCTGATACGCCGCAGATCACGCATGCATGCATATCCAACCGAATTAAAACTTTCTCTATTAGCCAATGTATAGAAGATCGTGACAATGACGGTTTCGTGGGTATGCCGGGGGGGGGGACGGACCACCACCACCAACTCGTAATTAGAAGTAGTAGAGATGTATTATGGTATGTACAATACAAGATGCTTATGTATGAGTGCTTAAAAGAGACAAGATAGCCACACCCATGTAAAATCCATTTCCTCCGATGCAAGTATTTTTTTAGGTGCTTGGATGTTGTATTATGTATTAATAGATATAGGTATATACACAAGCACTCTTTAAGCACCGATGCCTGTTTAAACATCGATGTTACAGTATAAACACATTGTCTGTCCTATGTGACCACAACAATTTCTAGCTGATAAGCGCCTTTCTAAATGTTTTCATTGTACATTGCTCTTAGCTAGGAGCAGTTGTCAGATGTATAGAGTTAGCCCTGTAGATGGAAGTGAAGGAATGGAATCATAAGAGGCTAACAGGGTCGGGTATCTTTCTCCTTTTTCTTTTTTCCTTGCCTGTTGCTTTGGGCTAGCTCTATCTTGTCCCCCCTTCTCCTCATCCAAATAGGGTGCACCATAGATTGGCATCACCAACTCGGTCCCCCAGCTTGACAACTACTATTATAGCAAAGCAAACATATTAACCTCCGACCTGACCACTTTGAGCATGCTGGTTCCATCTTAATTAATTCCATCATTCATCTCATGCATCAAAACATGCACCCATGCATGCATGAATAGTTACATATACGCGTATTGGGTGAATTAATTGGATACGAGGCTATCAAACTCGCCCAGTAGCATATATATGAGTTGAGCATTCATCTTGCTCTTTTAAGCATGAGCATGCATATTGCCCACTTCTAGGCTCAATAGCTTAAATTGCTAGATGAACTGATGATTGGATGCAGAAGCGCGACAACCATTAAGAATATATAGTCTCCACAAAACATAAGATGGAGATGATCAATAGTGCCATTCTTTGGGGAGTGCAAAAACTAACATTTAATTAGGGTGTATATATATTAGGTTGAATCAATAGTATTATTCTCTCATTTATTTTTCACAAAGAAAAAAAATAACGGGGTAGTGCAACTGAACCCTCACCAACATAATATAACCTTATCAAAGATAGATGCATGAAACTCAATATAGTATCAAATATCAAATATCAACCTATACGAACGTACTGAGCCATGCATACTTCTAGGCCTAGATAACCATGGACCAGCGAGCAAGCTAGGAAGCTGAACCTTGCTTTTTGGGTAGCAATTATATTAGCATAGATGGGGCCTAGCCTAATCAAGAAATTAAAGAAAGAGGAATCAATTGCAACTCGATCGATCCATCGATCACTAGATGTGTCTGTCGACCATGAGTCCTAGTCCAACGAGGGGACTGATCGATCATCGATGGGTCGTGATCGACTACGACACGGTCGCACAGCAAGATCTCGATGCATGCATTTCTTGTGCATGATTGCGAAATGCACGTCCAGTGTCAGGAGGAGGACTGGAGGAGGAGCGAGGAAGAAAGCAGCATGCATGCATGAGCGGCAGAAACGGAGCCATCCATCACCAGCCTTGCCGACACGGAGCGTACGACTTCTAGTCTCGCTGTCGATCTTGCGGCATAATTACCAAACTATTCTTTTAACGATTTAATTACCACAGTTTAGTCCTGTGCTGCTCGTTAATTTTAGACTAGGTGAGGAGGCCGGAACGACTAGCTTACGTGTGTGTGATGCGATTGCAATGACTTATGCATACGATATGGTTATTTTATTAACCTATATATTCCACATAATTATTGCATGCACACCTTGGTTACACTAATATATGTGTTGGATCGGTTGATGATACCTCCTGCACTGCATATGCCCAACATCTAGTGTCTGTATCACACATGGATCGGCACGTAGTTTCATTGATTCCACGATGGCATTCATAGATCCTATGCTAATCCGTACAAATTTGAGGCTCATGATCGTGCGAAAGGCTCAGAGTTTAAAGCTAGGGTCATATAGCCCCGAGTACTGGGCTAGGTTTTGTTGACTGGCCTATGGCACAGCAAACACGATACGGCCGAAGCATGGTTGGTACAGCATGCATACGCATGAGCCGGGCCAGCAGCTCAGCACGGCACAAATGACATGACTGTACCGAGTCTCGCGGTCGAGCATAATAGGTGGCACGGTATGCCTATATGGGCCGTGCTTGGGCCGACACAGCACGAAACATGTCTGATGGGCTCGAAGCAGGCATGACACATGGCAGTTAGATGTTGTGCTGCGACATTATGACATGTTGTAGCTTGCCTTACGGTCGACGCTGTTGCAGTTGTTGTTGAGAAATTAGACATTTGCCAGATTAAATTCCGAATATAAATCATGAACAGCATGACAGAAACTAGCATGTATATCTCTAACATACTAGATAGCACGAACATCATGATCATCTTGATAAACTTGATTAACCACGAGGTTAGGACAGATTGAGCGTCTTGGCGAAGAAGATGACGGCGTGTTGCGATGCACGGTTGCGGTTCCGTGTCGATGTAGTAGATGCGGTTGCGGTGTTGACGAGGATGGCGTTGGTGACGGCGTCGCAGAGTCGCCGGCTCTGGCGACGCCCAAAGCGAGAACAGGAAGACGAGCCGTGGTGACGATCTTGAGCAGTCGCGCGGAGCGCTTCTCAAAAACCTTATTCGCCCTCTCCCGGTGCAGGATCTCAAGACGAAGGGTTCCGGAGACCTGCTCTCCCGATGCGATGCACGCGTCGGCGCCGGGATGGAGAAGGTTACGACGGCGGCGGCAGCAGCGAGAGGTGGCAAAACCCTAACGATATGTTTGTGCGTATCTCTCTACACGGTGCACGACACAGTATTTATAGGGTTACTCTGGTAACCGCGACCGAACGTGACTCGAGAGACGTGCCACGATCGGAGTCCGTTACGGAGTCCTTATCTCATACTGCAACCGCGACGAATCCGAGTAGCAAAAGAATAAACTGCAAAAGGAAGCTGCGTCTGCGCAAGGCCTGGACCGGATTTCGGCGGACCATTCACGCAGTGCCGACGCGCGCGCCCGCCCGCCCGTGCCGTGCGAGCCCGAGCCCGGCCCGAGGCGGCGAGGCAGCGTGTGGGCCTTCTCCCTTTCTCCCACATGGTTCTACCATGGTGAATCACACTCCACTATATAAACTAGTGTTCACCACTTTAGGCTAGCAATGTGGGACTATTCATAGTGCACATGCCTCCTCATGAGTGGGCCTTTGAGATTTTCTAGGAATTATTTGTCTCAATTAAGTGGGCCAAGCCCAAATATTCCAACAATCCCCCACCAGATCTCAAAGTCCATTTAGAGATTTGCCAATACTCACTACTGTTTAATATACCAGCGTTTCAGCAGAGACTGTTAAGTTGAACTTCTGCCTAGAGCTCCAAGCTACACCCATCCACAACTTGAACAATGGACTATGCCTTGAATTGCAAGTTTTGTGTGAACAGACTTCACTCAAAGTCATAAGCGATGCACTGGCTGCCAAGAGCCTTCTCCATGGTGGAGCATATGAGTCATACTCCATGGTCTCTTCATGAGCTTACTAGAGATCACCCAAGTCTCATAGATTGCGACTTTAGACAATCGGGCTCATATAGGTATGTTCTTTCAAGAATGCTCAGAGAACAAACATCTTCGCTAGTTATAGCCAATAGAAACACATTAAGGCATATCGCCATCCCGCCTTCTGACATTTTGAGAGTATTGCATATTCACTTAGAGAGGGTAACAGATTACTCTCCTCAGTTCGCCAATAGCTTGTTTTACCCAGGACCCAATTCACGGGATCTCCGATCACAAAGGCTGGGTTACCACTATTGCAACTTATATGGGTCTCATACCCATCTCCCTCGATGCACCTTCTATCACATTCCGTGATAGTCCCTTCGTAAAGGGATCTGCCAGGTTTTTGTCTGTTTGAATATAAGTCACACTTATAACTCCGGAGTTTCTCAATTTCCTGACAGACTTCAGTCGTCTTTTGACGTGTCTTGATGACTTCGCATTATCCTTAGCACTGTTCACTTTAGCAATCACAGATTGATTGTCACAGTTCATAAGGATAGCCGGTATTGGTTTTTCAACCACCGGCAAGTCCATCAAGAGCTCACGCAGCCAATCTGCCTCTACAGTGGCTGTATCTAAAGCAGTGAGCTCCGCCTCCATGGTTGACCTTGTCAAAATGGTCTGTTTGCAAGACCTCCATGACACTGCACCACCACCAATGGTAAACACATATCCACTAGTAGCATAGAGCTCATCAACATCAGAAATCCAGTTCGAGTCACTATATCCCTCAAGCACTGCAGGGTGCCCTGAATAGTGAATCGCATAACTCATAGTACCTTTCAAATAGCGCATTACCCTTTCAAGTGCATGCCAATGATCAGAACCCGGGTTTGACATGAACCTACTCAATTTGCTCACAAACAAATGATATATCGAGTCTCGTTGCACCAAAGAAGATACATGAGCGAACCGACAATCGAGAATATCTCAATTGGTTTAAGCCAATTCTCTTATTCTTTCTCGGTGTCTGCCGGGATCATAAGGAGTGGGAGAGGGCTTGTTGTCCATAAAGCCAAACGGCTCAAGACCTTCTCCACATAGTGGGATTGCGAAAGAGTAATCCCACTCTCATCCATAATAAGCTTGATGTTGAATTACATCGGCTTCTCCCGGATCTTTCATATCAAATTTCTTTGATGAAAAGACTTGACCTCATTGATCACATCAATATTTGTGCCAAAGATCAGTATATCGTCCACATAAAGGCACAATATAACTCCTTCACCCCCACCATAGCGATAGTATACACATCTATCAGCCTCATTAATGACAAAGTTCGCAGAAGTCAAAGTGGTGTCAAACTTCTCATGCCATTGCTTAGGTGCTTGTTTGAGCCATACAAAGATTTCAATAATTTACACACCTTGCTCTCTTGACCCTTTACTACATACCCATCAGGCTGCTCCATGTAGATTTCCTCATCTAACTCTCCATTAAGGAAAGCTGTCTTCACGTCCATCTGATGAACGAGAAGACCATATGAGGCAGCCAGGGAAAGTAATACTCGAATGGTGGTCATTCTAGCAACAAAGAATAAGTATCAAAGAAATCTTCGCCTTCTTTTTGGGTGTAACCCTTAGCCACAAGCCGAGCCTTGTACTTCTCAATAGTACCATCAGGCCTAAGCTTCTTCTTGAACACCCACTTACAACCCACAGGTTTACAACCATAGGGCCGTTTCACCACCTCCCAAGTCCCATTAGCGAGAATCGAGTCCATCTCATTCGGGATGACTTCTTTCCAATTATCTGCATCTGGAGATGCATATGCCTCTGCAATGGACGTGGGAGTATCATCCACGAGGTACACAATGAAATCATTGCCAAAGGATTTTTCAATCCTCTGTCTCTTGCTCTTTCTAGGAGCTTCATTGTCATCCTCCTCTAGGATTTTCTCAAGTGGTTGCTCAGAAGACTCAACAGGTGTAATAGTCTCAGGAATTATCTCAGAAGAAAATCTAGAAGTGCTATGCATATCTTTCATTGGAAATATATTCTCAAAAAACGTAGCATCACGAGACTCCATAATAGTATCAACATACATATCAGGCACATCAGATTTAACTACTAAAAATCTATAAGCGATGCTCCTCGAGCATATCCCGTAAAGACACAATCCTTCGTCTTAGGCCCGAGCTTACGCTTTTTGTTAATCGGTACATTGACTTTCGCCAAGCATCCCCATGTGCGCAAGTAAGAAAGTGATGGTTTTCTTCCAACCCACTTCTCGTAAGGGGTCTTCTCCATGTTTCTATTGGGAACTCTATTCAGGACATGACATGAAGTCAACACTGACCTCCCCACCATGCCTTAGATAAACCAAAGAAGGTGTCTAACATGGCGCTCACCAAGTCGGTCAACAGTGCGTTTTTCTTCTCGGCAATCCCGTTTGATTCGGGTGAGTAGGGAGGTGTCCTCTCATGAATAACACCATGTTCCGCACAGAAAACATCAAAGATTTTGGGAAAAAATTCGCCACCACGATCCGACCTAAGACGTTTGATCTTTCTCTCTAGTTGATTTTCAACTTCAACTTTATAGATTTTAAAGTAGTCTAGCGTCTCGTCCTTAGTTTTCAACAAGTAAACATAGCAAAATCTAGTCGCATCATCAATCAATGTCATGAAATATCTTTTTCCACCCTTTGTCAACACACCATTCATCTCGCATGATCGAATGTATGAGTTCTAGAGGTGCCAAGTTCCTCTCCTCACCGCCTTTGTGAGGCTTTCGAGGTTGCTTCGATTGCACACAACTATGGCACTTAGAACCTTTGGCAATAGTGAAATTCGAATTAAACTCATTTGGAAAGCCGATTCATAAGACCAAAATTAATGTGGCATAAACGAGAGTGCCAAGTACTCGCATCATCATTAACACTACCACATATATGGTTCACAGACTTATTATTGAAATCTGAAAGGAAAAGCGGAACAAGCCTCCGCGACTCATAGCCTTTACCAATAAATAGTCCATGCTTGGACACAACTACTTTATTGGACTCTAACACTACCTTAAACCCATCTCTGCATAGAAGGGAGCCACTAACGAGATTCTTGTTGATAGAAGGACATCCGACGTTCCTCACCGCACGATCTTTCCCAAGTGAACTTCAGATCCACGTGCGGTGCCATGAGCGAAGCATGTGACCCATTCCCCATCGGGACGGAGGAATCCCGAATGACCGATAAGAAGAGAACATATTGATGTCGAACACACATGAACGTTAGCACCAGATCAATCCACCAACTGGAAGATCGAAATATCGAGAATATGTAGGTAAATTACCATACCTGCGTCTCGGCAAAGCTAGCGGTCATCGTGTTGATGACTTTGGACGTCTCATTCCTTTGTTGGCCTTTTTTTCCTCGACAGTCCGCACGATCGGGGCATTCCTTGAAAAAGTGTCCGACCTCACCACATGTGAAGCAGGCAGCTCGGCCTTGTTCATCTTCTTCTTCTTGAAGTTGGTAGTCTTGTTAGGCTTATTTTTCCCTTTGTTCTTGCCGTAGTTCTTGAACCATGTTGGTATTGGATCGCCCTCGGCTCCTTTACCATTGAAATCCTTAGCTCGAGCCTTCTCTTCAACATCAAGGACGCCATCGGTTTTCGATCGATATCTTTGTCCTCTTATGTTTTAGAGTAGTGCCAAACTCCTCCACGAGGGAGGCGGTTTTGCAATGATGCAACCGCCACAAAAGGATCGGGTAAGACACATTCTAGGAGTTCGAGTTCCTTGACAATGCATCAGATCTCATGGGCTTGCTCTACAACAGAGCGATTATCACCATCTTATAGTCATGAAAGTTCTCCATGACATACGCTTCATCGCTCAAGATCCGATGCCGAACTTGGCGTTCGCAGTATCCCACAAGACCTTCAAGGCGTCTGTTATGTGCATGTACACATCACACGACGGTCGGCAAGAACGCTAAGAATGCATCCCACGAAGAGAGTATTGGCATCCGTGAAACTCTTCTCGCTTCGGCAGAGAGATCACCTTCAGTTTGCCTTTACTAACCCGAATACATTCATAGTCAGAAGCGAGCGTGACCTTGACTTGCCACCTCTTAAAGTGCACACCAGAGAATTTCTCCGGCCTCGGTCGTCGGCAAATCCAGCCATTGTTAATCCAAAGAAATGTCTACAATAAGGTTTTTGGATTGTTGAGAAATTAGACATTTGCCGATTAAATTCGAATAAAAATCATGAACAAAGATGACGTAAACTAGCATGTATATCTCTAACATACTAGATAGCACGAACATCATGATCATCTTGATAAACTTGATTAACCACGAGGTTAGGACAGATTGAACGCATCGAAGCGAAGAAGATGACGGCGTGTTATGATGCGGTTGCGGTTCCGTGTCGATGTAGTAGATGCGGTTGCGGTGTTGACGAGGATGACGTTGGTGACGGCGTCGCAGAGTCGCCAGCTACGGCGACGCCCAAAGAAGAGAACAGAAGACGAGCCGTGGTAGCGATCTTGAGCGATCGCGAGCGCTTCCTAAAACCTTATTCGCCTCTCCGGTGCGCAGATCTCAAGACGAAGGGTTCGGAGACTCGCTCTCCGATTGCAGATGCACGTCGGCGCTTCGGGATGGAGAAGGTTACGACGACGGCGGCAGCAGCGAGAGGTGGCAAAACCCTAACGATATGTTTGTGCGTATCTCTCACGTGCACGACGCAAAGATTTATAGGGTTACTCTGGTAACATGATCAACGTGACTCGAGCGTGCCACGATCGGAGTCCGTTCTGAGTCCTTATCTCATCGCAACCGCGATTGAATCCGAGTAGCAAAAGAATAAAGCGCAAAAGGAAGCTGCGTCTGCGCAAGGCCCTCGACCGGATTTCGGCGGACCATTCACGCAGTGCGCGACGCCCGCGCCTCGCCTGCCCGTGCAGTGCCGAGCAGGCCCGGCCCGGCGAGGCGAGGCGAGCAGCGTGTGGGCCTTCTCCTTTCTCCCACATGGTTCTACCATGGTGAATCACACTCCACTATATAAACTAGTGTTCACCACTTTAGGCTAGCAATGTGGGACTATTCATAGTGCACATGCCTCCTCATGAGTGGGCCTTTGAGATTTTCTAGGAATTATTTGTCTCAATTAAGTGGGCCAAGCCCAAATATTCCAACAGTTGTCACATTAGAAGAAAGGAGAGACAATGGAGATGCTAAAAGGTGGATAATGGAGACTGGAGAGTACATGCTCATCGACAACGAGCGTGTTCACTGAGTCGACGCTCTGCATTGGGGTGGAAGGTTTTTAATGATGCAGTAATTAACTCTATACCTGTTGAAGAATGAACAAAATTTAGTTTTTTCCTGCAATATTTCTGTCCACTGTCTTAGTTCTGTACCTCTTCGGCTCCTTTCCTCTCATCGCAATAGTGCAATGGGTCGGACTTGAACCAATACGGTACGAAGGTGGCACGAATTGCAAACGGACCATGTCTGGGCTCGCCAAAGGCGAGCTAGGTTGGCACAGCACGACACGGTGGATCAACCGGGCCATAGCGGTACAACATAGTTTAGACACGTGGCTGACGAGCAAGGCCCACTCTAGGCTTGTATAAGGATTACTAGTATATCATGCATGCGTGAAGGTTTACCGTATGTACATGTTTCTTCCTTCCTTCCTTCCTCTCAAGTGCTAATTAATGTGGAATATACTGAATATAGTCATTGAGAGATCGAGAACATATACGATCAGATGATCTTTTGGTGTGTATATAACACTACTACAGAACGACACATCACTATCACTTTATCTGTGTCGGTTCATAAGTTTTTCGGAAAAAATGATTGTGATAAGTAACTTCGGAAGGGTGTTAGTAATAATCACTATTGGTTCTGAGATTATAAGTGATTGTGATGTAGCACTGGAACATCAGAATCGGTTCTCTACTAAAAAGTGATAGTGATGTGCACGAAACCGATTCTGATGTGCCTCGCTAGGTTATATATACCACTCGCACTGACTCTTCTCTGTTTTTGCTCCAGAGGAGATTTCTCCGCCGCCACCCGAGAAAATAGCTCATATTGTGTGGTTGGAAGCAATAGTTGGGTGAGAAAATTTGAAGTCCTCATGGGTGGGTATTAAGAGGGCAAAATTGAAACCCTATCTTGAGGAGATTCCCCTCTTTTTGCCCTCTATTGCGGTTTTCTTCAAAATGTGAGCAGCAATTCTTTAAACCCCTTCAATTTTGCTCGTAATTTCGATATGTCGTGAATAAAGTTTAGGTTGCCTTTCGAATTGTGTACGTGCTTTCAGATTTCACACTCTTTATTTGACAAGCGCATATCTATTTAATTTTTGTAGTGCGATCTCTGCTTATATATATGGAATTATTATTGCTATCATGTGGTAGCTTGTTATTAGAGTTTAGGCGGCGTAACCTCGTCTCCCGCTCGAGGGTGCTTATTTATAAATATGCTGAACTAAAGGGCATATTTATGTTTAGATCTCGAATTGTCCACGTTTTTTTTGATTCGAGGATATATGGTTCGAGCAAGTTCTGAAGTGTTGTACAACTTCAGAGTAGATTTCGTAGCGTCTCTCCGGTGTTCTCCGGATACACACCCTCTTGACTGTTGTCGAGACGTGTATCCGGAGAACAATGAGATGTGCCAAATTTTCTCCGAGTTGTACAACGCTTAGAACTTGCCCGAACCATATATCCTCGAATGGGATTAGACCTAACCTATTTGGAGATTAGGAGTCATCGTTGGTACCCTTGATTTGTTTCGTTGTAGTAGAAAGATTTGCAAGCTCTTGCACTAGCTATATAATTAGATTATTTGATATCGTTGTTGATGTTAAAATTTATGTCTCTTATGTAGGGAATTGGAAGCTTTAAACCGGGGAAGAAGCTAGGTATCGATCGTGAGTACATTTATATATCTTGGAACCTGTCCACTATTTTGCAAAGGTAATATTAATTGAAATGATGTCTCAATATTTAAAATAGCTATAGCTAGTTGTCGCTCGCTTTTTCCTTAATTTATTGTGCGAAATTTAATTGTAGATGGACCGTGAGGAATGGATGTATCGTAAAAGCCGTGTGAGTGCTGAATTTCAGAGGGTGTTAAGGAGTTCAAAAAATTGCGAAGATCTACATGGTGAGGAGGGTGTAAACTTCATATATTGTCCTTGCATTGATTGCACCAATCTGAGGAGATTTAACAACTCATCTCAAATTGAGGACCACGATTCGACGTGACTTCGTGAGGAATTACACATGTTGGATCCATCACGGGAGGCGGGTAGTACCCTCCGATATGCAATGAAGATACGGTGGAACCGGATGACGAGTTCTTGACCGATATGTTTGAGGAGGATAATTTGGAGCAAATGTTGCGGGATGTGGAGGGTAATTACACGGAAAGAGAGTTTGAAAAGTTTAAAAGCTTGATAGAAGAGCGATGCCAAACCGCTGTTCACAAAGTTGCAAAGCGGAATACACCAAGTTGGGTTCGGTCCTTGCATTGTTCGAATCAAGGCAAAACACCGTTGGACGGATACAAGTTTCAATGCACTACTAGTTCTTCTATCGGATCTCGCTTCCTGAGGGAAACGAGTTGCCAACAAGCATTTATGAAGCGAAGAAGCTACTATGTCCCATGGGAATGGAAATAGAAAGGATACATGCATGTCCGAATGATTGCATCTTGTACCGTAACGCACATCGGAGGCTGACGTTTGTCCGCTTTGCGGTGTGCCCGGTACAAACAAAAGGAGAAGCGAACGACAAGAAGCGAAGAGCCGGGCAACGACGGTGAAGAGGTCATCACTAAAGGTGCACCGCCAAGGTATTGTGGTACTTGCCCATCATTCCCGTCTGGAGCGGTTGTTTGCAAATCCGAGAGAGGCAAAATTGTTGCGTTGGCATTACGAGTCTCGAAGGAAGATGGCAAGCCGAGACACCTGCCGATTCAGCTCAATGGAGAAACATCGATTGGAAACATGAGGAGTTTGGTGCGAAATGAGGAACATAAGATTTGGGTTGAGTACAAGCGGAATGAATCCGTTTGGTAACATGAGCATCGTCACAAAGACTGCCGATTCATAGGTATCTACAACCTCCCTCCTTGGTCATGCATGAAGCGGAAGTATATCATGATGTCATTACTAATCTCGGGACCCAAACAGTAGGAAATGATATTGATGTGTACCTTGCACCGCTGATCGAGGATTTGGTAAAATTGTGGAATGAGGGGGTCATCGTGTGGGATGCGACAAAGAGAGCATTTCACCCTACGTGCTATGGTATTTTGCACCATAAATGATTTCCGGCCCTTGGTAATTTGGCGTTACAAGACGAAAGGAGCTGTCAACAGATTCTCGCATACTGGGTACCCTCTCCGACAAAAGCGGTCAACCAAGCGGTCAACATACTTAGTCCACGTGGCGCCCGGCGGCGGGGGAAATCGCCCGCTTCGCCGGCGTCGGCTACGTGGCGGCTCGCAACCGGCGGCGATCACGGCCCGGCCAGCGTCGCCCACGTGGCGCCCGGCGAAAGCGGCGGCGAAGACGCTTCGCCGCCGGCGCCCGGCTACGTGGCGGCTCGCAACCGGCGGCGATCACGGCCCGCGGCTGGCGTCGGTCCACGTGGCGCCCGGCGAAAGCGGGCGAAGACGCCGCCGCCGGCGCCAGCTACGTGGCGGCTTCGGCAGCGCGGCGGCGATCACGGCCCGTCGGCCAGCGTCGGCCACGTGGGCGCCGGCGGCGCAAAGCGGGCGAGCACGCCTGCCGCCCGGCGCCGGCTACGTGGCGGCTTCGGCAACCGGCGGCGATCACGGCCGCGGCCCGCGGCGTCGGCCACGTGGCGCCCGCGAAAGAAGCGGCGAAAGACGCCTTCGCCGGCGCCAGCTCTGTGGCGGTTCGGCAACCGCGGCGGCGATCACGCCCACGACCTAGCGTCGATCACGTGGCGCCGGCGAGCAAAGCGAAAGCACGCCTGCTTGCGGCGCCCGACCCACGTGGCGCAAAGGCACGCACGCTTTCGCCCGCCGCAAGGCAAAAAGGTGGAGCAAGGTGGCTTCACCTCGAAGGCTCCTTCCCCAATCGTACCGTTCTGGGCCACGGGACAGCGGTGTCAGGCACGTCCGCTGCAAGAGTTTCTACGACAAGCCCATTCCTCTGACATCTCTCGCCTAACTGTCACAAAGGTGTCCCATCCGTGGATGGGCAAAAACGCAGCGTGGGCATTTAATGAGGAGGGAGGAACGCGACAGCACAGGAAGGCGCATTAAGTGTGTGAGGGTCAGCATGATGACCTCCCTTTTACCTACTCCCATTAGCCTGGCCTATATAAGGGCCCCCGGGTGCATGGGAAGAGGGAGGACGGGCATTCGAGAGGAAAGAACTTGTAACTCAAGAGCTTTGTATTAGCTTGATACCTTCTCAAAAAACAATCTAGCAGAAAGTAAGGCTATTACCCGGGCCAAAGGGGGCCTGAACCTGGGTAAAAATCTTCGTGTCATCCGCAGTTCATGGACGCCGGAATCCCCCGCGTAGGAGTCCCTAGGGTTTTCGCCCTCTAGGTTTAGCCAGCTGCGAAGACGCCCTCCTTCCGAACAAAACCCGGTCTGTCGACTCCGGGCCTGTCAGGTGGAATACGCCGACAGAGCCAAAGCGTGTCCTATTTGTGAAGAGGAGACTGAGAGTCTATGGCTGCCGAATTCCAAGAAAACTGTGTATATGGGTCACTGTAGGTTTCTACCTCGAAGTCATCGATCTTAGTAAGATGGATGACAAATTTGATGGGAAGAGGGAAGTCCGCTCGCACCGCATGACCTATGAGTGGAAGCCAAGTATATTCACGTGTAGAGGATATCGATGTTCAAGACGGAAAGAGCCAGAATCTGTTAGATCCTAGGACCATTTGGAAGAAGAGGTCAATATTCGGGACTTACCTGCATCTTGGAAGGAGTTAGATGTCGGCATTGTATTGATGTCATGCATGTTGAGAAGAATGTCTGCGACAACTTGGTTGGCATCTGCTGAACATACAGGAAGACCAAAGATGGTGTCAATGCTCGTCGCGACATGGCCTACATGGGAATCGTGCCCAGACTTGCAAAGTGATAGAGGAGGATGGAAAAGGCCCGTACATCCTCGCCGCATGCTACACCTGCCCAAGAAGGAGAAAGAAGATCTCTGCAAATGTCTCCAAAGTATTAAAGTTCCATCGGCTACTCCATGAACATTAAGAAGCTTATGTCTATGGATGATTTGAAGTTGTTGGGCATGAAGTCCCATGATCGCCATGTCTTGATGACCCAAATGCTCCCGGTTGCAATCCGAAATATTCTCCCAGAGGATGTCGGTTGGCAATCACAAAGTTGTGTTATTTCTTCAATGCGATCTCTGCAGTTATTGACCCGATGTACTAGACAACTTACAGAGTGAGGTGGTGCGGACTCAGTGTCACCTTGAGATGCATTTCCACCGTCGTTCTTTGACGTAATGGTCCACCTTGTTGTTCACCTTGTCGAGAGATTAAGATATGTGGACCCGCTTTCCACGCTACATGTATCCGCTCGAGAGGTACATGGGTATATTAAAGTCGTGACGTGAGGAATCGATTGGCTCGAGGGTGGTATTGTTGAAGGTTATGGGACCAAGAGGTTATTGAGTTTTGCGTGGACTACCGGGTAAAAGACAGCAATCGGTGTTCTCAGATCTCGTCATGAGGGCGGATTTGCCGGTAAAGGAACCGTTGGGTCCAAACTAATGAGTCCGAGGTTTGATATGTATTGCAAGGCGATTTCACAGCCTTGCGAATAGCGCAGGTTCGCCCATACATCGAAAAGATAAGTTGATATTACGGAAGAGAATCCACAAATGGATGAGCTTTCCATCGCACAAGAACACAATGATCGATTCCTCACATGGTTCAAAGAAAAGCGGAGGTCTCCTTTATCGAGAATGTAAAATGGTTGGTGATGGACCAAGATTTAATGTCTGAGACATGGCGAGGGTACGATATTAATGGTTACACCTTTTACATCGAGAGTCAAGATGCCAAGAGTCTTGTCCAAAACAAAGTGGTGTGAGTATAAATGCTTTCTCGATGATCATCACTCAAAGCAGTCTCCCCAACCGCAATGAACTCCTACTATGGGATGATCGAAGAAATTTGGGAGCTCGATTACGGAATATACCAAGTTACATTGTTCGATGTAAGTGGGTACGACTTCCACATGGAATGAAGGTCGACAAGAGAGGCTTTACTATTGTGGATCTCGAGAGACTCGCCACAAAGATGATCCGTTTGTCCTGCGAAGCAAGCAACTCAAGTCTTTTACGCGGCGCGATCCGCCAATTCGAGGTTGCACGTCGTTCTTCATGGCAAGAGACGGATCGTAGGAGTTGAAGATGTTGTAGATGAAGAAGAGTATAACCAATTCGATGAGATACCTTCATTTGCAGATGGGGCTTGTCTTAGCGGGGATGGCGACACACATGGAGCCAATTACATGCGAGTAGATCATCATGAAGGGCGATTGTAAATAAATGGACTATTATAATGTATGTAAAATTGCTGTTTGGAGGCTTGATTGAAATGCATGCAATTTCTCTTTATACTGCACTTTGTGCCATATGTTGTGAAAGAAAATTCCATTTGACAAAATTACTTTTGGGAAAGCTTGTAAATAGTCGAAAGCTCATTTTTGGAAATTTTCGTACAATTCAGATTAATTTGAAAAAGTTTTGGCTTTTCTCGCTTTTACGCACAAATCATGTCTACGGAATGAATTTTGGCATATTTCTTGAATGAGGTCGCTTTTTCCAAAAATTATTTTATGAAAAGTTTTGCAAGTATCTGAAATATGTTTACGCAAAATTTGTAATAATTTCAACAATGTATGACAAAGTTATGGCATTTTTCTCTTTGTCGAAATGCTGAAAATTCAGAACTTGCGATGTCCGAAAAGGAATAGTGCAATAAACTACATCGATTGTCGGTTTTATTAAAAAAGTGATCTCGATGACTAACATGAGTGTTCTATTAGAAAATTGTGATAAAGCATCGAGATCGGTTTTATTAAAAAGTGATACCGATAACTAACATCGATGTTTTATTAGAAAAGTGATGATAAAGCATCGAGATCGGTTTTATTAAAAAGTGATACTAATGATGAAGCATCGATGTCGGTTTTCTTAAAAGAGTGATACTAATGACGAAGCATCGATGTCGATTTTCTTAAAAGAGTGATACTAATGTATAAGCATCGATGTCGGTTTTCTTAAAAGAGTGATACTAATGATAGCATCGATGTCGGTTTTCTTAAAAGAGTGATACTAATGATAGCTTAATCTATATTTTCTTAAAACCGGCTCCACGCTTAACCCTAGCCATTTCTTGGCAACCACGCTCCACGCTCGTCGCGCCACGCCGCCCCACGCTTGGGTGCCTCGCCTCCCGCCCTAGTGCCTCGCCTCTTGTCTCCGGTGCCTCGCCTCCCGCCCGTCGCCGCCTTGCCGCCTCCCCGACGCCCGGTGCCTCGCCCGCCCGAGCGTGCCGCCCGCCTCCCGGCGCTTCGGTGCCTCGCCTCGCCCGTCGCCGGTGCCTCGCCTCCCGCCCGTCGCCGACGCGCCCGCCTCACGACGCCGGTGCCTCGCCCGCCTGACAGCGCCGCCCGCCTCCCGCGCCGTTCTTGACACGCCGCGCCCTTCGACGCCTTCGTGAGTATCTTCGGCCAGACTTTGTTCTCTTTGGTGAGGTGTTGGTGCTGCTCAATGATGAACTAGGGTTTATATATATGATCGTAACATTTTCTTCGTGTTTTAGGCCTTGAATTATAGACTTGAATGCTTAGAAGAATTGATCATTTTGCTGTCGTAATATACTCGTGTGATAACTTTGTTATTGCTTAGTTCATTCTCTGTCGGTTTAGTTCAATTCACTAGTTTTCGCTTACTTGTGTTACTAGAATCGATCTCGATTGCTTTGACCCATACTCAAGATTGATCGGTGCCTCAGCGCATTCTTGATTAATCAAGACTTGTTTGATTATTGATCTATTTTGATTGATCGTATATGAGTAATCTTAATCGATGTCTAAATTGATTTAGTTCATGCTAGTGGTATGAGTAAATCAAGACAATTCTTTAGTGTGCATTTTAAGGTGGTAAGAATTCAAGGCCTAATCCATTGAATAATTTGTTAGCCCATTTGTGATTGTGGTGAAGATTCTTATCTTCATCCAAACCCTAATCTGAGAGCACTAATCATAAACCATATTGGGTCTTGTAGACATAGAGCAATTGACAACGATCTTTTGAGTGTCTTCTTATCTTTGATTATGTCAATTATGCTACTTTTGAATTGTGTAATATTTATCATACTGTTAAATGGAATAATCAATAAAATCCTGCTCTTATCCTCGCTTCTTTTAAAACAATTGTGAGCCTTCCATGAACTAGGTTGGTATTTCGCCTTTTGTTTTGCGGTGAAGCGATTCACTGCATGATAATATAGATGGTGAACTCATTCAACTGGTATAAAAAAACCAATAAGGTTCTGTGATGCATAGCTTATTTTCGGCATATTAATTTTGTTTAGACATGTGTTTACTTTTAGCATATTACTTTTGTTTAGACATGTGTTTACTTTCAGCATATTACTTTTGTTTTTATCTCAGCATATGTTAGAGTTTAGGTTGCGTAACCTACGTCTCCCGTTCGAGAGTGCTTATTTATAAATATGCTGGAATAGCATATTCATAAGCAAGCAGTCTCGAATTGTCCACGTTTTTTGGACAGTTCGAGGATATGTGGTTCGGGCAAGTTCTGAGCTATGTTGTACAACTCGAGTTGATTTGGTAGCGTTTCCTGGTGTTCTCCGGATACACACCCTCTTGACTCGTTGTCGAGATGTGTATCCGGAGAACAATGGGAGATGTCTTCCAAATTTTCTCCGGTTGTACAACGACTTAGGAACTTGCTCGAACCACATATCCTCGAATGGGATTAGGACCAAACCTATTTAGAGATTAGGGGTTATCGTTGGTACGTATTTAGTTGGTCAACAGATATTGCATGTTATGCCGTTTACTAACTTGACCTTCTTGTGTTGCTATTCTTGCAAGTATGGAAAACCAGCCTATTGTTCCCATTGTCTTGCATACTATGAATTATGTGTTGATCCTTTACAAGATTTATTGTCAAGTGCATATAGTAGCTTCAAATTGCTTTCTCTCATATCACACATATGACCTTATCAGATAAGAAAACTCAAAATGTCGCAACTAGAGAGCATCGGCTCGCCGCATGCAGCAGTAGAAGGTGTCGCGAGGGCCGAGCATGGTTCCAATTACTCAAGGGCGAGTAAGGTGAGGAAGACCCGAGGACCAAACAAAGGGGCTACAGGAGAACGCCGCAGTTCTCCGCTTCAATGCCACGGGTGCGTGACGGGCCCTCCTAAGTACATGGGGCGATCTGGGTCATTTCTTGGCCAATTGGTGAGGAGAGAGTGCCCATAACAATTAAGGATTGGAGAAAGGAAGTCACACGAGCGTAAGAATCGGTTGTGGGGACGAGGTTAAGAGTAAATGGATTATAGAGGAGGACGATGAACCCACAATGAGGCAGTGCGCCTTGAAGAGGATGGGTGTGGCCTTGAGGCACTTCAAGACCCTTATGCACAGCCGAGCGTCTTTGAAAGGCCGTACACCATTCGAGAAGTATCCATTTGTGACCCCGATGTTTGGGCGGAGTTCACGAGGATGAAGGGTACGCCGAGGCAGAGCAAGCGAGAGAGAGGAACACCGCTGTCCAGAGGCTTAACACGCACCCGCACCACCTCCAGACAAAGGCTATGAGGGGAAGAAGGCGAGTGGGCGCGACAAGCCGAGGAGTGCGCTCACTCCGGACGGCGATGCCTTACTCCCACATATCGAGGAGCGACGCACGAATGGGTATTAGCGAGGACAAAGAAAACTCGACGGGCAGCTTGTAGTTGCAAACCACGCTACCGCTCAAGTCGTCTCTACCATCGTAAGACATCTAACTTAGTACAATAAATTGACCCAACTTGTTGTATTTCAAATCTAATTCAGACTAAGCTTATTACAGAAGAGGTCACCAATGAAAAGAACAGGGACCTTCTGAGCTAAGGGTCGCAGGACATCCCGTCGTCTGCGATCGGAAGTCCGACCATAAGGGGCGGGTGCTTGCCGAGAGGCGGGACACACGAAGAGGTCCTACTTTCAACATGACGCTGAAAGTGCCGTATCAAGGTCATGGCGAGCACGTGAGGCGCCTCAAGGACACACTAAGGGGAGCGGTGAGGAGGAGATTAAGGAGGAGATGAGGGGGAGATGACACGACGTGAGGAGGAGATAAGAGGGAGATGATGGCACGTGAGGATCGCTGAGGGCGAGATGATGGCGATGATTTCCAGTCGAGCGGATGCCCTCGGCTCTCATAGAGAAGTCTGTGCCCGACCTAGCAGTGCGGTTCCAAAATGATAAGACCGGTCCCGGTGAAGGTAATAATTAATTTTTCTGAGTTAAAGCTACGAGTGTAACTCCCGCAATGTTTTTCCTCAAGTTGTACACTTCTGCGTGTGCTGCGAAGTGCCACTCACCATCATGACGGAGGATGGATTTCCGTCGAGGTCTGCACGTGGGTTGCATTTCCATGCAACGAGACCGACTTGTGCATGGTCACCTGTGGGAAGGGCTACATGAGGGTGCAGGTGGACTACGTCCACGAAGACTTCTTATCACATGTGCTCGATTTCCCCCCCAACGAAGATATCACCACTCTCGGGCAAGCACGCATGTCATTCATCAAGTGGCCCACGACGGGTGTCGTACTGGTCAAGGTAAAAAGTCCCTCCACGCCTTCTCTACCATTCCAAACCTACTGCGAGAAGTTAAATATATCGTGCTTCAGAGGTTCCTCCTGCGCCGCCTCCCGCCTCCCTGCACTGCGCTCGATCCCCGCCTCCCGCTCCTCACCGCCTCCTGCTCTTGCTCTGCGCTTCGATCCCGCCTCTGCTACACCGCCTACTCCTGCTCTTGCTCGCCTCCTGCTCCTGCGCTTGCGCCTCCTCCTGCTCTGCCTCAGAGAACCACAGAGGCCTTCGAGACTCCGTCAGAGAACCACAAGAGGCCTCCGAGACTCCTTCCGCCAAGAGGGCAAAGCTGACAGAGGCCACAGCGCCCCTTAAGGTACCTGAAAAGCCCACTGCCCCGACCTCGGAGACTCCTTCGGCCCAGAAAGAAGAGTCAGCACAGGCCACAGGCACCCTGTATGATTATAAGGCCTACGAGCATGGAAAGCCCCTGATTGCATCGCACGAACTGAATGATCTAGGCAAGTGGA
Source organism: Guadua angustifolia (assembly GCA_036346375.1). Classification (NCBI taxonomy): domain Eukaryota; kingdom Viridiplantae; phylum Streptophyta; class Magnoliopsida; order Poales; family Poaceae; genus Guadua; species Guadua angustifolia. Next base: position 18,648,934 of record CM070505.1, on the reverse strand, counting down.
CTCGCCTCCTCCATGGATGGTACCTTGATAAGGTGAAGGGGGAAGAGCGTCGAGTCGACTTCAACGTGAAGTATAAAATGGTACATTTTCACCGTGAGGAGAATGGAACATTCCCCGTCAGTTTTGAGGATCTATTCCGTGTGTACCAAATGAAAGCCGTCGATATTTCTACTTTACGATCATGGACGCTGTGAGTATCACACCATATAGCTTGCGCTCATGACTTTTATAGGATTTTGCATTATGTTTTCTCACATTCAACACGAGTTGCAGGATAATGAGACAACGAGTGTGCGAATCTACACGGTTGGGTTTCTCGACCCGAGCTTGTGTCTGCGATCATGGCTAGGCTTCAACCGGGGTTCGTTGCTAGCTACATCAAGGGGGTATTGCAAGCTGAGTCGAAGAAGGACTTCATTGTATTGCCGTACCACGAGGAGTAAGTAGTACTTTTCGATTCAATTACTTATACGCACTTAAAACCGTATGTGAACTTATTTCCTTACACTACATTTTATTTAATAAGCAACCATTGGGTTCTACTCGTCCTCGTCCGAGTGAAAACACAGTCTACACATTTAACTCGATCGAGAAGAGACCGATGGCATACGCGATCAAGCCTCCTTGCGTATAAGCGATTATTGAAACCTAACACATCGAGGAATTTAACTACGTTTATTTTTTTGACTCAATTGTGCTCTCCAATGTATGTTGGGGTTTCTCGGACTATGTCGATGAAGGAGGGCCGCACGACGACAAAAAGGGCAAGACACTGCAGTATAAGCGATTTAAGGTACAAGTGCCTAGCATATATATGATTAATTTTTTTGACATCTAATCTTCGTGGGCTGAATTTCTTTTTCTTTCTTCGCATTGCCATCAACAGTAAGCGGTGACCATTATGGCTTCTATGTCATGCAAGACATGCTCATCATGGTCGGCAACTCACACCATTTCCTAAGGTATATGTACATGCATAATAATATACTTAGCCTTTTACATAGAAATTTTGAAACTGAAATTAATCTGATCATTTCATTTTGCGAGAAGATCAATATCCCCGTAAGAGTTTAGACAAACAAAGCACTCAACAATTTACGAGACCATTTATGCGATTAGTCTTGGTTAGAAGTTATATCGAGAGGATGGCAGGTTTAGAGATCCCAAGCATCCTACTAGTCCATATGTGAACAATATTAATAATATATGTCAATTTGATATGTATTAGAGGAAGTCCATGTCTTGATTGTCAAGCATTTTTAGATGTATATTGTGAGCGACTATGATATATATGTGTTGTAATTAAAGCGTTTACGTTACGTGAATGTGATATATGCATCCCGTGTTACGTTACGTGAATGTGATGATATATATTGTGCATTCTCGTATTGAGAATTTAATCTGTGCTTTTTTGGAGAATTTGCAAAATGGCATACCCAATGGGTCATCGAATCGGTTCTTTAAGGAAGTGATTCGATGACCCCTCATCGTAATCACTTCCTTAAAGAACCGATTTCGATGAGAGGGTCATCGTAATCACTTCCCTTAAAGAACCGATTCTGATAGCTCCACCTCATCACTATCTAAGGACATCGTATCGCCACTAGAACCGATTCTAATGCTAAAAAAGAACCGATTCTGATGTACCGTTCTGTAGTAGTGATATAACATAGATAGAACGGGGGGAAAATAAAAAAGGTATATGAATCTGAACTTTAACAATGTTGATCAGTACCGTACTTTGCCCTAGAAGATATTCCCTCCAAAAATACATTAGAGATGTCAGTCGTGCCTTTCCTTCACATATTGCAAAATATAATCATACATTTTGTTTTGCCGATTGCTTGCGATTCAGCATATAATTTATGCACTAAGCGCGCATTACCTGTTCCCTGAGCCTTGGTCAACTTAATTAGTTGTTTAACTTACATAAGATCATTTTACTGATCTGCGGGATATATACATGGTAATAGTTGCACTGATTTTTTTCGAAGACCAATAGTTGCAGTAATTTGATTCCCAGCAGGACAATGCCATCAACCATGAGATATTACTAATCTAATTTTGACAAGTCTGAGACCAATTATATAGATGGCTTTATAGTTGCTCGTGTGTCACATTGGAAACTACGTCAATAAGGACTAGAAGTCTAGAATTTTGTTCGCTTGTTTCAATTGCTCATGCGTTTTATATTGAATCCATTCATTAAGAGATCCATAGGTGATGTCTCTTGTGCTAAAGGAAAAGTTTAAGATGAGACGTCCCATTCGATTACTTGAAGATTCGCACCCATTCATTAAGAGATCCATAGATTCGCTACATGTCCATTACACAAAACTAGAGAACAAGTTTATTATTTATCTTGTAAAACTGTTCCTTTAGGCTATTTCCAGTGGCAAATTTCATTTCATGGTTTTCAGGAGTGTCACATCATCTAAAGGGGTTTAGATTATAAATGAAACAAGGTCTTTCAATGCACAGTTTCATTTCACAGTTTTATAGACTAGCCATAGCATTTAATTATTGCATGGTGTTGTGATCAAATGTTCCATTTGGTGCAGTTTCATTCGGTTTCAGTGTGTGAGAATGTATGGGATGAAAAGATACGCTCTTAGTGCAGTTTCATTCAGTTTTTAATGTGTTGGAAACGGTGTGCACTCGGTTTCAACCAGATGAAACTATTTTCTCTCTTTTGTCATAATTTTTTTGCCATATCACCATTCTTTCTGATGTGTCATCTTATTAAATGATAATAAAACACCCACCCTACTCTGATTGGGCTTAGGCCATTCCTAGTGCATAGTTTCATTTCCGGCCCAAGAGTGCCATATCACTTTTGTGCAGAATCACAGTAACTCAGGTTTCATCTAGATGAAACTCTCTCACCTTCTATGATACTCTCTCCATCTCTCTTCATAATTACCTTGCCATGTCATCAAACATAATGATATACCATATCATTTAATGAGAATGAAACTCATTTAATGAGAATGAAACTCACTGAGACTGACCTTAGAAAACCTGACAAATTCCCATGCGATCGCCTTTTCGGCTTCGGACTGTTGGATTGGACGTGGTCGACTAGGCTTCGGACTTCACGCCAACCGAGCCGACTGCTCGATAGAACGGTATTCGTGGAAAACTATTTTTTATGTGTACTTGTGGACACTCTATGCTATTTATTGAAACAAAAAATAGAGAGACAAAGAGACATGAACTTTTTTTTTTGTAAAATTTTTTTGGGAAAAAATATCAGCACGGGAGACGACAACCATCTAAAACGTACTACCGCGATATATTTATACGGCGAAGAATACATAAGAGTTCCAAGTGGAGAAGAAAACTAAGTTAGAGTCAGTTGCGGCCATGTCCGGCACGGCTCGATCGGCTCCTTGCCCTGGCACCATTCGTATATACATATACATATATACAACGCCTAGCATGAGAAGGCGCAACATCCCACACGGACACGGTAACGAAATCGCATCAAACTTCGACATTGCCGGACAAGCAGAAGGCGACAGTCGGCGGGCACCGCGCGCGTGAGCGGCGAGACCGACGGAGGTCAGATCAGGAGCGCAGCCACGACAAGTACTATAATGGAGGAGGTGGTCGATCGAGGTCACTGCCATTATTGTCTGCAAGGCTAAGCTAGAGATTGCTGATGAGATGGTAAGCAGACAGATGCGTGTTTAAATAGAGGAGGACTACATGGAGAGCAGCTGACCGATCATGGACAGTGGTGGTATTAAATGCCCGCGATATGGGTTAATCGAATCAAGCAAAGTTTGGGATATATGGAATTGATTATTCGCTAATATCATCAGTGGCGGAACTGTAGCCAGGGCACGGGTGGGCTGAAGCCCCACCCGCGACCCAGCAAGTCTCTTATACCCTCTCTCAAATAGGCCTAATAAAACAATCCAGTACCAACCTAGCAGTCTCTCAATTCTCTTATCCTCTGTATTGTTACACATTTATATTATATGTGACTGTTAAACAAATGTTTGCAAACTTTGAACATGGTTGGCTTGTTAGGCTTACGATGTCTTGATCTTAGCCCCCCTCCTTTCAATTTTCTAGATACACCTAATATCATATGTATATTGATGTGTGAATTGGGTTCCTCTTGTTAATGCACGTGAATTTGGAGTAGTAACTGAACTTGATCATGAGCCAGGGTCATCATGTCGTCAGTCCGAGGTTTTGGGTCCTATACAACTTCGAGATCTATGGGCCTGAGAACAGCCCAACCAAAAGATATGGCCCACCATCACATTTGGAAAGCCCAAGCAAGCCTAGATGTTCATAGCATACATAGCACGTCACAAATGAAAAAGCCACAAACAGCTGCCTCTGAAGTCTGAAATCAAAGCTTCTCTGGCAAAGATCAAGGTGCATTGTTTGTCATGTCAGACAAGTATTTCTGAAGGAGCAGTGGACAGACAGACAGACAGACAGACAGACACAGGTTTAACAAAACTGCAGCTGGACATGCAAGATTTCTGTTAAAAGGTTACAAGACTCACACAGCTTAACCATGGTAACAAACTAAGTTAGCAAAACACCAATTGCACTAGTTGCTACAGCCTCCAGGAATGAAGGATACCACACTCACTCACACACAATAATCATGCCATTTACATTTCTATTATCAGTTTCTTGCTTCTTGCCTGCCAAAGCAACCTGACAATCAGAAATGCAGTCGTTACCACAAAACATAAAATTGACAAATGGTTATTGGTCAAGTATAAGTTCGAAACAATCCAACTGAAACAAATCAATGAATCAAATGCTGAAGGCTAAAGCAGCTGATGGCCGTTGCTTACCACAGCATAAGTCAAGGAACCAACGCTTGAATGGATTAGTTTGTGCTTTGCTCGAACCAATAGCTTGGTGGTCAGCATGGTTTGCCTATCGAAAAGCCAAAGTAAACCTTCACAGTTATCATTTTTTATGGTATCATCCAATTGGATGACACACTAATATTACTTGTATTGTACCTTTCAAACTAAGCACTCAAAAGATAAATATGTATCGTTACCTGAGTGCTCAACTGAGCGAAAATGGCTTTCACATCTTCGAAAATTGCATCCGGTGGCTTGGCACCGTCAACCTGATGATCGAACACAACCAGCTATAATTCATTTCACCAGAACAAATGCATTTCTCACTATAGTATCTAGCATAGCAAATTCCTTCACAGTATAGGGAACTATATATGACAATTGTAAATGCAATTTAAAGTGATGGAAAACATCATGGGGTTTTAATGTACAATCAACTTATCATTAAATAAGGAACCGTGAGACCAATTCATGTGTAGAGATCAAAATGGTCAATTCCTACTTTCTTTTTTTTTTTTTTTTTGCGAGGGAATTCCTACTTTTATGATGATGTAAAATAAAAAACTAAGCATGAATAAGTTTCAATCCCCATGTATTATATAATTCTTAATTTTGTTATTATCTCCTGTATGGAACTATAATTTTAGCATATTGTATGTTGGTCATAAATTCAGAGTACTCTAAATTACCCTGCGAAGCTTCCCCATTTTCTCATAATACTGAACTGCAGGCAAAGTTGACTGCTCAAAAACTTCAAACCGGCTCCTAATGGTGTTGATGTTGTCATCATCTCTTCCCTGCAGACCACCAAATTGAGTGCCAAAATTAATCAAATGTGACAGCAAGCTGGGTCTAAACAATCACAAGGACAAAACCTGATTCCGATTTAGAATGCGCCGCTCCATCTCTTCCTTTGGGCAGTCAATGAATAGTATGAACTCAGGCTCAATGTTAATCTGAGATAAAAACAATACTTGTTTTGAAACAACAAAAAGTTTGGAGTGTTTTCGGTACTACTAATAGATATGTAGAAGCAGTCTTACGACACTCTCATACGCTTGGCGGTTCTCTTCATTTCGCGGAAATCCATCAATAAGAAACTTATCATTTCCACTTGCAAGCATGGCCTTTAACAATAGATTAACGATGACCTCAGACGGCACAAGCTTTCCTTCAAGCATGAGATTCTTGATCATTGTACTGATTGAAACAGAAAGACATTAGAAAGATACCAATAACGATGCTTACAATCCAGGAGCTAATCAGATCAGCAGAAGATGGAAATATTCCAATTTATTTATAGGAAACCGGAGTAGACTGTTACCCTTGTTCAGTGTCGGATTTAGCTTCTTCGCGAAGAAGATCGCCAGCACTCAGATGGGTAAACCCAAACTGTTCCACGATCTTAGCACACTGAGTGCCTTTGCCACTACCAGGCCCTCCTGCATCAGCAGTTCAGCAATGGGCTGATCAGCTCAAAGAGTTATGCAGGACATATCATAGGCCAAGTGTGTGGTAGTGAGCGCACTATTTGTTTAGTATTAAATATAGAAGAAATTAGAGTGTACCTATGACAAACACAACTTTTATTTTTTTCCCGGGAGGAAATGAGCCAACGTGATTCTGGAAAACCAAACCAGTAAAACAGTAAGTCACAAATATATATAGCACTTGACAAATATATCTTTGGACAGAGCAAAATAGACAATACAAATGGAGGAAATTTTGTAAGGAAAACCGAGAATTAAGATTATGTAATAAATCAAGAATTTTTAAAATACATAAATCAAGAAATTTGTGAAGACATCACAATTTTGCGATGAACAATAGGTCACAACTCACAATCTTGGTGATATCGAAAAATTGCCATTCCTGCCCACATAGAACTCTGCTAGACTGCTACCTCCACAATGGCATCACAGCATATAATTGCAAAATCGAACAAATGAATTTAACATACAGGTTATTTACTTCTGAAGCATACCATCACTACTATTTGCTAATCCCTTACGTCTACACTCATGTGTTTAGTGTTTACAATTTCCATTTCTTTTTAGAATTAGCGCTTATGAAAAATGACCACAGGTGCACTTGTAGCAATATTGGGATTTGGAAAGTGACGATCATGTGAACACGGAGTTGCACAGCACATAGGAATAGATGGAACGATGGACATGATATTGATGTTACAGAATTACCATTCAGCAGAGTTACCTTGTTTGCATCTGCCATCTGGGCCCTGGAAACGGGTCAGCAACGCCAATCCAACTCTGCGAAGAAATGCAAAAGAGGACTGTAGGTGTGAGTAAAATTACCACATATTCAAGTTCCAAACACATAACACAAATGAACCCAACAAATCTCCTCCTTTTGTTTTGTTGTAGCTATCTCTCTTTTGTCACTGTAATTTCATTCGAGTTCATGCTTAGTTGTGCTGTTGCCGCTCAGTTTTCTCGCCGAGTTATCCAGCTCTTTTGTAGAAACTCTTCTCTGCTTAATTGTATGGCAGTGCCCCTGCCTCGGTTAATTAAAAAAACACCCAGAGCCACACGCAATGCAACAAACATGCCACTGCCAAAGACACACGCAATGCAACAGTAGCACATTCTATAGTGAGCCTCCGTTCCCACTATGTGACCACGCGATTGCTTCCCCCCCAAAAAAAATGAAGAATTGACAGTGATGGGCATGGTCCCTCTGGAGATTTCAGCTTATCATTACCAACCAACCCAAAAAAAAAAAAAGCTTCAAGAAGTGACACCTCAGGTTCATCTAGAAATTTCATCACAATACCACAAGGATAGGATAGAAACCATGTGACAGCTACAATTATGGGATGTTGTGAAATGAAGCTACTACTTTTATGTGCATGACTCGCTGTGGACGTGGTCTGGCTACCATGAGGGTCGGTCAAGCAAAAGAGGTTATATGTAGCCCCATGTGTGGCCGAATATTATTGACGAGAAGAACAAGAAACAGTCACATCACCCCGACCAACACCTCGCAACGATCAAGTACAAACCAGAGATAGCGAAAAGGACGAGCTTTGGCGAAGTACAGGAGAATATTATGACCAGTAAGTAGTAAGTAACACAGTTCACTGCAGGATTTCTCTCAGAACATCCAAGAAATTAACGAGCTGAAACAAGAAGTATATATATCTGTGAGGAAGAATCGCACCAAGCCTACAGGTTTTGCGAGTCTATCCACCCAAGAACAGTGCCCAGTATCAAAGGTTCCCATAAATTATATATAATTTTTTTTGAGGAAAACAAGAAATATCTTGACCATCAAAGATTCCAGCGAAAAATCAGGCAGTCGAGCTATAGAAAAGAGATAAAAAGGGAAGATTTTTGCGACGCACATGTGAATTTGCATCCAAGATGAAGGTAGAGACGACAATAGATAAGGAGACAAGAGCAGGAAGCGTACCGGAGAGAGCTTGCAGTTCTTGGCAATGGTGGCGGGACGGGGAGGAGTTGGAGTTGGAACTGGAATTCGGCGGTGGCCTCGAGAAGAAGCAAAGCAATAATGCGGAGCAGAGCAGAGCCAAAAGCGGAAGAAAAGGACGCAGGGAATTGCGGTCGCCGGGGTTCTGATTCCACACGGAAGGAACGGAATTGGAGAGGCGAATCGATCCATTGCCAAGAAAAAGGCTGCGACAGAGACCACAAAATTGGCCTTTAGTTCTGCGGGAACTAATATAAGAAATTACCTCTTTTATCTACACCCGTACGAATGACGCTAAGCACAAACAACTCAACGCTAGCCATCATGGCGTCGAGAAACCGTTCTCGCTGGTAACATGGAAGTTGACGTGTCCTTAAAACGCGCTAGAGTGCTTGACGCAGAGGTGCGGAATTTGGGCTTAAGACAATTTTTTTTTGCCCCCTTTGTTTCGGAGATCCCTCGAGTGGATGTGAATACTGTGCAAACATATAATTACGATGCATCAGAACAGATGGTACGGAGGTACGTTATATTGCGCTGTTGCTGTTGGCGCAGAGGTCCGGTTTATTATGACGCTGTCGGCGTATTCCACCGCATGCGCCCGTGATCTGAGACCGGTTTTGTTAGGAGAGGCGTCTTCGTGGCTGGCTAATCGAGGGGGCGAAAACCCTAGAGGACTCCCGCGCGGAGGGTTTCGGCGCCTACGAACTAGGAAGAACAAGTGATTTTTTACCCAGGTTCAGGCCCCCTTGTGAGAAGGGTAATAACCTTACGTCCTGCTAAATTTCTTATGGGGTGTATCGAACCAGTACAGAGTTCTCGAGTTACAAGCGCATCCGCTAGCTTTCTAGTATTGCTTGGTCGACTGATCTAGGATCCGATCCCCCTTCCCCATGCACCCGAGGGCCCTTATATAGGCCAGGCTAACGGGGTAGGTACAAGGAGGGTCATCATGCTGATCTAAATACATTTAATGCTTCCTCTCGTGTTGTCCCGTTCCTCCAGCCTCGTTAAATGCCTACGCGTGCCCTTGCCCGGTCCGCCGGATGGGACCCCCTTGTGACAGGTAGGTGAGAGGCGTCAGAGGAATGGGCTTGTTGCAGAAACCCTTGCAATCGATAAGCTCGCTATGGCGAGCTCGCCGTTCGACACGCAGACGGCGGCGGAAGGAGTTTTCGAGGCGAAGCCACCGTGGCGCCACCTTCTTTTTGCGGCGGGCGGCAGGCGTCCTCGCCAATCGCCGCCACCCGCCACGTGGATCGGGCGAAGCTGGCGGCGGCGTGCTTCGCCCCTGCTGCCGGGCGCCACGCGAATCGGCGCTGGCGGCGGGCGTGATCGCCGCCCGTCGCCAGAGCGACCACGTGGGTTGGCGCCGGCGGCGGCGTGTTCGCCACCGCTTTCGCCGGGCGCCCGTGGACCGACGCTGCCGGGCGGGCCGTGATCGCCGCCCGATGGCCCGGCCGCCACGTGGAAATTTGGCGCCCGGCGGCGGCGTCTTTCGCCACCTTCGCCGGCGCCACGTGGACCGACGCTGGCCGGCGGGCGTGATCGCCGCCCGATGGCCCGGCCGCCCGTGGACCGCACTTTATGCGGTGGAGAGGGTACTCTAGCGTATATCTGCCGACAAGATAGCCTGCTCGCCCTAGAGCGCAGCTCACGACTTTTTTAGAACCTTCACTTAATGCACTTCAATGCTTGGTGCGCTCTTGGCGTGGCCACCACTCATGAGGATACTGGCCGCCGGTCCTCAGCGTATCCTGCGGTTTTCCTTGGGACCAAACGGCGATAACTTTGTCCTTCGCGAACCGTCGATGTAGGGTACGCATATATAGATGCATCTGTATTGAGCGGTTCCATATCGCTTTTCTTCGACTTTGCTTTCTTGTTCCTTCGCCTTTTTTCCCAAAGCTCTTTGTCTTCTTCGAGCCACCATGGTGAACTCCATTCCAGCCTCTCGTTGGCCGCCGCCAGAAATGAATAGGGATAATCGCGCCGGAAGGCACCTTTCGATACCGTCCGGGGACCGCCACGCCTGTGTGCCTCTCCGACGAGATCGTGCTGCACACCTGGGCCATGATGGCGGGCCTTCTTCCGCCCTTTTCTGAATTTTTTCTCACCGTCCTCCATTTCTACGAAATCCACCATCTTCATCTCACCCCCAATTCTATCATCTTCCTCGCCATCTTCGCACACCTCTGTGAAATGTTCATGGGGGTGATGCCGAACCTTCCTCTCTTTCGCCATTTCTTCATTCTGCGCGCCACCAACGACGACGAAGTAGTGGGGAGTTGCTATTTCCGCCGGACGGATGGCCTCCGCTACATTCCCTTCAAAGACAGTCCAAGCGGAGGGCATGGCGCTTGCGGCCGGTCAGTACATCGGGATGCCAATGAATCGGCATACTGGGGTGCCGCACGGACGGGCGACGCTGAGAAGCGGAGCTCGCCGGTCGAAGAGACAGCGAGCTCGCGCAATGGCGCCCGTGATCGGCGGGTTCGGGGACGCCGGATGAACGGAGGTCGGTAGCCCGGACTACGGCCGGAGGATCGCCCTCTTCGCCGGCGCGTCCCCGCCGTGGCAAGACACGGGTGACAACGACTGACGCGACGCGTGGCGGACGTAAGCCCTTGTCTTCTTCTAGTTTTTACGCACATGTTTCTCCTGCGGCTTCCTACCAACCGACCGCCATCTTTTTTCCCTTTCTTTGCGGCGGCGAGGGCAACTTTGAGGAGCCAAACTGGGCGGTGGCTTGCCGCTACCGATGTCGCCGGTCCCAATCGACACACCTTTTTCCGGCGGAGGCGACCGCCGCCGCCGACCGAGCACGCGGCGCGCTGGTCGTCAGCTACTCCGCCGATGGACTCCACGGACCGCCGTGATCCGCCTCGCGGCCCTGGTGATCGAGGGCGTGCTGCCGCCGGCGATCGGACATGGCAAGCGTTTGTCGGCTGCCGACCGCTGGCTCGGACCCTAAGAGGGCTCCGCCACGGACCAGCACCGCCACCACCACCGCGTGGTGGTACCCTCAAGGCGGGGCACAGACGCCTTCGCCGCGACTTCACCTCCGGCGCCGCCGCTTCCGCAAAGACCGGCCCGGAGCCTTCACCGTGGCGCCTTCTCCTCCGGCGCCGACGAGCGCGGGCGCCGATAACCCTCGCCGCGGAGCTCAGCCACCGCTCGGCAGGCGGCCTCACGCCCGACGGCCGGCTTGAGCTTGAGGGCGCCACCAAGGCGGCCCTCGAACGCGCCAAGGGTGCCAACACCCGGCGCCACCGAGACGGCGGAGGCCTCTGCGCGAGCCTCTGCGCAGCGCCGCCGCCGCCGCCGCCGTGGTGGAGACATGCTCGCACCAGCGCCGCCGGAGTTCTTGCCCTCGCGCCATATCGCCGCCCACAAGGCCGTCGAACTCTTCACCTGTAAGCGAGATGCGCGCGGCACTAGGCACCGTTCTTGCCGCCGCCTCGGGCATGGTGCCCAGACGCCCAACAATACTTGCCTTGAGCTCGCGTGGCTGGAGCGGAGCGGAGAGGGCGGCAATGAGGCGGGCGCAGAGAGGGCCAACACGACCGCAATGCAAGAAGCCGGGCGGAACAGCCGAGACACGGCGGAGAGGGCCGGCGGCGCCAAGACCTCGACACTTGAATCTTCCGGCTGCGGTGCAATCTCGCGACCATCTTTGAAGAAGGCGTTCGAGCGCACTAAGAGGTGCACGAACCCTTAGGCGTGGTCGAGTCGCCTGGAGGACTCGGCGCTTCAATTCGCCTATGCGATCAACCGAGCCGCGAGGCGTTCGAGACTCCCGCCGCCCTAGCCGCTCGCTCCGCCACGGAAGGACGCCAGTCGCGATCATGGCGCAACCTACACGCTGCTTTCAGCGCGCGCGACGCCGCTTTTGATCCCATGGCGGTGGTGGCGGCCGATGTCGGAGAGAGGCGAGCGGCTTTCGGCGGAGGCCTTGGTGCAGTGTTGCCGAATCGTGGTGGAATCTGCGGGTGGAGCAACCGGTCATGGGCGTCTCCACCCGATCGTCGAAGG